>JBBGZY010001275.1:1967500-2567500 GCA_037952925.1 Lithobates clamitans
TCAAACGCAGCCACTGTGCCATCAAACGCAGCCACTGTACCCATAAATTGCCACCACTGTGCCCATTAAACGCTGCCACTGTACCATCAAACGCAGCCACTGTACCATCAAACGCTGCCACTGTGCCCATCAAACGCAGTCATTGTACCATTAAACGCAGCCACTGTACCCATAAATTGCCACCACTGTGCCCATTAAACACAGCCACTGTGCCCATCAAACACAGCCACTGTATCATCAAACGCAGCCACTGTACCCATAAATTGCCACCACTGTGCCCATTAAACGCTGACACTGTGCCCATCAAATGCAGCCACTGTACCCATAAATCGCTGCCACTGTGCCCCATCAAACGCAGCCACTGTACCCATCAATTGTAGCCACTGTGCCCGTTAAACGCAGCCACTGTACCATCAAACGCAGCCACTGTACCATCAAACGCAGCCACTGTACCCATAAATTGCCACCACTGTGCCCATTAAACGCTGCCACTGTACCATCAAACGCAGCCACTGTACCATCAAACGCAGCCACTGTACCCATAAATTGCCACCACTGTGCCCATTAAACACAGCCACTGTGCCCATCAAACACAGCCACTGTACCATCAAACGCAGCCACTGTACCCATAAATTGCCACCACTGTGCCCATTAAACGCTGCCACTGTACCATCAAACGCAGCCACTGTACCATCAAACGCAGCCACTGTACCATCAAACGCAGCCACTGTACCCATCAATTGCAGCCACTGTGCCCATCAAACGCAGCCACTGTACCATCAAACGCAGCCACTGTACCCATAAATTGCCACCACTGTGCCCATTAAACACAGCCACTGTGCCCATCAAACACAGCCACTGTACCATCAAACACAGCCACTGTACCCATAAATTGCCACCACTGTGCCCATTAAACGCTGACACTGTGCCCATCAAATGCAGCCACTGTACCCATAAATTGCTGCCACTGTGCCCCATCAAACGCAGCCACTGTACCCCATCAATTGCAGCCACTGTGCCCGTTAAACGCTGCCACTGTACCATCAAACGCAGCCACTGTACCATCAAATGCAGCCACTGTACCCATAAATTGCCACCACTGTGCCCATTAAACGCTGACACTGTGCCCATCAAATGCAGCCACTGTACCCATAAATTGCTGCCACTGTGCCCCATCAAACGCAGCCACTGTACCCCATCAATTGCAGCCACTGTGCCCGTTAAACGCTGCCACTGTACCATCAAACGCAGCCACTGTACCCATAAATTGCCACCACTGTGCCCATTAAACACTTTTACCACTTTTAACTGTAATTTGCTTATATAAATATATAAAGCCCTATGTGCTTTTATATGTGTCTTATCTATATATAATGCACTCTTTAAATGTGCTTTAAAATGCATGGTTTTCCATTTTATGAACAAGAAAATAATGACGTTATGCTGTTGGGCTGGTATAATAATGCTATGGGGCTGGTATGACATTTTTTCCAGGGCTGGTTTTCATTCCCAGTCCTGCCCTGTCCTGCCCACCCCGACATCACTGCCGAATTTGACAGCTGGTCTCTCTCCCTGCATGCAGTACATTACATGACAGTTTCACACACAATGAGCGGCTCTTACAAGCCTCACTGACTGCTCAAGCTGTGAAACTGTTCCACAGGCTATACACTCTCTTGCAGCATTTCACAGCAGATCTCGGGAGAGAGCCGCAATGCAGCTACACTAACACGCAGGGGGTGATTAGGGTGTGCCCAGGCTCACCTGGCACACCCCATGCACACGCCTATAGATATGGGTGTATGCAGGCTGTCACCCAAAAGGGTCTCTGAAGCTGCAGTGAGGGACCCAGAGCAAGCTGCTGTCAGTAGGGGATGGTTTGAGTGTTTTACACACATACAATGCATGTTACATAGATGTTTACCACACTGCTTAGCATGCATAGATAAAAAAAATAACAGTACCACTATGTATTCTTTTAGTAAACAGTGATAGAAAATTGCTTACATTTCCCTTGTCTACATAAAGTAGTCACATTTTTAAATCAAGTTATTTACATTATGTGGTTCCTTTAAATGTCTTTTACCAAGGACAGAAAGTTAGCCACTGAAGTGTTGGAAACTGTAACCAGTGTGAAGATTGAACAAGTAATTATAGCATAACACATCTAGTAATACTGATAGCTTATTTAGCTTCAGTGATTCATGCTGTAACTGACCTACATTTTCAAAGAACACTGTTACCATAGTGATTAATAAAAGTAAGTCTGTAGACTTTTGGCTAACAGGAATAATTGCTTTGAAGTAACAATGCAATATACTTCAGAACAAGACATAAATGTCATTTTTATGCAATTAAAATTAAGTAACAGCATATTTTATTTTAGATTAAATAAATTATATTCAACATTTATTTTATATTGTTAAATCTTATATAAATCATTAAACATAAAAATGTGTTTTCCAATATTTTTTAGCCTGAAACTTTGTTTTGAGTATGAAACCCCCACATTTCCCAAGTGTGTAGCGACGTAGTTATATAGTTACATAGTCTGGTTAAAAAAAGATACAAGTCCATCCAGTTCAACCTACAGAGAAAAAAAAAAGCAAAATACATACATCAAAAACCTTCATGTGCACAATCCTATACCCACAGTTGATCCAGATGAAGGCAAAAAAAACACTTAATAAAGCCTGATACGATATGCTCCAGCAGGGGAAAAAAATCCTTCTTGATCCCCCAAGAGGCAATCAGTTATTCCCTGGATCAACTTTACATATAAATATTGGTATCCGGTTATATTATGTGCATCTAGAAAAGAATCCCTGCCTTTTCTAAAAAAAATCTACTGAGCAGGCTAGAATCAGCTCTTGAGGGAGTATTTTCCACATTTTCACTGTGAAGAAGGCTTTGCATATCTTTTCCTCCAGATGTAAAGACTACCCCCTTGTTCTCGGTGATGACCTTAAAGTCATCATTCATTGAATCATGGCATCATTCATTGCAATTGGCCAAAGCAGTAGAAACAGCAATTTAATGTTTCTAGATGTCAAATAATGCACCTAGGGAAAAAGGATTCCTTGATAGAGTACAATACCTGGGGGTGCAGCGTTGGCCAGCACTACAAAGGAAAAAGATTTGGAGGTACTTATTTCAGATGATTGCAAAATAAGCAATGTGTGGCCAGACAGTTGGGAAAGCAAATAGAATTCTGGGATTTATCACTAGAGGGGTCACCAACATAAGAAAGGAGATTCTGATTCCTTGTTTGATAGTGCAAACCGATAAAAAGGGAAGGTTTACGCAGGAGGGCCCAGATTACCCAGCTACTCCTTGATGCTTGGTACAGTGAAGGCTTTATTCAGCTTTGATACGGTATGTATTTATTCCGGCACTACCATGCGAAAGTGGAAAATAAATATGGAACTGCTGCAAGCACTGAATAATAGTCAATCCATACCCATACAAAGATTAAAGCAAGTGGGGGTTGGTGCTGCACTGTTCAGACGAAAACCAGATAAAAGAACAATGTGCTGCTAAAGGTAGCAGTACACATGCAAATGAGTGAATAAATAAACAAAAACAAGTCAATAATGCAAACACTATCCACGGTGGATAATAAAGTGACAGTTTTCAAAGTGCAAGGTGCAAAGTACTATTGATAGATATTTAAACACTGCAATAATTCTTCTATATATAAAAATATGTGCAAAAATGCACTGTGCAAAAATGCACTGTGCAAATATGCAAAATAAACTGTGCAAAACCAGCAAAAGTCTTGTGCAAAGTGCAGGGCCATCTTTAATATGGTTTGGGCCCTGGGCAAACATTTTTTTTGCCCCCCCCCCCCCCCCCCCAATGCAATTTTGCTCTTCACCACAACATCTCAAAAAACAGACACACACATATAGTTATCTAAATGAAACTTTGCAGACCCCCTTCACAGCAGTACTACAGTGTCCTCAGTTCCCTTTCATGTAACAGCACTCCATTACACTGCAAACATTTTCACATTATAGTGCCCCTTTACACATCACAGCACCCCCATTACATTAGAGTCCCCTTCATGTCATAGTGCCCCTTTACACATCACAGCACCCCCATTACATTAGAGTCCCCTTCATGTCTTAGTGCCCATTTACACATCACAGCACCCCAATTACATTGCAGCCATTGTCACATCACACATTCACATGTAGGTGTTTTGGCGGCCCACATTTGCGCAGGCACAGCAGCCCATTCATTTGAATGGGCTTCCATGCCTTCGTTTCCTGCAGAAAAAAAGGTGCATGCAGCATTTTAAAAATGCAGTGGCCTTGAAATCCATTCTGCTTCTGCACCATGCGACTTACCTGCAGTTACTGCACACACAAACGCACCGTGTTTTAAAAGTGTGGCCTAAACATCTAAAAATGCAGCAAGTTTGCCAGTGCAGAAACTGCAGGCAAGTCACATGGTGCAAAAGCAGAATGGACAGACAGTGCTGTATTTCACTGCTTGATGGGTAAAGGTGTGCGCAGCGTAATACATGATGCATGCACATTTTTCTTGCAGAAAACGCAGCCATGGCAGCCCATTCAAATGAATAGGCTGCTGTGCATGCGCAAATGTGGGCCGCCAAAACACATACATGTGAACCAGCCAGGCCCAAAATAAGCCCATCGAGCAGTTAAATACACTAATGCTATCTATGTGCTGTAATGCTGTGTGCTCTGTAATAAAAAATACAGCCACAGCCTCACTCAGCCTCAGTGGCGGCTGGTGCTCAAAATTTTTTTGGGGGGGGCGCAAAAATTTTTTGAAAAAAAATCATCAATTGCAGCCGCTGTGCCATCAAACGCTGCCACTGTGCCCATCAAACGCTGCCACTGTCCTATCAAATGCTGCCACTGTGCCCATCAATTGCTACCACTGTGCCCATCAAATGCTGCCACTGTGCCCACCAATCGCTGCCACTGTGCCCATAAAACGCTGCCACTGTGCCTTCAAACGCTGCCACTGTGCCTTCAAACGCTGCTACTGTGCCATCAATTGCTGCCACTGTGCCCATTAAACGCTGCCACTGTGCCCATTAAACGCTGCCACTGTGCCATCAAATGCTGCCACTGTGCCATCAAACGCTGCCACTGTGCCATCAAATGCTGCCACTGTGCCCATTAAACGCTGCCACTGTGCCCATTAAACGCAGCCACTGTGCCCATCAAACGCAGCCACTGTGCCCATCAAACACTGTCGGTGTGCCATCAAACGCTGACAGTGTGCCTATCAAATGCTGCCAGTGTGCCCTTGATTGCCCCCAGTGTGACCCCCCCGCCCGCTTGCCGTCTGCCCGGCACTTACCCTGTCTTGGTAAGGGTGCAGCTGACAGCGACGAGCCGGGTCCATCATGCGTCTCCTGCCATCCTCATCTCCCGTCCTCTCCTCCTGATAGGTGTCTAATAGCGGTGCCTGTTGTTTCAGCCAATCAGGTGACAGGTAACAGACCTGATTGGCAGAGAGGCGGTTTAGTGTTAGGAAAGTGAATATTCATTCGCTTTTCCAAAACAGCTGAGTGACCTGCAAGCGCCCAGCATGGCGTTCGCAGGTCACTTTTTTTTACGCCTATTAGAGCCTATGGCTCTAATCAGGTGCTTTAAAAAACCCCCGCTGCTGTAATTCAGGCACCCAAAAAGGGGCCTGGCGCCTGAATAGGGGGTGGCAGCGGCAGCCATAGATAGATTCATGCAATGCATGAATCTATCTATTGGTGCTAGAGGGGGTGGCAGGTTTTTAAAATTCCTACTGTTCTACACATGGGGTGCGGGAGCCAGGGGAGGAGAAAGAAGACCTACCTTGTCCTCCTGGCCAGCTCAGCTCTGAACCCGATCAATTCCTCCACACTGCTGGTCTGCTGCTATTGCTAGTTTCACTCCAGGCACCAGCACTCTCTCTGACAGCACTCCACAGTCTCCACTCCGCGCCGCCATCTAACTCCTCCTACCGAGGCCTCTGCAGCTGCTCCTCTGAGTCCGATCACATACACGCTTGCAGGCAGAATAGCAAGGGGCGGGGCCAGAGCGTCAGGGGAGCTCAAGGCCCCGCCCACCCACGGCTCTCTCCTTCATCGACACTAATGCAGCACTGGCACTGCTGCACAGTACTGTGTGCGTGGCTGCTGATGCCAGCTGATAACTCTCTGTGACAGACAGACACAGGGCCGTCTTTACCGCAGACAGTGGGGATTTTTAGCGCCGATATGCGGGCACGGCATGGGCTTAAGGGGCAGCTCTGCTTTGGGCCCCAAACAGTGAAAGGGCCCTGGGCAGCTGCCCCGTTTGCCCTACGGTAAAGACGGCCCTGGCAAAGTGCAAGTAAACTGTGCAACAACAGCAATACAGTCCTTTCTTCTTTGTGCAAAGAACGTCAAAGTGCAAACAAAGGTGCCGAGGAAAAACAATAATCTCCTCTTCGTTCACAGACACACACTAGTAAGAATGGCCTTTTACCTTGCGGTAATGAGGTAACCGCATGTATATATAAATCTGTGATATTTGCTTCTTCCTTAGAATATAATCCTGGGCCAGTAGGATCTAAAGATGTCTTTGTCTCTCAGTGGATGCAAGGAGAATGTTAGGAAAGAAAGGGGGTTCCGGATTGTGTAGTATTTTTAACCACTTCAGCCCAGGACCATTTGGCTGGCCAAAGACCAGTTTGGCACTGCGCTGTTTTAACTGGTATTTGCACAGTCATGCAATGTTGTATCCAAACAAAATTTGCGTCCTTTTCTTCCCACAAATAGAGCTTTCTTTTGATGGTATTTGATTGCCACTGCGATTTTTATTTTTTGCAATATAAACGGAAAAAGACTGAAAATTTTGAAAAAAAATGATATTTTCTACTTTTTGTTATAAGAAAAATCCAATAAAGTAAATTTCATCATACATTTAGGCCAAAATGTATTCAGCCACATGTCTTTGGTAAAAAAATGTCAATAAGCGTATATTTATTGGTTTGCGCAAAAGTTATAGCGTCTACAAACTAGGGTACATTTTCTGTAATTTACGCAGCTTTTAGTTTATGACTGCCTATCTATTGAGGTGCTAAAATGGCAGGGCGGTACAAGCCCCCCCCCCCCCCCAAATGACCCCATTTTGGAAAGTAGACACCCTAAGGAAATTGCTAAAAGGCATGTTGAGCCCATTGAATATTTTATTTTTTTGTCCCAAATGATTGAATATTGACAAAAAAAAAAAAAATGTACAAAAAGTTGTCACTAAATGATATATTGCTCACATATGCCTTGGTTATATGTGGAATTGCACCCCAAAATACATTTCCCTGCTTCTCCTGAGTACGGGAATACCACATGTGTGGGACTTTTTGGGAGCCTAGCCACATACGGGGCCCCGAAAACCAATCACCGTCTTCAGGATTTCAAAGGGCAGATAGATTTTTGATCTCACTCCTCACTACCTATCACAGTTTTGAAGGCCATAAAATGCCAAGATGGCACAACCCCCCCCCATGACCCCATTTTGAAAAGTAGACACCCCAAGCTATTTGCTGAGAGGCATGTTGAGTCCATGGAATATTTTATATTTTGCCACAAGTTGCAGGAAAATGACAAACTTTTTTTTTTTTTTTTGCACAAAGTTGTCACTAAATGATATATTGCTCAAACATGCCATGGGCATATGCAAATTACACCCCAAAATACATTCTGCTGCTTCTCCTGAGTACGGGGATACCACATGTGTGGGACTTTTTGGGAGCCTAGCTGCGTACGGGGCCAAGATAGAAAATGCCAAGATAGCACAAAACCCTCCCAAATGACCCCATTTTAGAAAGTTGACACCCCAAGCTATTTGCTGAGAGGCATGGTGAGTATTTTGCAGCTCTCATTTGTTTTTGAAAATGAAGAAAGAAAAGAAAAATGTATTTTTTTTTCTTTTTTAAAATTTCAAAACTGTGACAAAAAGCGAAATCTGCAAAATACTCTATGCTCTATGGTCAGCTGGCGGAACCACCGGCTGCAATCTCAGGTTCCCTGTTGGGACAGGAGAGCCAGAGAAAACCATGGAAGACGGTGGGGGGACATTCCCTCTCACGGCTTGTAAAAGCAGTCTAGAGGCTAATTAGCCACAAGGATTGCTTTTACATGAAAGCCGACCGCTGGCTGAAAAGAATGATACCAAGATGATACCTAAACCCGCAGGCATCATTCTGGTATAACCACTCAAAGTCCAGCAACATACCAGTATGTTGCTGGTCCTTGTTGGGCATATAGTAATCTTTTTTTTCATGCAGCCTGTGGGCTGAACGAAAAAAAGAGATTGATCAGTGGGTATGCCCACCATTAGAATACCTCCCTTCATCCACCCACTTCTAATGATGGGCATACATGCACCGTTTATATATGCCGAAGCATGGGGGCATCCGCCCCAAAAGGTAGGAGCAAATCGCTCCTCCGCCCCTGCTGCCCCCATGCTTCGGCATATATGCTCTTTTTTTTAACTGTGGTGGTGAAATCACCTCCTATAGTGCTGGAGTCACAGCTTTATGTATCATGGGAGCAAACGCTGTTGCTGTCAAGATAAATAAATCCGCGCTGCAGCTGAATGGCATAACTGAAAACAAAAAAAATGGTTAACAATACAGCACAGTAAACAGTAAAGTATAAAAAAATTGCATATCTGAAAAGCAAACATGGTAAAACATAATAACAATAAAACATTGCAGAATAGAATACAGTAAAAAAAGAGCAGAACAATAGAGAGAGAGAATAGAGAGAGAGAGAACAATAAAATGACAACTATTTTTGGTTTGTTATTTTTATATATTTTTTTGTGTTTTTATTTTTTTTTACTTTTTTTTTTACACTTTTTCAATGCCGGGTTGGCCAGTGAATGGGGGAAGTACGGGTGCTGCAGAAGTGGTGGGCTCTCAATTTGGATTGACGAATTCTGCAGGAAGGACACTATGGGCACAAAAGGCCTGTCTTTGTCTTCTTGGTGGCAGCGGGACACGGTCCTTGCACCTCAACAGCAGAAGAAGAAGATTGGGGTCTGGTACGCCTGACCTTGGCAGGGACCACAACTCCGTCGTCAGAGCTATCTGTCATGGAGCTGCTGCTGTCTACAGGATTATATTCTGAGCCTGAATCTGACAGATGAGTGACTTCCTCTTCACTATCTGTCATGCTCAGAAATGTGTAGGCCTCTTCACTAGTGTACCGTCGATTTGCCAATTTAGTGGTACACTAGTGAGACTCACAGGTAAAAAAGCTCCTAGACTGTTAGCGACTGTATCAAAACGCTACCAAAAAAACTGTTAGCGATCGCAGGGATCAGGCCTGACTCTGCGAACGCTGCAGTTATGTGTTTAGTGTTTTGTAAGTGACAGTGATCGATTGATACTGCACTTGGGTGGGTTGGGCTGGGCGGAGGGGCAAAATGCAGGTGCTAGCAGGTATCTGGGCAGATCCCGCTAACACTGGGGACCTTAAACTGCTGGGAACGCTAGTATACATCTGATCAGATCAGATATTGATCCATTCAGATACTATACCACTAACTAAGGTGTATGCTGCGTACGTAGGTGTTAGCGGTACTGGCACTAACCTGACGCTGCCTGGGGCAACGCAGACCCTATCTGACCCTAAAACTTAACTTATATCACCGCCGAGCGATCAGGGGGTTAAACCTTTATTAGGTAATAAACGGCGGGTGCCCTGAAACTATAAAAAACAAATGAACTAACCAGCGTTACCCATAACAGTTATACGGTGATCACTGGTGAAAGGGTTAACTAGGGGGCAATCAGGGGGTTAAAACCTTTATTAGGTAGTATATGGGGGTCCCTGACGCTATAAAACGCTGACGGCGAACCTAAATACTTACCTCCCTAACTAGCGTCACCTGTGACACTAATACAGCGATCAGAAAAAACGATCGCTTAGTGACACTGGTGATGGGGGGTGATCACGGGGTTAAACCTTTATTAGGGGGGTTAGGGGGGTACCATAGACCTAAAGGGGCCTACCACTAACTGCCCTACCACTTAGAACTGTCACAAAATGACACCAATGCAGTAATCAGTTAAAAAAAAAATGCTATTGGTGTCACTGTGACAGGGGTGCAGGGGGGTGATCGGGGGGTGACTGAGGGGTGAAATGTGTGCTTAGAGTGTTCTACTGTAAGTGTTGTATTTGGTGCACTTACTTGGATGTCTTCTCTCCTTGGAAGCCGGAACGAAAAGGCTTCACGAGGGGAGATGACTTCACTTCCTCTGCCACTGTTTACATTACAGAGGCAGAGGAAGCATTTCATTCGTCAGGAGCGATTGCGAGGGGGTGGCCACGAATAGATGGCCTCCCCCTCAGCACGGATCACTCCTGTAACGAAGCCGACCACCACAGGCACCGGGGGGGGGTCCGATCGGACTTGCAGGTAGGTTATTTGGCTTCTGTCCAAAATTGGCACTAGTATATGAATGTTAGGGACCTAGGATTGTGGGCTCCTTGAGGTTTGGGATCAATGTGAGTGTGCGATATATGTGTGGAGCGCTGCGTAAAAAATAAACAAAGCGCTATATGGGTACCTTAAATTAAAAAAAAATAGGGATAGTTGTAGACACGCATCCACACTTGCTCAGGTTGCTCAGGTTGAATTCGATGGACTGGTGTCTTTATTCAACCTTACTAACTATGTAACCAAGCTGGATTTATAGATAGCTACAGTCCTGTCATCTGGTAGATGTAAGTGGAGGAAAAAAGGCAGTCCCCTTTTCAGAATGACAGCTTGTACCATTTGCAGCTGCAGAGTTTGTTAGGTTTATTCTCTCAAGCCCTAAAGTGGAACTATGCCATGGCAGGAAGACAGACAGACACTGAAATTAAACATAAGTTGTGCACAGACAGATAAGAATCCTTTATTACATTTATTTAAGGCAGTGGAATTGGAAACAAGTTATATCCATAGAATTGAAAGTGGAAAAAGGGCTATCTCAATCTTAAACAAACATCTCAATATACTGTGCACTATTCTTTAAAAGATTCTGCTGACAGAAAGTTAGATATGCTTTTAAAGGCTATCTTTACTCTTGCAGATCCAGCTCTGCAACCAGCTATTCCTGCAATTTCTGTTTCTCAAACTTCAGCTAACTGGACTAGGGCAATGAACAACCAACAAGATCCTGTATTCTTGGACCATGGTTTGACAGAACCCTACAGCAACTACCATCCGCTTTTCTCTTTTGTGTTCATGCCATAGAACAAGTCATGACACAAATCTCCACAATGGCTCTGATTTCTGTCCATATAAGCAGAATCTTTTGGCTAAAAGCCTGGACAGTTGAAGCTGCCTATAAAACATGTCTTGCATGTATGCCTTTTGAAGGAGAACATTTGTTGCAATTTGCTTCTCTCTGGGTCACAAACGTCCTAGACCTCTGGGTTCAATGGGTGGTGCCAAAGCGGTAAAGAATAGAGTTCCATTATTTACCCCAAACTGCTTTCTTCTCTCAAACCAACCAACATCTGGTCAAAGGCAGCCATATTTGTAGATCCTGTTTGCACTGATCATCCTTGAAATGTTTCTTGATTGGAGTCCACCTGTAGTAAATTCAGTTGATTGAACATGATCTGAAAAGGTACACACCTGTCTATATAAGGTCTTACCATTAACAGTGCATGTTAGAGCATAAACCAAGCCATGAAGTCCAAGGAATTGTCTATAGACCTCAGAGACAGGATTTTATGGAGGCACAGATCTGGGGAAGGGTACAGAAAAAATTCTGCAGCATTGAAGGTCCCAATGAGCACAGTGGCCTCTATTATCTGTTAATGAAAGAAGTTTGGAACCACCAGGACTCTTTCTAGAGTGGGCTGCCGGGCCAAACTGAGCGATTGGGTGGAGAAGGGCCTTAGTCAGGGAGGTGACCAAGAACCCGATGGTGACTCTGACAGAGCTCCAGCGTTTCTCTGTGGAGAGAGGAAGACCTTCCAGAAGAACAACCATATCTGCAGCACTCCACCAATCAGGCCTGTATAGTAGAGTGGCCAGGCGGAAGCCACTCCTCAGTAAAAGGCACATGACAGTCCACCTGGAGTTTGCAAAAAGGCACCTGAAAGGCATGAGAAACAAAATTCTCTGGTCTGATGAAACAAAGATTGAACTCTTTGGCCTGAATGGCAAGTGTCATGTCTGGAGGAAACCAGGCACCACTCATCACCTGGCCAATACCATCCCTACAGTGAAGCATGGTGGTGGCAGCATCATGCTGTGGGGATGTTTTTCAGCAGCAGCAACTGGGAGACTAGTCAGGATCGAAGGAAAGATGAATGTAGCAAAGTACAGAGACATCCTTGATGAAAATCTGCTCCAGAGCACTCTGGACCTGAGGTGAAGGTTCATCTTCCAACAGGACAACGACCCTAAGCACACAGCCAAGATAACAAAGGAGTGGCTATGGGATAACTCTGTGAATGTCCTTGAGTGGCCCAGCCAGAGCCCAGACTTGAACCTGATTGGACATCTCTGGAGAGATCTGAAAATGGCTGGGCACCTACGCTCCCCACCCAACCTAATGGAGCTTGAGAGGCCCTGCAAAGAGGAATGCGAGAAACTGCCCAAAAATAGGTTTGCCAAGCTTGTAGCATCATACTCAAAAAGAGTAGAGTCTGTAATTGGTGCCAAAGATGCTTCAATGAAGTATTGAGCAAAGGCTGTGAATAGTTAGTGTATGTACATGGGATTTTTTTTGTTCTTTTATTTTTAATAAATTTGAAAAGATTTCAAACATACGTCTTTCACAATGTCATTATGGGGTATTGTTTGTATAATTTTGAGGAAAATAATGAATTTAATCAATTTTGGAATAAGGCTGAAACATAACAAAATGTGGAAAAAGTGAAGCGCTGTAAATACTTTCCAGATGCACTGTAGTTACCAAGTCATATCAAATACAAAGAGAAAGAAAGAAGGATAGGCTAGAGTTCCCAAACACCACAGCTTCTTACCAAAACTGAAGTCGACCACAACCATGTGGCTCATAACAGGTGCAGTCCAGAGTCAATAAACAGTTGTTGGGGGGTGGGGGGTTCTAGGAGTACATTTTGATTTTTTTTAATTTATTTTTTTCAGGACTTGTTAGTCTTGCTTGATCTAATTGGAGCTCCAACACCTGTCTTCCCAAACTACTTTCAAAATACTATTCGCTGGTATAACAAACTTCAGTCTATTGGTAAGTGTTTTTTTATGAAGTAACAGCTGAACTAAAAATGATAGAAAATTATACATATGTGTGGTAACTAATATGATATATACAAAACATACTTTGCAGGCCAGCTTTGTACTTCCTAAGGTTTCTGCCTTTCTGTTAACGTTCTATTCTTTGTACCCTAACCAACCAAAATCTGAGAGTTGTAATTAAAATTATTTTTTTTGTTAATAGATACCTTCTTGTTCTTGGTCATCTTGCTATCATGATAACAGTCAAACATACCTCCCAACCGTCCCTGATTCGGCAGGACATTCCCGCAATTGGCAGCTCTGTCCCGGGTCCCGGGCACCCTCATTCCAGGACAATACATAGCAGGGGCGGGCTGGGCCAGGGGGCAGGGATGCAATTTCCCCCCAGGCCGCTCTGATTCCCCATAAAAAAGCCGATGTGCTGCCAGCTGGGAACTGAGCATGTGCAGTTAGCCAAGTGTTACTGCTCGGGTCCCTCCGGAGGGATACTGGCAGGGCTGGATAACAGCCCAGAAGCTGCAGGAACGTTAGTGCTGTGAACAGACATCTGTCCTGTCACAGTGCTGTTCCATGCTTCTGAGCTGACACTCTGTGTCCCTTCAGAGTACAGCCAAATGGAAGAGGGTGGATCCGCTCTGCCTCCTCCAGCCCCCTCTCTCACTGTGCCCGCCACTCTGGGCAGCCTGTGTGCTGCTTCTGTGAATAGGACGTGTGGGCGGGAATGTTCAAACTGAGACCGGTCGGAGTTCTGTATGGGACGCTCTGGAAGCTGACAACTGAGCCTTCTGCCTGCTGCCTGCTGGGTCCTTCCTTCCAAGTGAGTGAGCTGTGACCAGCCTCTCCCCCTCCTCTCTCCCAAATTCCTCTCCCCCTCCTCCCTCTGCAGATAAGGAAGTTTCTTTTAGCAGCCAGTGCAGTACCTGCTCCTATGTACTATGTAGTGGGCTCACACTGGTCTGCTGCAGTGTTGGTGATCTCACTGTCTTCCTGCATGTCGCATAGACTTCTATTAATTTGCATATTGTTGCTGCATCTTCTGAAAGTGCACAAAAACAGCTGCATCTTTGGTGCACTATAAAAAAAAAACTGCAGCAAAAACGCACAACCTAAAAGAAGCCTATGGGACTGCAGCTAAGGAAAACTGTATACATAAGCACTGCGGCCAAACCGCAGCACACCAGTGTGCGCCCAAAGGCTTGTACACACTTGCAGCAGGCACTGCCACTCTGCTGAAAAGTGATCAATGTTCATGTCACTTTTGCTCATGCTCAGCGGCGCCAACCAGAGCTGTCAGTTTTTTTGTTTTTTTTGTTCAACTCACTTGATTGAGCAAAAAAAATAAAAATACTAGTGGTGTGTGTACAAGGCTTTACTATGTTGATAAAGGAATCAAGCAATTTTCTTGAAGAGTGGTCTATCTGTGTGGACAATTTAGAGCGATGTCTCTCTCTGTCAGTGGTGGCTGGTGCGCAAAATGTTTTTTTTTGGGGGGGGTGCAAACTAAAAAACCCCTATCGATTGCAGCCACACTCTGTCATTAAATGCAGCCACTGTCTCCCATCAATTGCAGCCTCACTGTGCCCATCAAATGCAGCCTCACTGTGCCCATCAGATGCAGCCACTGTGCCCATCAGTAGCAGCCAATGTTACCCCCCGTCAGCATTTAACCAGCACCCCACCTTGCCCACTGTCTGACTGGTACTTACCCCATCTTGGTGGCGGGTCAGGCAGCGAGTGACGCGGGGAGCTGTGGGACAGGCAGTGGCTCCTGTGTTCTCTATGCTTCCTCTATGCTTTTCCTCCTGCTAGACATCCAATAGGAGTGCCTGTCCTTTCAGCCAATCGGGTGACGGGTATCAGACCTGCTCTTCCTGATTGGCGGAGAGGCGGTTCAGTGTTAGAAAAGCAAATATTCATTTGCTTTTCTAACACACCTGGGTGAGCTCTGAGCACAATGCTCTGTGCTCCAAGTCCACCCTATTTTGAAGCCTATTAGAGCCTCTGGTCAAGCTGCCTGAGGTGAGGTTGGGAGCAGTGAATGAGTTAGAACATATGTGTGTCATGATAGCATGAGCCGGCAGCAGAGGAGGAGATCCCATCCTTAAATCTCAGCCAGGGTTCATGCTGGGACTTGTAGTGCTTTCCTTTTGGGCATGTGACCCCAAAAGTGAAGGACCAAAGGTCCCAGCATGAACCCCTCAGAGCTCAGGATGTGTCACACACCCCTGCCCCCCCTACTAGTGAAGGACTACAGGTCCCACTGTCCCAGCATAAACCCCTCATGAAGTGAAGGACTACAGGGCACAGCATGAATCCATGGGATCTAAAGGGACACATCCTTAGATCTCAGGGGTTAATGCTGGGACTAGTTGCGGAGGGGGTCAGGTCCTCAGCTCTGAGGGATTCATACAGGGACTTGCTTGCAGTTTAGTTCCTGGAGGCCATGGTAGTACAAGTCCCCCACAGGCCCTGGAGGGCCACATTGTCCTCCCTGCCCCCCCCCCCACCTTTGTGATCATGAAAAACCTTAGAGACTGTTTTCCCAATCAATCACTTTGCCACTACCGGTTCTATGGGCCACTTGACTGGACTTGCCCCCCAGGCCTAAGGCTGCCAGCCCTCCCCTGATACATAGTTAAATAGTACGTGAATAGTAAACAAATGCAGCACTAAATATAGTAAATGACAGGAAGGTGTGTTCACATCTCATATGGAAATCACATCCTATATAATATAATGAGTGACAGGATGGTATATTCACATCCTATATAAAATTCATATAGTGACTGTTATAAGTGATTTTTATAGACTAAAAAAGAGTAAACATACACCAATAACTAGAAATCAGAAAAGTCCATAGTGATTAAGAGTTCATGAACATATATAGTGTAGCATTCTTAAAGTGGGGTAAGAACTGGAACCAAGTGCAAATAATGATTTCAATTCAAACACAAATCTTCTTATATTCGGAATCAAAGTGTAAGTGGCAGAAGTGAATACCCTTACCAGAGGAGATGGAGACAGTTACCATACGGTGGAGTGTCATACGAGCTTTTAGGGGTCAAACGATCCCAGGGATATTGTGCTGGAAAATCCTAGGTTCCATCCGGGATGACCATGCTTGTAAGGTGATACGTGGATCCACAGCGGATAGGGGGATGACTCTCAGAAGAGGCAGGCTGTTGGAGAAAGCGGCTTCCACCCTATGAGTGTCCAGTTCATAAGGAATGGAAAAAAATCTCCACATTGGGCATGAATCCAATATAAAAAGTAGTTTTATTTTAAAAAATGCTGGAGAAATCTTTAACACGCACAAAGTCGAGTAAGTAAAAAGTGATCACAAAGTAGAAATAAAATCGCGTGGTAGCAGAACATCGAAGCTTTAGCGACCCGACATGTTTCGGACGATAGTCCTTCAACTGGGGCATATAGCTAGATGTCTGTACCACGCTCACATATATACACAGTAAAATTGATGAGATAGCAAACAGCTGTGTATGCCGCCGTTGGGTGGACATGACAGCCAATCAATAGCAAGCTCTGTGTTGTGAACTACATTGCTGACAGTCCGGGTACACAGAGAAAGTTGTCCTCCAATTGCAGCCCCTAAAGCGGTGTCATGTGACGGTGTCACTGCGCGTGACGTCATCGCGCACCGGCAGTCACGCTCTGAGCCTCCATTCCATTCAAGGAAGTGTGAATGTACTGGGCCAGGAGGTGAGGCAACCACACCCACACTGGCCTAGGAGGGATGTCATTGCGCACCGATCTAAGGCGCTCCGATGCGCTCAACTTCAGGTGTCTCCGGAAGAATGAAAGAGACGCTGTAGATGGCAAGAGGAGGACAATGTATATTGATATGCATGATAAAAGTGAAGAGATTAGTGAGAGAGGTTGTTATTTTCCCTTCCATATACATATATCTTAGAGAGAAAACTATATTCTTGTGTAAACAGATATGATATTAGGTCAGTGTGACATAAAAATAACAAAAAAGGAAAATATGCACATTAAATACTGTAAAGCTCCAATCAGCAAACTGTAAAAAATGTCGAGGGACGCTATGATTAGTGCGACCTTTCTTGATAGAAGCAATATGTTCGTTTACTCGGGTGCTGAATGTTCTTATGGTGCGACCCACGTACTGCATATTGCAGGGACATGTAAAAAGGTACACAATGTAACGAGTAGTACATGTGACAAAATGTCTTATTTGATAGATGCTGGAAGTAATGGCAGACTGAAAACATACGGATTTATGGTTACCACAAAGGTTATGTGTACATACACTGCATTTTTTGCAGTGCCAGGAAAAAGAAAATGACACTAAAAACTAGTGGCATTTTCAATTTGAGCCAAAGAACATTTTCTAGCGCTGAACTTTATGTACTGGACAAAGGCCTCAAATTTGCCCCCTCTAAGAAGCTGAACAGGTTCGAGACCTTTATAGATTTCCAGAAGTTTAAAAGGAAACTCAATGTACAGAGACATTTTTTAGCCATTTCCAATTGTGTTGAAAGCACAAATAGTGTGAATAATGTAGCCCATAGTGAAGTAGCCCTCCACACTGGGCCCTTCTTTGTTTAACCCTCCCAATGCCACAGCACCTTTCATTAAAGTCTTTTGTGACTTATAGGGCATACACACGGTCGGACTTTGTTCGGACATTCCGACAACAAAATCCTAGGATTTTTTCCGACGGATGTTGGCGCAAACTTTTTTTGTCTACACACGGTCGCACAAAGTTGTCGGAATTTCTGATCGCCAACCACGCGGTCATGTACACCACGTACGACGAGACAAGAAAAGGCCGGTTCAGAACCAAGCGCTGCACCCTTTGGGCTCCTTTTGCTAATCTCGTGTTAGTAAAAGTTTGGTGAGAGACGATTCGCGCTTTTTCAGACTCGTGGCTTTCAGATCCTTTTCTGCCGTTCAGTTTGTGCTTGTGCGCGTGACTTTAGGTAGTCATTGTATTCTTGTTCGTTCGTTACTGTTTTCAGGTCGCTCTTCACAGGCCTTGCTGTTCTTCAAGGCGTTCTGTTACTTCGTTCTGAGCAGCCGACCGTTTTCTAGCCATGTTTCGTATGCGTACTCCTCATAAAGTTCGTGCTGTGCGGGGGGCTTGGTGTTGGGGTCCTGACCTTGACACAAGTCCAGTCCATGAACAGGGTGGGGAGGAGTTCATGGACCAAGAATTGGTTGCTTCAGCGTGACCAGTTCTCTCATATGCCTTTGCTCCGTGAGATCCGTGAGAATAATCCTGATGATTTCAGGAACTTTCTCAGGATGACGGACCCCGTGTTTCACCGTTTGTTGGCTTCGCTGACCCCCTATATCAGCAGGCAGGATACCTGCATGAGGCAAGCCATCACTCCGGAGCAGAGGTTGGTCGCTACCCTGTGGTATTTGGCCACAGGGAGAAGTCTGCAGGACTTGAAGTTCTCGACAGGCATCTCCCCCCAGGCTCTGGGTATCATCATCCCAGAGACCTGTTCTGCCATCATCCAGGTCCTGCAGAAGGAGTATATGAAGGTAAGATTTTTATCCTTTTATATCACATTTTATTGTATTGAATGTTTGATAATGTATTGTATTTCTTTCCTCATTCCCTAATTACCATGCTTGTAATATGCTGTGAATGTCCCCTTTGTTCTCATGCATGCTGGATTTTTATTTAATTATTATTTTAGGTCCTTCATACATATTTGCCCTTCAATAACCTCCCCAGCATGGTGTCTCCTGCCCTATATTCACCTCATGTAGTCACTTAACAATGTATTTTATCAGCTCCATAGTAGTGCTTTACCCCAAACACCCCCTAAAATGTTTTGAAATGTTTTTTTAGCTTTAAATTCAGGCAGAGTGCCAGGGGCTTTTTTTGTGGTGTCCCCAAATATTTTTTAGTAACCCTCCCTCCCCCAACTGCTAAGTCAGCTGATCCCAATTCTCTATCCTCAATCATCTATCTGCTGACTTTGCCAAACCCATACACACTATACCCATCTCTTTACTGGTCAGATTTATGGATGAATTCCCCAAAGCATGTAGTGCAAGGGCCTGCCTGTATACTTTCCAATGGTACTGTTTAAAGTTTTTGTATCCTATTATTATCTTGATAGGTAATAGCAGAATGTCCTCAAATGTGTACAGTATGTATTTATATCTTTGTATTATGACACTTCTTACCTGTCCAGTGGGCTGCCAATAGTGTAACTAAGGAGGGTCTGTTCCAAGTAATACCCATTATTTAGGCATTCATCTCTCAATGAAGTGAAGAGGGTTACCTGTCCAAGATTTCCACACACCCCCCTATAATGTTAGAAATGGCCCATGAGAGGGGGGGGAGGGGGAATATAATAGGTGTACCTTATACTTTGGTGTTGTTAAATTCCCCTTAATAAATGCTATCTGGTGGTTGCCCCATAATGTTTGTGTCTAATCTGCTTGCCATGTTTCAGAGTAAAAATAGTAATGTTTATTGTTTTTTCCTCAACGGTTTCCTTCCACGCCACAGGAATGGCAGACTGTGGCCTCCCACTTTGCCGAGCGGTGGGACTTTCCTAACTGCGGAGGGGCAATTGATGGGAAACACGTCCACATCGTCCCACCACCCAACTCGGGGTCGTACTATTATAATTACAAGGGGTTTAATAGTATAGTGATGTTGGCGGTGGTGTCGGATAATTACGACTTCTTGTATGTGGACGTGGGGAAGAATGGCCGGATGTCCGATGGTGGAGTCATCGCCCAGACAGAGTTCTACAGGCGTCTCCAGAATGGCAGCTTGGACTTGCCAGCTCCAGAGGACAATGTGGAAGGACTCCCATTTGTGTTCGTTGCTGATGAAGCATTTGCGCTGGGGGACCACCTGATGCGGCCATTCCCAATGAGGACCCTCACCCCGGAACAGAGGGTTTTTAATTACCGGCTGGCCAGAGCCCGAAGAGTGGCGGAGAACACATTTGGAATCCTGGCCAGCCGGTTCTGACTATTTCTGACATCTATCCATATGGCGGAGTATAAACTGAACCATATTATACTGGCGTGCTGTGTTCTCCATAACTTTTTAAGGAAACATTCGGCCAACTATGCTGGCTCAGTTGGGCCTGAGGCCGGAATCCTACATTAAACCACACTGAGGGCGCTTGAAAGTGGCCGTCCTGGCTTGCACTCCCTGAGTGCCCGTGATGTCCGGTTACGCTACCTGGAGTTCTTTGCGGGTAGGGGGGCTATCAATATGCCAGCAAATCTGTGAAGCCTTTTTATAATAAAAAAAAAAAAGAAATTCTTGGTGGACATTTACTGCTTGTGTTTGTTTTAGCTGACCCTGACAGAAATGTGTTGAGTCCAGAAAATGTCGTGATTGTGTAACCTTATTATACAAAGCACTGTTGGCTGTTATTTCCTAAATGGAAAAACACATTTCACTACAAGTGCATTTGCAACTGCACTGAACCTGCACTTGTAGTGCAAAGAGGATTTGCCCTTAGGAAATAACACCCATTTTTGCAGAAAACAGCAATTACATCACCCCAAAATTGTTGTATTGTAGTGTTGACACAATAATCCACACATTCTTGAGTAAGCAACTTTTTTATACCTGCACAATCACATGTGCATTTACCAAAGGTTTTTAAAACAAACCAACATGTTTGTTGTTTAACAATTTTTGCAGTAGCATTATCAAAAATAGAAATGTCCATTTCAGATAAAACAGGCCTGTGTAAAACCAACAAGAAAGCCAAAAAACTTGAACTTACAAAGTTCACATTAGGTAAAACCTGAAGGCTATATCAGACATCAGTATTTAGAAACTGGGTTTGATATAGCGTTCAGATGGGGGGAAATCACCCCAGGAAAAGCCAAATTTGGAAGATGCACACCAATTCACGAATGTCAACATGTGCTATCTGCCATCGGGGGGGATCAAGGGACGTGTTTTGGGGGAGCAAGCCCTTCCTCAACGCGACTTTATAATTGAGGAAGGGGTTGCACCCCCAAAACGCGTCCATTGATCTCCCGTGATGGCAGATAGCACATGTTGACACACTGTGTGCATCCTCCAAATTTGGCTTTTCAAAACATTGCAAAAAAATTTTAAAGATTGGACCACAATCCAAAAAGTGATTTTGTGGGGTTTTAAATTCGCCCCAAAACATCAATGATGTTATTATTTTTTTTAATAACATCATTGATTTTTTGCTGGATGTTTTGCAGTTCGGCATTACACCCCATGATCTCCCCGATCAGGATCTGGGCACTTTCTGATGTGAAACGTTCTCTATCCCAAACATTAAATTAAAAAAAATGCTTAAAATCCCCCCCCAAAAAAATAAAAAAAAAAACATTCTGTCAGATGTGACAACTAATAACAATATATTCAGGGAATACCAATAAAAAAACAAAAATAAAACTTTGTGAGAAGTCTGTGTGAAAATGAGCAGCAAAACTACTTAATTCTTCTCACATTATAAAGAAGAAGAGAGTGCGCTGTATTAAACCATTTTTAACATTGCAGCGTGACGAAAGTGCTGTATCCATTGCGAACGCTAAGTTTACCAGAACAAGCTGTTCCGTCTTGGAATTTCTTCTGAGCATGCGTGGCACTTTGTGCGTCGGAACAGGCCACACACGGTCGGAATTGACGCAATCGGATTTTGTTGTGGAAAATTTTATCTCCTGCTCTCCAACTTTGTGTGTCGGAAAATCCGATGGAAAATGTCCAATGGAGCCCACACACGGTCGGAATTTCCGACAACACGCTCCGATCGGATATTTTCCATCGGAAAATCCGACCGTGTGTACGGGGCATCAAAAGACCTGGAAAGATTACCCGATAAATGTATTTTCAACCATCCCAACATCACGACCTTAAAATCCTTATGTGAACATAAAGACATTGTGATCCGCCCCGCCGATAAAGGGGGAGGCTTGGTTATTCTGGATAAAGAGGATTACCACATGGAGATGTGCCGTATCCTCAGTGACGAGAAAATCTATACACCCCTCCCTAGAGATCCTACTAGGGATTTTAAGAAGTACCTAGTTGATTTGGTCACACGTGGTTTTCAACAGGGAATCCTTACTAAAAAGGAAAAGGATTACCTGGTCCCGGTAGGACCGCGTATCCCAGTGATGTACTATCTCCCTAAGGTGCACAAAAATAGTACAAAACCTCCCGGCAGACCTATTATAAGCGGTATCGACTCAGTAACCTCTAGAGTCGGCCGCTACATAGACTTCTTCCTCCAACCACTCGTGTGTAAGGTTCCATCATACCTTAAAGATACAGGTGACACCATCCGCCGTTTAGAGTGCGTAGAATACCAAGACAATCTCTTTCTCGTCACCGCGGACGTCACAGCATTGTACACCTGCATTCCACACGAATTGGGTTTGGCTGCTGTAGAACATTATCTAAACACCAGCGAAAACATTCGCCATCACAGCAGTATTACATTATGGAACTCCTCCGTTTTGTAACACAAACAAACTATTTTTGGTACAACAATCAATTCTTCCTACAGAAGAAAGGTGTGGCTATGGGGGCCAAGTTTTCCCCCAGCTTTGCCAATCTTTTTATGGCCCTGTGGGAGGAGGATGTCGTCTATCCTGCACAGCGACCAGAGCTGTGCTTGTGGGCCAGATATATATACGACATCCTCCTCCTATGGAAAAGTGACAAGGAAACTCTTCATGACTTTATGGCTACACTAACCAGAATGACAGGGGCATTACTCTTACGTATGAGCTTAGTACAGTCTCGATCCACTTTTTGGATTTGGAGATCGCCATTTCTGACCGTCGCATTGTAACCACCACCTTTTTCAAGCCAACGGACAGAAATGGTTACATCTCCACGGACAGCTGCCATTATGGCCCTTGGCTTGACTCTGTCCCCCGCAGCCAATTACTGCGCATCCGTAGAAACTGTACAAACTCTGTTGATTTTTTTGAAGCAAGCACAGTTCTTGAAGGAAAAAGGCTACCAACCATCCCAGATAGACCAGGAGATTATAAAGGTCTCCCTTATAGATCGCAAGACGCTTACAACCGTGCGACCTAAGCCAATCCCCAATGATAAGTTCTAGTGGTCCTTGTTCACCCAATTTTCTGTTTAACACAGACAAATTAAACGAATCCAGAATCGCCACTGGAACATCCTGAGAAATGACCCTGTTCTAGGCCCGGTGCTCCCTACTAGGGCAGGTGTCACTTTCAGAGGGGCTCCATCCTTACGGAATCGCATTTCCCATAATGTTATTGAAGCGCCTACAAAGCCATCCTTTTTTCCAGAAACCAAAGGCTATTATCCCTGCAAAAAATGCAGTGTATATACACATAACCTTTGTGGTAACCATAAATCCGTATGTTTTCAGTCTGCTGTTACTTCCACCATCTATCAGATAAGACATTTTGTCACATGTACTACTCGTTACATTGTGTACCTTATTACATGTCCCTGCAATATGCAGTACGTGGGTCGCACCATAAGAACATTCAGCACCCGAGTAAACGAACATATTGCTTCTATCAAGACAGGTCGCACTAATCATAGTGTCCCTCGACATTTTTTACAGTTTCATAATAAGAATCCGAGGGGCTCTAAGTTTCAAGTTATAGATAAGTTTGTCCCATCATGGAGGGGGGGTCCGCGTACCAGGGGGGTATCCAAACTTGAAACGTATTGGATCTACCAGCTGAAAAGCTATTCCCCCCATAGGTTAAACGTGGAATGGGACATAAACGCATTTATAAATAAGTCTTAATAGCTTGAAAAGTCCCCGTTATGGTTTTTTTGTGTCATTATTCACTTTTTATAGGATAAAATCACCCTAACAACATACAAGGTTGCTGATTGCAGTTCTACAGTATTTAATGTGCATATTTTCCTTTTTTGTTATTTTTATGTCACACTGACCTAATATCATATCTGTTTACACAAGAATATAGTTTTCTCTCTAAGATATATGTATATGGAAGGGAAAATAACAATCTCTCTCAATAATCTCTTCACTTTTATCATGCATATCAATATACATTGTCCTCCTCTTGCCATCTACAGCGTCTCTTTCATTCATTCCGGAGACACCGGAAGTTAGATCGGCGCACAATGACATCCCTCCTAGGCCAGTGTGGGTGTGGTTGCCTCACCTCCTGACCCAGTAAATTCACACTTCCTTGAATGGAATGGAGGCTCGGAGCGCGACGGCCGGTGCGCGATGACGTCACGCGCAGTGACGCCGTCACATGACCCCGCTTCAGGGGCTTCAATTGGAGGACAACTTTCTCTGTGTTCCCGGACTGTCAGCAATGTAGTTCACAACACAGAGCTTGCTATTGATTGGCTGTCATGTCCGCCCCACCGGCGGCATACACAGCTGTTTGCTATCTCATCAATTTTATTGTGTATATATGTGAGCGTGGCACAGACATCTAGCTATATGCCCCAGTTGAAGGACTATCGTCCGAAACATGTCGGGTCGCTAAAGCTTCTGATGTTCTGCTACCACGCGATTTTATTTCTACTTTGTGATCACTTTTTTTTTTTTTTTTTTTTGCCACTTCAGTCGACCTTTTCGAGGGGATTTAATCAACTTTGTAGATCATATTGTACAATCACCCTCTCGGTGTCTCATCATCGTAGCCTTATGCCGTAACAAAAACAAATAACTCTAATATACAAAACATTGCACCTCCCAGGAAACGATAGCTGGCCCAGGGCGTATATCGAGTCTCCTCTCCATTATTTTCCCCAAACTCCCACCCCCTCCCTCCCAGCCCATCCCATTTCCCCTTTCTCCAAGGTCAATTCCTCTTCAACTCTCCGTTTCTAATTTAAGGCATTCAATTCTTTAACATATCTCCAGGTTTTTTTAAATTTTTTCCAACCTTCCCAAGCCTCCAGATTCCCACTACCTGCTTCATCTGTAGTATTCGCCAGTATCTCGTTATTATATGTTTCCTCTACTGCATCGAACCATTCCCATGTCTCTGGGCCCTCCTTCCTCTGCCAACCCTTCGGTATCAATCTCTTTGCAGCGTTTAAAAGAAACGGTACCAGTGTCTGCTTATATTTATTTGCATCTCCTTCCCCCCATGGAACAAAACCACCCACGGGTCTTCTACCACCTCTATGTCAGTAATTATCTTTATTAAAGCAAGAGTCTTCTTCCAGAAAATTTTTATTTTGGGGCAATTCCACCAGATGTGGCCCATTGTTCCTACATCTTGGTAACCTTCGCCAACAGAATGCCGAAGCACCACTCTGGTATTTACTCAATATCTCAGGGGTTATATAGCTTCTGCTTATACATTTATAGTTCATTTCTGCTGAACATGTATCTAATGTTAAATTACTCTCCCATTTCTCGATGAATGGCGGTATCTCCAACTTTTCTGTCTCCATCAGAACTTTATATACTTTCGAGATTGTATTTCTCAGATCTTCAAGATCACATAACTTTTCCATCTCTGTCAGATCTGCTCCAGACCTGATGGGATGTGGTAGTTTACTCACGAAATTTCAATTGTAGGTATCGCCATTCATCTATCCCACGTGTCGACCTATCTTGTCTAAGTTGTTGAAGTGTTATTATTTTACCATCTTTAATTATTTCTCTTACCTGTGTTATCCCCCAAAATGCCTCCTTTCCTCATACATTTTCTATTCCCGGTGCAAAATATTCATTTTCTTTAAGTGCCAATAATGGTGAATTATATTTCCCTATCACTTTCTTGTATACCCCATCCCAAACTTTGAAAACATTTTGTGTAATTACGTGAGTATTATCTAAAGTTCTAAAATGTGGGGGATTCCAAATAATATTTCCCAAATATGCTTTACTAAGTGTATTTTCTATTTTCACCCACCTTTTTTCATTATCTCTCTTTGCCCACTCTACTAATCTTGACAGGACTATGGCTTTTCGGCGTCAATTGACAGCAGTAGCCCTGGGAGTCCACTCTCCCTCAGCTTTTGCAACAGAAGAAGCGTCTTAACCCCGTTGTCCCTCCCTTCTCTTTTGGGGACAAACCCCACCTGATCCGGATTGACCAAGAAGTTCATAGACTCCTTTAGCCTCTCTGCCAAGACCTTCGCATACAGTTATGTATCGGTGTTGAGCAGGGAGATAGGACGATAGCTTGAACAGAGTGTTTTCTCCTTGCCCTCCTTCAAGATGATTCCGATGGACCCTGAAGGGCATCTCTGCTCATCTCATAGCTATCTCCCAACCCATTCATATAGTGGCAAAGCCTTAGGACTAGTATCTCTTTAAATTTTTTATAATAAAACAATGTGAGCCCGTCCGGGCCAAGACTTTTCCCGGAGGCCCCTCCTGTTAGTGCCTTTCTAATTTCATCTTCCGAAATTGGCGCCTCCAAGAGTTCCCTGGTTGAGTCTGAAATTATGGGTAGCTTGGCTTTCTTCAAGTAATTATTATTTTTCTCTCTCCTATTTTTAGATTGGGGATCATGTATATTGACTGAGTACAAGCCTTGATAGTAGTTCTTAAAGATTTCTGCTATCTTTCTAGATGAATATTCTAAATGACCATCTTTAGTCTGAATTTTCTTGATAAAATTTCTAGTTTTCTTCTTTTGTACCATTTTTGCCAGGAATTTGCTTGGTTTATTGCCCCAGCGGTATCTGTCCCTTACAAACCTACTGTATGCTATTCTTGATTCCAGCTCCAGTGCCTTTTTCAACTCTGTCCTTTTAGTTATCAACTGTTGGTATACCTCACAGGGTTGCTGACCCGATTTTTTTTTTATGTTCCTGTTCCAGCTTATCTACCTCCCCTGTTAGATTTAGAATTCCCTCCCGTCTCTCTCTTTTCTTCCTAGCCCCATCTCAATTAGGACCCCTCTAATATAGGCTTTATGCACCTCCCATAATGTGGACCCTGATACTTCCCCATTGTCATTTACTGAGAAGTAATTCTCCAGTTCCTTTCTAATTGAGGCATAGCCCTCCTCCTCCCGGATCAATTCCTCGTTAAGACATCACTGACCCCGGATCCCCACAACTCCACCTATTATCATTTCCATGATCATAGGGGCATGATCTGAAAAGGTTACATTGCCAATCTTAGAATCCACAACCTCATCTATTTCCCTATGTTCTATAAAGCCAACATCAATCCGAGAGTAAGAACCGTGCACAGGGGAATAGAACGTATAGTCCCGTCTACTTGGGTGTTGGACCCTCCAAATGTCTACCAATTGGTACATGAATAGTTTTTGTTTTACCACCTTTAATTGACTATTGTTCACCTCCTGTGCACGGGCCGTACTGTCCATTCTTGGGTCCATACAGAAGTTAAGGTCCCCCATCAGAATCAAATGCCCTTTCCTAAACTCCATTAATTTCTCCAGAATGTACCCAAAATATTTCATTGGATTTTTATTAGGTGCGTAAATATTAGCCAGGGTGTATTCCCCTTCATTTAATCTGCCTCTAAGAAAGAGGAATCTACCCTCCGGGTCCACCAATCTATCCTCCAGCACAAAACTTGTTCTTTTTGCAAACCCAATGGCCACTCCTCGAGTTCTATTTGAGATGGTGTCGCCTTGGTACTAGGACGGGAAATCACTTGAGTACAATCTTAGCTTAGATTGTTGTGAGATATGTGTCTCCTGGAGAAAGATCACATAAGGACCTAATATTTTAAGCTCATTAAAAATATTTCTTCGTTTTTTAATCATGTTTAGGCCTATGACATTATACTTTATAAATTTTAACATGGACCTAACTATCATTCTGCTCTAATGAATGAACCCTCTTTCTTTTGACCTTGGAGAGATTCCCCATCTTAATTTTATGACAAGGATATCCCCCTTTCCCTTTCCCACCCCCTTCCCCCAAGTCCCCACACCCCTGTTTCCCCCACTCCGCCCTCCTCCCCCCTTTGGTCCCTATTGGGCCCTTCCCACCCCTATCCCCCCCAATCCCCACACCCCCATTTCCCCCCCTTCCCCCCCTCCCCCCCTCCCTTCGGTCCCCAGTGGACCCTTAGACCTTTGAGGATCGCGCATAACGTGAGCCTCTCTTGGTCGCCACCTCCAAGGGTGGAGCTCTCGATGTGTATCACGACAAGCCGCCGTTAGAACGGCGACCTGTTGGGCAAACCAGCTCAAAACAGCTCATTTTACTTTTGTGGAATTCATCTCTCCCCGTCCCCCCCCCCACCTCCACCCAGTGCCCCACCCGACCCCTAGAAATTTTACATAGACCC
Organism: Lithobates clamitans; assembly: GCA_037952925.1. Lineage (NCBI taxonomy): Eukaryota > Metazoa > Chordata > Amphibia > Anura > Ranidae > Lithobates > Lithobates clamitans. The sequence continues at coordinate 1,995,969 of JBBGZY010001275.1, forward strand.
CATTCTTAAATCTACCCACTGTTCATTGGACCAGTCTGGCAGCGGGGGGGCTTGAATGCCCAATTTCCCGCAGAATTCCTCTAGTTCTTCTGGAAATCTGAGCCTTGCTGTTTTGCCGTCTTTACTTCCTAGTAAGCAGGCCGGGAACCCCCACGTGTATTTTATATTTTGCTTTATCATTTGGTCTAAGAAGGGCTTAAGATGGCGCCTTCTCACCAGAGTGTCTTTAGCTAAGTCAGCGAATACTAGTAACCTTGCCTCCTCGTAATTGAAGCGGTGTTTTCCCTCTTAATTTTTCCCATAAATTTTCTTTATCTTTGTAGAATCTGAACCTCACTATTATGTCCCGGCTTCTTTCCATTCGTCTAGTATCGAACCTTCCTACCCGGTGAACCCGCTCGATTTTTGGGAAGTCTCCTCCACCTAATTCCAGAATGGGGGTAAAAATTGTCACAATGATCTTCCTCAGGTCTTCACCCCTCATTTCCGGTACCCCTCGGATTCTCAGATTTTGTCTACGATTTCTGTTTTCCTGGTCCTCTAATATATAGCATATTCTTATTTGATTTTGTTGAATAATTTTGAATTGATCTTTTAAGTCAGAGAGGGCCTCCCCAGGTCATGTATTGCTTGATTGAACTCCCCGTGGCGGTGCTCCCTGTGGTGTTGTCTTTTGGGGTCTTGGGTACCCCTCCTTCCCAGTTTTTGTCGCAGCTCTGCTCATAGTGTTTTCCGTACCCTGGGAATATTTTATATTCCTGCACCACGGTTTAGGAGGATGATGGCCTATGGGTTCTTTGGGGTACTCTGGGGTTTTCCAATACTGCCAGAGAGAATACACATTAATCCAGGACTTTTTATTGGCACTTTGTTACTCTAAGATTACTGCCATAGAGCATTACCAACACAGACGATGTTACTAGTATTATGATTATTACCAGTAGAGAGATAACTGATTACCGGCAGTAGCAGCCATGAAATCCACAGAATACCAACAGCAGTATTCAGAGAGTCTCTTTCACTATTTTCAAAAGAGAAATATAACTTGTACCTTTAGCCTCTCTTCATCTCTTTTAACATGGGGAACTCTGTTCTTCTCTTACCTCTTAGGCGGGATTCATAAGACAACTCTTACCCCAGACCCTAAGCCAATATGCACGACGTCCTCTGTAGTGGCTGTCAGCTCTCTGTTACCGCCAGGCACCAGGCGCTTGTGTGCCGCTGTCTCTGCTCTCAGCTCTGTGTTTCTGTCAGCAGGGATGATTCTCTGATCTGGAGCCCGTTTACTTCACTGCAGGGATCTAGAGAGGGGGAGAAGGGGGGAAGGGGGGATAGACCAGGAGACTCAGGACAGACGGCGGGGATCGTCACAACGCTCCGTCCGTATCTACAGCTTCCCTCAGAGAGTCTGTCTGCATTGATGGTCTCACAAAGTGGCACTCGGGGTCCCTTATTCTCCCCGTCATCCGCTGTGCCATTCATTTGTTCACCCACGAGGCCGCTCAGCGCCGGCCAGCCCGCACACCTCCATCTCCTCCCCTCCCGTCAGACGTCCTACGTCATGACCGCTCCCCCTGGCACAATCCTTGTGATCACTTTTTACTTACTCGACTTTGTGCGTGTTAAAGATTTCTCCAGCATTTTTTAAAATAAAAGTACTTTTTATATTGGATTCATGCCCTATGTGGAGATTTTTTTCCTTTCCTTATGAACTGGACACTCATAGGGTGGAAGCCGCTTTCTCCAACAGCCTGCCTCTTCTGAGAGTCATCTCTCTATCCGCTGTGGATCCACGTATCACCTTACAAGCACGGTCATCCCGGATGGAACCTACCACCAGGATTTTCCAGCACAATATCCCTGGGATCGTTTGACCCCTTAAAGCTCGTATGACACTCCACCGTATGGTGACTGTGTCCATCTCCTCTGGTAAGGGTATTCACTTCTGCCACTTACACTTTGAATCTGAATATAAGAAGATTTGTGTTCGAATTGAAATCATTATTTGCACTTGGTTCCAGTTCTTACCCCACTCTAAGAATGCTACACTATATATGTTCATGAACTCTTAATCACTATGGACTTTTCTGATTTCTAGTTATTGGTGAATGTTTACTTATTCTATAAGTCTATAAAAATCACTTATAACAGTCACTATATGAATTTTATATAGGATGTGAATATACCATCCTGTCACTCATTATATGATATAGGATGTGATTTCCATATGAGATGTGAACACACCTTCCTGTCATTTACTATATTTAGCGCTGCATTTGCTTACTATTCACGTATTTCCTTGCACTGTGCACCACATTGTTACATGCTGGCAGCTATCACTCTTATATTATTTTATTTAAATTTAGTAATAGCGCAATTATTCATTAGCTTCATAGTTACATAGTAGGTGAGGTTGAAAAAAGACACAAGACCATCAAGTCCAACCTACAGTGTCCCGGAATTGCCCCCTGGCCCTGGACAGATCTGATGCCCCCTAAAATATCCCTCTGTGCTGGGCTGTCAGCACTTCCCAGGAGCTCAGAGTGTGTGTCAGCCTGGAGCTAGCACTGATAAGAGGACGGTCAGCAGATAAGAGTGAAGGACTACAGGTCCCAGCACGAACCCCTCACAGGTGAAGATGTGACACCCTCCGGCCCCAGCATGGGAGGAGTCACATACGCAGCCAGAGGCGGGAGGGGTGTTTACTTTCCGGTTCTGGTATGTCGGACTGGTGGCAGGCTATAGTTGACAAGTGGCACACTGCATCTGGTGGCAGGCTAAGTGTGTAAAGTGGTACACTGCAGCTGGTGGCAGGCTACGGGTGAAAAGTGGCACACTGTATCTGGTGGCAGGCTATGGATGGAAAGTGGCACACTGCATCTGGTGGCAGGCTATGGGTGGAAAGTGGCACATTGCATCTGGTGGCAGGCTATGGGTGGAAAGTGGCACACTGCATCTGGTGGCAGGCTACGGGTGGATAGCGGCACACTGCATCCAATGGCAGGCTACGGGTGAAAAGTGGCACACTGCATCTGGTGGCAGGCTGCAGGAGAAAAGTGGCACACTGCATCTGGTGTGCAGTGTGCCACAGGGGGAAAGTGGCACACTGCATCTGGTGGCAGGCTACAGGTGAAAAATGTCACACTGCATCTGGCGTCATGCAACGGTGGCAAGTGACACGCTGCATCTGGCATCAGGCAACGGTGGCAAGTGACATGCTGCATCTGGCCTCAGGCAACGGTGGCAAGTGAAATGCTGCATCTGGTAGCAGGCAATAGGTGGCAAGTGGCACACTGCATCTGGTGGCAAGTGACGGACTGCATCTGGCAGCAGGCAACGGTGGCAAGTGGCAAGCTATCTCAAGGCATTTCTAGTATTAATACCCCCCTGCAGCACCCTGTGCTTCTCTAGGACCAGGACTCTATCAATTTGGTTCTCTCTGCCTTGCAGAAACCACTCTTTTAACCCATTAGGGATATTCCCTTACAGATTCTTGCAAGTAAGTAGCCTTTTTGGTAGCCATCATGTCTGCCAGACATATCTGTGAACTGGCAGTCCTTTTTGTGAACAGCCTTTCCTCATACTTTTCCAACGATAAGGTTGTATTACGCCCATGACCATTTTTACTTTAAAAGCTGGTTTCAGTGTTCCATGTTAATGTTGTTTTGCCATTGTGCCCTGCTCCCCAGCATCCAAAGGTCCAAAGTCTCTCTACATTACCTGGGCATAGTCAGACCCATTATGCCCCGTACACACGGTCGGATTTTCCAATGGACAATGTCCGATCGGAGCGTGTTGTCGGAAATTCCGACCGTGTGTGGGCTCCATCGGACAGTTTCCATCGGATTTTCCGACACACAAACTTGGAGAGCAGGAGATAAAATTTTCCGACAACAAAATCCGATCGCGTCAATTCCGACCGTGTGTGGCCTGTTCCGACGCACAAAGTGCCACGCATGCTCAGAAGAAATTCCGACACTGGACAGCTCGTTCTGGTAAACATAGCGTTCGCAATGGATACAGCACTTTTGTCATGCTGCAATGTTAAAAATGGTTTAATACAGCGCACTCTCTTCTTCTTTATAATGTGACAAGAATTAAGTAGTTTTGCTGCTCATATTCACACACACTTCTCACAAAGTTTTATTTGTGTTTTTTTAGTGGGATTCCCTGAATATATTGTTATTAGTTGTCACATCTGACAGTTTTATATTTTTTTTATTTTTATTTTTTTGGATTTTCAGCCTTTTTTTTTTCTTTTAATGTTTGGATTTTTTCCAAGGCTGATCTTTGTTCAATGTTATTTTTATTTTTACTCCAGAATATTTTTGTCTGTATTTTGTGTGTCAAGTTACCCCAACACCATTGATATCTTTTATTATTTAATCTCCAGGAGATTGTTTGTTGTTGGTGTCCCTTGTTCATTTTACATTGTATATTTGAAATGTACCTGAATCCTCACAAACCAACTGTCATTTTTGAAGTAAAACACATAGGAGAGTATAATTCAAAACAAAAATCTTTTATTAAGGGATCAGAACCAAACAAAGAGGAAGGCAACACTGGATCAACAGGAGAAATTAGCGAAGCCTGGGACCCCCACGGCAGACATCAATTCTTCAACATCAAAATTGGTGGCCTGAGGAGTCCATATCTAAGGGAGGGCAGTCTGGTCCAGAATTCGCAGAGATCCAGATAGCAGCAGATGACATCTGTGTCCCCAGGCTGTGGTACCACAAGAGGCTGCATCTTTTGGCCGACCAGACTGAACCCAGGGCAATCACTGTCTGGTCTTCCTTCCACGCTTCCTTCCAGGCTGTGGCTGTGCAGTTGTAGATGTGGCAGGAGGAGGAGTAGGACCTGGAGGAGGAGGAGGACTGGGGGGACCTGGAGGAGGACTGGGAGGACCTGGAGGAGAGGGAGGAGGAGGAGGAGGACCTGCAGGAGGAGGAGGAGGACCATCTCAAAGATGTGTGTGAGGTGTAATTTGGCCCCTCATACCTTTCTCCAGAGCCTCCGATATGAGGGCCTCACACAAGACTTTTTGGCCCTCCTCCATCCTCTGCATTTTATAGGCTATGAAGGCAGCAATGTTCTCCTGCATGGTGTGGGGTGCTCCCAGGACCTCTGTAGCCCTCCAAAAGAATGCTATAGCAGCCTCCTCTAGGGTACTCCTCCTACTGCCACTTTCTGTTTTCAGGGGGGGTGGAGGGACCTTGATATCAGCCAGCCGGCTCGGCCCGGCCACCTCCTGGCTGAGACTTCCCTGTGTATGAAAAAGGGACATAGTTGTAATGTTTTGCTTCATCAATCACAATCCTAAATTAGTACTCCCAACTAACATCTAGTTAACATCATTGATTGGACAAGCAGAAATATTTAGAAGAATGCTATACCTGGCTCAATCTGGGCTCCTCCACATGCGGCCTGGAAGGCCCAGGTTGGGCGTCAGAAGCCTCAGCCAGGGGGGAAGGAAGACTGGAGAGGGATGGCCTGGGTTCAGTCTGGCCTGCCAGAAAGTGCAGCCTGTCGTAGTACCACATCCTGGGGACATAGATGTAATCTGCTGCTCCGGATCTCTGTGAATCCAGGACTTTCTTGCGCTCCCTCAGATATGTGCTCCTCAGGCCACCAATGAAAATCTTTAAATAAGTGATGTCTGCCGTGGGGATCACCTGCTTCACAATTTCACACAATTGCTCCAGTGCTGCCTTCCTCTTTGCTTGGTTCTTGAAATGGGGGTGGGTAATCTCCCACAGACAGGGCAGCTCACTTAGCATCTTTACGAATACTGACATGAAGTCATTGTCTTTCATTAAGATATCCATGTTCACTGCAAGACACAACACAAGACAAAGCCTAATGTCAGACAAAACTCTCCTAATCTTGTTACAATATAGGCCTCAATCTAGAAGCAGTATAGGCACAAGTTTGTCTCTTACCTTCGTTCTTACGATCGGCGCGTCCAATGCTCCTTCCTCCGCTCACAGATCGTACGTAATACGCACGCCTGTTACGCTTTATACACACTGCGCATGCGTGTAACTCCGCCCGCCCCTGACGTTCTTTCTAGTCTATTCCCCGCCCCTTTTCGTTCGGCGCAGTGGGTGAAGAGCATGATGGTGGATTTAGAGCAGGTGTGTGCTAATTATAGCAACGAGGAGGAGGAGGAGGAAAGCCCGGATCCAGGCACGTCCCGATCCAGAAGGAGACGTTTTAAGGCCACAAATATGTCGTTTGGGGAGATGTTGGAGATGGTCGACATCATGAGGAAGTCCGACTATGACGGAAAATATGGGCCTTACCCCCACCCCAACATCAGAAAGGCCAAGATCATGGCGAAAGTGGTCAGGAGTCTTGAGAGGAATTTCGGGGTACGAAGATCTAAAGATCAGCTCAGGAAGCGGTGGTCGGACCTGAAGTTGAGAGAGCCAGAGCAGTACCGAAAGATCCGGAGAGTGCTGCAAAAAAGTAAGTAGTTGTGCTGTGTTCCTATTCTTTCTGTCTTTATTCCGTTCGTTCTGCTCCATATGCTTTTATTAATTGTAACGTTTAAAAGGGCAACTTTAATGTTCATGGGCCCATTATTCGTTCGTATCAAACATTTTTCTTTCGGCCTCTAGAACACCATTGTTTAGGCCATATGCATTTTCACACATTTTTTGGGGCCTACTTGGATGCCAAATATTTGTTTGTGTAGATGGGTTTGTTACTAGAATGAAATGCCAACTAGATTGTGTGTAAGGAGAGGACACTGAGCAGCTGTTTTCACATCTGGACACTGGAGCACTAGTGTGGGACACAAGACCATTTTTATTAGGGGGCCACACAGGTGCTCCAGTGTATACTATAGGGGGGCTACATCTGTGAAGCTTGTACCAAACAGGTAAAGTATTGCAGCTTGACAAAGGGCAATAAAAAATATACATCTTGGAACTCGGCTAAAATAGACAATTGTACCCCACTTCCAAGCAATGTTTCCTATTTCTAGTTCTGCCATCAAATATCTGTGTGCTAATTCTACCATTTTTGTTTTACATAGGGGAGAAAAGACTCGGAGGAACCCCTCATCCCAGGAGAACACAGACCCCCCACCTCTGGAAGAAGGGGAAATACCGCAAACCCAAGAAGCTGAGCAGGAGGAAGAAGAAGATGTGGTGGAGATTGGCACCACAACAGGTGAGTGTCTGCAACCACAGGCTCAGGTAAAAGAGATGGATTGTGGCAGATTTTTGAGACCTTTTTTTTCTTCTTTATCTCTTTTTAGGTGATCGTGATGTGAGGGAGAGAGAACGTTTCACATCTGAAAGTGCCCAGATACTGATCGGGGAGATCATGGGGTGTAATCTCGAATTGCACAACATACAGCAACAAATCAGTGATGTTATTAAAAAAAATAATAACATCATTGATGTTTTGGGGCGAATTTAAACCCCACAAAATCACCTGTTTTCTTGTGGTCCAATCTTCCAAAAATTTTTTCAATGTTTAGAAAAGCCAAATTTGGAGGATGCACACAGTGTGCCAACATGTGCTATCTGCCATCACGGGAGATCAATGGACGCGTTTTGGGGGTGCAACCCCTTCCTCAATTATAAAGTCGCGTTGAGGAAGGGCTTGCTCCCCCAAAACACGTCCCTTGATCCCCCCTGATGGCAGATAGCACATGTTGACATTCGTAAATTGGTGTACATCTTCCAAATTTGGCTTTTCCAGGGGTGATTTCCCCCCATCTGAACGCTATATCAAACCCAGTTCTTAAATACTGATACAAGCAGTAAATGTCCACAAAGAATTTCTTTTGGTTATTTTTTATTTGAAAAAGGTTTCACAGATTGTCTGGCATATTGATAGCCCCCCTACCCGCAAAGAACTCCAGGTAGCGTAACCGGACATCACGGGCACTCAGGGAGGGCAAGCCAGGACGGCCACTTTCAAGCACCGTCAGTGTTGATGGATTTGGGATTCCGGCCTCAGGCCCAACTGAGCCAGCATAGTTGGCTGAATGTTTTCTTAAAAAATTATGGAGAACACAGCAGGCAAGTATTATATGGTTCAGTTTATACTCCGCCATATGGATAGATAAATAGTCAGAACCGGCTGGCCAGGATTCCAAATGTGTTCTCCGCCACTCTTCGGGCTCTGGCCAGCCGGTAATTAAAAACCCTCTGTTCCGGGGTGAGGGTCCTCATTGGGAATGGCCGCATCAGGTGGTCCCCCAGCGCAAATGCTTCATCAGCAACGAACACAAATGGGAGTCCTTCCACATTGTCCTCTGGAGCTGGCAAGTCCAAGCTGCCATTCTGGTGACGCCTGTAGAACTCTGTCTGGGCGATGACTCCACCATCGGACATCCGGCCATTCTTCCCCACGTCCACATACAAGAAGTCGTAATTAGCCGACACCACCGCCAACATCACTATACTATTAAACCCCTTGTAATTATAATAGTATGACCCCGAGTTGGGTGGTGGGATGATGTGGACGTGTTTCCCATCAATTGCCCCTCCGCAGTTAGGAAAGTCCCACCGCTCGGCAAAGTGGGAGGCCACAGTCTGCCATTCCTGTGGCGTGGAAGGAAACCGTTGAGGAAAAAACAATAAACATTACTATTTTTACTCTGAAACATGGCAAGCAGATTAGACACAAACATTATGGGGCAACCTCCAGATAGCATTTATTAAGGGGAATTTAACAACAACAAAGTATAAGGTACACCTATCATATTCCCCCCCCCCCCCTCATGGGCCATTTCTAACATTATAGGGGGGGACTCTTGGACAGGTAACCCTCTTCACTTCATTGAGAGATGAATGCCTAAATACAGGGTATTACTTGGAACAGACCCTCCTTAGTTACACTATTGGCAGACCACTGGACAGGTAAGAAGTGTCATAATACAAAGATATAAATACACACTGTACACATTTGAGCACATTTGAACATTCTGCTATTACCTATCAAGATAATAGGATACAAGAACTTTAAACAGTACCATTGGAAAGTATACAGGCAGGCCCTTGCACTACATGCTTTGGGGAATTCATCCATAAATCTGACAAGTAAAGAGGTGGGTATAGTGTGTATGGGTTTGGCAAAGTCAGCAGATAGATGATTGAGGATAGAGAATTGGGATCAGCTGACTTAGCAGTTGGGGGGAGGGAGAGTTACAAAAAATTTGGGGACACCACAAAAAAAAGCCTCTGGCACTCTGCCTGAATTTAAATAAAAAATAACATTTCCAAACATTTTATGGGGTGTTTGGGGTAAAGCACTACTATAGAGCTGATAAAATACATTGTTAAGTGACTACATGAGGTGAATATAGGGCAGGAGACACCATGCTGGAGAGGTTATTGAAGGGCAAATATGTATGAAGGACCTAAAATAATAATTACATAAAAATACAGCATGCATGAGGACAAAGGGGACATTCACATCATATTACAATCATGGTAATTAGGGAATGAGGAAAGAAATACAATATATTACCAAACATTCAATACAATAAAATGGGGATATAAAAGGATAAAAATCTTACCTTCATATACTCCTTCTGCAGGACCTGGATGATGGCAGAACAGGTCTCGGGGATAATGATCCCCAGAGCCTGGGGGAGATGCCTGTCGAGAACTTGAGGTCCTGCAGGCTTCTCCCTGTGGCCAAATACCGCAAGGTAGTGACCAACCTCTGCTCCGCAGTGATGGCTTGCCTCATGCAGGTATCCTGCCTGCTAATATAGGGGGTCAGTGAAGCCAACAAACGGTGAAACACGGGGTCCGTCATCCTGAGAAAGTTCCTGAAATCATCAGGATTATTCTCCCGGATCTCACGGAGCAAAGGCATATGACAGAACTGGTCACGCTGAAGCAACCATATCTTGGTCCATGAACTCCTCCCCACCCTGTTCATGGACTGGACTTGTGTCAAGGTCAGGACCCCAACACCAAGCCCCCGCACAGCACTAACTCTACGAGGAGTACGGATACGAAACATGGCTAGAAAACGGTCGGCTGCTCAGAACGAAGTAACAGAACGCACTGAAGAACAGCAAGGCCTGTGAAGAGCGACCTGAAAACCAGTAACGAACGAACAAGAATACAATGACTACTTATAGCCACGCGGAACTTGCTTGCACGCACTGAAGAGCAGATACAAACCCCAAGCACAAACTGAACGGTAGAAAACGATCTGAAAGCCACGAGTCTGAAAAAGCACGAATCGCCTCTCACCGCGCTTGGTTCTGAACCGGCCTTTTCTAGTCTCGTCGTATGTGGTGTACGTGACCGCGTGGTTGTCGATCGGAAATTCCGACAACTTTGTGCAGCCATGTGTAGGCAAAACAAGTTTGAGCCAACATCCGTCGGAAAAAATCCTAGGATTTTGTTGTCGGAATGTCCAAACAAAGTCCGACCATGTGTACGGGGCATTAGAGTGTACCTAAAAGCTGCTGTTTCCATTAGACAAACAAATTCCTTGTTTGTTCTTTCCTCTGGACCCCACCCTGCTTCAAAAAGGGCACCCTGCTTCAAAATTCCCCATTGCACAGTGGATCAGGAACTTGATTACAAGAGTTTATGCTCTTAGGATGGCTTCATACTGCCCCGCTGCTCTTTTGCTACAGTGCAGCTAACCCAGTTTTTGTGTAGGTTAACTGTGCTTTCTGATCCGTGACCCAGTTTTCCCCTAAAAACACCTCTATATCTCGGCTGTAGCTTCGCCCCCTTTTGAAGCTCAAATATGTGTGTGCATATGGGGGGGGGGTATAGCCAGCACCGAGTCCTGTCCCTCTTTAAGCTGAGAGATCTGTAACTATTATAAATGAACAATCAGTGCTGCTTTTTCATTCATGATTCATATAGTACATTCAGATCTTTGGCTGTGTGTAAAGTATCTGCCCTCTGTGGACAAGCAGTTGTAAATACATTACATATAACCACAGTTTAGAATAATCTTTTACTATTATAATTTAACAAGTGAGACCATTAATGCTATGGAAAAAACATTTTTTTCTCACTGTGAAATATTTTTTTTCTTTAGTTTAATAGAGGACACAATAGAGCATTTGCATGTGCCTTGCCACTAGGAGCTGAGGTTCAGTTTTCCAGCAACAAAAGAATGCTGTCTCGGGTTGATATTAATGGAGGAAAACTTATACACCTTTTTTTGTCTCAGTGTGTCAAATACGATCAATCAGATAGATATTGAATAGGATCTGTTTATCATTTCACAGGAACAGAGCCATCTTATCTGCCTGAATTATTTTTGAAAGTGGCTGCATGTCAGTGTCATGGTGTAGTTTAAACCTCTTGCTAAAGGGCATACAGGTTGCTGATATTGACTGTCACACCACCACGCAAAAATGCAAATGTTGCCCAAGAGAAAATACATTTTTAAATTAGTAATTAGAGTAAATATTAAATTATGTTTTTCTTCTTTTTTTTTTCTTTCGCAGAACGAAGACTCCATAACCTAGGCTTGCTGAAGGATCATCCATCTGAAACGATGTATTTTCGAAATGGTTTGCGGGCAGGACAAGTTATTGATGACCATGTTCCATTTTTAGAAAGGGGTAAGAAATAAACATAGAACCATAGAAAATTCCTTTGAAATGCAATTACATCTTAATGTGTTCTGTTTAGCTTTATCTATAAATTTATCCAATCGGTCTTAACCTCCCTGGTGGTATGATTATTTCAGATTTTAGGTGCTGAAAGCGGTACAATTATTTTGCATGGAAATTTGGCGTTTTATATTGTAGGTCTGTAATTCTTAACAATAACACACTTAGATCTGTCCAAACAAGAGTCTAGTAGATATCCTGGGTATGATGAAGTTTGAACACAAAAACATAAATTATAATATAATAAAAAAAAAATAATAATTAAAAAAAATAAAAATAAATAGTAATAAAATAAATTTCCCCACGATTCACTATCGCTCAATTCTGCAAGTGTTCTAATTTACTATCGCTGTTTTCTAGCTGGTCTAAAGCCATTTTTGACGTAAAGGGACACTTTTTGGTTGCTATGGACAATCTCAAGTTTCCAGGCAGAAAGAACAGTATATGCAATATAAAACTGCATGCAGGGCATGGGCCAAAGCACTGGGGACAAAGGGGATGTGAAATAATTTCATACAGTACTGTAATCTGTAAGATTACAGTACTGTATGTGTTATGATTTTACATTTTTTTGAATTTGCCGCCAGGCTCCACCCCCGTGCGTCGCGACGCTTGCAGGGAACGGAGCCTGGCAAGGAGAGGCTTCGGAGGAGGACACAGCCCGCGGATACTGCGGGGGACATCGCAGGATCCCGGGGACAAGGTAAGTAAAGCCACCCCAGGATCCTGCGATGCAATCCCGAGTGTGGCTCGGGGTTACCGCTAATGGTGCTGAAATGTAACCCCGAGCCACACTCGGGAAAACCGCCAGGGAGGCTACAGTACTGTTATGCCCTGTACACACGGTCGGATTTTCCAACAGGAAATGTGTGATAGGACCTTGTTGTCGGAAATTCCGACCGTGTGTAGGCTCCATCACACATTTTCCATCGGAATTTCTGACACACAAAGTTTGAGAGCTTGCTTTAAAATTTTCCGACAACAAAATCCGTTCGGTCGGAAATTACGGAAATTACGATCGTGTGTACACAAATCCGACGCACAAAGTGCCACGCATACTCAGAATAAATTAAGAGAGGAAAGCTATAGGCTTCTGCCCCGTTTATAGTCCCAACGTACATGTTTTATGTCACCGCGTTTAGAACGATCGGATTTTCCACCAACTTTGTGTGACCATGTGTATGCAAGACAAGTTTGAGCCAACATCCGTCAGAAAAAATGCATGGATTTTGTTGTCGGAATGTCCGATCAATGTCCGACCGTGTGTACAGGGCATTACGTTACTTACTAAAAGAAGGGGAGTGAGTCAAATTTGTCATATACCCTGAGGATTCCCTTCTGGTGCCTAAATATATCCCCAGAAAGTTGAGTATGTGTGTCTAGGGAGGGTGGCAGTTAATCTGATGATTCACCATACATGGCAAAGGTACATAGTTACATAGTTAAATAGTCGGTGAGGTTGAAAAAAGACACAAGTTCATCAAGTCCAACCTATGTGTGTGATTATATGTCAGTATTACATTGTATATCTCTGTATGTTGCTGTCTTTCAGGTGCTTATCTAATAGTTTTTTTTAAACTATCGATGCTCCCCGCTGAGAGCACCGCCTGTGGAAGGGAATTCCACATCCTTGCCGCTCTTACAGTAAGGAACCCTCTACCCTGTTTCCCCGAAAATAAGACCTAGCGTGATTGTCAGTGATGGCTGCAATATAAGCCCTACCCCCCCCCAAATAAGTCCTACCCTGTTTCCCTGAAAATAAGCCCTACCCTGAAAATAAGACCTACAAGGACTTTAACTAGGGCTTATTTGGGGGGTACGTCTTATATTGCAGCAATCACCGACAATCACGCTAGGTCTTATTTTCGGGGAAACAGGGTATGTAGTTTAAGATTAAACCTCTTTTCTTCTAATTTTAATGAGTGGCTACGTGTCTTGTTAAACTCCCTTCTGCAAAAAAATGTTATCTCTATTGTGGGATCACCAATAGGGGTGAGCTTTGTGTTCGAATTGAACCCATGTTTGACTCGATTATCGCCTGTTCGGTCGTTCGCCGAATTCCGAACGATATGGGCCGTTCGGGCCAAATTCGAGTGGCGCGTCACGGCCCATAATTTACTGCGGCATCGCAGTGCATTGCTGGCTGATGATTGGCCAAGCATGCACTATGACCTGCATGCTTGGCCAATCACAGCGCCGTCTGTACAGAGAGCCACAATTGGCTTTGGCCAATTATGGTTTAGAGGGTTTAGTAGTGTGTTCCAGCGTTGAGAGAGAAATAGACAGAGAGACAGTGTCATTTGATTTAAGTTAGATAGAGTAGGTAGGCGAGTCAGCTGCACTTACAGTGTATTGTGTATATATATACATCCTAGGTGTTGTGTATATACACTGGGGCAAAAAAGTATTTAGTCAGCCACCAATTGTGCAAGTTCTCCCACTTAAAAAGATGAGAGAGGCCTGTAATTGTCATCATAGGTATACCTCAACTATGAGAGACAAAATGTGGAAACAAATCCAGACAATCACATTGTCTGATTTTTGAAAGAATTTATTTGCAAATTATGGTGGAAAATAAGTATTTGGTCAATATCAAAAGTTCATCTCAATACTTTGTTATATATCCTTTGTTGGCAATGACAGAGGTCAAATGTTTTCTGTAAGTCTTCACAAGGTTGTCACACACTGTTGCTGGTATGTTGGCCCATTTCTCCATGCAGATCTCCTCTAGAGCAGTGATGTTTTGGGGCTGTCGCTGGGCAACACGGACTTTTAACTCCCTCCAAAGGTTTTCTATGGGGTTGAGATCTGGAGACTGGCTAGGCCACTCCAGGACCTTGAAATGCTTCTTATGAAGCCATTCCTTCGTTGCCCGGGCGGTGTGTTTGGGATCATTGTCATGCTGAGAGACCCAGCCACGTTTCATCTGCAATGCCCTTGCTGATGGGAGGAGGTTTTCACTCAAAACCTCACGATACATGGCCCGATTCATTCTTTCATGTACACGGATCAGTCATCCTGTTCCCTTTGCAGAGAAACAGCCCCAAAGCATGATGTTGCCACCCCCATGCTTCACAGTAGGTATGGTGTTCTTTGGTTGCAACTCAGCATTCTCTCTCCTCCAAACACGAGTTGTGTTTCTACCAAACAGTTCTACTTTGGTTTCAACTGACCATATGACATTCTCCCAATCCTCTTCTGGATCATCCAAATGCTCTCTAGCAAACCTCAGACGGGCCCGGACATGTACTGGCTTAAGCAGGGGGACACGTCGGGCACTGCAGGATCTGAGTCCCTGGCGGCGTAGTGTGTTACTGATGGTAGCCTTTGTTACATTGGTCCCAGCTCTCTGCAGGTCATTCACTAGGTCCCCTGTGGTTCTGGGATTTTTGCTCACCGTTCTTGTGATCATTTTGACCCCACGGGGTAAGATCTTGCGTGGAGCCCCAGATCGAGGGAGATTATCAGTGGTCTTGTATGTCTTCCATTTTCTAATTATTGCTCCCACAGTTGATTTCTTCACACCAAGCTGCTTGCCTATTGCAGGTTTAATCTTCCCAGCCTGGTACAGGTCTACAATTTTATTTCTGGTGTCCTTCGACAGCTCTTTGGTCTTCACCATAGTGGAGTTTGGAGTGTGACTGTTTGAGGTTGTGGACAGGTGTCTTTTATACTGATAAAAAGTTCAAACAGGTGCCATTAATACAGGTAATGAGTGGAGGACAGAGGAGCCTCTTAAAGAAGAAGATACAGGTCTGTGAGAGCCAAAAATCTTGCTTGCTTGTAGGTGACCAAATACTTATTTTCCACCATAATTTGCAAATAAATTCTTTCAAAAATCAGACAATGTGATTGTCTGGATTTGTTTCCACATTTTGTCTCTCATAGTTGAGGTATACCTATGATGACAATTACAGGCCTCTCTCATCTTTTTAAGTGGGAGAACTTGCACAATTGGTGGCTGACTAAATACTTTTTTGCCCCACTGTATATATATACACTGTATTCAGTTTAGCTAGATCCGTTCCTGTTATTCTCTTCCTACTACTGACAAGCAGGCAGGTGTTTTTACAGTATTTACAGCTACCTGAAGAAAATTGCTGGTGTTCTTCTGATCCTATTAGTCCTATTAGCAACAGTATTTACAGTTATGCTCCATACACACGGTCGGACATTGATCGGACATTCCGACAACAAAATCCTAGGATTTTTTCCGACGGATGTTGGCTCAAACTTGTTTTGCGTACACACGGTCGCACAAAGTTGTCGGAATTTCCAATCGCCAGGAACGCGGTGACGTCAACCACGTACAATGAGACTAGAAAAGGCCTGTTCAGAACAAAGCGCAGCACCCTTTGGGCTCCTTTTGCTAATCTCGTGTTAGTAAAAGTTTGGTGAGAGATGATTCACGCTTTTTCAGACTCGTGGTTTTTAGATCGTTTTCTGCTGTTCAGTTTGTGCTTGTGGGTTTGTATCTGCTCTTCAGTGCGTGCAGCAAGCTACGCGTGACTTTGATTAGTCATTGTGTTCTTGTTCGTTCGTTATTGTTTTTCAGGTTGCTCTTCACAGGCCTTGCTGTTCAACAGTGCGTTCTGTTACTCCGTTCTGAGCAGCCGACCATTTTCTAGCCATGTTGCGTATACGTACTCCTCATAGAGTTTGTGCTGTGCGGGGGCTGACCTTGACACAAGTCCAGTCCATGAACAGGGTGGGGAGGAGTTCATGGACCAAGAATTGGTTGCTTCAGCGTGACCAGTTCTGTCATATGCCTTTGCTCCGTGAGATCCGGGAGAATAATCCTGATGATTTCAGGAACTTTCTCAGGATGACGGACCCCGTATTTCACCGTTTGTTGGCTTTGCTGACCCCCTATATCAGTAGGCAGGATACCTGCAGAAGGAGTATATGAAGGTAAGATTTTTATCATTTAATATCACATTTTATTGTATTTAATGTTTGATTTTCATATATTCAATTGTGGATTATAGTCACTTTCTTCACAGGTGTGTGACACTGTTTATAATTTATAATAATTTTTAATATTGTATAGATTTATTTTATTCTTTGTTCACGTATTTATAGCCTTTAGCGCATACACATATATTTATTTATTTTTGGCATAGACACGGTATGGAACGTGGTTAGTGTGTGCAGCTGAATTAGGTTCATTTATTCACACTGAAGGCATTAACCCACTATTTTTTGATAATATATTGTATTTCTTTCCTCATTCCCAAATTACCATGATTGTAATATGCTGTGAATGTCCCCTTTGTCCACATGCATGCTGGATTTTTATGTAATTATTTTTTTGTCCTTCATACATATTTGCCTTCACTTACCTCCCCAGCATGCTCTCCTGGCCCTATATTCACCTCATGTAGTCACTTAACAATGTATTTTATCAGCTCCATAGTAGTTCTTTACCCCAAACACCCCCTAAAATGTTTTTAAATGTGATTTGTGCTTTAAATTCAGGCAGAGTGCCAGAGGCTTTTTTTGGGGGTCCCCAAATCATTTGGAACCCTCCCTCCCCCCAACTGCTAAGTCAGCTGATACCAATTCTCTGTCTATCCTCAATCATCTATCTACTGACTTTGCCAAACCCATACACACTATACCCATCTCTTTTGTGCTCATGTATGGATGAATTCCCCAAAGCATGTAGTGCAAGGGCCTGCCTGCATACTTTCAAATGGTACTATTTCAAGTTTTTGAATCCTATTATTATCTTGCTAGGTAATAGCAGAATGTCCAAATGTGCTAAAATGTGTACAATGTGTATTTATATCTTTGTATTATGACACTTCTTACCTATCCAGTGGGCTGCCAATAGTGTAACTAAGGAGATGCTGTTCAAAGTAATACCCATTATTTAGGCATTCATCTCTCAATGAAGTGGAGAGGGTTACCTTTCCAAGAGCCCCCCCTATAATGTTAGAAATGGCCCATGAGAGGGGGGGAGGGGGAATCTGATAGGTGTACCTTATAATTTGGTCTTTAAAAATCCCATTAATAAATGTTATCTTGATGTTGGCCAAGAAGTTTTGTGTCTAATCTGCTTTCCATGTTTATGTGCAAAAAGACAATTTTTTTTGTTTTCCTCAACAGTTTTCTTCCACGCCACAGGAATGGCAGACTGTGGCCTCCCACTTTGCCCAGCGGTGGGACTTTCCTAACAGCGGAGGGGCAATTGATGGGAAACACGTCCACATCGTCCCACCACCCAACTCGGGGTCGTACTATTATAATTATAAGGGGTTCAATAGTATTGTGATGTTGGCGGTGGTGTTAGCTAATTATGAGTTCCTGTATGTGGACGTGGGGAAGAATGGCCGGATGTCCGATGGTGGAGTCATCGCCCAGACGGAGTTTTACAGGCATCTCCAGAATGGCAGCTTTGACTTGCCACCTCCAGAAGACAATGTGGAAGGACTCCCATTCGTCTTCGTTGCGGATGAAGCATTTGCACTGGGGGACCATCTTATGCGGCCATTCCCGATGAGGACCCTCACCCCGGACCAGAGGGTTTTTAATTACCGGCTGGCCAGAGCCAGAAGAGTGGCTGGGAACCCATTTGGAATCATGGCCAGCCGGTTCTGCCTATTTCTTACACCCATACATATGGCGGAGTATAAACTGAATCATATTATCCTGGCGTGCTGTGTTCTACATAACTTTTTACGTCAATATTCTGCCAACTATGCTGGCTCAGTTGGGCCTGAGGCCGGAATTCTAAATGAAACAACCCTGACGGCGCTTGAAAGTGGCCGTCCTGGCTTGCACTCCCTGAGTGCCCGTGATGTTCGGCTAAGATACCTTGAGTTCTTTGCGGGGAGGGGGGCCATCAATATGCCAGACAATGTGTGAAACCTTTATCAAATTAAAAAAAAATTAAGCAAATCTTTGTTGACATTTACTGCTTGTGTTTGTTTTAGCTGACCCTGACAGAAATGTGGTGAGTCCTGAAAATGGCGTGATTGTGTAACCTTACAAAGCACTGTTGGGTGTTATTTACTAAAGGCAAAGACACTTTGCACTACAAGTGCACTTGAAACTGCACTGAAACTGCACTTGTAGTGCAAAGTGGATTGGCCCTTATTAAATAACCCCCATTTTCACATAAAGCAGCAATTGGAGCATCACAAAAGTGTTGGAGCATTGAGACAATAATCCACACATTCTTGATTAACAATCGTTTTAATACCAGCACAATCACATGTGCATTTAGAAAAGGTTTTTAAAACAAACCAACATGTTTGTTGTATAACAATTTTTGGGGTGGCATTAGAAAAAGTTAAAATGTCCATTTAAGATAAAACAGACATGTTTCAAACCAACAAGAAAGACACAAATCTTGAACTTACAAAGTTCACATTTGGTAGAACTTGAAGGCAATATCAGACATGAGTATTTAGGAACTGTGTTTGATATTGCGTTCAGATGGGGTGAAGTCACCCCCGGAAAAGCCAAATTTTGAAGATGCACACAAATTTGCAAATGTCAACATGTGCTAGCTGCCATCACGGGGGATCAAGGTACGTGTTTTGGGGGTGCAACCCCTTCCTCACAGCTACTTTATTATTGAATAAGGGGTTGCACCCCCAAAACACATCCATTGATCCCCCGTGATGGCAGATAGCACATGTTGGCACACTGTGTGCATCCTCAAAATATGGCTTTTCTACAATTCGCGAAAAAAAATTAAAATTGTAGTACACCATAAAAGAAAGGGCTTTGGAGGGGTTTTAAACTCTCCCCAAAACATCAATGATGTTCTTATTTTTTTTAATAACATCATTGATGTTTTTCGTGATGTTTTCCAAGGCAACATTACACCCCATGATCTCCCTGATCAGGATCTGGGCACTTTCCTAGGTGAAAGGATCAGGATCCACAACATCACGATCACCTAAAAGTAACCAAAAAAAAAACATGTATTATAAATATGGCGACATCCATCTCTTACCTGAGCCTGTGGTCGCAGACACTCACCTGTTGTGGTGACTAGTTCCACCATGTCTCCTGCTCTTCTTGTGTTTGGGGTATTTCCCCTTCTTCCAGAGGTGGGGGGTCTCTGGTCTCCTCGGATGAGGGGTGTCCTCTGAGTCTTTTCTCCCCTATGTGAAACAAAAAAAGTATACTTAGCACACAGATATTTTATGGCAAAACTATAAATATGAAGCATTGCTTGGAAGTGGGGTACAATTGTCTATTTTGGCAGAGTTCCAAGATTTAGAATTTCAAGTGTTCTTTGTCAAGCTTGAATACTTTATCTGTCTTGTACAAGTTTCACAGATGGAGACACCCCTATAGTATACACTGGAGCACCTGTGTGGGCCCCCTATTAAAAAGGGCGTTCTTGTGTCCCACACTAGTGCTCCAGCGTCCAGATGTGTAAACAGCTGCTGAGTGTCCTCTCCTTACACAGAATCTAGTTTGCATTTCATTCTAGTAACAAACACATCTACACAACCAAATTAGTTTCATACAAGTAGCCCTTAAAAAATGTGGTCAAATGCATATAGCAAAAACAATGGTGTTTTATAGGCCGAAAGAAAAATGTTTGATACGAACGAATAATGTGCCCATGAACATGAAAGTTGCCATTTTAAACTGTACAACAGTTCCTAAAAGCACATGGAGCAGCACGAACGTAATAAACACAAAAAGAATAGGAACACTGGACAACTACTTACTTTTTTGCAGCACTCTCCGGATCTTTCTGTACTGCTCGTTTTCTCTTAATTTCAGGTCCGACCATCGCTTCCTGAGCTGATCTTTCGATCGTCGTACCTCGAAAATCCGGTGTAGACTTTTGACCACTTTCACCATTATCTTGGCCTTTCGAACATTGGGGTTGGGGTAAGGTCCATACTTTCCCTCATAGTTGGCCTTCTTCAGGATGTCGACCATCTCCAACATCTCCCCAAAGGACATATTTGAGGCCTTAAATCTTCTCCTTCTTGATCCATACGTTTCCGGATCCAGGCTTTCCTCCCCCTCATCCTCGTTGCTGTAATTAGCACGCACCTGCTGTGTCTCCGCCATGTGCTCTTCCCCCACTGCGCCGAATGAAAAGGGGCGGGGAACAGACTAGAAAGAACATCAGGGGCGGGCGGAGTTACACGCATGCGCAGTGTCTATAAAGCGTAACACGCGTGCGTAGTACGTATGATCTGTGAGCCGAGGAAGGAGTATCGGAGGCACGATCGTGAAAACGAAGGTAAGATCTAAACTTGGGCCTATACTGCTTCTAAATTGAGGCCTATATTGTAACAAGATTAGGAGAGTTTTGCCTGACATTAGGGTTTGTCTTGTGTTGTGCCTTGCAGACAAAATGGATGGCTTCAACGACCACAATTTCCTCCCCCTGTTCATAGACAAATACAGGGAGCTGCCCTGTCTGTGGCAGGTGAGACATCCTCATTATAATAATAAACAAAAGAGGCAGGCAGCGCTGGAGAAACTGCTGGAGTTGGTGACGCCGGTGGTCCCCACAGCAAACATGCCTTATTTAAAAACAAAAATTGGTGGCCTGAGGAGCACTTATCATAGGAAGCGCAAGAAGGTCACGGATTCCCAGAGGTCCGGAGCAGATGACGTTTATGTCCCCAGGCTGTGGTACTATGAGAGCCTGTGATTTCTGTCAGACTACACTGAAATCAGGGAATCCCTCTCTACTCTTCCTTCCACCCCAGCTGAGGCCAACCTGGGCCTTCCAGACAGGAAGAAGTGGAGGAGCCCAGCTTGAGTCAGGTATAGCATTCTTCTACAGATTTCTGGTCAATAAATAAATGATGTTTACTAGATGTTATTATTGATCACTAATTGCTGATTGAAAAAAGTGTTTTACATATCAATAGACAGTAGTGGGCACAAAAAATTGGGACAAGAATGAAAAATGCTGGGTTTAAAATGATAGTCTGTTATATTTGTTAACATTCCATTTGCAACAGTCAGGAGGTGAAAATTGTGTGTGATTGATGAATAAACAACTAAAACCCTGTCCCTTTTTCAAACACAGGAAGACCTCTGCCAGGAGGAGGCTCTGGAATGTGGCAGCCAGGAGGAGGCGGGGGTTAGTGGCAGCCAGGAGGAGGCGGGGCTAAGTGGCAGCCATGAGAAGCCTGGGACCAGTTGCAGCCTGACAGAATCGCAGGTTCCTCCCCTCCACCTTCCATACAAAAGAGCGAGGAAGGCAACTCACATGCAGGATTCAGCACTCGGGTTCATTCAGGAGGCTTCTGCGTCCCTCTGAGCCTTACCCACTCCTGAAGAGGCCTTTGCCTGCATGGCTGCCACCAAACTGAAGTGCATGTAGGAGGTTCAATGCCTCATGTGTGAGTAACTTATTTATAAAGTCCTAACTCAGGGAGTGAGTGGCGAAATCACACCCAAGACCGACGTGATTGAGTTGGACCATCCTCCTCCTCCTGCTGCCACAACTCCACCACCAGAGCCACAGCGTGGAAGGAAGCGTGGAAGGAAGACCAGAGAGTGATGGCCCTGGGTTCAGTCTGGTCTGGCAAAAGATGCAGTCTCTTGTATGACCACAGCCTGGGGACACAGATGTCATCTGCTGCTTTCCGGATCTCTGGGACTTCTGGACCAGACTGCACTCCCTTATATATGGACTCCTCAGGCCACCAATTTTGCTTGAAAATAGTTGATGTGTGCCCTGGGGGGCAAAGGCTTCACCCATTTCAGCTGTTTCTCCAGTGTTGCCTCCCTCTTTGTTTAGATGTGAGCCCTTAATAAAGGAATTTTTTGTTCAATTATACTCGCCTATGTGTGTTTTCCTTCAAAAAGGACAGTTTGTTTGTGAGTAGGCAGGTACATTTCAAAATGCAATGTGAAATTAACAAGAGACACCAACACCAAACAAACAATCTCCTACAGATTAAATAATACAAGATATCAATGGTGTTGGGGTAACTTGACACATAAAACACACACAAAAATATTATAGAGTAAAACACAACAAAAACAACAATAAAAACACAGCCTTGAAAAAAAACAAACCCCCCAAAAAATACAAAACCAGCCTGGAAGAAAACCCAAAAAATTAAAAAACAAACCAAAACAAATTTGGTCAGATGTGACAAATCTAAATATATTGAGGGAATCCCGATAAATAATAAAGAAATAAGTTTGTGAGAAGTCTGTGTGAGTATGAGCAGCAAAACTACTTAATTCTTCCCACATTAAAAAGAAGAAGAGAGTGCGCTGTATTAAACTATTTTTGACATTGCAGCGTGACGAAAGTGCTGTATCCATTCCGAACGCTAATTTTACCAGACTGAGCTGTTCCATCTCGGAATTTCTTCTGAGCATGCGTGGCACTTTGTGCGTCGGAAGAGGCCACACACGGTTGGAATTGATGCGATCGTATTTTGTTGTCGGAAAATTTTATAGCCTGCTCTCAAACTTTGTGTGTCGGAAAATCTGATGGAAAATGTCCGATGGAGCCCACACACGGTCGGAATGTCGGACAACACGCTCCGATCGGACATTTTCCATCGGAAAATCCAACCGTGTGTACGGGGCATTAGTGTAGTGCGTCCTCTGCACAGTGTGCACCTAAACCTACCTGAAGAAAATTAGTGTTCTTCTGATCCTATTAGTACAGTACCGCAGGCAGCTGCAGTATTTACAAGTTAGTGTAGTGCATCCTCTGCACGGTGTGCACCTAAAGCTACCTGAAGAAAATTAGTGGTGTTCTTCTGATCCTATTAGTACAGTACCACAGGCAGCTGTAGTATTTACAAGTTAGTGTAGTGCATCCTCTGCACAGTGTGCACCTAAAGCTACCTGAAGAAAATTACTGGTGTTCTTCTGATCCTATTAGTACAGTACCGCAGGCAGCTGCAGTATTTACAAGTTAGTTTAGTGCGTCCTCTGCACAGTGTGCACCTAAAGCTACCTAAACAAAATTAGTGGTGTTCTTCTGATCCTATTAGTACAGTACGCAGGCAGCTGCAGTATTTACAAGTTAGTTTAGTGTGTCCTCTGCACAGTGTGCACCTAAAGCTACCTGAATAAAATTAGTGGTGTTCTTCTGATCCTATTAGTTCAGTACCACAGGTAGCTGTAGTATTTACAAGTTAGTGTAGTGCGTCCTCTGCACAGTGTGCACCTAAAGCTACCTAAAGAAAATTAGTGGTGTTCTTCTGATCCTATTAGTACAGTACCACAGGTAGCTGTAGTATTTACAAGTTAGTGTAGTGCGTCCTCTGCACAGTGTGAACCTAAAGCTACCTGAAGAAAATTAGTGGTGTTCTTCTGATCCTATTAGTACAGTACCGCAGGCAGCTGCAGTATTTACAAGTTAGTGTAGTGTGTCCTCTGCATAGTGTGCACCTAAAGCTACCTGAAGAAAATTAGTGGTGTTCTTCTGATCCTATTAGTACAGTACCGCAGGCAGCTGCAGTATTTACAATTTAGTGTAGTGCGTCCCCTGCACAGTGTGCACCTAAAGCTACCTGGAGACAATTGCTGTTGTTCTGCTCCTATTAATACCACAGGCAGGCAGCTACAGTATTTACAGTTAGTGCACTGTGTCCTCTGCACAGTGTGCACCTAAAGCTACCTGAAGAAAATTAGTGGTGTTCTTTGATCCGATTAATACCACAGGCAGGCAGCTACAGTATTTACAGTTAGTGTAGTGCATCCTCTGCACAGTGTGCACCTAAAGCTACCTGGAGACAATTGCTGTTGTTCTGCTCCTATTAATACCACAGGCAGGCAGCTACAGTATTTACAGTTAGTGCACTGTGTCCTCTGCACAGTGTGCACCTAAAGCTACCTGAATACAATTGGTGGTGTTCCTCTGATCCTATTAATACCACAGGCAGGCAGCTACAGTATTTACAGTTAGTGTACTGTGTCCTCTGCACAGTGTGCACCTAAAGCGACCTGAAGGAAATTGCTGTTGTTCTGCTCCTATTAATACCACAGGCAGGCAGCTACAGTATTTACAGTTAGTGTACTGTGTACTCTGCACAGTGTGCACCTAAAGCTACCTGAATAATTTTTTTTTTTTTTAAAGGTTAACTTTTATTATTTTTATAAGCAAAATCAATATTGGTTACACAGACATACAATCACATCAAGCATTGCTTTAGTCATATTACAATACGTTGAACAGGTATATAGGTTTGCATTACACATCAGTATAAATCGTCTTACATCACATTTTGTTGCGGTTAGGGGAAATTGTACACAATTGCTACAGTATAGTATTCCTACACATCGCTTATAACTTGTCAATCAGGTGATATAGTGCTCTCCGTGCTTACCCATGATTTCCACATTTTGAAGAACTTTTTGGGACATCCTCTAGCTTCATATGTTAGCTTATATAGTGGTATGGCTTGATTGATAAGGGTGAGCCAGAACTTTATAGTCGGAGTGGAGTGGGATTTCCAGTGCATAGTTATTGTTTTTTTGGCATAAAACAGCACAATCTTTAAAAAGGACTGTGTATTTTTGGATAAGCCTTCATCATCAATGTAGCCCAATAGACATCTAAGAGGATTACAAATGTTTGGTATGTTAGCTACAGAGCTAAAGAAAGCCGTAACTTCTGACCAGAACTGCCTTATCGGTGCACACTCCCACATTAAATGGAAGAATGTACCCTCTGCTGCACCGCATCTTAAGCACAAAGGATCTGGCAATTTTTTTTTATTTAAATAGTAATTTGGGTCTATATAATAGCTTTGTCTGGATCACCCTATCTCTAGAGGAGATGACCGAGGGGACCTGCAAGGGAAGAATCTCCCCCCATATCTCCTCCGTCAATTCAGGTATATCCGCACGCCATGTGTGTTCAACCTTCACTAATCTGGTAGTGGTGGAATGAAGCAGAGTTTTATAATAAGATGAAATTAATTTATCGTGAGAGGGATCAGTCAGCAAGAGTTCAAGCCTGGAGGATTCCATCTCTATATTTCTTAGCCCAAATTATGCAGCTGCTGTGTGTCTTATCTGCAGGTATTGGAAGTAGGCCGTCCTTGGGAACCCAAAATCTCTCTGGAATTCTACAAAGGATTTAAATGTGTTACCCGTAAATAAGTGTGATATTGTTTTCACCCCTTTTTTGGACCAATATCCTCCGTCAGTTCTCTGATTAAATTCTGGTAGAGAAGGGTTTCCCCAGAGTGGGGCATTTGTAGAATAAACCGCTTGAGTGCTGGTTCAAATTAATTTGGAAATGTTAAAAATCTGCAGGGTCATAGATAAGATATTTACGCCCTTCCTCCCTCTAAGTGACATGCGATGTATTAGATTTTGGAGAGATTCGTATGAGGTGAGAATGGCCGCCTCAAGTGCAGTAGCTGCATTGTTGGCCTCCAGAAAGAACCACCAGTGTGCATGTGTCACTTGCGAGGCAATATAATACGTTTGGAGGCATGGCAGTGCCAGACCCCCTTCCAAAATGGGTAATTGTAAAGTATGTTTCGCAATCTTCACCACCCCTCCTTTCCATAGAAAGTTGATAATTATGGAGTCTATTTCTTTAAATTTAGCTTTGGTAATATAAATTGGGGAATTACTCAAGATATAAAAGAATCTCGGGAGGTAGATCATCTTGAAAACATTAATTCTTCCTAATAACGTAAGAGGAAGAGTATTCCATGTTTTCAGGGTGGATTTTAATCTAGTGATAAGAGGGTCTAGGTTAATCTTAGTATATGAGGAGATAGGGTGTTCGTTTAGAACCCCTAGATATCGAAAGGTAGTTACTATTTGTAATGGACATGCCGGGGGTAATATTATTTGTGATTCCCGGTCAATCTGAAACAAAAGGGATTTATCCCAATTGACCTGGAATCCTGAAAAGTGACCAAAACGCTGGATAATCTCCAACAAGACTGGAAGAGACAACTGAGGGTCCTTAAGACATATCAACATATCATCTGCATATAGGGAGATTTTTTCTTCTAGACCCCCAGTCGTCAGTCCCTTAATCTCCCCACTGGATCTCACCAACGCAGCCAAAGGTTCTATTGCCAGTGCAAATAGGAGTGGTGACAACGGGCATCCCTGCCTTGTTCCTCTCTTTATTGGGAAAGCGGCTGATATAGACATATTAACCCTTAATCTAGATATGGGTGTAGAATAGAGGAGCTGTACCCATTTTATGAAGACATTGCCAAATCCAAATTTGGCCAGGACTTCAAACAGATATGGCCATTCGACTGAGTCGAAGGCCTTGTGAGCGTCCAACGACAAAACCGCTCGGGTACCGGTTCTGTCATGTGATGTTTGTAAGTTGGTATATAGTCTTCGCAGGTTTATAGAGGTTGATCGTCCAGGCATAAATCCTGTTTGATCCGCCCCTATAATGGATGTGATTACCACGTTTAAGCGCCTGGCAAGTACTTTAGCTAGAATTTTACCGTCTGAGTTGATAACCGAAATTGGCCGGTATGATTCACATAAAAGGTGATCTTTGTGGGGCTTGGGAATTAGAACTATCAATGCTTCTGACATGGATGGTGGTAACTGACCTGTTCTATGGGCATACAGTAATTGTACATCCGTAATAGATGTGGGACTAATAGATCCCGGAATTGCATGTACCACTCGATAGGGAATCCATCAAGGCCCGGGGTCTTGTGTCTGGCAAAAGATTGTATTGCTTCCTCTATTTCTTCCGTTGTTAACGGAGCGTCAAGCTCATCAGCCTGACTCCTCGTCAATCTCGGAAGTGAAACCTCTGATAAATAGTCATCTAATTCTACTATTTTATAGTGAGCTGTGGTGGTGTACAGAGTGGAGTAGAAGGTAACAAACTCCTTCATAATATCTTCATTCTGCTCAACCATTATGCCCGTTTGGGTTTTTATTCTGGGAATGTTACAGGGTTGATAATCAGGCTTGGCCAGATATGCTAATAGGCGGCTATTTTTATCCCCAAATTCAAATATACGTTGATTTTGGTATAGTAATTTTTTCTGTGTACGTTCTAGGAGTACCAGTTCCAGTTCTCTAGCCTTATGTCACCAAGCAGCATGTGTGTCAGTAGTGGGGTGTGTAGAATATTCTGCTATTTCCGCTATTCTAAGTTCTCCCTCTGCGTCCATTAACCTGGACTGCGACGCCTTGCGGGCCCACCCAATGGCAGCTGCAAAAGAGCCACGGGCAGTGGCCTTGAAGGCATCCCAGACCACCGGGACGTCTGCGCTGCGTTTGTTGATTACCCAGTATGATTTCATATGTGCCATACTTTGATCCAATACAGCTCGGTCTGCCAACCATAATGGGCTCAGCCTCAACACCCGATATGAGGAAGATGTATTCAGGGCTAGGTCCACCATCAAAGGCGAATGGTCAGACAGAGCTCTGGGTAAATATTTAATTCTGGTTACAAGACTGAGTAGATCAGATGAGACCTGACATAGATCGATTCTTGATAGAGTATTATGAGTGTCAGACTGACATGAGTATTCCCTTATATTCGCATGTTTCAATCTCCAGGCCTTCACCAAATCAAATTGGACCAGAAAGGATCCTAGAGGAGTTGGGGGCAATGTAGCGCATCAAAATCTATCCATAGAATTATCTAAGACTGTGTTGTAATCCCCTGCAATCAATAAAGGGCCTTTAGCAATTTCAAGTATCGTTCCCATCACCTTTTCAAAAACTTTTTTAGTGAAAGGTGGTGGAACATACACATTTGTCACAGTGTAAGGTTTACCCATTAGTTCCATTACCAGGATCACAAAACAGCCATTGGGATCTAGTTTTATGTGTTTGATGGAGATTGGTGCCAATTTGGCAATAAGAATAGATGTCCCGCGGGCGTAGGAGGAGTAAGTAGAGTGTAAGGCGTATGCTATTTTAGCTCTTTTAAGGGCCATCACTCTGGAGCCCTGGAGAAGGATTACATGTGGTTTATATCGTAATAAATAATCAAACATTATTGAGCGTTTTACCTTAGAATTAAGCCCCCTAACATTCCATGATACCAGACGTAATGTATTCATTCTTGAATATAAGATATGAGTTTGCACGACCACCCATCCGAATAGCCCGGAACCCACCAAGTGATGGGGACCCGTTCCTCCCAATAGGCGGTGGCGCAATCTGAAAAACATTTATGCAAAAGTAAAAAAGATAATAATAATGTGCTTTTTGACGTATATACCTGAACATCTTAATAGCCTGGAGGGCTTACAGACCTGTGAACCAATATTATGAAGTAACACTTGTGTAGCCAGAACAACGGCAACACTTCAAACATTTCCCAAGCCCCCCAACCCACCCTAACCCTCCCGGCTCCCATACCCAAACTCATGAGAGCTTTGATCCCTTAACTGGAACTGTAAAGTAGGGGGTATCTAAACCAGTCCCATGGTCAACAAGCTTTAGGTAGCACAAACAAACAAGGGTGGTTGTGAAAAGCCACCACCCATGTTCGCTCCTTGGACTAAATAAGTAAGTAATAGCCCGGTCTTAATGCAATGTCATCCTGTGTGTCAGAGGTGCGTTTCTAATTTTGGCTTGCGTTGCAATAATGATGATGATCAGCCAGACAGGATGACATCAGTGATTTTCCTTTCAAGCCTCATTAGGGTCTTCAATCTTCCTGTAATCTGATAATTGCATAGAGGAAAATGCTCCGTTCTTAGTATAGACTCCTATTTTGCTCTGTCGATATCACAGGGCAGTAGTTCAAGAATGTTAGCAAATGGAGAGTTCTGCTAGTATCTATGCGGTGGAGTAGGGTATATGTTCATCGAGGAGGGGATCTCCGTTGCTGATTTCTCTGGTCGGATGGGCCCAGTGTGTCCGCCCAGTGAACTGCTTCTTTCGGATCTGTGAAAAAGTGGGCCTTACCCTGATGGATAACACGTAGGCGCGCCGGGTATAGCATACTATAAGGCAATTGTAAGTCACGTAGGCGCCTTTTAATCGCCAAAAAGGTGGCTCGTTGCTTTTGCGTGGCTACTGAAAAATCAGGGAAGATGGTTATGCCATTACCATTAAAGAGTATGTTCCCTTTTTCTCTGGCTGCCCTGATGATGGCCTCTCTATCTCTGAAATATAGTAGCTTAATAAGCATAGCCCGTGGAGGCGCCCCAGGAGGTAAGGGGCGAAGTGGGACTTGTGCGCTCTTTCAATGGCAAACATTTTGGAGAACACATTGGCGCCAAAAGTGGATGTCAGCCGTTGCTCCATAAACTGTTCTGGGGCTTTACCTTCCGAGCCCTCTGGAAAGCCTAGGAATCGGAGATTGTTACATCTCAAACGATCTTCCATATCTGTGATTTTGTCAGATGTGTATTCTTGGGCCTGACGCAGCTCCCTGACTGATCCCTGCAAGGGACGCGTGTCATCCTCTAAATCTCCTATCCACTGCTCTGCATTTTGTACTCTGTGTCTCAGATTTTGCACATCATGCTTGAGAAATGACAGGTCTGTCTTGATGGAGTCCATCTGAGTGGTCAGAGAGGCATGGCTGTGCTGTATAGCCTCCATTATTTGAGAGAGGGATGGCTCTGCAGGGCCTAGGGCTGCATCAGCAGCGTGATGGGATGCTGGGTCAGTGTCCTCTAAAGGGGAGAGCAGCAGGGGGTCTTCAGGGCTGCAGGAGGGGGCTCGCTGTAACTCACCCTTCCTTGATGTTGTTGGGCCGGCAGAGAGGTGGATGGATGGCTGTGCTTCAGAGCATGAGGCCGGCCGGCGCCATTTTGCTGCTGCTGAGACGCCGGCGTCGGCGGATCAAATCCCGGGGCTTCCTCCATAGCTGGGCCGTATTTCACCATCGCAGGTTGCTCTTAGGAGTCTCAGGGGTCTTTGGAGGCTGAGGATGGTGTCAGATGGCGACCAGGCTAGCAGGATGATGACAGGATTGAAGCGGCACGGACAGAGCTCAGGCTTCTCACGTCCTCACATCCCGGAAGTTGGCCACGCCCCCCCTACCTGAATAAAATTGGTGGTGTTCTTCTGATCATATTAATACCACAGGCAGGCAGTTACAGTATTTACAGTTAGTGTACTGTGTCCTCTGCATAGTGTGCACCTAAAGCTACCTGAAGACAATTGCTGTTGTTCTGCTCCTATTAATACCACAGGCAGGCAGTTACAGTATTTACAGTCAGTGTACTGCGTCCTCTGCACAGTGTGCACCTAAAGCTACCTGAAGACAATTGCTGGTGTTCTCATACTAATAATACTACAGGCAGGCAGTTGATTCTGTATAAATATACATCCCAGCTTTGTGCAGCTACATCTCACTGCAGGCCATTAGTATGTCTGGAAGGCCAACAAGGAGAGGCAGACAGTCACAAGCCAATAAAAGAGGGCAAGCAGGCTCTGTGTCTAGAGGCAACAGTGCTGGTCATGGAGACGGTGCATTCTCATCAGCACTTGGCCATGGGACACGCTTGTCCTTTTTTCAGCAGCTGGCCGTGTTGAGCCGCAACATGCGGAAGACTTGGTAGAGTGGATGACCAAGCCGTCCTCATCCTCCTCATCCTCTCTCACCCAGGCTCAGGGTACTTTGTCTGGCAAAGCAGCTGCCAACGCGGTCTCTTCCCTTGACTCAATGGCATTAGTCACCCCTTCCCTAGCCCCACCATGTCCTCCTGAGGAGTCCCCCGAACTGTTTGACCACAGTGTTGAGTATATGCTCCAGGAGGATGCCCAGCGTTTTGAAGGCTCCGATGATGGTACCCAGCTAGAGGAAGGCAGTAACGTGAGCCCAGAGTGAGGGGGTGCCCAAGAAGGACAGCAATCTGGCAGTCATGTTCCCCCAGCCACAGCATACTGCCAGCTTTGCTCCAATGATGAGGAGGGAGGGGATGATGAGGTCACTGTCTCCACGTGGGTGCCTGATAGGAGAGAGGAGGAGGAGGAGGCACATCACCAACGAGCCAGGATGCCCTCCAGGGGCCAGCTTAAGGGCAGCACACCGACTGCATCACACCGCAGAGCTCCGCATGTGCAGGGCGCTGCTGTCTCTGCGCGTTATTCCAAAAGTTCTTTGGTGTGGGCCTTTTTTGAGATGAGTGCATCAGATCCCACCGTTGCTATTTGCAACATATGTCTCAAGCGTATCTCTCGTGGCCAAAACAACACCACATGCTTGATCAGACATATGTTGACCTGCCATGCAGTTCGTTGGCAAGCGTACCTAAAAGACCCACACCAAAGAACGAAGAGGACCTCTCCTTGCTCCTCATTAGCTGGAATCTCCAACCCCACTATACCTTCAGTCCTCTCTGAGACCTGCACTGGGAGGAATGAAGGTGTAGAATTAGGTGTGTCACAGCCAAGTACTTGGGGGCAATCTGCTATTGGTACACTGACGTCAGATTGTACCAGGCAAATTTCCCTGCCCCAGCTGCTGCACCGCCGAAAGAAGTTCGCTCCCAGCCATCCACATGCCCAGCGGTTGAATGCTAGCTTGGCTAAATTACTAGCACTTTAACTGCTGCCTTTTCAGTTGGTAGACTCTGCCCCCTTCCATGAGTTTGTGGAATGTGCGGTTCCTCAGTGGCAGGTTCCCAAACACCACTTTTTCTCATGGAAGGTGATTTTGGCTCTCTACCGGCATGTGGAAGGCAATGTCTTGGCCTCGCTGGACAGGGCAGTCAGCGGTAAGGTGCATATTACCACTGCCTCATGGTCCAGCAGGCATGGACAGGGACGTTACCTATCTTTCACCGCGCACTGGGTGACTCTTCTGGGAAGGATGCAGGACAAGGTGCAGTAGTTTTGGAGGTTGTTCTGCTACCACGCCTCCAAAATACTACTAGTGGTGACTCTGCCACACCTCTCTCCTCCACCCCCTCCTCTTCTTCTTCCTCCATGGCCTCCTCCTGTGCTGATTTGACTTCGGAACCAGCGGTGCTCCGTAGGAGGTTCAAGGGGCTACGCAAGCATGCATGCCAAAAGATGCCAAGCGGTGCTTGAACTGGTGTGCTTGGAGGACAGGAGCCACACTGGGGCAGAAATTCTGTCAGCTCTGCAGGGGCAGGTTCAGAGGTGGTTGACGCCACGCCAGCTTAAGGCAGGTATGGTGGTTTGCGACAATGGCACCAACCTCCTCTCCGCCCTCCGACAAGGACAACTGACCCATGTGCCCTGTTTGGCTCACGTCCTTAACTTGGTGGTGCAGTGGTTCTTGGGCAGGTACCCGGGCTTACAGGATGTCCTGAGGCAGGCCAGGAAAGTCTGTGTGCATTTCCGCAGGTCATAAAATGCCAGTACTCGGCTGGCTGACCTCCAAAGGGAATTTAACCTGCCCAAGAACCGCCTAACCTGTGACATGCCCACCAGGTGGAACTCAATGTTGGCCATGCTGCAGCGGCTGCACACGCAGCAGAGGGCCATCAATGAGTACCTGTGCGACTATGGCACCAGGACAGGGTCAGGGGAGCTTGTTTTTTTTCCCCATGCCAGTGGGCCATGATCAGGGATGCATGCCCTGTCCTGTCACCATTTGAGAAGGCCACGAGGATGGTGAGCAGTGACAGTGCATGCATCAGTGACACTGTCCCCCTTGTCCACCTGTTGGAGCACACGCTGCGTGGAATAATGGACAGGGCACTTGAGGCAGAACAGAGGCAGGAAGAGGAGGACTTCCTTAGCTCTCAAGGCCCCCTTTATCCAGTTAGTGTTCCCGCATGCCTGCCGATCACACAGGAAGAGGACGAGGAGGAGGAGGAAGAGGAGGTTTGTGTCAGCATGGAGGTGGAGCCTGGCACTCAGCATCAGCAGCAGTCTTTAAGGGATCATTTACAGTCCCAAGAAACCCATGGACTTATACGTGGCTGGGAGGAGGTGGCTGCGGATCATGTCATCCTTAGTGACCCAGAGGACACCGGACCAAATGCCTCAGCAAACCTACGCTGCATGGCCTCCCTGATCCTGCAAAGCCTGCGGAAGGATCCTCATATTCGTGGTATCAAGGAGAGGGATCAATACTGGCTGGCAACCCTCCTTGATCCATGTTACAAGGGTAAGGTTGCAGACCTTTTCTTGCCATCGCAGAGGATGAAACATCTTCGGGAGGCCTTGCAGAAAGGTCTGTGCAACGCGTTCCCAGAGACTGGGAGGTTACAAACTCCTGTACCTGGACAACATGTTGCTGAGGCTTCAGTCAGTCAAAGAAGGAGCGGTGGAGAAGGTGGCCATCTGACCGATGCGTTCAGACAATTTTTTAGTCCGCAGCCCCAAGGTATGATCGGTTCCAGCAACCATCGCCAGCGTCTGTTTTACATGGTGCAGGAATACCTAGGGGCAAGATCAGACTTGGACACCTTTCCCACCGAAAATCCTCTGGGTTACTGGGTCTTGAGGATGGATTACTGGCCAGAGCTTGCACAGTATGCAATTGAGCTACTGGCCTGTCCTGCATCCAGCGTTCTTTTGGAATGCACATTCAGTGCTGCTGGAGGTCTTGTAACCGATCACAGGGTGCGCCTGTCCACTGAGTCGGTCAATCGACTGAAATTCATAAAAATGAATCAGTCTTGGATCACCACCAGCTACCAAGCACCCGATGCTGATGTAACCGAATATTTTTTTTTTTTAAATGTCAGATCCCTTCAAGACTGTCTATGCTGATGCTGAGTGACTATCCTGTTATGCTGAATGACTATCCTCTTCCTCCTCAATGATCATGCTGATAGCTTGTAAGAATATTTTTTATTTGGTTCTGGGCGCCGCCACCAGTGGCTAAGGCCCAATTTTGCAGCCCCTGTTTAACAGGGGCGTGTAATTACAATTTTTGATGCAATATTTTGCAAGGAGGGTTTGTTGCTGCACTCAACTAGAGTATTTATGAAGGGTTGCAGTGTTGTGGCACCAGCGCCTAAGGCCCAATTTTTCAGCCCCTGTTTATCAGGGGCGTGTAATTACAATTTTTGATGCAATACTTTGCAACAGGGCTTGTTCCTGCGCTCCAACTAGAGTATCTGTGAGGGGTTGCAGTGTTGTGGCACCAGCACCAGTGCCTAAGGCCCAATTTTTCAGCCCCTGTTTAACAGGGACGTGTAATTACAATTTTTGTTGCAATACTTTGCAGCAGGGCTCGTTCCTGCGCTCCAACTACAGTATCTGTGAGGGGTTGGAGTGTTGTGGCACCAGCATCAGTGCCTAAGGCCCAATTTTTCAGCCCCTGTTTAACAGGGGTGTGTAATTACAATTTTTGATGCAATGTTTTACAGGAGGGCTTATTCCTGCGCTCCAACTAGAGTATCTGTGAGGGGTTGCAGTGTTGTGGCACTAGTGCCTAAGGCCCAATTTTTCTGCCCCTGTTCAACAGGGGCATGTAATTACAATACTTGATCTAATATTTTATAGCAGGGCCCCTTTCTGCGCCCACCAACAGTAACTTTGAGGACTTACAGTGTTGTGGCACCAGCACCACCACCACCAAAGGCCCAATTTTTCTGCCCCTTTTCAACAGGTGCATGTAATTCTTGATCTAATATTTCACAGCAGGGCCCGTTCTAGCTCCCACCAAGAGTAACTGTGAGGACTTACAGTGTTGTGGCAACACCACCACCACCAAAGGCCCAATTTTTCTGCCCCTGTTCAACAGGTGCATGTAATTACAATTCTTGATCTGGCACCAGCACCAGTGCCTAAGGCCCAATTTTTCTGTCCCTGTTCAACAGGGACATGTAATTACAATTCTTGATCTAATATTTCACAGCAGGGCCCGTTCCAGCGCCCACCAAGAGTAACTGTGAGGACTTACAGTGTTGTGGCACCAGCACCACCACCACCACCAAAGGCCCAATTTTTCTGCCCCTGTTTAACAGGTGCATGTAATTACAATTCTTGATCTAATATTTCACAGCAGGGCCCGTTTCTGCGCCCACCAAGAGTAACTGTGAGGACTTACAGTGTTGTGGCACCAGCACCACCACCACCATCACCAAAGGCCCAATTTTTCTGACCCTGTTCAACAGGGGCATGTAATTACAATTCTTCATCTAATATTTCACAGCAGAGCCCGTTCCTGCGCCCACCAAGAGTAACTGTGAGGGCTTACAGTGTTGTGGCAACACCAACACCTAAGGCCGCAATTTCTGCAGAGTATATAGGGCAGGCCCCTACTTTCAAACATCCAACTTACAAACGACTCCTACTTGCAAACGGATGGAGACAACAGGAAGTGAGATGAAATCTACCCCTAGGAAGGGAAATTCTCTCCTGTAAGAGTTAATATGGGAAAAACATGTCTCCTCTCCACTGATTCTTTATCACCAATCCTTGTTTCACTAAAAACCCCAAATTGTCAAAAAACATTTGTCATTGGGACAGAAAGTGAGGTAAAATCTTCTGAAGAGGTGCACAGACAGCAAAACAAATGTCACAGGGGTGATAACCCTTCCCTATGTTTTCCAAAAAGCTTAAAAATAGATTTTTTGGCTGGAGCTACACTTTAAAAATGTACCAGTTAAAAATTACAAACAGATTCTACTTAACAACAAACCTACCGTCCCTGTCTTGTTTGCACCGCCTGTATACTGCTGTTCAGAGGGCCTGGGGCCCCACGCCTTTTCTTCTTTTAATTTGGGTGCGGGGTTTCTCTTAATATCCATACAAGACCCAAAAGGCTTGGTAATGGACTGGGGGGGGGGGGGTACCCATGCCGTTTATCTCCCTGATTTTCATCCATATTACCGGAACCGGACATTACATTAAAGCCTTAAGCAGTTTTAAATGGCTTTTATTACTTTAAAAATGTCATTTTGTGCAGGGACTGTTCTAAGCACGGGAGACATGCGCCACTTTACAGGCATACTATAGACACCCCCCAGGTACAATATTTAAAGGAATATTTCACTTTTTTTTTCACTTTAAGCATCATTAAAATCACTGCTCCCAAAAAAACGGCCGTTTTTAAAACTTTTTTTTGCATTAATACATGTCCCCTGGGGCAGGATCTGGAACCCTTTTTAGGTCAATACCATGCAAATTAGCCTTTAAAATTAGCACTTTTGATTTCGAACGTTTGAGTCCTATAGACTTCAATGGGATTCTAACGTCCGTGCGAATTCTCAGTCCGTTCGTAGGTTCTGGTGCGAACCGAACCGGGGGGTGTTCGGCTCATCCCTAGTCATCAGTATGGTATTTATAAATTTAAATCATATCCCCTCTCAAACGTCTCTTCTCCAGAGAGAATAAGTTCAGTGCCCGCAACCTTTCCTCATAACTAATATCCTCCAGACCCTTTATTAGCTTAGTTGCCCTTCTTTGTACTCGCTCCATTTCCAGTACATCCTGAGGACTGGTGCCCAGAACTGGACAGCATATTCTAGGTGCGGCCGGACCAGAGTCTTGTAGAGCGGGAGAATTATAATTTTATCCCTGGAGTTGATCCCCTTTTTAATGCATGCCTATATTGTGTTTGCTTTGTTAGCAGCAGCTTGGCATTCGATGCCACTGCTGAGCCTATCATCTACTAGGACCCCCAGGTCCTTTTCCATCCTAGATTCCCCCCAGTGTATAGATTGCATTCATATTTTTGCC
This sequence comes from Lithobates clamitans, assembly GCA_037952925.1. Lineage (NCBI taxonomy): Eukaryota > Metazoa > Chordata > Amphibia > Anura > Ranidae > Lithobates > Lithobates clamitans. Next base: position 2,033,098 of record JBBGZY010001275.1, read on the forward strand.
ACCCAAATGCATTATTTTACATTTTTCTACATTAAACCTAATTTGCCATGTAGTTACCCATCCCATTAATTTGTTCAGATCTTTTTGCAAGGTTTCCACATCCGGCGGAGAAGTTATTGCCCTGCTTAGCTTAGTATTGTCCGCAAATACAGAGATTGAACTGTTTACCTCATACTCCAGGTCATTTATGAACAAAATAAATAGGATTGGTCCCAGCACAGAACCCTGGGGGACCCCACTACCCACCTCTGACCATTCCGAGTACTCCCCATTTATCACCACCCTCTGAACTCACCCTTGTAGCCAGTTTTCAATCCATGTACTCACCCTATGGTCCATGCCAACGGACCTTATTTTGTACAGTAAACATTTATGGGGAACTGTGTCAAATGCTTTTGCAAAATCCAGATACACCACATCTACGGGCCTTCCTTTATCTAGATGGCAACCAACTCACCTCCTCATAGAAGGTTAATAGATTGGTTTGGCAAGAACGATTCTTCAAGAATTCATGCTGATTACTGCTAATGTTACTGTTCTTGTTACTAAAATCTTGTGTATAGTCCCTTATCATCCCCTCCAAGAGCTTGAAAACTATTGATGTTAGGCTAACTGGTCTGTAATTCCCAGGGATGTATTCTGGGCCCTTTTTAAATATTGGTGCTACATTCTCTTTTCTCCAATCACCTGGTACCATTCCAGTCAGTAGACTATCAGTAAAAATTAGGAATAACGGTCTGGCAAGTACTTGACTGAGTTCCCAAAGTACCCTCGGATGCAAGCCATCTGGTCTCAGTGATTTATTAATGTTACATTTCCCAAGTCTAATTCTAATTTTGTCCTCTGTTAACCATGGAGATGCTTCCCGTGATGTGTCATAGGGATAAACTCTGCAGTTTTGGTTACTGAAGCCCCTCAATTCCCTCGTGAAGACCGAGGAGAAGAATACATTTAATACCTTCACCATCTCCCCATCCTTTGTAACCAGATGTCCTTCCATTCTTTATGGGGCCAATATGGTCTGTCCTCCCTTTTTTACTGTTTACATACTTAAAGAGTTTATTGGGATTTTTTTTGCTCTCCTCCGCCGTGTATCTTTCGTGTTCTATCTTAGCCACCCTAATTACACCCTTACATTTCTTGTTGTATTCTTTATAAAGTCTGAATGCTGATGATGATCCCTCAACCTTGTATTTTTTGAAGGCCTTCTCCTGTGCTTTTATATGAATTTTTACATTGGAGTTAAGCCATCCAGGACTTTTGTTTGCTCTTTTAAATTTATTACCCAATGGGATGCTTTGGCTAATGCCCTTATTTAATATGCTCTTAAAGCAAACCCATCTCTCCTCTGTGTTCTTTTTTCCTAAGACGTTATCCCAATTCATGCCTTCTAATAAGGTTCATAGTTTAGGGAAGTTGGCTCTTTTGAAATTCAGAGTCTTTGTATTCCCCTTATGTTTCCTATTTGTGTGATTTATACTGAAGCCAATTGACCTGTGATCGCTGTTTCCTAAATTGCCCCATATTTCCACATCTGTGATCAGGTCTGTATTGTTGGTAATCAGTAGATCCAGTAACGCTTTATTTCTAGTTGGTGCGTCTACCATCTGAACCCTTGCTGCTAATCCAGTTTGTGATAGGAGATCCGTCTCCCCCTCCTCCCTCAGGTTAGGGGGCCTATAGCAAACTCCCAGTAATATTTTCCCCTTATCTTCATCCCTTTGGAGCTCTACCCATAAGGATTCCACCTCCTCCCTAGCTCCCTTAGTGATGTCATCTCTCACATTCACTTATACATTATTCTTGATATATAGGCATACCCATGAAGTACAAATGCACTTTAACTGCTTCAATATCAAAAACGTTCACCCCCTTCCTGCTATGGCCAATTTTCAGCTCTCAGCGCTGTCACCATTTGAATGCCAAATAGGTACTCAGTATGGTGGTGATCAGGGACACTGGCTGGTGACAGTATGTATAAAAATTATATATATATATATATATATATATATATATATATATATATATATATATATATATATATATATATATATATATATATATATAAGAAGGCAAGTATGGTGGCCTGGAGAAAAAAGAAGAAAAGCCGCGCAACGAAAATTAGTAAATGATATTGACCTTCTATGCTGCAGAGTCCTATATGTGACACAAACACACAAATTTGAATGGGAAAAGAAATTGACTCGCGCTAAAACAAAAAAACTAACACATGTATGATTACAAAGGTGCAAAGGTAAACCTTATGTGAACATATAATATAATGTGACAACACCAAATTAGGTTGATGAATGAAAACAACCTCCCCTTAAGTAAAAGATAAAAAAATGGATTATAAAAATTATATATAAAAAAAGTCCATGTACAAATATTAGATATAAAAGTCCATATACAAGAAGCCCCCAAAAAAAGTGCAGTAATGTGCAAAAAAATTAATTGAATGAAATCCCAGATGTATGGGTCCACCACCATAGATGAAGTGCCTGGCCGCTTACCGGAACCCCATGACCCCCCGTTACAGAGGGTCTAACTGGGCATTGTAGTCTTGTTGCTTCGGGCAACCCAGGAATCAGGATGGAACCGGAATGAAACCTCAGAAGCTGTGGTGCAGATGGATCCACAGGGAAAGATAAAGCCCAGCCCTCAATGGAATGTTAACATCATGTGGGGAAAACAGAAGAAGGCTCCCATAGTGTAAAATCCAATGGTATTTATTTGAAAAAATGTAATAAACACTCACATATAGAAAAACAATTCGTCCTCTGATGAAAGGACAGTCTGTGACACCGGCCGGATGGTCACAGGCCGCCCGTCCTGCTGGAGTGACAACGACAGAGGGAGGTGACGCGATGACACCGCTCAGCCCTACGCTGCGTTTCGCAAAAATTTGCGTCTTCCAGGGGCACGGGTGGTGCATCGCGTCACCCCCCTTAAATAACAATCCTAAAATAAAAGCCTCGCTCTGGGTACTGGCCGGACCGGATGTCCGCATTAGCCTGGAGCGCAGATGATTGGACAAAGGGGCGCTTGCGCACCCTGCGTCACCGCTCCCGTCACGTGATGCGACGTCAGATCAGGGCGGAAGAAAAAACCGAGCGAGAGATGAAATAAAACAAAAAGAGCCAATGCGCCTGCGCGCCCGGAGTCCCAAATCGCGTCACATGACGCTACATCAGACACAGGGCTGGATGGCTTCCCGGCGCATGGGCAAAAGAGGTGGACCTAGGAGGGGGATGGACGAAAAAAGAGAAAAACAAAACCTCCCCACAAAAACCTCAAGTCCGCGCCTCACTGAAATAAGAACCTATACAATCCAAACAAGGGAACATAGGTCCACCACACCGGCATGTGTCCGCACCAAGGCGGACAGTCAACATCCTAACTGCACCATGTTGTGGAGGATCTCAGTGGTGGCACACTTAGAGAGAAATTAAAAAATTAGGCCTCTGGGGACATGAGAACAAGAAAGCCTCCAGTGGCCAGCATAAATATTGCATGCAAAAAGTATTATATCTATAAAATAGATAAATGCATGTATAAAATAAAAACATTTATTTAGGAAAAATGGATTTATAAAAATAAGATTATGAATTGGATGGAAGTATAAATCCGTGAACCAATATGTGCTGAAAATGAATAAAAAATGAATAAAAAAAGCTCCAACTGGGCTAACCAAAAAAACGTGTAGAAGTCTGCGCCCATAGACTATAAAATTAAAAATAGTTGTGTTGGTGCATACTATCAGCACACTATGTTTAAAAAATTTTTTTAATACAATTACGTCCGGTGTCCCGGTTGAATGAACCCAGAGCGATGACTTTAACACTGCATGCATGTGTGCAGTATAATGATATTACATGATCAAAAGTATGCATAACATTGCACATTGAAGTGCAGGGAGGGGGGGGGAGGAAGGGGGGCAAAAAGAACCCGCAGAAGTTAAGCATTATTGATGAAGGCATTAACGTCTGTATCGACGTTCATGCCGAATGGCACATAACTTTTGACTTTGTATATCCAGGACATCTCCAACAGTTGCCACCACGAACCTTGGATCAAAGCCATCCCTCTGAGGCAATTTTTGCGCCTCAGACGCAATTGCTCAGATATAGCTACCTTCGATTACCAAGCATCCATTCTGACAAAAAGATTCTTGGAAAAGGGATACGATCGGCTCTCCCTCTCTCAGGCTGCGAAATCAGCTAGGGATAGGGATAGAGCTGACCTTTTGTCTGATGCATCTAGACCCAGGATGGAGGTTTCAGACACTGTACCATTTGTCACCACTTTTTTGGTGCAACATCGTGCGATTAAACGATTAATACGCAAGCACTGGCATGTTCTTGGCAGCGACGCAGCTCTCAAGACCATTCTACCATCTAACCCCAGAGTGATATTTAGGGGAGCCGCTTCCTTGGGTAGTAGAATAGCACCCACAGTCCAAGATCCCCCACAAGGATCCAGATCTTTTCTTCAAAATCTGACGGGATTTTATAAGTGTGGGAAATGTCAAGTGTGCTCTCTTAACATCAATAGATCTAGACGCACTACGACATTCACATCTACCAGCACAGGGTGCTCACATGACATTGAACCATTTATTACGTGTGGTTCCGAAGGGGTGGTCTATCTCCTACAATGTCCCTGTGGGCTCCAGTATATAGGGAGAACCAAAAGGGCCCTACGTGTTTGCCTAAATGAACACATAGGGAATATAAGAAGAGGTTATGATAAACACCCTGTGTCCAGGCATTACGATCAGGTCCACAGTAGAGACCCCTCTAAAACACTTTTTGTAGGGATTGACAAGTATAAACCCCACTGGCGAGGCAGTTCACTCATCAGGGAGATCTCTAAGTTAGAGATGTCCTGGATATACAAAGTCAAAAGTTATGTGCCATTCGGCATGAACGTCGATACAGACGTTAATGCCTTCATCAATAATGCTTAACTTCTGCGGGTTCTTTTTGCCCCCCTTCCTCCCCCCCCCCCCTGCACTTCAATGTGCAATGTTATGCATACTTTTGATCATGTAATACCATTATACTGCACACATGCATGCAGTGTTAAAGTCATCGCTCTGGGCTCATTCAACCGGGACACCGGACGTAATTTTATTAAAAATTTTTTTTTAAACATAGTGTGCTGATAGTATGCACCAACACAACTATTTTGAATTTTATAGTCTGTGGGCGCAGACTTCTACACGTTTTTTTGGTTAGCCCAGTTGGAGCTTTTTTTATTCATTTTTTATTCATTTTCAGCACATATTGGTTCACGGATTTATACTTCCATCCAATTCATAATCTTATTTTTATAAATCCATTTTTCCTAAATAAATGTTTTTATTTTATACATGCATTTATCTATTTTATAGATATAATACTTTTTGCATGCAATATTTATACTGGCCACTGGAGGCTTTCTTGTTCTCATGTCCCCAGAGGCCTAATTTTTTAATTTCTCTCTAAGTGTGCCACCACCGAGATCCTCCACAACATGGTGCAGTTAGGATGTTGACTGTCCGCCTTGGTGCGGACACATGCCGGTGTGGTGGACCTATGTTCCCTTGTTTGGATTGTATAGGTTCTTATTTCAGTGAGGCGCGGACTTGAGGTTTTTGTGGGGAGGTTTTGTTTTTCTCTTTTTTCGTCCATCTCCCTCCTAGGTCCACCTCTGTTGCCCATGCGCAGAAGCCATCCAGCCCTGTGTCTGATGTAGCGTCATGTGACGCGATTTGGGACTCCGGGCGCGCAGGCGCATTGGCTCTTTTTGTTTTATTTCATCTCTCACTCGGTTTTTTCTTCCGCCCTGATCTGACGTTGCATCACGTGACGGGAGCGGTGACGCAGGGTGCGCAAGCGCCCCTGTGTCCAATCATCTGCGCTCCAGGCTAATGCGGACGTCCGGTCCGGCCAGTACCCAGAGCGAGGCTTTTATTTTAGGATTGTTATTTAAGGAGGGTGACGCGATGCACCGCCCGTGCCCCTGGAAGACGCAAATTTTTGCGAAACGCAGCGTAGGGCTGAGCGGTGTCATCGCGTCACCTCCCTCTGTCGTTGTCACTCCAGTAGGACGGCGGCCTGTGACCATCCGGCCGGTGTCACAGACTGTCCTTTCATCAGAGGACGAATTGTTTTTCTATATGTGAGTGTTTATTACATTTTTTCAAATAAATACCATTATATTTTACACTATGGGAGCCTTCTTCTGTTTTCCCCACATGATGTTAACATTCCATTGAGGGCTGGGCTTTATCTTTCCCTGTGGATCCATCTGCACCACAGCTTCTGAGGTTTCATTCCGGTTCCATCCTGATTCCTGGGTTGCCCGAAGCAACAAGACTACAATGCCCAGTTAGACCCTCTGTAACGGGGGGTCATGGGGTTCCGGTAAGCGGCCAGGCACTTCATCTATGGTGGTGGACCCACACATCTGGGATTTCATTCAATTAATTTTTTTGCACATTACTGCACTTTTTTTGGGGGCTTCTTGTATATAGACTTTTATATCTAATTCTTGTACATGGACTTTTTTTATATATAATTTTTATAATCCATTTTTTTATCTTTTACTTAAGGGGAGGTTGTTTTCATTCATCAACCTAATTTGGTGTTGTCACATTATATTATATGTTCACATAAGGTTTACCTTTGCACCTTTGTAATCATACATGTGTTAGTTTTTTTGTTTTAGCGCGAGTCAATTTCTTTTCCCAAGTATGGTGGCCTGCATTTATAAGAGCCCGGAGGGTATTTAACAGCCCACTCGCCCATGCTCTTTGTCAGTTCAGTGTGCGATATTACACGTCACTGGGCCGACTCTTCCCACCTCACCTCATGTTCGTGAGTGTCTGCATTCAATCGCAAGTGCATTGCGCCTTCTCCGTTTGTGGTCTTCGTCGGCTGTTCCCGCTCACTGTCGCAGGTAGTATTCAAACCTTTTCCTAACATGTGCAATCTTGCGATTCGTTATGCTTCCTATCCTGCATCCCTTTCGTAAAAAAAACCTGCCTCCGAGTTGTTGTCGCGAATGTCCCGACATCATTCGGTACAGGCTTAGTACATTCGTAAGTTCCTTCTGCCATACATACAATTCATTTGTAAATCCAAGCCTTCAAGCCACTGTCGGTCATTGTCCGATATCACTCGCCATAGGCTTCACTGTCCATGGAGTTGCCATCTCATCCATTGGAGATGAGCATGTATTGTTTGTACAGGTTCTGTGGCTGATTGAAGTGGTAATTAGACCCACCTGGTTCCTTGTCTGCAGTTGATTAGCCTGGGGGGCTGGGTGGTTGGCATGTGTTTGGTTTCAGACCAAGGGGTGGCATACACTCTACAACCAATTGGTATTAGATTAATTTAATACTCCTTACTACCAATTTGTATCGGATCCATTTCATACATTTCACAACCAATTCGTATCAGAGTAATTTCTCTTTACAACCGATTTGTATCAGATACATTGCATACTTTCTACCATTGCCATTCATTGTATCCCCCATGCTGTATGTTTTAGTTCCCACACCAAAACTTACAAATCGTTTGTATGCGGTTCTCCTTTTATTTATTTACCAAACCAAAGTTATTTCTGTGCGTCATGCACGGCTCCACACCACACTCTTCGGATGTTTTGCACACCCGCTCCAGTCCAATGCGAACCAGTTGCACGGTCACTGGTAGGATTCATTACCGTGTTTTGTTATGTCAAAATTCCTGGCCACTCGCGTTGTCGCCCGCACCACGTGTTTGGTTTCCACAGTGGAACTTATGAATAATTCGTATGCACTTCTCGCGTTCTATTTTCTACACCAAACCTTGTTGTTTTGCCTTGTGCATGGCATCACGCCACACCTTCCCGATATGTTGCACTACCGTCCACAGTCTGCTCGCGAACTCACTTGCATAGCCCACTGTCGCAAGTAAGATTCGTTACCATATTCATTATGTGCTATCAATTCTTTACTATTCGTTGTGTCCCATATCGTTTGTTAGTTCCCCCTACAGAACCTATGAATTAAACGGATGTTGTCCATATCTCTTATACTGCTCACTTAAGCCAGCAAACAAACCAGGTGTTTCTATCCTTTTCTCAGTAACCCAATTCTCATTTGTTGAGACCCTTGCAGCCATGCAAAACCGTCTCAGCTGCCAGTCACTCTTGTTGAGACCCTTGCAATATCGTCTCAGCAACCTCTCACTCATTAAAGGAAAAAGAAAAAAACCCTTTGCCACCACGCAATTTCCGCCCAGCAACCTGTTGAAACCTTTGCAACCATGCAAATCGTCTCAGCAGCCTGACACCCTTGTTACATAGTTACTTTGAAAAAAGTCTATCCAGTTCAATCATAAAAAAATAAATAAATAAAATAAAAAATATCGTACAATCCAATATACCCAAATTCTATACCCATAGTTGATCCAGAGGAAGGCAAAAAACCCCAGCAGAGCATGCTCCAATTTGCTACAGCAGGGAAAAAAAATTCCTTCCTGATCCCCCAAGAGGCAATTGGATTTTCCCTGGATCAACTTTACCTATAAATGCTAGTACCCAGTTATATTATGTACATTTAGGAAATTATCCAGGCCTTTCTTAAAGCAGTCTACTGAGCTGGCCAGAATCACCTCTGGCGGGAGTCTATTCCACATTTTCACAGCTCTTTTCCTCTAGATGTAAAGAGTGCCCCTGTGTCCTCTGTGTTAACCATAAAGAAAATAACTCAACACCAAGTTCACTATATGGACCCCTTATATATTTAAACATGTTGATCATATCCCCCCTTATTCTCCTCTTCTCAAGAGTGAATAAATTCAGTTCTTCTAATCTTTCCTCATAGCTGAGCGCGTCCATGCCTCTTATCAGTTTGGTTGCCCTTCTCTGCACTTTCTCCAGTTCCCCGATATCCTTTTTGAGAACTGGTGCCCAAAACTGAACTGCATATTCCAGATGAGTTCTTACTAATGATTTGAACAGGGGCAAAATTATATCTCTCTCTCTGGAGTCCATACCTCTCTTAATACAAGAAAGGACTTTGCTCGCTTTGGAAACCGCGGCTTGGCATTGCATGCTATTATTGAGCTTATGATCTACCAAAACCCCCAGATCCTTCTCCACTACGGATTCCCCCAGTTGTACTCCCCCTAGCATGTATGATATTCTTAGCCCCCAAATGCATAACTTTACATTTCTCAACATTAAACCTCATCTGCCACATAGTCGCCCAATTAGACAGTGCATTGAGGTTGGCTTGTAAATTGGAGACATCCTGTAAGGACGTTATTCCACTGCATAGCTTGGTGTCATCTGCAAAGACAGAAATGTTACTTTCGATCCCAGACCCAATATCATTTATAAAGCAACTGGACACATGTTGAGACCCTTGCAACCATGCAAATCGTCTCAGCAGCCTGACACCCTTGTTAAGACCCTTGCAAAATGCAACATCGTCCCAGCAAACCTCTCACTTGTCAAAATAAATAAATAAACAAACAAAAAAATATAAATAAATAAAAATAAGTAAATAAATACCCCCTTTGTCACTACGCAATCTCGGCCCAGCAACCTGACACCTGTTGAGACCCTTGCAACCATGCAAAATCGTCTCAGCAGCCTGACACCCTTGTTTAGACCCTTGTAAATGCAGTACCGTCTCTGCATCCCCACACTCATTGAGACCCTTGCAACCACGCAATACCGTCTCGAGCAACCTCCCACTCATCAAGACCTTTGTGACCACGCAGTCTCGCCCCAGCAACCTGACATTCATTGAGACCCTTACAGCCAGACGAATCGTTTTGGCAGCTTGACACTCTTGTTGAGACCCTGGCAAACGCAATATCGTCTCAGCAGCCTCAGACAAAATTAGACTCTTGCAAACGCAATATCGTCTCTGCAAACCCGACACCCATTAAGACCCTTGCAGTCATGCAATATTGCCTCAGCAGCTTGACACTCATTTCAGGCGCTTGCAATACGCAATATCGTCTCAGCAACCTCACACTCGTCTAGAGCTTTGTGACCACATAGTCTCGTCTCAGCAACCTGACATCCGTTCAGACCGGTGCAGCCATACAAAATCGTCTCAACAGCCTGACACTCATTTGATACCCTTGCAAAATGCAATATCGTCTCAGCAACCCCTCACTCGTTGAGACCCTTGCAACCATGCAATATAATCATAAAAAATAAATAATTAAATAAGTTTTTTTTAAAAAAACCTCATACTCATCGAGACCCTTGCAATCACGCAACATCATCTCAGCAGCCTGACACTCACTGAGACCCTTGCAACCACGCAATATTGTCTCAAAACAACCTCATACTCATCGAGACCCTTGCAACGACGCAATATCGTCTCAAACAACCTCATACTCATCGAGACCCTTGCAACCATGCAATATTGTCTCAAACAACCTCATACTCATCGAGGCCCCTGCAACCACGCAATATCATCTCAGAAAACCAGACTGTGACCATTGCGACCGCGCAATATTATCTCAGCAAACCCGACTGAGACCCTTGCAACCAAGAAATGTTGTCTCAAAAAACAAACCTTCTTACTCATCTAAACCCCTGCAACCACGCAATATCGTCCCAGCAACCTGACACTGACACTCTTGCAACCACGTAATATTGTCTCCAGTAGTATAAAACAGTTTGCGGCACACACCTACGTGCAAACCCGCATACAAACTAACTTGCAAACACACCTCAGTGACAAACAATCAGCCACACAAACACACAGCTGCACCAAGTCGGCCCTTCATCTCCAGTGGCACGCTGGCCGCTCATCTTTTTCTTTCTCCCTGAGGTGAGTTCGGGTTTCCATCCGGCACCAGGTTTTGGACTTTATCTCCCCAGAAAAAAAATAAAAATAGGAGGGGAAGATAGTACAGTTCGCATCTTCACCAGGGTCAGTTGCATGACAGGGGTGAGCCAGTTCATTTCAGGTAAAGTCACACCAGGCCCACCGTCAGACAGTTATCCACCACCTCGATGTCTCCCTGCTCGCCAAACAACCAGGCACACCACAGGCAGATCTAGACAGGTTGAGGATAGTGTTCAGCAATCTCAACGTGCCCATAGCCCAGCATAAAGTGGAAGGCCCGGCACACCCTATCACCTTCCTAGGTGTCACTCTGGACATGCATGCTATAGCCTGTCCCCCGATAAACTAGCCTGTACCAGGACAGTTATCCATGACTTCACCCGGTCACAAGGGTGCATCAATCATTACTAGGGATGCTGAACTTCACGATGAGGATTACACACAGTGCAAGATCCAGACCAAGTTCTCAAACTAAACCAAGCAGCAGTAGCAAACTTAGCTATGTGGGACAAGTTCCTCACAAGCTGGAATGCCATTTCAATGTTCATCTCGGCAGAGTCAGCCGAGCCACCGTGGGTGGTCACCAATGCCGTAGCCTCCACAGGCTTCACGGCCATTTTCGCCCCCCCCCCCCCCGGTTCGCCGAACCATGGCCCCCAGAAATTCTCTTAAGTTTCTGCTTTCGCCCAGTTTTCATCACTCTTCGAGCTGTATTCCATTGTGGCAGCTGCCCAGGTCTGGGGCCACACTTGAACAGGACAGACAGTGCTCTTCACCACTGACAATCAAGCCACGGCTGACATCATCAATAAAGGTAGATCCAAGTCACTCCCCATCATGTCCTTCCTGCGCAGGCTCGCGCTGCTGTCACTCCATCACCAGTTTATTATGTTCTGTAGACATATTCCACGCACATGCAAAATTGCAACTGATGCGCTGTCCCGTTTCAGCCTTACTGTCACGTACCTGGTGGTGGAGCCCAGAATGCAAGGAGTAGCCTCTCGTGTGCCTCTGGTTCGAGAGCCCCTGATAGAGGAGACAGGGACTCAAGAGCGCAGGGGGCCACAAGTGCTTGGTAAGTGGCAGGTGTAGAGTTGATCCGGAACTCTGGTGCAGCAGCAGGAGGACTGACAGGAACACTGGATCCACTGGCAGGAACTCAGGAACAACAGGCAACAGGGAGGTGTTCTGTAGTACAACTGAAGCACTGGAACAACTGGTAGATGAACCGTAACTCTTGGCAGGAACACTGGAACTGTTGACTGGATAGAGAAGCACTGCAGCTAGCAGAAACCCACGAGCAAGCAGGCAGCAGGGAGGTGTTCTGTAGTACCACTGGAAGCACTAGCAAAGTCAGACAGGCCGGGTCAAACACAGGCAAGCAGAGCAGGTACAAAACGGAATCAGGAGAGTAGTCAGGGCACGGACCGGGTCAGCAACAGACAGGCAGGTAATAACTGAAGGATGAGGCAGGAGAATCGTCAGACAAGCCGAGGTCGGGGACTGGCAGCAAACAGGAGAAGTCAGGAACAAGCCGGGTAACAGGAATCAGGTAAACAGGTATACTGGAAGCTTAGGGTCACAGGGAACGCTGTAGACCGGACAGCAAGGAAGCATGCTGACAGGCACCTTTAAATAGGCCTAATGGTGCCAAAAGCTGTCACACTGCACGTCTGCGCGCCGCCGCGTGCACACATGCACGCCCGAGTACCGATCGTACGTGCCCGTTCGTCTCATCGTGTACCCACGTACACCCGCTCGTATTAGCGCGCATGCGTCCGTTCGCGTCAACACGCCTCCGAACGCGTCCTCCGGCTCTACTGACAGTAGTTCTGTTAACCGATCTTCCACCGACGGCTGAACTAACAGGACGTCTTTCATGACACTTACTTTGTTTTTTCAGCAGAAGCCTGGAGCCGACCCAAAAACTACTGCTTTTGAACCATTTATCATTTTCCTTCCACTTTACACTTATGTGTCGCTTTGTGTTGGCCTATCACATAAAATCCCAATAAAATACATTTACGTTTTTGATTGTAACTTGACAAAATGTGTAAACTTTCAATGAGTATGAATATTTTTTCAAGGCGCTGTATTTTTATTTATACAGTGGGGAAAGTATTCAGACCCCCTTAAATTTTTCACTCTCACACACATATTGCAGCCATTTGCTAAAATTGTTTAAGTTCATTTTTTTCCTCATTAATGTACACACAGCACCCCATATTGACAGAAAAACACATAATTGTTGACATTTTTGCAGATTTATTAAAAAAGAAAAACTGAAATATCACAGGGTCCTAAGTATTCAGACCCTTTGCTCAATATTTAGTAGAAGCACCCTTTTGATCTGTGTAAATATTTTCCTTCGCGCTTGTGGATGTGACACAATAAAGGTGATCAAATAAAAAGTGCTGTATTAAATAAACTACTGTGCATAAATATAAATATTGCCGCAAAATGAGGGTGTTCACACAAAACACTAATGGAATAAATATTGAATAGGATTTCGCGCAATATTTGTGAAATAAATCAAACTCTGATGACTGCTAAATAATAAATTCCTTTTCCAAGCATATGGTGGTTACTGCGATTAGTTAGAAGGTGTGGAAATAACAACATAACCTATAATAATTGTGCCACCCTGTAACTAGCATGTGCATAAATCTATAATATAATTTGGTGATAATATAACCATACAGTCTATTATGACTTACAAATGTTGATCCACATTTAATACATTAATATGTCAATTGTGTTCTTCTAAGGTTCCGCTAATAATGATGCAAATAAAACAAACGTGGAATCTAAAATTGCATAATATAAATGTGCAGTCTTAAAAAATAAATGATTAGTTCATGAAAAAGATTTTTTAAAGGTCCGTATTGTTAATGTGATTCCGTGCAGATTTTATGCTGTCAAAGTGAATCTAGTATAGGTGAGTGAATTTTGAAAAATATCTGTGAATAGTTTTTTTAAAAGTTCTTTTGTGATAGAAAATCTTTCTGCTGTGGGTGTCTCCCAGTATGGTCTCACAGAACTCTCACCTTACATAGGTGATAATCAGGCATTCAGTAGTTTGTCTTTGTGTAGAAGTGGTGTTCTGGCAGCTTCTTCCTTTCTGTGCTATATCCCCTCCAGCGTTCTTTTCCCTGCAGCTCCGCTCTAGTAGACTCAGTGTTGGGGAGATAAAATAGGTGGGGGGGGGGGGGAGGAGAAAGGAGGCTCCACTAGTGTATTAACGTTTTTAAAATCCAGGGGGTGACATTTATTAAGTAATACTCTTACATTTAGTATGATTAAAACAGGCAAAGCAAAACGAAAGAAACGATCTGGCGTACTCAGCGCCCTCTCACTTGTACTTCAGATGCTGTTTGTCGCTCCAGCCAATCCCTACGCGTTACGACACGGTCACGTGTCTTCATCTGGGGATCCCCAGATGAAGACACGTGACCGTGTCGTAACGCGTAGGGATTGGCTGGAGCGACAAACAGCATCTGAAGTACAAGTGAGAGGGCGCTGAGTACGCCAGATCGTTTCTTTCGTTTTGCTTTGCCTGTTTTAATCATACTAAATGTAAGAGTATTACTTAATAAATGTCACCCCCTGGATTTTAAAAACGTTAATACACTAGTGGAGCCTCCTTTCTCCTCCCCCCCCCCCCCCCACCTATTTTATCTCCCCAACACTGAGTCTACTAGAGCGGAGCTGCAGGGAAAAGAACGCTGGAGGGGATATAGCACAGAAAGGAAGAAGCTGCCAGAACACCACTTCTACACAAAGACAAACTACTGAATGCCTGATTATCACCTATGTAAGGTGAGAGTTCTGTGAGACCATACTGGGAGACACCCACAGCAGAAAGATTTTCTATCACAAAAGAACTTTTAAAAAAACTATTCACAGATATTTTTCAAAATTCACTCACCTATACTAGATTCACTTTGACAGCATAAAATCTGCACGGAATCACATTAACAATACGGACCTTTAAAAAATCTTTTTCATGAACTAATCATTTATTTTTTAAGACTGCACATTTATATTATGCAATTTTAGATTCCACGTTTGTTTTATTTGCATCATTATTAGCGGAACCTTAGAAGAACACAATTGACATATTAATGTATTAAATGTGGATCAACATTTGTAAGTCATAATAGACTGTATGGTTATATTATCACCAAATTATATTATAGATTTATGCACATGCTAGTTACAGGGTGGCACAATTATTATAGGTTATGTTGTTATTTCCACACCTTCTAACTAATCGCAGTAACCCTTTTGATCTAATACAGCCATGAGTCTTTTTGGGAAAGATGCAACAAGTTCTTCACACCTGGATTTGGGGATCCTCTGCCATTCATCCTTGCAGATCCTCTCCAGTTCTGTCAGGTTGGATGGTAAACATTGGTGGACAGCCATTTGTAGGGCTCTCCAGAGATGCTCAATTGGGTTTAAGTCAGGGCCCTGGCTGGACCATTCAAGAACAGTCACTGAGTTGTTGTGAAGCCACTCCTTCATTATTTTAGCTGTATGCTTAGGATCATTGTCTTGTTGGAAGGTAAACCTTCAGCCCAATCTGAGGTCCTGAGCACTCTGGAGAAGGTTTTTGTCCAGGATATTCCTGTACTTGGCCGCATTCATCTTTCCCTCAATTGCAACCAGTTGTCCTGTCCCTGCAGCTGAAAAACACCCCCACAGCATGATGCTGCCACCACCATGCTTCACTGTTGGGACTGTATTGGACAGGTGATGAGCAGTGCCTGGTTTTCTCCACACATACCGCTTAGAATTAATGCCAAAAAGTTAATCAGACCAAAGAATCTTATTTCTCACCATCTTGGAGTCCTTCAGGTGTTTTTTTAGCAAACTCCATGCTTTCATGTGTCTTGCACAGAGGAGAGGCTTCCGTCGGGCCACTCTGCCATAGAGCCCCAACTGGTGGAGGGCAGCAGTGATGGTTGACTTTCTACAACTTTCACCCATCTCCCGACTGCATCTCTGGAGCTCAGCCACAGTGATCTTTGGGTTCTTCTTTACCTCTCTCACCAAGGCTCTCCTCCCCTGATAGCTCAGTTTGGCCGGACGGCCAGCTCTAGGAAGGGTTCTGGTCATCCTAAACGTCTTCCATTTAAGGATTATGGAGGCCACTGTGCTCTTAGGAACCTTAAGTGCAGCAGAAATTTTTTGTAACCTTGGCCAGATCTGTGCCTTGCCACAATTCTGTCTCTGAGCTCTTCAAGCAGTTCCTTTGACCTCATAATTCTCATTTGCTCTGACATGCACTGTGAGCTGTAAGGTCTTATATAGACAGGTGTGTGGCTTTCCTAATCAAATCCAATCAGTATAATCAAACACAGCTGGACTCAAATAAGAGTGTAGAACCATCTCAAGAATGATCAGAAGAAATGGACAGCACCTGAGTTAAATATATGAGTGTCACAGCAAAGGGTCTGATATACTTCAGATATACTTGAATAAATCTGCAAAAATTTCAACAATTCTGTGTTTTTCTGTCAATATGTGTTGCTGTGTGTACATTAATGAGTAAAAAAAATGAACTTAAATGATTTTAGAAAATGGCTGCAATATAACAAAGAGTGAAAAATTTAAGGGGGTCTGAATACTTTCCGTCCCCACTGTATGTATATATATATATATATACACACACAGTTTCCACAAAAGTGAATACAGCCCCTCACATATGTAAATATTTTATTATATCTTTTCATGTGACAACACTGAAGAAATTAAACTTTGCTACAATGTAGTGAGTGTACAGCTTGTGTAACAGTGTAAATTTGCTGTCCCCTCAAAATAACTCAGCACACAGCCATTAATGTCTAAACCGCTTGCAAGTGAGCGTACCCCTAAGTGAAAATGTCCAAATTGGGCACAAAGTGTCAATACTTTGTGTGGCCACCATTATTTTCCAGCACTGCCTTAACCCTCTTGGGCATAGAGTTCACCAGAGCTTCACAGGTTGCCACTGGAGTCCTCTTCCACTCCTCCATGACGACATCACAGAGCTTGTGGATGTTAGAGACCTTGCGCTCCTCCACCTTCTGTTTGAGGATGCCCCACAGATGCTCCCCCATAGAGTTTAGGTCTGGAGACATGCTTGGCCAGTCCATCACTTTTACCCTCAGCTTCTTCAGCAAGGCAGTGGTCATCTTGGAGGTGTGTTATCATGTTGGAATACTGCCTTGCGGCCCAGTTTCTGAAGGGAGGGGATCATGCTCTGCTTCAGTATGTCACAGTACATGTTGGCATTCATGGTTCCGTGAATGAACTGTAGCTCCCCAGTGCTGGCAGCACTAATGCAGCACCATGACACTCCCGTCACCATGCTTGACTAGGCAAGACACACTTGTCTTTGTAATCCTCACCTGGTTGCCGCCACACACGCTTGACACCATCTGAACCAAATAAGTTTATCTTGGTCTCATCAGACCATGGAACATGGTTCCAGTAATCCATGTCCTTAGTCTGCTTGTCTTCAGCAAATTGTTTGCGGTCTTTCTTGTGCATCATCTTTAGAAGAGGCTTCCTTCAGGGACAACAGCCATGCAGACCAATTTGATGCAGTGTGCAGTGTATAGTCTGAGCACCGACAAACTGATCCCCCACCCCTTCAAACTCTGCAGCAATGCTGGCTATACTCATACATCTACTTCCAAAAGAAAACCTCTGGATATGACGCTGAACACGTGCACTCAACCTCTTTGGTCGACCATGGCGAGGCCTGTTCTGAGTGGAACCAGTCCTGTTAAACCGCTGTATGGTCTTGGCCACCATGCTGCAGCTCAGTTTCAGGGTATTGGCAACCTTCTTATAGCCTAAGCCACCTTTATGTAGAGCAACAATTCTTTTTTCAGATCCTAAGAGAGTTCTTTGCCATCAGTTGCCATGTTGAATTTCCAGTGACCAGTATGAGAGAGTGAAAGTGATAACACCAAACTTACCACACCTGCGCCCTATTCACACCTGAGACCTTGTAACACTAATGAGTCACATGACACCGGGGAGGAAAAATAGCTAATTGGGCCCAACTTGGACATTTTCACTTAGGGGTGTACTCACCTTTGTTTCCAGCAGTTTAGACATTAACCGCTTCAGCCCCAGAAGATTTTACCCCCTTCACCCCCTTCCTGACCAGAGCACTTTTTGCGATTTGGCACTGCGTCGCTTTAACTGACAATTGCGCGGTCATGCGACATTGCACCCAAACAAAATTGACGTCCTTTTCCCACAAATAGAGCTTTCGTTTGGTGGTATTTGATCACCTCTGCGGTTTTTATTTTTTGCACTATAAACAAAAAAGGATTGACAATTTTGAAAATAACGCAATATTTTTTACTTTTTGCTATAATAATCGCCCAAAAATATATAAAAAAACAATTTTTTTCCTCAGTTTAGGCCGATATGTGTTCTTCTACATATTTTTGGTAAAAAAAACGCAATAAGTGTATATTGATTGGTTTGCGCAAAAGTTAGAGCATCTACAAAATAGGGGATAGTTTTATGGCTCAGGAGGTTTAGTACATGCCCCACACTATATAAGGCCGCCTCCATGGCAGCTTTGTGTAGTGTGTTGCGGTGGAGACTGGAGAGAGATAGATAGACAGAGAGATAGTGTCATTTGATTTAATTTTTAAGCTATGAATAAGCGCCATGATGGGGCGTGAAACATGTTAGCTATCTTTCCTGTTCCTCCCTGTACATGAGGTGACTGCATTTGGATTTTATTTCTTCATATCAACAAAGATGTCTTCTATGGTGTGCGGCCATCCAGGATATTTTTCTCTTACAGTGTATTGTGTATAGGGCTGCAACTAACGATTATTTTTATAATCGATTAGTTGGGCGATTATTGTTTCGATTAATCGATTAATCGGATAATAACCTTAAAAAAAGTGTGGTGTATAATTTAATATGTAAAGTTTAAAAAAAATGTATTCTTAAAAAATCTCTATGCAGTCGTAAAAATAAATAACCAACTATATGTTTAGGGAGAAAAATCTCTAATCCACTCTGAGAATAACAGACAGAATATAATATTGGAGGTTGAATTTGGTAAATAGACTAGGAGATCACATTTTTTATTTGGACCCCTTTCACAACGGGGCGCATGTAATGATCCCTGCCCCCTGTAATGTTCCCTGCCTCCTTGTAATGTGCCCTGTTCCCATGTGCCCTGCCTGCATGTAATATGCCCTGCTTCCACTTAATGTGGCTTGCCTCCATGTAAAAGTTTACTTTAAATGTATTAGTAATGCCTTCTATTACCTCCAGTCTATCAGTCTTCACCCTCTCTGTGTTCAGATGCTGATCTTCCCTGCACAGTCTTTAAAGTATTTTTTTTAAAACAACAAACATGTTATACTTACCTGCTCTGTGTAATGGTTTTGCACAGAGCAGCCCAGATTCTTCTCTTCTGGGGTTCCTCACCAATGCTTCTGGCTCCTCCTGCCTTCAGAGTGCCCCAATAGCAAGCTACAAATTATAGTATAGTGTGCCCCTATAACAAGGTAGAAAACTTCTGCCTTTACACCCACTCACTTCCTGCCCAGGACTACATGTTCCATGAGGCATTGCTCCACACACATTCACATTCACAAGTTCTCAGGCACTTACTGACATGTATGGACAGTGTACTGAGCTGTATTTCCTGATATGTAAACAAATATTGTCTTCTTTATGCAGGCCAACTAATCGGCTGGCCGATTAATCGATTATGAAAATAGTTGACAACTATTTTTATAATCGATTAGTTGTCGATTAATCGATTAGTTGTTTCAGCCCTAATTGTGTATATATATGCATCCCAGGTTTTGTATATATATATATATATATATTGTATTCAGTTTAGCTAGATCCTGTTCTTCTCTTCCTACTAATATACTGACAGGCAGGCAGGTGTTTTTACAGTATTTCCAGTTACTGTACTGTGTACCCTGCACAGTTGCACTTACAGTATAGCTACCTGAAGCCAGGTGCTTGTGTGGGATCTTGACGTATTTCCAGTTACTGTACTGTGTACCCTGCACAGTTGCACCTACAGTATAACTACCTGAAACCAGGTGCTTGTGTAGGCTCTTGACGTATTTCCAGTTACTGTACTGTGTACCCTGCACAGTTGCACCTACAGTATAGCTACCTGAAGCCAGGTGCTTGTGTGGGCTCTTGACGTATATCCAGTTACTGTACTGTGTACCCTGCACAGTTCCACCTACAGTATAACTACCTGAAGCCAGGTGCTTGTGTAGGCTCTTGACATATTTCCAGTTACTGTACTGTGTAAAATCTGTGTTATAAAGTAATCCAATTAGACTAAATCATCACACTAGACAGCGCTAATGTTGAGCAATTGAAACGTGTGGCCAACAACACATAAAAAGGAAAATCCTATAACAGAAAAGTCCCTTAGGAGAAAGTCCCTTAAATACGGTAGTGATGTAAAGTTCAGGGTGTAGTTCAAATAATTATCAGGTGATCATGAAAACAGTCCTCCGCATGCACCTTCCACCGATCACTACGAAATCCACCCGGTGACAAACACTCTCCCCCTAGGGGGTTAAACTCACCAGAAATGGGGAGCAATAAAGCATTCAGAGTCAACACTCTTTAACAGCAGTTTGTTGCCAACATCACTTCATGTAGGGTCACAGATTTTCAGGGCTCATATTAAATCAAAGAAAACGGAGAGAAAAGTGCACATAGCGTAATCCCGTTTATTGACTCAGAATCCCTTCCACAAAGACAAACAGAAAACCCCCCTTCAATAAAATACGTACATCAAAAAGCATAAAAGTGAGCAATCAATCGAACAGGCAGGTAGTGTAAGTGTGTCAACTTCACCAAGAGATGTCAGCGCCGCTACACAGGAGATGATGGATACTTCCTGGTTGTGCAGATGACTCAGGTGGAGCGCACGCGTCACTTCCTACGTCGCGTTAGCCACGCACTGATGCGTTTCGTCATATCCTGACTTCAACAGAGGGCGTGGCTACATGACGAGATGGCCAGCTTAAATATCCCTCTACAGCCCGCCCAGCCAATCACAGCAAGACTTGGGTGCCGGCGGGTGCACGTCGCCGGCCCCAGCCTCACTGACAGCTTATACTAGACAGTGTAGAAGGACATATGGGCACTGCACATATCTAACATATTGAACAAGCACATAAATTAAGGCTGATCACAGAATGGGCATAAGAAAACTTGTAATAAATACATTTATCAATGACATCAGCTAATCATATGCAGCCTAGCATTATAAGCTGACATTACATTCACCAGCAACAAGTGCTATTCCAAAAACGCACCATAGATAAAATACCAGTGATGCATTTTGCAATCATCTTTGGTAAATCTAAAAACGAACGCAATGGCTTAAAATAAATGTACACAATAAAAGTGTAAATAAAAACCCTAAAAAGGTTGTATTCTAAAAGCATTACTGCACTATTACGCACATGTACACAATAAAAACAATGTCTTATTGTATATAAAAAAAGAGGGAACATCAGAGCACCAATAATGCTACATAGAGTCCTCTCACAGTAATCATCAAGCTATAAGGCTATTGCTAGTTTTAATGGTTAAACTAAAACCAAAAAATGATCAAAGAAAAAACAAAGAGAAAACATAGAAAAAACATAGAAGAAGGCTAAGAAATCGCATAGTAAAGGAGGCTAAAAAATAGCAAAATAATGTAAAGGCAAAATTAATCGATATCTTTTTTAAAAAAAAATCAGTAGTCATATAAGAGGCACTACTGTAAGGAGAACAGGAATGTACCATATTAAAGGAGGCTAAAAAATCGCATAATAATGTAAAAGCAAAATTGATTCATGTCTTTTTTTTTAAAATTCAGTAGTAATACAAGATACACTACTGTAAGAAGAACAAGCATATCCCAGAGACATAAGACACTTAAACAACATCAAAGGAGCAACATCAGACTGCCTACAGAACCGCTGATACAAGATGGATAAGGTCAAACATTAATCGCAGATATTAATAATCACTTATAAAACAGTTGATATCTAGGTCAACGTTTAGTCCCCTTGGCTATAAAGTATCGACCAGGAAGATCCACTGGGTCTCTCTTCTTGAGAGATCACGAATTAAGTTGGAACCCCTCCATTTTGGCTTCAAATGATCTACACCCCAAAATTTGAGGCCCGAAGGATCTTGGTTATGTTTTAACTTGAAATGAAGCGATACATTGTGGTCTTTGAAACCAATTTTTATGTTTGCTATGTGTTTTGCGATTCTGACCCTCAACAGCCTTTTGGTGCGTCCTATATAAATAAGGCCACAAGGACATTGCATAGCGTACACGACATAAGCCGTGTTGCACGTAATGAATTCATTTATAGTGAATTCTCTACCATTAGAAGTAGATGTGAAGCTTTTCAGAGCCCTCATTGGTCTGCCAACTTCCCCACATGCATGGCATCTCCTACAGCTATAGAACCCTTTTTTGTCCCAGAAGGTTAGAGGCCTGGAAGGGGGATCATGTACTTTCCACACTATCCTATCCGCAAAAGCTGTGAGATCTTCTGTAAATAAATTTGGGCCTACATGGTAGGGATGGGCACAGTGTTTTATCCATGCGTAGCACATGCCAGTGGGCTTTAAAAATGTCTTCCACCTCCCTATATTGGGAGTGAAAACCTGAGATAAAGCTCCACTCATAATTGTCACTATTCTGGACCTTTGGTCGATCAACTAAAAAGGAATCTCTGGGTCGCACCGCCAACTCCTGAATAGTGGAGTCCAAAGGCCCCTCCACATATCCCTTTTCCACAAACTTTTTTTTGACAACCTGGGCCTGCCTCAAGAAGTCAGCATCCTCGGAACAGTTCCTTTTTACCCTAGTAAACTGACCCTTAGGTATGTTTTTCAACCACTTAGGGTGATGTCCGCTGCTAATAGGCAAGTAACTGTTAGAGTCTGTGGGTTTAAAGTAAACTTTAGTACCCAGTCCATCACCTTGTCTAAAGATGTTTACATCCAAAAAATGAATGTCGTTTTGACTAAAATCGCTGGTCAGCCTGATGTTGTTATTATTGGAATTAAGTTCATTCAGGAATTCCTGCAAGCTATCACTGGACCCTTCCCAGATAAAAAACAGGTCATCAATGTACCTCTTATATAACAAAAGCTGAGTGCGGGCAGTGGAGAATATCGTTTTATCTTCCCATTCCCCCATGAACAAATTTGCTATGCTTGGGGCAAATTTTGCCCCCATAGCAACACCTCTACGTTGGGAGAAAAAATGCCCATCAAACCAGAAAAAGTCATGGCTTAGACAGAAGTCTAACGCATTTCTAATAAAAACTTTCTGATTATGTGGCAAGTCATCCCGCTGGCAAAGAGCCCAATTAAGGGCTAAGAGGGCATCATCGTGTTGTATGATTGAGTAGAGAGATGCCACGTCAGCTGTTACTAGGTACAGTTCTTGTTTCCCTGTTAAATTCACCTGTTGCAGGATCTGAAGGAGACTCTTAGTGTCTCTCAAATACGCCTTAGTGCGTTTAACACTTTCCTGAAGAAAGCGGTCAAGGTACTGGCCCATCCGAGCCGTGATAGAGCTCTATCACGTCTCGGATGGGCCAGTACCTTGACCGCTTTCTTCAGGAAAGTGTTATACGCACTAAGGCGTATTTGAGAGACACTAAGAGTCTCCTTCAGATCCTGCAACAGGTGAATTTAACAGGGAAACAAGAACTGTACCTAGTAACAGCTGACGTGGCATCTCTCTACTCAATCATACAACACAATGATGCCCTCTTAGCCCTTAATTGGGCTCTTTGCCAGCGGGATGACTTGCCACATAATCAGAAAGTTTTTATTAGAAATGCGTTAGACTTCTGTCTAAGCCATAACTTTTTCTGGTTTGATGGGCATTTTTTCTCCCAACGTAGAGGTGTTGCTATGGGGGCAAAATTTGCCCCAAGCATAGCAAATTTGTTCATGGGGGAATGGGAAGATAAAACGATATTCTCCACTGCCCGCACTCAGCTTTTGTTATATAAGAGGTACATTGATGACCTGTTTTTTTATCTGGGAAGGGTCCAGTGATAGCTTGCAGGAATTCCTGAATGAACTTAATTCCAATAATAACAACATCAGGCTGACCAGCGATTTTAGTCAAAACGACATTCATTTTTTGGATGTAAACATCTTTAGACAAGGTGACGGACTGGGTACTAAAGTTTACTTTAAACCCACAGACTCTAACAGTTACTTGCCTATTAGCAGCGGACATCACCCTAAGTGGTTGAAAAACATACCTAAGGGTCAGTTTACTAGGGTAAAAAGGAACTGTTCCGAGGATGCTGACTTCTTGAGGCAGGCCCAGGTTGTCAAAAAAAAGTTTGTGGAAAAGGGATATGTGGAGGGGGCTTTGGACTCCACTATTCAGGAGTTGGCGGTGCGACCCAGAGATTCCTTTTTAGTTGATCGACCAAAGGTCCCGAATAGTGACAATTATGAGTGGAGCTTTATCTCAGGTTTTCACTCCCAATATAGGGAGGTGGAAGACATTTTTAAAGCCCATTGGCATGTGCTACGCATGGATAAAACACTGTGCCCATCCCTACCATGTAGGCCCAAATTTATTTACAGAAGATCTCACAGCTTTACGGATAGGATAGTGCGGAAAGTACTTGATCCCCCTTCCAGGCCTCTAACCTTCTGGGACAAAAAAGGGTTCTATAGCTGTAGGAGATGCCGTGCATGTAGGGAAGTTGGCAGACCAATGAGGGCTCTGGAAAGCTTCACATCTACTTCTAATGGTAGAGAATTCTATAAATGAATTCATTACGTGCAACACGGCTTATGTCGTGTACGCTATGCAATGTCCTTGTGGCCTTATTTATATAGGACGCACCAAAAGGCTGTTGAGGGTCAGAATCGCAGAACACATAGCAAACATAAAAATTGGTTTCAAAGACCACAATGTATCGCTTCATTTCAAGTTAAAACATAACCAAGAACCTTCGGGCCTCAAATTTTGGGGAGTAGTTCATTTGAAGCCAAAATGGAGGGGTTCCAACTTAATTCGTGATCTGTCAAGAAGAGAGACCCAGTGGATCTTCCTGGTCGATACTTTATCGCCAAGGAGACTAAACGTTGACCTAGATATCAACTGTTTTATAAGTGATTATTAATATCTGCGATTAATGTTTGACCTTATCCATCCTGTATCAGCGGTTCTGTAGGCAGTCTGATGTTGCTCCTTTGATGTTGTTTAAGTGTCTTATGTCTCTGGGATATGCTTGTTCTTCTTACAGTAGTGTATCTTGTATTACTACTGAATTTTTAAAAAAAAGATATGGATCAATTTTGCTTTTAGATTATTATGCGATTTTTTAGCCTCCTTTAATATGGTACATTCCTGTTCTCCTTACAGTAGTGCCTCTTATATGACTACTGATTTTTTTTAAAAAGGATATCGATTAATTTTGCCTTTACATTATTTTGCGATTTCTTAGCCTCCTTTACTATGCGATTTCTTAGCCTCCTTCTATGTTTTTTCTATGTTTTCTCTTTGTTTTTTCTTTGATCATTTTTTGGTTTTAGTTTAACCATTAAAACTAGCAATAGCCTTATAGCTTGATGATTACTGTGAGAGGACTCTATGTAGCATTATTGGTGCTCTGATGTTCCCTCTTTTTTATATATAATAAGACATTGTTTTTATTGTGTACATGTGCGTAATAGTGCAGTAATGCTTTTAGAATACAACCTTTTTAGGGTTTTTATTTACACTTATATTGTGTACATTTATTTTAAGCCATTGCGTTCGTTTTTAGATTTACCAAAGATGATTGCAAAATGCATCACTGGTATTTTATCTATGGTGCGTTTTTGGAATAGCACTTGTTGCTGGTGAATGTCAGCTTATAATGCTAGGCTGCATATGATTAGCTGATGTCATTGATAAATGTATTTATTACAAGTTTTCTTATGCCCATTCTGTGATCAGCCTTAATGTATGTGCTTGTTCAATATGTTAGATATGTGCAGTGCCCATATGTCCTTCTACACTGTCTAGTATAAGCCGTCAGTGAGACTGGGGCCGGCGACGTGCACCCGCCGGCACCCGAGTCTTGCTGTGATTGGCTGGGCGGGCTGTAGAGGGATATTTAAGCTGGCCATCTCGTTGTGTAGCCACGCCCTCTGTTGAAGTCAGGATATGACGAAACGCGTCAGGGAGTGGCTAACGCGACGTAGGAAGTGACGTGTGCGCTCCACCTGAGTCATCTGCACAACCAGGAAGTATCCATCATCTCCTGTGTAGCGGCGCTGACATCTCTTGGTGAAGTTGACACACTTACACTACCTGCCTGTTCGATTGATTGCTCACTTTTATGCTTTTTGATGTACGTATTTTATTGAAGGGGGGTTTTCTGTCTGTCTTTGTGGAAAGGATTCTGAGTCAATAAACGGGATTACGCTATGTGCACTTTTCTCTCCGTTTTCTTTGATTTAATATGAGCCCTGAAAATCTGTGACCCTACATGAAGTGATGTTGGCAACAAACTGCTGTTAAAGAGTGTTGACTCTGAATGCTTTATTGCTCCCCATTTCTGGTGAGTTTAACCCCCTAGGGGGAGAGTGTTTGTCACCAGGTGGATTTCGTAGTGATCGGTGGAAGGTGCATGCGGAGGACTGTTTTCATGATCACCTGATAATTATTTGAACTACACCCTGAACTTTACATCACTACCCTATTTAAGGGACTTTCTCCTAAGGGACTTTTCTGTTATAGGATTTTCCTTTTTATGTGTTGTTGGCCACATGTTTCAATTGCTCAACATTAGCGCTGTCTAGTGTGATGATTTAGTCTAATTGGATTACTTTATAACACAGATTTAACATTGTTTTATTTGGTTTGAGACAGCTGCTTCTATTAGATCTTCTCTCTGCTTAAACAGGCAAAGTGGAGTTTAATCTCATTTATTTCTTTATGAATAATTTATAGTCGCATATTGATGTTTATTTACATTTATGCACTTTGGAATGTTCATTAGTATTTCAAATATTTTTATATATCTACATTTTGGATCGGTTTAGTGGCCTGGCGCTGAGCAGTGTTTCTGCAGGTCTGGGGAAACACTTATATATTTAAATTACTGTACTGTGTACCCTGCACAGTTGCACCTACAGTATAGCTACCTGAAGCCAGGTGCTTGTGTAGTATCACATAAGGGGCAAGGGAAAGGAAGAACCCAATAGAGTGGGTTCAAGAAAAGGGGTTACTTCATGCAACAATAGATTACAGAATGGTTATAGTGATAAAAACAATTTTATTTTATTAGTCTTATGCACAAAAAATGGAACACAATAAACTCATTAATTTCTAGAAATGGGTACTGTAATTAGGCCTAGAATACCAGACAGGACAGACTTGACAGACAATACATTTAAGAAAACATTTATTGCTACCCGGTCAGGGCATATTGCAGTTTGCCACATTGGCCTTATGGTGAGATCAATCAGTCAAATTATATTGGTGGCTTTCCACCCAAATGGGGATTCCAATTTGGTGTTTAGACTAAAGTGTGGGCCCCTGTGGCATAATGCAATGGGAGAGTGTTGGACACAGTGGAAGAAAAGACACCAGTGGTGTAATGAAGCAGGATGGGATTCCGTTATTATTTAAATAATAGGGGTAAAACTGTTCCTCTGAATTGGATATAGGGCAGTATATGCAACTGGTCCTACAGCTGTATTATCCCTATAAGATTATTTGGAAGTCCTTGGTGACCTGTAGGGATGTTAGAAATGCTGATTCAGGCTGATGCCAAGTATGCAGTGGTACCATGAGCAGACAATAATCAATCTAAATTAGTGTTCAGGCAGCAGTGCAATCACTTAAATCATAAGCTAGTGGTGTATTCGGCACACAATTGCTGTTGGTATTGAATAGTGTTGTTATTGGCTGTACATTACCACTGGCTTCCACGCTGCTCTTACTCAGGGATACTGTAGTCCGTTAGTCCTAGTAGCCAAGGCTGCCGTTGCGTTCCTTTATCAGGCGCGGGATATCCACAAAATCCTGCTGTATGTTGCGGTGCTCCGCTTGTCAGTGTAGGTAAGGGTTCCCGTCTCTCGGAGTCGCTTGGCGGGCCTTTGATTGCCCCTTTCAGAGCTGCGGCTGTGTCCTCCTCGTATCAGCTCCTTTGCTGAGTGTCTCCCTCACTGCCCTGAGCGCACGGACCGGGTGGCGCAGTGATGTCACCGCGTTTCGCCGTGATTCAATGACGTAGCTTCATCTTTGGGCGTTCATTGGTCGGTTACCTCACACCCTTCTTATAGTGTTTTTCGCTGAGGATCGCCGCCAATGGAAGGTTATAAAGTAATTGAAGGGATTTTAAGCCAATCGTAGGTGGCTGGTTGTTCATAACGGCCTATCTGCCAATATAAACATTGTGATTTGTTTTGAGCGCAGCAAATGTTCGGTCATTTCTCTTAGGAAAATATCCTAGCGCATATTGAGAACCTCCTTGCCTTTTTAGTGGAGGTAATAGGGAGAAAATGGTCTGATGTGGGTGAGAAAAGAGGAATATACATAGAGGCGAAAAAGGGACCATCACCATGGTTATTAAGTGGTACCAAGATAAAAATGGAATAGAATAGAGGAGAAACAACACCCAGGTGTCATACCGAGTGTTTACATGTACATATATATACGCATCAGTTTTAGCACGACAGTGTGGCAGCAATTCAAAAGTTCTTATTATAGTTATTCCTAAAGAGAATAAATCTCTATTCACTATTTCGGTGACACCCAGCCATGGTAAAGTATAAGATAACCTGTACTTTATCCATGAGACATTGTGATCTAAATAAATAGTTTCGCTGTGAAGGTAATAGGTAGTTGAAAAATGAGCTGCTAAGCAGTATAAGAGTCTTGGCGCCCACCATATAGTATGTTGAAGAAGATACTCGCTATGGTGTAGCTTACCCTGATTTCAGGGTTCCAGGAATACTTGTAGGTTCAGTTCGGTGTTTAACCCCACCGGCACCAGGGACTTTAACCTGTATACCCACCACTTTTCTTTTTGGAGGAGTACACGGTCAAAATCTCCTCGTCTGGTGGGCAACTTTAAGACGTATATACCTTTAATTGTTAGCCCCTCTGAGGAACCTCCATGGCACTGAGCAAAATGTTTGGCCAGGGGTTTTTCAGGTATCTTGCCTTTAGTGTTAATTTCCCTTAGGTGTTCACCAAATCGTATTCTCAGAGGTCTCTTAGTTTTGCCAATGTATATCTTAGGACACGGGCACGTGATTAAATAGATCACTCTTGATGTTGAACAGTTAATGAGGTTGCGTATTTCATATGTCCTTTCATTGAGAGCATCTGAGAATGTAGAGGTTCGGTGAACGAAGGGACACATTTGGCATTTATTACAGGGGAACATGCCCTTTGCACGTGGATACTTTGATAGCCAGGTAGGGTCTGGTTCTTTAACAAATTCGGATTGAATCAGCATATCACCCAAATTTGGGGCTCGACGTGCTACCATCTTGGGAGAGGTGCTGACAATCTTAGCCAACTCAGGGGTGTTGGTCAGGATTCCCCAGTGTTTTTTTAGAATGGAAAAAACATTATTCCACTGGGAGCCATATGCTGTTATTACTCGTACTGGCTCATTTGTCTGTATCTGTGACCCCTTTGTTGTTTTTGTCCCCTGCAAAAGGCTCTCCCTATTTCTAACGGCTGCCTTTTTTCTAGCCCTCCTGAGTTGCCTATGGGAGTACCCCCGTTCCCGAAATCTCGTATAGAGTTCACTGCTCTCCCGTTTGTAGTCGGCTACGTTAGTACAATTCCTTTTAATCCGGAGGAACTGTCCTACTGGTATTCCATTTTTTTTAACCCCCTAGGGGGAGAGTGTTTGTCACCAGGTGGATTTCGTAGTGATCGGTGAAAGGTGCATGCGGAGGACTGTTTTCATGATCACCTGATAATTATTTGAACTACACCCTGAACTTTACATCACTACCCTATTTAAGGGACTTTCTCCTAAGGGACTTTTCTGTTATAGGATTTTCCTTTTTATGTGTTGTTGGCCACATGTTTCAATTGCTCAACATTAGCGCTGTCTAGTGTGATGATTTAGTCTAATTGGATTACTTTATAACACAGATTTAACATTGTTTTATTTGGTTTGAGACAGCTGCTTCTATTAGATCTTCTCTCTGCTTAAACAGGCAAAGTGGAGTTTAATCTCATTTATTTCTTTATGAATAATTTATAGTCGCATATTGATGTTTATTTACATTTATGCACTTTGGAATGTTCATTAGTATTTCAAATATTTTTATATATCTACATTTTGGATCGGTTTAGTGGCCTGGCGCTGAGCAGTGTTTCTGCAGGTCTGGGGAGACACTTATATATTTAAATTACTGTACTGTGTACCCTGCACAGTTGCACCTACAGTATAGCTACCTGAAGCCAGGTGCTTGTGTAGGCTCTTGACATATTTCCAGTTAGTGTACTGTTTACCCTGCACAGTTGCACTTACAGTATAGCTACCTGAAGCCAGGTGCTTGTGTGGGCTCTTGACGTATTTCCAGTTACTGTACTGTGTACCCTGTACAGTTGCACCTACAGTATAACTACCTGAAGCCAGGTGCTTGTGTAAGCTGTTGACATATTTCCAGTTCCTTTACTGTGTACCCTGTACAGTTGCACCTACAGTATAGCTACCTGGAGACAAGTGCAGGTGTTCTCATACTAATAATACTACAGGCAGGCAGTTGATTCTGCTAGCTGCAATATAATCGGTATATATATACATCCCAGTTTTGTGCAGCTACCTCTCACTGCAGGCCAATAGTATGTCTGGAAGGCCAACAAGGAAAGGCAGACAGTCACAAGCCAATAAAAGAGGGCAAGCAGGCTCTGTGTCTAGAGGCAATAGTGCTGGTCGTGGACACGGTGCATCTTCATCAGCACGTGGCCGTGGGACACGCTTGGCCTTTTTTTCGGCAGCTGGCCATGTTGAGCTGCAACATGCTCCAGGAGGATGCCCAGCGTTTTGAAGGCTTCGATGATGGTACTCAGCTGGAGGAAGGCAGTAACATGGCCCAGACAGAGGGGGTGCCCAAGAAGGACAGCAATCTGGCATTCATGTTCCCCCTGCTGCAGCATACTGCCAGGTTTGCTCCAGTGATGAGGAGAGAGGGGATGATGAGGTTACTGACTCCACGTGGGTGCCTGATTGGAGAGAGGAGGAGGCACATCACCAACGATATTCGATCCATTTTAGAGAAGCATTGGGGTCTACTCACCAATTCACCAGGCTTGGGTATGATAGTAGGTACCTCTCCGCAGTTGGTCGCCCGACGGGCAAAAAATCTCGGGGATATTCTGATACAGTCAGAGTTCACCCGAAAACCTGAAAGTTCATGGCTGTCTGATTATCCGCGAACTCTTGGTATGTATCCGTGCAATAGGTGTCAAATTTGCCCCTATGTGCACAGAACTTCCACATTCACCGATTCGCATGGAAAGGGGTCTTTTAAAATTCATGATCTAATTAATTGCTCCACATCCCGATTGATTTATATGATTACATGCCCATGTCCCAAAATCTATATCGGCAAAACAAAAAGACAGCTAAAAATCCGCATTGGGGAACACTTGCGAGAAATTAATGACAAAACAAAAATTCCCGAGAAACCTCTGGCAAAACACTTTGCTAAATTTCATGGAAGTAGCTTGCGTGGGATGTTGGTCAAAGGTATTTATGCTTTAAATCTGCCCTCTAGACGTGGCGACTTTGATCGCATACTACTTCAAAAAGAAAAATGGTGGGTCTACCGTCTAAAATCGCTGGTTCCGGTAGGGCTAAACACCGAATTAAATTTCCAGCCCTTTTTACCCACTTAAACCACGATCTTTGACTATATTTGGTGCCTCACACGAATTACATCAGTGAGTTAGCACTATGCATAAATATATAAAAAACCGACATGGTTGGTAATATTACAAAACATCCACTTCTCAGGAAGTTCTCCATCTTTTCAGTTTCAGTTTTTAATTCTATTTATACTTAACATACAGTACCCTTAATTTTTTATTTAATTTTTGTTCTATTTGCATGCTTATTATGTTGTTTCACCCTTCCTCTTGTTATCCTTCCTCACTATTCATTACACTAGGTGAGGGATTTGTCACTTAATGCGAGAAAGAGAGCCGTAATTAAGGACTATTAAAACACCAAAAAAAACTCTCATTTCTATGGTTTATTGTATTCATTATCCCCTAATTATTTTTTACAAACAACAAACGCAAACTCCCTGACAGAAACACACAAATGTGATTAATCCACTGAGATCCACATCTGTCAAAACTCAAACATTTCAGGGCGGTGATAGATCGCAGCCGACGATACAAAAGGAGCGCTCTCACCGGCCCTGCAGTCGTCCGAGATGAAGCTACGCTAACGGCAATAGCGAAACGCGTTGACGTCATCAACGCTGACACGCCGCGGGCGCTGGGCACTGTGTGTGTGTGGGATCTATGTGATGAGACGTTATGACAGGTAGCGGCTGACAGCTGACGGCTCCGACCGGCCCTTTCCATTTACATCAACCTGGCACCTGCACGGACCTGACTTCCCCCCTCCCTAACAGGCAGTGGATTTAAGCCCCAGGGGGAAATATCAGGAGCCAGAGGTCTTTCATTAGCAGACGGCCATCAACAGCAGTGATCTAATCAGGAGGTAGAGACCGCGGTGCACACATCCCGCTGTCCCTCCAGCTGCTGCCACTCTCTTTGGAGCCGTATCCTCTCATCAACTCTCCTTTTCATAAAGAGGACAACACCACGATTGATCAACCCGGAGCGGACTTTTGAGGATGATTGATGCCATCAATGGTAAAGTCCCATATCTATATTTATTGGAGTAAAGTTTGATTAAGCTTTATATCCTCGTTCATTTGAGAATTTTTCTATAATCATGTTATAACCAGTGACTTCCACCATCATTTCTTCATCAATCAACATCTTTGATCCACCCATGATCCTACCCAGGATTTGGTCAACAACAATGTGGCTTTCTACTGCCTTCTAACCAATCACAGCTTTGAAGCTCATCGCCTAGTATTAACAATCACGTCGGCAGTAGTTAGCACCACCCACACCCCCTCTCCCACCACCTATCCCACCCATTCCCAAAGGATCCTTCCTGCTGCTGACAGGTATTTTTCGGCCAACAGTGTTTATTGATGTAATATCCACTGACCTTAATAGCCACACTAATTTGATTATTTCCTTACCTGTCCGCTACTGGCAGGATCCTTACAGCGTCCGGGTGCTGCCATCTGTTGTATGTTCATTGTTTTTTGTTTTGTGTATTTTGCAATTTTTGTGCATTTTTTGTTTGTTTTGTCAGGCCTATTAACCACCAAGTTGCAGCCACAAGGACCCTGTGGGTCCTACTGCACTTTATTGACGTACCATTTAATTTAGTGTGTTGCCCATTGTTTAATGTGTTTTAACTAATTAAATAAAGTGATATATTTTTTAAAAAATTCTGGCAACCCACCCATTTTGTGATTGATAATATGTAAGTGTTGCTAAGGTAACCCCTTACCCGAACACTAGTACCGGGTGCCCCCCTCCTTTTTTTTTCACATCACCAACGAGGCAGGGTGCCTTCCAGGGGCCAGCCTAAGGGCAGCACACTGTCTGCATCACACCGCAGAGCTCCGCATGTGCAGGGCGCTGCTGTCTCTGCGCTTTATTACATAAGTTCTTTGATGTGGGCCTTTTTTGAGACCAGTGCATCAGATCTCACCGCTGCTATTTGCAACATATGTCTCAAGCGTATCTTGCGTGGCCAAAACATCTCCCACTTGGGCACCACATGCTTGACCATAGATATGTTGACCTGCCATGCAGTTAGTTGGCAAGCGTACCTAAAAGACCCACACCAAAGAACAAAGAGGACCTCTCCTTGCTCCTCATCAGCTGGGATCTCCAACCCCACTATACCTTCAGTCCTCTCTAAGACCTGCACTGAGAGGAATAAAGGTGTAGAATTAGGTGTGTCACAGCCAAGTACTTGCGGGCAATCTGCTATCGGAACACCGGCGTCAGATTGTACCAGGCAAATTTCCCTGCCCCAGCTGCTGCACCACAGAAAGAAGTTCGCTCCCAGCCATCCACATGCCCAGCGGTTGAATGCTAGCTTGGCAAAATTTCTAGCACTTCAACTGCTACCTTATCAATTGGTAGACTCTGCCCCATTCCGTGAGTTTGTGGAATGTGCGGTTCCTCAGTGGCAGGTTCCCAAACACCACTTTTTCTCACGGAAGGCGATTCCGGCTCTCTACCGGCATGTGGAAGGCAATATCTTGGCCTCGCTGGACAGGGCGGTCAGCGGTAAGGTGCATATTACCACTGACTCATGGTCCAGCAGGCATGGACAGGGACGTTATCTAAGTTTCATGGCGCATTGGGTGACTCTGCTGGCAGCTGGGAAGGATGCAGGACAAGGTGCAGTAGTGTTGGAGGTTGTTCTGCCACCACGCCTCCAAAATTCCACTACTGGTGATTCTGACACACCTCTGTCCTCCACCCCCTCCTCCTCTTCTTCCTCCATGGCCACTTCCTGTGCTTTGTCCTCGGAACCAGCGGTGCTCCGTAGGCGTTCAAGGGGCTATGCAAGTACGCAGGCCAAAAAACTCCTTGCGGTGCTTGAACTGGTGTGCTTGGGGAACAGGAGCCACACTGGGGCAGAGATTCTGTCAGCTCTGCAGGGGCAGGTTCAGAGGTGGTTGACGCCACGCCAACTTCTCCACCCTCCGACAGGGACAACTGACCCATGTGCCCTGTTTGGCTCACGTCCTTAACTTGGTGGTGCAGCGGGCAGGTACCCGGGCTTACAGGATGTCCTGAGGCAGGCCAGGAAAGTCTGTGTGCATTTTTGCAGGTCATATAATGCCAGTGCTCGACTGGCAGACCTCCTGAAAGAATTTAACCTGCCCAAGAACCGCCTAATCTGTGACATGCCCACCAGGTGGAATTCAACGTTGGCCATGCTGCAGCGGCTGTACACGCAGCAGAGGGCCATCAATGAGTACCTGTGTGACTATGGCACCAGGACAGGGTCAGGGGAGCTTGTTTTTTTCCCCACGCCAGTGGGCCATGATCAGGGATGCATGCACTGTCCTGTCACCATTTGAGGAGGCCACGAGGATGGTGAGCAGTGACAGTGCATGCATCAGTGACACTGTCCCCCTTGTCCACCTGTTGGAGCACACACTGCATGGAATAATGGACAGGGCATTTGAGGCAGAACAGAAGCAGGAAGAGGAGGACTTCCTTAGCTCTCAAGGCCCCCTTTATCCAGACAGTGTTCCTGCGTGCCCGCCGATCACACAGGAGGAGGATTGTGTCAGCATGGAGGTGGAGCCTGGCACTCAGCATCAGCAGCAGTCTTTAAGGGATCATTTACAGTCCCAAGAAACCCATGGACTTGTACGTGGGTGGGAGGAGGTGGCTGCGGATCATGTCGTTCTTAGT
The DNA here is from genome assembly GCA_037952925.1 of Lithobates clamitans. Taxonomy (NCBI): domain Eukaryota; kingdom Metazoa; phylum Chordata; class Amphibia; order Anura; family Ranidae; genus Lithobates; species Lithobates clamitans. Next base: position 2,068,518 of record JBBGZY010001275.1, read on the forward strand.
GACCCAGAGGACTCCGAACCAAATGCCTTAGCAAACCTATGCTGCACGGCCTCTCTGATCCTGCAAAGCCTGCGGAAGGATACTCTTATTTGTGGTATCAAGGAGAGGGATTATTACTGGCTGGCAACCCTCCTTGATTCACGTTACAAGAGTAAGGTTGCAGACCTTATCTTGCCGTCGCAGAGGATGAAACATCTTCGGGAGGCCTTGCAGAAAGGTCTGTGCAATGCGTTCCAAGAGACTGGGACGTTACAAACTCCTGTTCCTGGACAACGTGTTGCCGAGGCTTCGTTCAGTCAAAGAAGGAGCGGTGGAGAAGGTGGCCGTCTGACCAATGTGTTCAGACAATTTTTTAGTCCACAGCCCCAAGGTATGATCGGTTCCAGCAACCATCGCCAGCGTCTGTTTTACATGGTGCAGGAATACCTAGGGGCAAGATCTGACTTGGACACCTTTCTTTCCGAAAATCCTCTGGGTTACTGGGTCTTGAGGATGGATCACTGGCCAGAGCTTGCACAGTATGCAATTGAGCTACTGGCCTGTCCTGCATCCAGCGTTCTTTCGGAACGCACATTCAGTGCTGCTGGAGGCTTTTTAACTGATCACAGGGTGCGCCTGTCCACCAACTCGGTCGATGGACTGACCTTCAAAAAAATGAATCAGTCTTGGATCACCACCAGATACCAAGCACCTGATGCTGATGTAACCGAATAAATTTTTTTGAAATGTCAGGTCCCTTCAAGACTGCCTATGCTGAGTGACTGTCCTGTTATGCTGAGTGACTATCTTTCTCCTTAATGATCATTCTGATAGCTTGTAAGAATATTTTTGTTTCTGTGCTCTGCCACCAGTGGCTAAGGCCCAATTTTTCAGCCCCTGTTTAACAGGGGCGTGTAATTACAATTTTTGATGCAATTCTTTGCAGCAGGGCTCATTCCTGCGCTCCAACTAGAGTATCTGTGAGGGGTTGCAGTGTTGTGGCACCAGCACCAGTGCCTAAGGCCCAATTTTTCAGCCCCTGTTTAACAGGGACGTGTAATTACAATTTTTGATGCAATTCTTTGCAGCAGGGCTTGTTCCTGCCCTCCAACTAGAGTATCTGTGAGGGGTTGCAGTGTTGTGGCACCAGTGCCTAAGGCCCAATGTTTCAGCCCCTGTGTAACAGGGGCGTGTAATTACAATTTTTGATGCAATTTTTTGCAGCAGGGCTCGTTCCTGCGCTCCAACTAGAGTATCTGTGAGGGGTTGCAGAGTTGTGGCACCAGCACCAGTGCCTAAGGCCCAATTTTTCAGCCCCTGTTTAACAGGGGCATGTAATTACAATTTTTGATGCAATTCTTTGCAGCAGGGCTCATTTCTGCGCTCCAACTAGAGTATCTGTGTGGGATTGCAGTGTTGTGGCACCAGTGCCTAAGGCCCAATTTTTCTGTCCCTGTTCAACAGGGACATCTAATTACAATTCTTGATGTAATATTTCACAGCAGGGCCCGTTCCAGCGCCCACCAAGATTAACTGTGAGGACTTACGGTGTTGTGTCACCAGCACCACCACCAAAGGCCCAATTTTTCTGCCCCTGTTCAACAGGTGCATGTAATTACAATTCTTGATCTAATATTTCACAGCAGAGCCTGTTCCAGCGCCCACCAAGAGTAACTGTGAGGACTTACAGTGTTGTGGCACCAGCACCACCACCACCAAAGGCCCAATTTTTCTGCCCCTGTTCAACAGGTGCATGTAATTACAATTCTTGATCTAATATTTCACAGCAGGGCCCGTTCCAGCACAAACCAAGAGTAACTGTGAGGACTTACATTGTTGTGGCACCAGCACCACCACCACCAAAGGCCCAATTTTTCTGCCCATGTTCAACAGGTGCATGTAATTACAATTCTTGATCTAATATTTCACAGCAGGGCCCGTTCCAGCACCCACCAAGAGTAACTGTGAGGACATACAGTTTTGTGGCACCAGCACCACCAAAGGCCCAATTTTTCTGCCCCTGTTCAACAGGTGCATGTAATTACAATTCTTGATCTAATATTTCACAGCAGGGCCCATTCCAGCTCCCACCAAGAGTAACTGTGAGGACTTACAGTGTTGTGGCACCAGCACCACAACCATTACCAAAGGCCCAATTTTTCTGCCCCTGTTCAACAGGGGGTATGTAATTACAATTCTTGATCTAATATTTCACAGCAGGGCCCTGTGAGGGCTTACAGTGTTGTGGCAACACCAACACCTAAGGCCACAATTTCTGCAGAGTATATAGGGCAGGCCCCTACTTTCAAACATCCAACTTACAAACGACTCCTACTTGCAAACGGATGGAGACAACAGGAAGTGAGATGAAATCTACCCCTAGGAAGTGAAATTCTCTCCTGTAAGAGTTAATATGGGAAAAACCTTTCCACTAATGCTTTATCACCAATCCTTGTTTCACTAAAAACCCCAAATTTTCTAAAAACATTTGTCATTGTGACAGAAAGTGAGGTGAAATCTTCTGAAGAGGAGCACAGACAGCAAAACAAATGTCACAGGGGTGATAACTCTTCCCTGTGTTTTCCAAAAAGCTTAAAATAGATTTTTTGGCTGGAGCTACACTTTAACAATGTACCAGTTCAAAATTACAAACAGATTCTACTTAACAACAAACCTACAGTCCCTGTCTTGTTTGCACCGCCTGTATACTGCTGTTCAGAGTATATAGGGAGGTGAAATAATACTGCGCAAAAACATATACCAAATATGACAGCTGCTACACTAAATGTGATAAACATCAATACAAGGGGTGTGAAAAAATGTAGAGCTTAACAAAATATGTGTACAAATAATAAGTGCAATACAGTGAAAGCAATACGTATGAAGTCCAACATATATAGAGATGTGACTGTGAGTCTCTAGCCCCAAATCCTAACCAGGAAATGGGAAAACAAACAAATAAAAGTCCAAGGACAATGAAGAGAGAATCTTCTTTGACGTGCAGGGAATAATGTGAACCATCCACACTGGTGAATCCAGAAAAATGAAACAAATGGGTACTCTTACCAGAGCAGGTGGACCCAGATGTCAGCGACACCGAATCGTAAAAGCTTAAGGATCGAATCCGTGGCACTCTCAGATGGAAGTAGAGGTCTGGGATCTTCTACAGATGGCTCCAAAGGATCTCAGCAAACTCGACCCGACCAGGAAACAAACATCTCGGAAGGAACCTCAACAGCAACTCTCATCAAAAAAAGGTGTATAAAAAAGAAAAGAGGAAGGGGCTCCAATAGTGCGGATCAAAAAAGTAGGTTTATTAAAACCACAATAACAAATAGATAAAATGTGATCACAATGAATAAAAAGCAATGTGGGGAGCAGTAAGCGCACCCTGACGCGTTTCGTCCACAAAAGACATCTACAGGGGCTCCAGAACCATAGATGATAGGAGCCCCAAATTCTGACCAGTGATTGAGTAGGTCTTCAGCTACCTATCACCCATGGTGCCACGACCCTCGAAGTCAATCGTTTTTTTTTTTTGTGATTTTTTTTTTAAATGGGCCTATCTTAGGGTAAGGGGCCTGGAGCTGCAGCTCCAATAGCCCCTATGTTAATCCAGCCCTTGGCTTTGTGACATGATCGCCGGGAGACCGGCGGACATCGAGTCTGCCGGTCCTGCGGGCACGGTCACGCTGTGCGCACTTGCTATCCCCACCTCTTAAAGGGGACATACAGGTATGCCGATTTGCCCACCACTGCCATTGTGCCGACGTATATCGCCGTGCAGCGGTCAGCAAGTGGTTAATGGCTGTGTGTTGAGTTATTTTGAGGGGACAGCAAATTTACACTGTTATACAAGCTGTACACTCACTGCTTTACATTGTAGCAAAGTGTCATTTCTTCAGTGTTGTCACATGAAAAGATATAATAAAATATTTACAAAAATGTGAGGAGTGTACTCACTTTTGTGAGATACTGTGTATATATATATATATATATATATATATATATATATATATATATATATTTTTTATTTATTTTTTTATTTATTTTTTTTTTTTATAACCTTTTTCCATTTTTACTATTTGTTTTACATACTGTCACCAGAGCAGTACAGTGTCACCATAGTAACACAGTACTCCTCCGGGGGAGGTGATCAGGTTTTTTAAAATAATTTTGCATTATAATTGTTTATTACCGTGATGATCACTGTAAAGGCAATCATTTTTACTTTGTAAATGGCATCCATTTATGTGCCATTGTGTACTGTTATAATATCTGTGATTGGTCACAAATATCACATGGTACAGGTCCGCTGTGATTGTGACCAATCTCAGAGATCATCACAATAGTACACAATGGCACCTTCAGGCGTTCTAGAAGCATAAATTATGCATCTCATTTCTCAACAACCTATTACACTTTTGAAGGGCCTGGAGCACCTGGACAATGGAATTGCCCACAGATTGTAGTCGTGGACACATTCAGGCTTTACAACGGGGCTGCGTCTTCTCTGGATCTCCACCAAGGTGTTATTGTGGATGGTAAAAAGGATGTGGACATCTTTCTTGTCCCTCCACTTCATGGCCAACACTTTCTCAGGAATGGTGATTCTCCGTTCTGTAATTTTTTTGACAATAGATTGTGTGGGAAGCCCTTCCATTTTTTTTGAAGGTACCGCAGGCCATGGTGTGTTTATGGTAAAGGTGGCGAAAAAGGGGCAGGCTGGTATAATAATTGTCCACATATAAATGGTATCCTTTTTTGAACAGGGGGTATGCCAGCTTTCAGACAATTTTCCCACTGGTTCCAATATATGTGGGACACTCACAGAGCTGGAGCAGGGAGTCTTTGCCTTCATAAATCTGGAAGGTATACACATATCCAGTGGCTCAAGCACACAATTTATTAAATTTTAAACCGTACCTGGCTCTCTTACTTGGGATATACTGCTTGAAGTGCAGTCAGGCAGTAAAATGTATAAGGGATTCGTCCACACTAATGTTTTGGTCTGGGATAAACACTTAGGCTATGTTTCCACTATTGCGTCCCCAAAGTCGCGCGATTTTGCCGCGATTTTTTACCGCGATTTTACCGCGACTTTTTACCGCGATTTGAAGCAATGCCTGTATCTATGGACCTCAAGTCGCATTAAAGTGGGACCAAAGTAGTGCAGGGACTACTTTGAAGTCGCTGCGACTTGAAGTCGCACAGATATGAACGGTACTCATTGGAAATCATGGGATACAATTTGTCATGCGACTTTTCAGTCCCAAGTCGCATGAAAAGTCGCACTAGTGGAAACAGAGCCTTAAGCAAATCTCTGGGAAAATGAATTTATTAGGGGGCGTATCTTATACAATTTGTTGTGATTGGGTTGATCTCAGGGAGAGCACTGCAAATTATCGTTAAAGTGTAGAAAACGCATAATCATTTTGTAGCGTGTCCTGGACATGACAGCAGAATATATCAGCATGTGGTGGATGGGGTTGGTGGACCAGTAGGCATGGAGTTCGTTCTTCTTTGTAAGCCCCATATTAAACGTAATTAAAAGAACAAAAACAATTAAAATGTGTCCACTGTGAGACGTTGCCACTGGAACATGCGGGTGTAGGATGAATTGGGGTTGTCAGCAATAAATTGCTCTGCATACAGATTGTTTTGGTCCACCATATTCTGCAACCAATCTTGTGCGAAAAATTTAAAAAATAATCCACTTGTGAAAAATTTGTGGTGTTGGGCTGCACACCTGGCTGTGCAGTGAAAGGGGGGATTATAGTGGATGCTGAGTTGACAGGCTACCATAAGGGGTTTTCCAAGGCATCGGGAAGGTAGGACTGGGCCTGGATTCTTTGGGGTGGGGCGTGTAATTCCAGTACTGGTACTGGGCTCATCTTCCTGGGGTCTGGCGCTGCTGGTGGTAGGCAGGTCTTCAGATCTTGGTCCTGATCTTGGTTCTTATCTCCTTATTCTTTCCTCTTCTAACTCGGTCTCCGATCCACTACCCTCTACTGGCTCGTCTTCCGAACCAAAAATGGATGATGGGAGCTCCCCGCTGCTCTCATCATGGTAAGGATAGCATATGCCTCCTCAGGTGTGTAAACCCTTTGAGACATGATGGCTGTACTTATTGGCGGGCCTGTGTGATGGTATTGATTGCAGTACTGATGGCAGGCCTGTGTGTTGGTACTGACAGGTTACTGATGGCGGGCCTAGGTGACGGTGCTTTATGGTGGGACTGTGTGGCGGTACTGATGGCTGTAATCTTCATCTTTAGTTCTTGGACATCAAACCATACAGAGATGTATGTTTAGAGGTAAATATATCTTTATTGTTTTACATAAAGGTAAAATTGAACAGCATTAGGGGTGTATCCAAATTTCAAAGTTTTGACACAAATATGATGGCCTAAAATAGGCTAAAACAATAACATCTGAGATAACAATGAAAGGTATATATTCCAACAGTCCATAATATATCAGAGTGTATATGTGTCAAATAGAAGGGTCAAAAGTAGAAATCATGAAAGTAGAATGAAAAGGAGGAGAAAGAAAAGTGAGAAAAGGAGCAGACCCGAGAGGAAAAAGAGAAGAAGAGAAAAAAAATTGAGCAATCTATGGGGGTTATTTACTAAAGGCAAATCCAGTTTGCACTACAAGTGCAAAGTGCACTTGAAATTGCACTAAAAGTGCAGTCGCTGTAGATTCGAGGGAGACATGCAAGGAAAATAAAAAACAGCATTTTAGCTTGCACATGACTGGATGATAAAATCAGCAGAGCTTCCCCTCATTTTAGATCTACCCCTCAGATTTACAGCGACTGCACTTCCAAGTGCACTTTCAGTGCAATTTCAAGGGCACTTTGCACTTGTAGTTTGCACTTGTAGTGCAAAGTGGATTTGCTCTTCTTAAATAACCCCCTATGTGTCCATGTAGATACATATTCACAAATAGGGCACTGAACTAAAAGTATAAGTTATAGCATATCTTTAAGGGTAGCAGAAGTGGAGAAATCAATCCAAACATACCATAAGATTTGAAACTTCTTGAAAGAGTCGTTGTCCATCGCCAACATTTCCTCCATCCGCATAATATCATTGACCATAGAAACCAACAAGGCTAAAGAAGGAGGCACATCTGATTTACAAAACAGGAATTGTCTAGCCGCAGAAACAAAGAAGCGTAGCAAACTTCTTTTTTGAGAAGCTATCAAGACTGGAAGTACAGACAGAAGTGCTACTTCAGGCGAGGGCTGTAGAGATTCATTATATATTTTGTTGTAGGCTGTAAAAATTTGTGACCAAAAGGGTTGAATCCTGCTGCACTCCCACCAGATGTGTGTGTAATTCCCCTCTGCTAACCCACATCTCTAGCAGGTGGCAGGCTTAGATGGGAATATACTGAGTAATGAGAGGGGATCCCTGTACCACCTAGAAAGGAGCTTATAGTTCTTTTCTTGTGCATAACATGAAATTGTGGATTTGTGGGTGAAGTGGAAGGAGGTCTGCCAATCGACAGTCGTGAGCTTCTTACCCAGATCCATGGACCACATCTTAGTGTAGGGGGGAGCTCATCATTCTTTAACGCATAAAGTAATTTGTAAATTGAAGATAGTAGATGTCTGGGTATTTCAGAGAGGGAGCACAGTCATTCATATTCAGTCGAAGAGCAGTGGACCTGAGTAAAGTTGAAAAAGTCCAGTACAAAAGGTAGATAAATGGAGGGCAGTAAGCCAGCTTCTATCGCCACCTGGGACAACAGGTTCCCCATTATCCTGGTGCACGAACGTGTGTGCTACCAGCCAAGAGGTTCTTGTTCGTGTACCTAGTGCAGGGGAGCCAAACCCTAAGGGAACATGGGGTTGTCAAATAGTGCCGTAATAGGGGACAGATCAAAGGACAAAAGGTTCTGGAGGCCTTTTTTATACCATGCATGCAAAGTTGCATGGGTTAAAGGGGATGATGAGTGCAATCTGAGTAAGTCCTGGTTATACCCCCAAAGAAGAGCCCTGAGAACCAGGGGAGAGAGGTCCTGTTTGACCATGACAAAAGCCTTGGTAAAAGGATGTGGGAACCACTCCAGGACCCATGCCAGAATAGCGGCTTTACGATAGAATTCATAATCTGGGAGTCCCACTCCACCCAGCAGCTTGGGGAAGGTAAGCAGTTTGTGCCGTATATGAGACAGGCCTCTATTCCAAATAAAACGTATAGACAGGGAGCATAAGGAGAGAAAGAACTGTTTAGGTAAAAGTATAGGGATGGTCTGAAAAGATAAAGCAGCTTTGGTAGCGTATCCATTTTCAACGTGTTAATGCGCCCAAACCAAGGCAGGGAAGAGGAGCCCCATGTTCTAAGTCTTTCCGGATACAAGCAAGTAATGGAGGATAATTCAGCTCATATAAGTTCAAAAGATTAGTTGGAATAGTGAGGCCTAAATAAGAGATACCTTTAGCGAACCATTGGAATGAGAAGTTAGAACGCAACTGGGAAATAGTGGCAGTTAGTAATGATATGTTGAGGGCCTCTGTTTTGGATATATTCAATTGCAAAATTCCCCAAACCGGTGAAATTCATGTAGTAGTGACGGTAGGGTGATGTGGGGCTGTTGTACATAACTAGCAAGTCGTCAGCATATAGGGAGAGTTTGTGATGTAGGGACAGGGTCAGAATATTGACAATCAAATCGGCTGGATAGCATGAACTAGGTCTTCCATCACAATGACAAAAAGTAATGGGGATAGGGGACAACCTTGCCTTGTACCATTTGAAATATTGAAAGGTTCAGATGCTGAACCATTAACTAACACGGATGCTGGAGGCTGAGAATACAGGGACATAAGCTTGGTTACGAAAGTAGTGCCGAGGCCGAGCTGTTCCAAGGACATGCGTAAGAATTGCTTATTCACTCGGTCAAATGCTTTTTCGGCGTCAAAAGAAAGTAAGCATGCTTTCAGGTCATGTTTCTGTATGTATGAGATAAGGTGAATGTTTTTTGTGGTGTTGTCCCTGGCCTCACATCCAGGGACAAAACCAACTTGATCTTTCTGTATAATTGATGGTAAAAGCGGAGAAAGGCGGTTAGCCAATACTTTTGCAAAAATTTTTACATCTATATTAGGGAGGTATATGGGCCTATAGCAGCTACATTGGGAAGGATCTTTGTGGAGTTTGGGGATAATAGATATATTAGCAGAGAGAGTTCTCTGGAAGGTGGGTGGGAATCGTCAATAAAATTAAAGGCCTTAGCTAACAGGGGGGTGAGTAGTGGTGCAAAAAGCTTATAAAACTGAGGAGAAAAGCCATCTGGTCCAGGGCATTTGCCCACTTTCAAACCTTTGATGGAACTCAAAAATTCCATATCAGACAGGGATTTATCCAGATCCAGAGCCTCCTCAGGGTCAATAGTGGGCAACGCAGTTTCCATTATATAAGATAGCATGTCTGAGGACTGAGATGTAGCAGCCCTAGGGCCATGTTGCGTAGGTAAGTTGTACAAGTGAGAATAGTATTGGTTAAAGGCTGTCGAGATGCCCTGGGTATTCTTTTTGTTCGAGTCTTGTATGAGTTGGATAAGGCAACAGGGAGGGTGTGGGTGAAGAACTCTTGCTAGATGTTGGCCACATTTATTGGAGAGGGAATAATGATAATAGCAACCTTTATCCTGTGCAATTGTCATGACCTTGCAGTAATACGTTCATGACCTGTCTGTCTATTACCTGGTCTGTGTATCAGCCTTGAGGCTTGTACTCTCACACCTGCATGCTTAAGTAATCTTCCCTCAGTGTGGCTCCACCCTAGCCTCAACAGGAACCGCTATTTAATACCGTATTCTCCAAGCCTGCCTTGCCGTGCAATATTTTGTGTTTGGCTTCCTGTTTGCCGTGTGCTCTAAGTTTGTCTCTGTTACCGATCTTGGCGTGTTCCTGACTATCCCTGTCTGCTTGTGAGCCTGACCTTTGGCGCATTCTCGACTATCCCTGTTTGCCTGTGACCCAGACCTTTGGCGTGTTCTCTGTTATCCTTGTCTGCTAGTCGCCCCGACATTTGGCTACCTCCTTACTATTCCTTGCTGTCCTGGGCTGCTGTTTCCTCTCCATCCTCCTGTAGTCTACCGTGAGCGTGAGCTGGGAGACCCTGGGGGCCACGACCTAGAGCCAGTTGCAGCCCAGCCCAGAGCCAGTTGCAGCCCAGAACCACTAGAGGCTCTGGTGAACACATGCTGGCTCTTAGACTCCGCGCCCTGGGGAATCTATGATCTAACTCCCTGTGGGATACGTGTTGGTGCTCTAGGGGACCTGCCTTCCTGAACCACCCTGAGTACCATCCGCAGCAGTCAGCCTTAGGGTCCACTATCTTAGCAGTGCACTCCCGACCCCAACGGGGTGCATCTGTCACCTGGACTCAGGTGACCTGACAGTGTGCAAGGCCATGGACCCGGCTGATGTGCCGCTACCTGCCGATGATCAGCTGCAGGGCATAGTCCACAGACTCGAGACCCAGGAATCTAATCAGACCCAGGTGATGCGATTCCTTCAGGATTTGGCTTCCCGCTTTGAACAACTTCAAGCCTCCTTAGGCTCCCTGGTTCCACAACTGCAATTGGCTGCTGTATCAGCTCCGCTTACAGTCGCAGCCCCTAACCCTTTGCACTTACCAGCTTCGTCCCGTTACTTTGGGGATTCCAAGGCTTGCAGAGGGTTTCTTAGCCAGTGTACCATTCATTTCGAACTCCAGCCCCAAAACTTCCAGTCTGATCGGGCAAAGGTAGCCTATATTATTTCTCTCCTGTCCGGCGAGGCTTTAGCTTGGGCTGCCCCTATGTGGGAGAGGAAAGACCCAGTGGTTTCCAGCGTCTCTAATTTTTTGAAACTCTTCCGGAATATCTTCGAGGAACCAGGTCGTGTCTCTTCAGCGGCCAGCTCCCATTTACATCTCCGCCAAGAGTCTGCTTCTATGGGACAGTATGCTCTTCTTTTCCGCATACTGACGGCTGAGCTGAGCTGGAACAATGAGGCCTTAGTCGCAACCTTTCTGCATGGCCTTTCTGATAGAGTGAAGGACGAATTAGGAGGAAGAACCATCCCCACTGATCTGGACGAAGTTATCTCCCTGTGTAACCAGATTGATATTCGTTTTCAACTTCCTTGCGACTGTTAGTGGCAATACACTGGTGGATGCAGCATAGAAATCTCACCGCTCCCTCATTGGATCCTCATCGCTACAAGGTGATTTCAGCCGTCCAGTGCAGAGCGTCACACGTTACGAACAGATGCTGGGTTGCCGTACAGCCACGCCTAGGGGGCGTGACCACCAGTGTATTGCACTAACAGCATAGCTGCCAACTGTCCCGAATTTCCCGGGACATTCCCGGGACTTGGACTTCATTCCCGGATTTGTGGCGTCCCGGGAAATGTCCCGAAAAATTCGGTTCCGGTTTTTGAAACCGCCGCCGCCGCCGCCGCCGCTAGAGGTCGGCGGCCGGCGGAGACATTGTCTCCGCCGGCCGCCATTTTGTTGAAGTTCAGGAAGACGGCTGGGGGGGGCTAGACGAAGCTTCTGCGTCGCCGCCCACCCCCTGCCCCGCTCCGCCTCGGCCCGCCCCGCCTACCCCCCCGCCCCGCTGCCAGTCTGATATGGAAAGGGGCGGGGGTTCTAGGTGGGGGGTGAGCGCGCTCACGATGGGGGGGGGGGGCGTCACAGGGGACACCTGATGTGAGGGGGGGGGCACTGGGGACACCTGATGTGAGGGGGGGGGCACTGGGGACACCTGATGTGAGGGGGGGACACCTGATGTGGGGGGGGCACTGGGGACACCTGATGTGAGTGGGGGGGGCACTGGGGACACCTGATGTGAGGGGGGGACACCTGATGTGGGGGGGCACTGGGGACACCTGATGTGAGGGGGGGACAACTGATGTGAGTGGGGGGGCACTGGGCACACCTGATGTGAGTGGGGGGGGGCACTGGGGACACCTGATGTGAGTGGGGGGGGGCACTGGGGACACTTGATGTGAGTGGGGGGGGCACTGGGGACACCTGATGTGAGGGGGGGACACCTGATGTGAGTGGGGGGGGGGCACTGGGGACACCTGATGTGAGTGGGGGGGGGCACTGGGGACACCTGATGTGAGGGGGGGACACCTGATGTGGGGGGGGCACTGGGGACACCTGATGTGAGTGGGGGGGGCACTGGGGACACTTGATGTGAGTGGGGGGGGCACTGGGGACACCTGATGTGAGGGGGGGACACCTGATGTGGGGGGGGGCACTGGGGACACCTGATGTGAGGGGGGGACACCTGATGTGAGGGGGGGGGGCACTGGGGACACCTGATGTGAGGGGGGGACACCTGATGTGAGTGGGGGGGCACTGGGGACACTTGATGTGAGTGGGGGGGGCACTGGGGACACCTGATGTGAGTGGGGGGGGCACTGGGGACACCTGATGTGAGGGGGGGACACCTGATGTGGGGGGGCACTGGGGACACCTGATGTGAGTGGGGGGGGGGCACTGGGGACACCTGATGTGAGTGGGGGGGGGCACTGGGGACACCTGATGTGAGGGGGGGACACCTGATGTGGGGGGGGGCACTGGGGACACCTGATGTGAGTGGGGGGGGCACTGGGGACACCTGATGTGAGGGGGGGACACCTGATGTGGGGGGGGCACTGGGGACACCTGATGTGAGGGGGGGACACCTGATGTGAGGGGGGGGGCACTGGGGACACCTGATGTGAGGGGGGGACACCTGATGTGAGTGGGGGGGCACCTGATGTGAGTGGGGGGGGCACTGGGGACACCTGATGTGAGTGGGGGGGGCACTGGGGACACCTGATGTGAGTGGGGGGGCACTGGGGACACCTGATGTGAGGGGGGGACACCTGATGTGGGGGGGGCACTGGGGACACCTGATGTGAGGGGGGGACAACTGATGTGAGTGGGGGGGGCACTGGGGACACCTGATGTGAGGGGGGGACACCTGATGTGGGGGGGGCACTGGGGACACCTGATGTGAGGGGGGGACAACTGATGTGAGTGGGGGGGGCACTGGGGACACCTGATGTGAGTGGGGGGGGTACTGGGGACACTTGATGTGAGTGGGGGGGGCACTGGGGACACCTGATGTGAGGGGGGGACACCTGATGTGGGGGGGGCACTGGGGACACCTGATGTGAGGGGGGGACACCTGATGTGAGTGGGGGGGGGCACTGGGGACACCTGATGTGAGTGGGGGGGGGGCACTGGGGACACCTGATGTGAGTGGGGGGGGCACTGGGGACACTTGATGTGAGTGGGGGGGGCACTGGGGACACCTGATGTGAGGGGGGGACACCTGATGTGGGGGGGGCACTGGGGACACCTGATGTGAGGGGGGGACACTTGATGTGAGTGGGGGGGGCACTGGGGACACCTGATGTGAGGGGGGGGCACTGGGGACACCTGATGTGAGGGGGGGACACCTGATGTGGGGGGGGCACTGGGGACACCTGATGTGAGTGGGGGGGGCACTGGGGACACCTGATGTGAGGGGGGGACACCTGATGTGGGGGGGGCACTGGGGACACCTGATGTGAGGGGGGGACAACTGATGTGAGTGGGGGGGGCACTGGGGACACCTGATGTGAGTGGGGGGGGGGCACTGGGGACACCTGATGTGAGTGGGGGGGGCACTGGGGACACTTGATGTGAGTGGGGGGGGCACTGGGGACACCTGATGTGAGGGGGGGACACCTGATGTGAGTGGGGGGGGCACTGGGGACACCTGATGTGAGTGGGGGGGGGGCACTGGGGACACCTGATGTGAGGGGGGGACACCTGATGTGGGGGGGGGCACTGGGGACACCTGATGTGAGTGGGGGGGGCACTGGGGACACTTGATGTGAGTGGGGGGGGCACTGGGGACACCTGATGTGAGGGGGGGGACACCTGATGTGGGGGGGGCACTGGGGACACCTGATGTGAGGGGGGGACACCTGATGTGAGGGGGGGGGCACTGGGGACACCTGATGTGAGGGGGGGACACCTGATGTGAGTGGGGGGGGCACTGGGGACACTTGATGTGAGTGGGGGGGCACTGGGGACACCTGATGTGAGGGGGGGACACCTGATGTGGGGGGGGCACTGGGGACACCTGATGTGAGGGGGGGACACCTGATGTGAGTGGGGGGGGCACTGGGGACACCTGATGTGAGTGGGGGGGGGGGGCACTGGGGACACCTGATGTGAGTGGGGGGGGGGCACTGGGGACACCTGATGTGAGGGGGGGACACCTGATGTGGGGGGGGCACTGGGGACACCTGATGTGAGTGGGGGGGGCACTGGGGACACCTGATGTGAGGGGGGACACCTGATGTGGGGGGGGCACTGGGGACACCTGATGTGAGGGGGGGACACCTGATGTGAGGGGGGGGCACTGGGGACACCTGATGTGAGGGGGGGACACCTGATGTGAGTGGGGGGGGCACCTGATGTGAGTGGGGGGGGCACTGGGGACACCTGATGTGAGTGGGGGGGGGGCACTGGGGACACCTGATGTGAGTGGGGGGGGCACTGGGGACACCTGATGTGAGTGGGGGGGGGCACTGGGGACACCTGATGTGAGGGGGGACACCTGATGTGGGGGGGGCACTGGGGACACCTGATGTGAGTGGGGGGGGCACTGGGGACACCTGATGTGAGGGGGGGACACCTGATGTGGGGGGGGCACTGGGGACACCTGATGTGAGGGGGGGACAACTGATGTGAGTGGGGGGGCACTGGGGACACCTGATGTGAGTGGGGGGGCACTGGGGACACTTGATGTGAGTGGGGGGGGGCACTGGGGACACCTGATGTGAGGGGGGGACACCTGATGTGGGGGGGCACTGGGGACACCTGATGTGAGGGGGGGACACCTGATGTGAGTGGGGGGGCACTGGGGACACCTGATGTGAGTGGGGGGGGGCACTGGGGACACCTGATGTGAGTGGGGGGGGCACTGGGGACACTTGATGTGAGTGGGGGGGGCACTGGGGACACCTGATGTGAGGGGGGGACACCTGATGTGGGGGGGCACTGGGGACACCTGATGTGAGGGGGGGACACCTGATGTGAGTGGGGGGGGCACTGGGGACACCTGATGTGAGTGGGGGGGGCACTGGGGACACCTGATGTGAGTGGGGGGGGCACTGGGGACACCTGATGTGAGGGGGAGGGCACTGGGGACACCTGATGTGAGGGGGAGGGCACTGGGGACACCTGATGTGAGTGGGGGGGGGGCACTGGGGACACCTGATGTGAGGGGGGGGCACTGGGGACACCTCATGTGAGGGGGAGCTCTGCCGGGGACTCCTGATGTGAGGGGGGCTCCGCCGGGGACTTCTGATGTGAGGGGGGCTCCGCCGGGGACTCCTGATGTGAGGGGGGCTCCGCCGGGGACTCCTGATGTGAGGGGGGCTCCGCCGGGGACTCCTGATGTGAGGGGGGGCTCCGCCGGGGACTTCTGATGTGAGGGGGGCTCCGCTGGGGACTCCTGATGTGAGGGGGGCTCCGCCGGGGACACCTGATGTGAGGGGGGCTCCGCCGGGGACTCCTGATGTGAGGGGGGCTCCGCCGGGGACTCCTGATGTGAGGGGGGCTCCGCCGGGGACTCCTGATGTGAGGGGGGCTCCGCCGGGGACTCCTGATGTGAGGGGGGCTCCGCCGGGGACTCCTGATGTGAGGGGGGCTCCGCCGGGGACTTCTGATGTGAGGGGGGCTCCGCCGGGGACTCCTGATGTGAGGGGGGGCTCCGCCGGGGACTTCTGATGTGAGGGGGGCTCCGCTGGGGACTCCTGATGTGAGGGGGGCTCCGCTGGGGGCACCTGATGCAAGGACGGACTCTGCTCGGACATCTGAAGCAAGGACGGACGGCTGGTGGCAGGCGACGTGGCTGGTGACACGCTCAGGGATCCCACTGATTCTGCATTATGGTGAGTTGAATGATTTCATTCTATATTACAATGTAATAATAGAAATAATGCGCTTCAATCATCCTGACACCATAACAACCATGGTGCCGGGATGATTGAAGCATTAACCCCAGGTGTTTGGAGTATCTTTATCTGCTGATTGTTAAACTTTCTAGAATACACATATTTTTATTGTGTAGGATCTGGGGCTGCTGTCCCGTCATTTCCCTCTCTCTCCCCCTCTCTCCCCCTCTCCATCTCTCATTCATTTCAGACTCTAACCACACCCTCTAGAGCCACGCCCATTTAAGCCACGCCCACAATTTCGCGTAAACCACGCCCATTTTTCGCCGCGGCGCGCTTTGCGCGCCGCACTTGTCTATTTTTACTAGGCCACGCCTGCTGGTGAATGCCCCGCCCCCTAATTATTGGACAGCTCCACCTACAGCCACAAAAGTGTCCCACTTTTTTTTTTTACAATGTTGGCAACTATGTAACAGTCACAAGGAAGTTCTGTTTTATGCTATTTTAACTTTTTTAGAATGTGAGTACAATGGTAGAAGACCTAATTTGTGCAATGCAATAAATGCTCCTAAACGTTATCACACTATTGGAGGTATTATTTCTTTTCATGGTGATATACATCTGCCTGATTGAGGAGTGCTGCTAATTAAAGAGCCCCATCTGCTGTGGACGCTACTGTATCCAATATGGGCAGCCCCCTGGGGGGTTTCAACATTGCTTTTACGCCGAGCGTGAGAGTGCAAGGCATTTGTTTTTGGTGAGTGCGGCTCCATAAGAGTGGATCACAATCACAACCGGTGTGGTGAAGGAGATTTTTGAGACACAGGTGTCCTTTTATGAAACTGAGATCAGCGGCAATCCCGAGTCTCTCCGCTGATCTCAGGTCATTACCAGTTTATGAAACTGAGATAATCGGTGGAGAACATGTTCTCCTCTGATTATCTCAGCACAGTGAGAATCTTAACTGACTGTCACAGAAACGGCCAGTTTATGAAGGTGCGATCTCAGCACCTCACTGACGATCTGTGACAGAATTCTCACTTTCTGATTCACCATTTCAGAAGTGGGGAATCAGAGTGAGAAGCATGAAACTGGCTGCGTATTCTGGAGAAAGCAAGAAGTCTTTTGACTTCTTTCTTTCACCAAACAGTCATTACACACCCCAAAACCAACAGTATAGGAATTTATAGTGTGTATATATAAATATCTATATATATATATATATATCTATATCTATATCTATATCTATATATCTATATATATCTATATCTATATATATATATATATATATATATATAGATATAGATATGTATATATATTTATGGTTGGAGCCCTATGTCCGATATGGACATAGATAACATTTGTAGTTAACATAAAACTTGCCATCGGAAATAGACCTGGAAGTGTGGACTTACCATATGAAATGGACCTGAAAGTGTGCCTTGGTCTGCTGGTCGGTATGCCAGAATAAGGGGGCATACCCTAGTTTAAGAAATTATTATTCTGTAGAGAGAAATGAATGAAATTTGGGCAGCACAGTGGTGTAGTGGTTAGCACTCGCAGCAAGAGGGTCGCTGGTTCAAATCCCAACCACGACACTACCTGCCTGGAGTTTGCATGTTCTATCTGTGCCTGCGTGGGTTTCCTCTGGGTACTCCGGTTTCCTCCTACACTCCAAAGACATGCTGGTAGGTTTATTGGCTTCTGTCCAAAAATTGGCCCTGATGTATTGGTGTGGGTTGGGGACCTTGGATTGCAAACCCCTTGGCAGTGGAGACTGGTGTGGGTGTGTGTGGAGCGCTGTGTAGATTGATGACGCTACATGGGTACCTTAAATATATAAAAAAAATAATAATATGGTGGATGGGCATCTTGATGGGACGCAATGTGCGGGGATGGGGACAATTGTTGGTGCTCACTCAGGTTGAACTGGATGGACTGGTGTCTTTATTCAACCTTACTAACTATGTAACTATGTAAATGAATGAATGAAATGAAAGTCTTGAAATGGGGATGGGAAGGTGGGTATCGCGCACAGGAAACCGACAAGCACCACAGGTGAGCGGGCTGCTTAAATACCCCCCGGGCTCCTTCCATAAATTCAGGCCAGCATACTGGCCTTCCTACTTATGGTTGGAGCCCTATGTCCGATATGGACATAGATAACATTTGTAGTTAACATAAAACTTACCATCGGAAATAGACCTGGAAGTGTGGACTTACCATATGAAATGGACCTGAAAGTGTGCCTTGGTCTGCTGGTCGGTATGCCAGAATAAGGGGGCAAAAACATTCAGGTAGGGGTGTAGTTTTATTAGTTTTGGCTTTATTTATTTGAGCAAGTTTGGTGAATGCTTGTGCCGTTTCCACCTAAGGAGTAGGGGTGTACCGGGCGAGGTAGGCAGAGTTTCACCTGCTAAGTCTCTTAAAGACGTGGTCTGGGACCCATGCCGAAATGCTGCCAAGGCTGCCCCAATACTAAAGAGTGACCGGAGTGCTGACTGGGGTGGAGGTGTAGGCAGCGTAGAAGAACCCCCAGGTGTTTGATGAACTGGCGGGCACTCGAGAGTTGCCCGAAAGGTAATAGGGGACTAGAGTTTGATTGTTCCGGTATGAGTGACAGTAGGCCGTCGAGTATGGTTACTGGCCACCGGACGTTGTTTATTTTATAGAGATGGATGTCTATCCTGGAGCTTGCTTGCTGGGTTTTGGACACTGCAGGGTGGAGGATGAAATGATGTTGGCAGCGAGCCAACTACACAGAACTTGGCCTGCGGGATTGCTGCGGGTGAACTCGCTGGGCCGCCAGAAGCCGTGGCAGGCCAAGTAAATAGCTGCTTGTATGACCAAACTGGGGAGAAGTCCAAATAGGGAACTGGTTAATATAGTAGACATGTCCCAGAAGATGGCAGCCTGGAACGAACGTGCAGTGGACATTAAACTGGTGTTGCCAAGATAATTACACCAGCCTGCACAGGAAGTACATAACAGAGCGATGCGGACCTGGCTTCATTAAGAGGCTCGCCTCGGACCGGATGTTGGTGGCAAAGCCACGGCCTGTCCTGTCCAGATAAGACCCTGGAGTTAAGCGGCTGCCATGACCGGGTCTAGCTTGAAGAGGGAGGAAGTCCGGGTAAACCGGGTTTAGGAGTGTCTCTGGGGGCCATGTACTTGTAAACCGATGATGGCCAAAAATTGCCGAGATGCCTGTGGTGGCTGTGGCATCTGTCGCTACCTGGGGTGACAAGGGCGACGTAGGTAATAAGACCCTAGAGTTAAGGTATAATCATTGATACACCGATCCACGTAGTACGGGACCTTCCAACATTGATAGGTCCGCTTTTTTTAGGAAAGACTGCAGCTACTTGTTAGTACACACCCGTGTATGGGTGAAGTCTTGGGGAACTAACCTGATACGGGTCAGCTTGTCAAGGGGGAGGCTGGCCTACATGGTGTTCGTTAATTCGGAGGAGGTTATTGTAGACCTCGGTTCTGGATTATTGAGTTTTAGAGACTACAAGCTGAAGTACATAATGGTATTACCAGCGAGTCAAGTTGTGTCTACGTAGTACCTGGCTGCCTGTGCCAGTAAAAGTGAATTTGTTAGGCCGTAGAAAACCACAGAGGGCCAGGGAGATGGCTGCTTGTATGACTAGACTGGGGAATGTCTGAGGTTTTGACATGTCCCTAAAGTTGTGACGGGCAAGCGTTTGCCGTTAGCTATGGGCTGATGCTTCTGGACGCCACGTAGAAAGGATCCTACTGTATGACCCGTAAACACGGATGACTCTCTGGGGTCCTGTGAGGGCAAAAAATGCTGGATGCTGGCTAGGTATAGCCTGATGGTGTTATGAGGAGCCAGCTGTGTGTGGCAATACGATACCTGGTGCGGGGTGGAACCTGAACTCAACTGACCTAAGCGAGAAATGACACAGAAATTGATGAGTGGCTCGTATAAAAATGCCACTGGAGACAAGTGGCCGATTAAGTGCCACTGAAGAATGATGTGTGACTGATTGTGTGCCACTGGAAATGTGTTTGTACTGATTGCAAGAAGTCATGCTAAGATGCGAGCCCTGCAATGATTGCAAAAGTTGTGCTTAAATACGTGCTTGCAACAATTGCCATGGAGTTTGTGTCAATGGAGATGTGTTTGCCGTGACTGCGAGAAGTCCGTATTACTGCATGTGCTTGCACGGACTGCAAGGAGTTATACTTGGATGCGTGTTTGCAACTATTACGAAAGTTGTGTTTGGATGCGTGCTTGCCATGATTGCAAGAAGTTATGCTTGGGTGTGTCCCTGCAACATTTGCAAGAAGTTGTGACTGGATGCGTGCTTGCAATGATTGCAAGAAGTTATGCTTGGATGCATGCTTGCAACGTTTGCAAGAAGTTATGCTATGATGCGTGTCTTGTAATGATTGTGATTTGTGCTTGAATGTGTGCTTGCAACGATTGCAAGGGAGTTCCTGTCGGTGGAGATGTGTTTTGTAGTGACTGTGAAAAGTTCGTATTGCTGCATGTGCTTGTCAGACTGCAAGAGTTAAGCTTGGATGTGTGCTTGCCATGATTGCAAGAATTTGTAATTGGATGCGTACTTGCAACGATTGCAAGAAGTTATGCTTGAATGCATGCCTGCAACGTATGCAAGAAGTTTTATGATTGGCTGCGTGTTTGCAATGATTGCAAGAAATTGTGCTTGGATGTGTGCTTGCAACGATTGCAAGAAGTTCTGTTTGGATTCGTACTTGCAACGATTGCAGGAAGTAATGATGGGATGTGTGCTTGCAACAATTGCAAGAAGTTATGTTTCGATGTGTGCTTGCAATGAAATGCAAGAAGTTGTGTTTGGATGAGTATTTGCAACGATTGCAAGAAGTTATACTTGGATGTGCTGTGACTATTAGGGGGTATAGTAGTGAGGCGAAGGTTTCAACGAATGAATCGGGACCATGACTGAGCTTCGAAGGAAGACGGGGTGTGGCCCCCCCTTTTTTTTTTTATTTGACTGACCTAGAGGAAATGACAGATGACAACCGGTGGAGGGTTTGACTACCTGGTTTGAAAGGTAACCTGTAACATGTTTAAGCAACAGGTGCATGGCATTAAATAAATGAGTAAACTGTTTGTGCCATGACAGAGGCACGAATCGGTGTGCCATGACTGGGCCAGTGAGGCCAAGCCAACTGGGGCTTGCCGGGATGAATCGATGTCTGACGGATGCCCTGAACTTGAATCGGGGCGCGGCATGCGACAACGAAATGAATGAAATGTTTGCCTTAGAGTGAAATGAATGAAAAACGTTTGCCATGACAGAGACACGATTCGGTCGTGCCGCAGCTGCGACTGACAGCGGCCCCGACTCTGGAGCATGTACTGAAATGAGGCAAAAGAAACGCTGGTGCATGCCGGAATAAATTGGTGCATCAAGGATGCGACTGGATTTGAATTGGAGTGCGGTGTGTAACAGTGAAATGTTTGCCCTGGCAAAGGCACGAATTGGTTATGCCGCAACTGATAGCTAACCAAGTTCTGATGCAGGTGTTGGCTGAGGCCGAAGCGTTTTATTTAATTTTTTTTTTTTTTTGTATATATTGATTTTTTTTTTTTTTTGTATATTTTTTTTTTTCGACTGCGCCAAATGATGAGTTGGACTATGGAGTACGAATGAAATGAGGCCAAGACAACTGGGGCGCGCAGGGACGAATCGGTGCATCTCGGATGCTACTGGATTCGAATCGGGCACGGTACGTGACAGTGAAATGATGAAATTAATGAAATGATTAGTCATGGTAGAGGCACGTGCCATGACAGAGGCACGAGTCGATCATGTCGCGACTGCAACTGACAACGACCGGACTCCGGAGCATGTACTGAAATGTGGCCGAAAATACCTGGGGCACGCCGGAATGAATCGTTGCGTCATGGATGCGACTGGATTCGAATCGGAACGTGATACGTGACAGTTGAAATGATTTCCCATGACAGAGGCACGAATCGGTGAGCCGCAAACTACGACTGACAACGAACCAGACTCTGGAGCATGTCCGGAAATGAGGCCGGGCCCTGGGGCACGCCGTAACGAATCGGTGCATCGAGGAGCGCGGTAAGTGCAGGTGTAACATTTTGTTGCCATGACAGAGGCGCGAATCGATCATACCACTGTAGCGACTGACTGCGAATCGGACTCTGGAGCATGTACTGAAATGTGGCCAATACCTGAGGCACGCCGAGATGAATCGGTGCATTTCCATGCGACTGAATTCGGAACGGAGCGTGATACGTGGCATGATAACCATGACAGAGGTACGAATTGGTGAGTCGAAAGCGACTGATAATGATGTGACTCTGGAGCATGTACTGAAATGAGGCCTAACTACTGGGGCACACCGGAGCGAATCGGTGCATCTTTAGATGCGACTGGATTTGAATCGGAGCGCGGTACGTGACTGAAATGAAAGAAATGATTCGAAATGGTTTGAAATGTTAGAAATGTTCAAAAATGAGAAATGATTGGTATCGAACTGACGTGGTTCGATAAGAAATTGTGAATTGCAAATCGCTACGGCTGTTTGCTGATGCCTGGTAATAATTAGACATGCCTGAAATGAAGCAACGTCTATGTCGCAGTGGTTTTTTCAGATAACGAGAAATGGTAACATAACGAAAGTGCGAGTGGTATGCATTGCGGTTACGTTTGTGAAATTGCGAGTGACTCGTAAGTTTGATATCACGGTATAGTGACATGATATCTAACAATGCGTAAAAAACAAAGTCCGACGGGACCCTACCTGCGACAGCCAAGCCAGACGCGCGGTACGAACTACGAATCGGTAAAACGGACTGCGAAACTCTCGAGCACGGAAATTTGCGAAAACGGGAACTTGCGAGACAAGAACTAGCGGACGCTGGCATTCGAATCGTCGGCCTAGTGACGTATATCGCGCACAGGAAACCGACAAGCACCACAGGTGAGCGGGCTGCTTAAATACCCCCCGGGCTCCTCCCATAAATTCAGGCCAGCATACTGGCCTTGATAGATAGACAGACAGACAGACAGACAGACAGACAGACAGACAGATCTATAGGTAGATAGATATCTATCTATCTATATATAGATAGATATATAGCTCTATATATATATATATATAGAGCTATATATCTATTTTAGATGTTCACGTCTTTGACTGGGTTCACACTTGTGCGATGCGTGAAACAGCGTGATTCCTGTGCGGGTTTCCACATCACACCTACATTGACATCTGCGTACTACTGCGGGTGTCAATGTAAAGTTAATGACACCCCCAGATCATTTCACAGATCGCAGTGTGAACTATGTAATGGTGCAGGAATCAGATCGCATGGGTGTTCACACCCATGCGATCCGATTCCAGTGCGGACCAAATAAAGGGTCCTGTACCATTTTGTCGCAAGTGCAATATGATTTAGGGCCAGTTCCCACTGCTGCGGTGTCCGGGATCGGATGTGATCGCACTGCAGTGCAAAATCACATCCGATCTCTGTGCGATGCGATTTCAGCCATACAGATAGTATGGCTGAATTTGCATTGCACTCCGACCAAACTCATACAGGACCCTTTTTTGGTCCACAGCAGAATTGGATCGCATGGGTGTGAACACCCATGCAATTCGATTACTGTCCGAGTTTGCAGATCGCACTGCGATATGCGAACTGATTTGGGGGTGTTGTTAACTTTTAGGCCCAGTTCACACTTGTGCGATGTCGGACATCGCACAGGCATCGCATGTAATTCGCAGCACACTGCCATTCACATTACATGCAATGTCTGTGCGGTGCGATATCAGCCGTACAGATAGCATGGCTGATATTGCACCGCATTCGGTGCAAACACGCAAAGGACCCTTTTTTCTGTTTGGACCAGAATCGGATCACATGTGTGTTCACACATATGCGATCCGATTCATGTCCGAACTGTCAGTTCGCAGTGTGATATGCAAGCTGAACTGGGGGTGTCGTTAACAATGTATTGACACTCCCCAGCGATTCGCATATGGCAGTGTGAACTAACATGCGAGTCGGTGCGATGCGGGAACCCGCAGTGGATTCGCAGTGTTCTCGCATTGCACCAGTTTATCAATTCTTATGTTTATCAATTATGAAATATATTTTATTTTAATTTATTAATAAATATTTATACTTGTATACTTTATTAAAATTATTTTTTTAATGATTATAAATGTATTTTGCATTTATATGAATGGTGTATAGCTGCATTACATTCATTTACTATACACCATTCACATTTAAATAGGCACATGTATGATCTTTAAATATTGATAAAAACAATGTTTTTTTTAATAATTAGGTTAATGTATATTGTGTAGGGGGAATATAACTTTATTATTTTATTAATATGTTGGGAAATAATGTGTGCTGATATGTGTTACACTTTTGTATTTTATGGTTCCTCATACTGTAATCCCGCTACATCACACGAGATTACAGTGAGAGGAGCCGTTCTCAGGAGTTCCCGACGTTTGTAGAACGCTCCTCAACTCAACGTGAGAAGCGATCTACACACTTTCATAAACAGGAGAGCGATCTCCTCTGAGAATGCCTGAGAACTGAAAAGCGGTATTTTACCGCAGTTTCATAAAAGGACACCACAGGAAGATTGCTGTTTTAAATTCACCATTTTGACACACATTATTTTGCATGGACTTTGTTACATCAGTTTATCTTTAATATTGCACGAACTGTTAATTGACATTTGTTATATGCGTTATTATTGTCACTAAAGGAAAGTTCTCATTATTTGGGATATCACGGATACATATTATATACTTTGGTTTGTATAGCTATAGCACCTTTGGTCACTGCACTTTATACCACCAACCATCATTATAATTTATTTTATCCACTTTTATTTAAATTATTCATGTTATTTATAGCGCCACTATTCATTCATTTAGAATACTATTTCACGTTATCTTTTTTAAGTTGGCAGCTACGGTAATTATTTAATTATTTGGTTTGCACTATAGCGCAGTGGTAGTTTATCAAGTTCTTTTTGCGCAACACTTGATCACTGCTTTTTTAATACATCTGGAAGGTGGAGTATTAGACCCAGAAAAGTCATCTTCTCGTCTCCTTCTTTCGGTGTTTCTTCATGTTGGCGTTTCCTCCCACTCAGCCTTGGCTTATCTGGATTCTGGAGCCGCTGGCAACTTTATGGATTGGAGAACTGCATCTTCCATGAACCTTAACCTTTTACCCCTCACCACTCCATTGGTGGTCTTAGCGATTGATGGCACTGTTCTTCCAGGGGGCCCTATCCGCTTCCAGACCCCTCCTGTTAAGATGTCGGTAGGGATACTCCACCAGATGTGGATATCCTTTCTTATCCTTCCTAAGGTCTCAACCCCTATCGTATTGGGGCTTCCTTGGTTGCAGCTACACTCTCCACACATTGACTGGACTTCTGGGCAGATCCTGGCTTGGGGTCCCTCCTGTTTCTCTTCCTGCCTACTCAAGGTTGCCCCTAAGGGGAGACTACCCGTGGCTACCACCTCAGTATCCTCTGCCCTTCCCACTGCATATAGCGATTTCCGGGATGTGTTCTGTAAAAAGTCAGCTGAGGTGCTTCCTCCTCACAGGTCCTTTGACTGTGCCATTGACCTTGTTCCTGGAGCAGCCCTACCCAGGGGTCTTACCTATCCTCTGTCCATCCCAGAGACCCAGGCTATGTCTGAGTATGTTGCGGAAAATCTAGAAAAAGGATTCATCCAGAAATCCTCATCACCTGCAGGAGCAGGGTTCTTTTTTGTTGCCAAAACGGATGGTACCCTAAGACCCTGCATTGACTACCGAGGCCTAAACGCAGTAACGATCAAAAATCAATACCTCCTATACCTAATATCAGAACTATTCGACAGGTTGAAAGGTGCCTCCATTTTTACCAAGTTGGATCTCAGGGGTGCATACAATTTGATCCGAATTCGGGAAGGGGATGAATGGAAAACTGTGTTTAACACTAGAGATGGGCATTACAAGTACTTGGTCATGTCCTTTGGTTTGTGTAACGCCCCAGCGGTGTTCCAAAACTTTGTTAGCGAAATCTTCAGAGATCTGCTTTACCAATTTGTTGTCATCTACCTGGATGACATTATCATCTTTTCGGATAGTCTGTCGGTTCACAGAGACCATGTACGGATTGTACTTCAGCACCTTCGAGAAAATAATCTGTACGCCAAGCTTAAGAAATGTTCTTTTGAATGTTCTGAAGTCCTGTTTCTGGGATGCTTCGTCTCTAACTTCGGTCTTCGTATGGATCCTGGGAAGGTCTCGGCCATTACCAACTGGCCTCTTCCTGCCGGCCTCAAGGCCACGCAGCGCTTTCTTGGGTTCACTAATTATTACAGGCAGTTCATTAGGAATTACTCCTCTATTGCTGTGCCAATTATCGCCTTGACCAAGAAGGGTGCTAATGCCAAGGAGTGGTCCCCCGAAGCTGTCTCTGCCTTTCATGATTTGAAACAGGCCTTCATTTCTGGACCTTTGTTGAGGCGACCCGACCTGGAGAATCCATTTTTTATTGAAGTGGATGCTTCCTCAACTGGGGTGGGAGCTGTGCTTCTTCAATCCTTTGGGAAAAAACATCTACCATGTGCGTTTTTCTTCAGAAAATTTTCTCAGGCGGAGAAGAATTACGCTATTGGTGATCGGGAACTTCTTGCGATTAAATTGGCATTGGAGGAGTGGCGTCATCTCTTGGAGGGTTCCCCACATTCCATAACAATTTTCACTGACCATAAAAATCTGCAGTATTTACAGAATGCCAAATGATTGAATCCCAGACAAGCCAGGTGGAGTCTCTTCTTTTCCTGTTTTAACTTCACCATTACATTCAAACCTGGTTCCTGCAACAGTCGGGCTGATGCACTCTCTAGATCTTTTGACATTCAGGATGAGGAGCCTACCATTGAACCTGAGCCGATTATCCCTACTTCATGCATCCTTGCCCATTCTACCACCCTGAAGTCAAAAATTCCTCCTGGCAAGACCTTCGTCCCCACTGAGCTAAGAGCTAAGATCCTTCGTTGGGGACATGACTCCAAGGTGGCAGGTCATGCTGGGTTTCTTCGATCCTTCCTCCTCATGAATCGCCACCACTGGTGGCCTACTCTCTGTTCGGATGTCAAAGACTATGTTAAGGCTTGTCATGTCTGTGCCCAGTCTAAGTCCTCCACGCAGGCTCCTGCTGGTCTTCTCGTGCCCTTGCCCATTCCCAAGGAGCCCTGGTCTCACATAGCCATGGACTTCATCACTGATCTTCCACCTTCTGAGAAGAATACAGTCATTTGGGTGGTAATTGATCGATTCTCCAAGATGGCCCATTTTGTTCCTCTTCCTGGTCTCCCTTCTGCTCCTGCCTTGGTTCCCATTTTCATACGAGAGATTTTCCATCTTCATGGTGTCCCTTCCCTTGTCGTTTCAGACAGGGGTGTTCAGTTTACTTCTCGCTTTTGGAGAGCCTTTTGCAAATCCCTCAACATTACCTTGGATTTTACCTCTTCTTACCATCCCCAATCCAATGGCCAGACTGAAAGGGTTAATCAAGAGTTGGAGGTCTTTCTCCGTACCTTGGTCTCGGCTCATCACGATGATTGGGCATCATTACTCCCGTGGGCAGAGTTCTCCCACAACAATCATGTCAATGTCAGTTCTCAGAAGACACAATTTGTCACACCTTTGTCACACCCTTTGTCACACCCTTTGTCACTGTTTATAGAAGACATCCTCAGCTCCCTCTTCCTATGACCTGTTCTTCTGACATCCCAGCTTTGGCTACCGTTCAGGAATTATTCAATTCCATGTGGGTTGACGTTCATGATTCCCTCCAGAAAGCTGCCAACAAGTTCAAAAGTTTTGCTGACCGTTGCAGGCGTAAGCCGCCTTCTCTACAGCCAGGAGACAAAGTCTGGCTTTCTACCAGGAACATCAGACTCCGGGTTCCTTCTCTCAAATTTGCCCCTAGATTCATTGGTCCTTACAATATAATTTCTAAGCTGAATCCTGTTTCTTTTAAACTCCAGATCCCTAAAAGCCTCAGGATCTCAAACTTTCAATAAGTTCTCTAGTCCTCTCCCTACCTTGGCTCCAGTCTCTGAAGATGATCAGGAGTACGAGGTTAGTCAACTTTTGGATTCTCGCTTCTGTAAAGGTGTCCTTCAATATCTCGTGGATTGGAAAGGTTACGTTCCTGAGGAGAGATCTTGCATTTCTGCATCTGAAGTCTTCGCACCTCATCTTCTGGGGATGTTCCATTTGAAGTTCCCCTCCAAGCCTGGTCCAAAGTGGGGGAGGCCTCGTAAGAGGGGGGGTACTGTCATGACCTTGCAGTAAAACATTCATGACCTGTCTGTCTCTTACCTGGTCTGTGTATCAGCCTTGAGGCTTGTACTCTCACACCTGCATGCTTAAATAATCTTCCCTCAGTGTGGCTCCACCCCAGCCTCAACAGGTATTCTCCAAGCCTGCCTTGCGGTGCAATATTTTGTGTTTGGCTTCCTGTTTGCTGTGTTCTCTAAGTTTGTCTCTGTTACTGATCTTGGCGTGTTCCTGGCTATCCCTGTCTGCTTGTGACCCTGACCTTTGGCACGTTCTCGACTATCCCTGTTTGCCTGTGACCCTGACCTTTGGCGTGTTCTCTGTTATCCCTGTCTGCTAGTCGCCCCAACATTTGGCTACCTCTTTACTATCCCTTGCTGTCCTGGGCTGCTTTTTCCTCTCCAACCCCCTGTAGCCTACCGTGAGCGTGATCTGGGAGACCCTGGGGGCTGCGACCTGGATCCAGTTGCAGTCCAGTCCATCCTCACCTCTAGAGGCTCTGGTGAACACCTGCTGGCTCTTAGACTCCGCGCCCTGGGGAATCTATGCTCTAACTCCCTGTGGGATCCGTGTTGGTGCTCTAGGGGACCTGCCTTCCATCCGTAGCAGTCAGCCTTAGGGTCTACTATCTTAGCAATGCACTTCCGACCCCAAGGTGGTGGATCTGTCACCTGGACTCGGGTGACCTGACAGCAATAAGGGAATGAGAATCAAGGAGTTGTAGTAATTCCCATCTAGCACTCGAGCGATCCACATAAACGGAGGGGCCTAAATTCCCCTTATGAGTGTTCTTGAGTAAAGTGATTGTAGAGAGCAGCCGGGCAATTTCCGTGGCATGGGCCCTATTTAACCTAGAACCATGTTGAATAAAGACACCGCGTATAACACATTTCAAGGGGGGTAGTGGTGTCATCAGACCTAAACAAAGTTCTGAATAGCAAGCTTGATGTCAGCGACACATGGAGAATCCTTGAATAAGTTGTTATTTAAGCGCCAGCAAAAACCTCTACATGATTTGGGTATATGGTCTAGTGCAAGGTGCACAGGAGCATGGTCCAACTAAAGAAGGTTACCAATGAATGATTATAAGGGGACATCTAGGAGGGATTGGGACACGAAAAAGTAGTCAATACAACTGTAAGAGTGATGAACAACTGAATAATAACTGTAGTCCTCCTCCAAGGGATGTTGTGTGCGCCAGACATCTACTAGTTGTGCAGGTTGTAGAAGATACTTAATATGCATCAAGGCTGAATGAGCAATAGAAGACTTACCCGATGATGTGTCCATGGATGGAGAGAGGGCCATGTTGAATTCACCACCCAAGATGAAGTAGGGACCCCCAAAGGAGATCAATCTGTCAAGGACCGCAGCCAGGAAAGACCCTTTTCTTGGTTAGAGCTATAAACATTTGCCACTGTGAAAGTAGAAGATCGTCCAGTGGGGTCTATGAAGGAATCTAGAACTGCTGGATGAAAGGACATTTGGAAGGCTATAGATACCACCTTTGATTTAGCCTGTGGGTTGGTACTATGATGCCAGGTATTGTAAAAATGTGTCTCCTGTAGGAGCAAAATTTTGGACCGAGCTTTGTGAAAATGGTACAAAATTTGGCTTCTCTACTCTGGCGTGTTAAAGCCCCGACAAATAAAAGAGGAAAAGGTGATATGATTATGAACCGCCATAGTGATATAAAAAGAGGGTGCGTATTCACCCTAAGGTGAGGTCCTATAGCAAAACACGATGTTGGGTCACAAGGAAGCTCAAGAAAATAAAAAATTCCATAAAGAGAAACAAAGAACAGCAGGAGTAAAGTAGGAAAGGAGAAAGAAAGAGGGAGAAAAAGCAGAGGGCCAAGAGGTGGGGTTCCCCTTCCACAGCATAAGGAGAGATGGACAGTGAGCATAAGGAGGGAATCCACTAAACGCTAAAATATGACAGGCCACTAAGGTGGCATTATAACACTTAAATGGGAAAAAAACACCAAAAATCATGTAACTGTACAAACATGTACCAGTGCATTTTCCTGCACCGAAGGCCCTAAAGGGGGTGTCGGGAAAAGCACACAAACCAGCCCCCGGACCCAGCACTCCACGGGATAGCAAAATTAAAACCAAATATAAAGGATTACCTCAAAAAGGGAAAAAAACAGGTAGGGAGTTAGTGACAATAACCTGAGAAAAAAGGGATCAGTCATGGCATAGCAAACAACGAAATGTAGAGATGCATTATGCGAGCAACCAGTCTGCAGATCAATCACAGCAGTGCTGCACATAGGGGCATAATAGGTATAATATGAGAGATAGATATCTGAACCACAAAGCCCTGCCTGTGGGATGAGCAGGAGAAACAGTCAACAGAGGCCGCTTAGTAAAAAATATAAAACAAAGAAGAAAAACAATGATCAAGACCCAGCAGGGTCTCTCGCGGAGAGCCACAACTCAACTCAAGTAGGGGAAGTCCTGGATGCAGAGAGATCCCCAGAAGAAAAAGAGGCCACGGTATGTTGGAGTGTCAATCATCTGGTGGCCTTTGCGAGGAAGATTTAGGGCACTTTTTCTTGCTTTGCCTTTGCCATTGGGTAGCAGTCCGGGGTCATCAGCGGAAAAGGCCAATCAGGCAGGGAAACTTGAGGCAATTCCAGAATTCCAAAGAAAGTAAGCAGGTCACCCAATGTACGGAACTAAGCCATCTTGCCCGCATGGTGTACCCTGAGTAGAAAGGGGAACCTCCATTGATATTTGACATGCCGTTCTTGGAGTAAATGTGTGAGTGGTTTCAGGGCTCGCCGCATGGCCAAGGTCTGGCAAAATAAATCTGGCAAAAGCATGACAGGGGTGTCATTGAAAAGGATGGTGTCTTGTGAACTAGCAGCTCGCATAATGTCCTCATTCATTTTATTAAAGTGCACTCTGCATAAGGTGTCACCTATGAAAGAGGGATCAGGATTTCTGTTTACTCTGTCCAGTTTCAAGGGTGCATCTTTCGGCTGCTGTAGAAGCTGGTTGAAAATGGCGGTGACCGCTGCAGCAAGGTCTTTATGTTCAATAGTTTCTGGAATGCCCCAGATCCATATATTATTTTGTTGGTTCCTATTTTCTATGTTATCTTGCTGATACATGAGCTACTGAATTAGCACTGTATGGGAATTCAAAGTTTCCTCATGTGACTGTAAAGCCATTGCAAAGGCCATCTGTGGTGTTCTCAATGTCCTTCATGTGGACCCCTAGGTCCTTTTTAAGCTCATTGATCTTTTGTCTATAGGTCTTTTCAATGCGGTCAACACAGTGTTCAAAATGAGTTTTAGTGGGTAGGGATCTGATGTATGTGTGCAGGGACCTCATTTGAGTCTCCATGTCCCAGCCATCCCCTGAGAAGAGGGAGGCTTGGGAGAGACTGTGTGAGTGTCTAGTGAGGTGATCGGAGCTCTCTGGTGACACAGAGTGGCCGTGGAAGCTCACCTGCATGTGGACTGCAGCATCAGTCGGAAGCTGGGAAGATGGCACTGGCGCCATCTTGGAGGCCTGCTTGTGTTGCAATGCGGTCGAAGAACGGGTGAAGAAATGCCCTAGGTCACCATGCCCTCTCTGGTCTTTTTAGGTTCCTTATGCTTGTCTCCACCCATCAGCGAGGTTTGGAGGTTATTTGTGTGGAGGAAATGTCCCGCTGGAGTCTCAGGGACCAGGAGCTGTGCAGAGACACGTCTCAACTCTCCATGCGCCAAGCCACACCCCCGGATTGATGCTGTTTAGTACTATCTAGAAACTAAACAAAATGAAACATCTTAGTCGGTTATCATTACATTTCCCACCTAGAAATAAACAAATGGTTAGCACAAAACACATATTTATAACACTTTCCAGACAAAACATATGGCCATGTTGCTCAATGAGAGTGCGCTCTTTTCTACCCATATTAAATGAGCTCATATTAATTAATTAATTATCCCCTCATGGGTTTTCAATAAAGGACGTCCATCAAAAGTTGTCAATAATTCACCATGTGTTCATCGCATTGTGCACAAAGATTATACATCACCAAATTCATATGGATTTTTCTTATTTCAACTTCTTCTTTAATCCCATACAGATCTTGGAACTTCTAGAAACAGATCTGGTCCCTTCTGTATTAACGAAAAAAAAAGTATAAAACAATCATTGGTGTCATCTAGTGGGCAATGTTGGTATTGCTAGTCCAGAAGATGTTATTTTTTCTTTATAGGCCGAAGGCATGACAATGATCTTCTAGTGAAGAGTGGTGAAGACCTGTACACTGTTAGATATGGTGGACATCGAAGATATTGCATCCTCAATAATAAGTGTGTGTGCCCTTACCGGAACGGGTGGACTCCTATGTCAGGGACATGGAGTCATACAGACGTGGTGCCACAAATGGCCAAAGTATGGAGCTCAGCAGGGTCCAGGACTTCCAGGGTGGGATCCAGAAAAGAGATGGAAAACCTCCAAATGGACCTCCAATCCTTGGTGCATCAAAGTGGATCTTGGTGGTAGGATCAACAGGACTCCGGAGCCACTCTCAGCGAAGCATTATGTGGAAAAAGAAAATGCTTCCACATGGTGTAGATCAAAAAAGATGGTATTTTATTTCTAAAAACCAGCATACAAGTATAAAAGCTATAAAAAAAATAAAAACTGGGCAATGTGGAGAGCGATAAGCCTAAAAAAGCCTACGCATTTCGACCAATAGGTCTTCAACCGGGGCATAGGGGGAATGGAGAACTAAACATTTAAATAATTATAATAATCATGGCTACCTTTTAGGAGTTTAAAGCGGTTGTATAGTCTTTTTTTTTTACTTTTACCTACAGGTAAGCCTATAATAAGGCTTACCTGTAGGTAAAAAAAATATCTCCTAAACCTTTACGGTTTAGGAGATATTCCCCTTGCTATACGCCGCTGACTGCAGCGGCGCATGCGCACAGGGGATTCTCGGCTGAAGCCCGGCAGCTGCCGGACCTGGCCGAGTAAGAAATCTCCCGCGCGCATGCGCGGGAGTGATGACATCGCGGCTCCAGCCACTCACAGCGCTGGAACCGCGATACCCGGAAGACACGCCGAGGCAACATGACAGCTCCCTCGGCGTGGACCAGGTAAGATACTGACGCCTCGTTCTAAGGTAAGTATTTCATAATGAGCTAGTATGCGGTGCATACTAGCTCATTATGCCTTTTGCTTTACAGGGTTCAAAAAAAAAAAAAAAAATTTGCGGGTATACAACCGCTTTAAAAGTGTGCCAGCCGCAATCAGCCTTTTCTTTATTTGTTTCAAATAATCTTAGAGTTAAAGCAAAAACTAACCATTTCACCTAGGATTTTATTTCTGCAAAAGTATTTAACCACTTCCCGCCCGGCCTATAGCAGTATGACGGCCAGGCAGTGGTT
The DNA here is from genome assembly GCA_037952925.1 of Lithobates clamitans. NCBI lineage: Eukaryota > Metazoa > Chordata > Amphibia > Anura > Ranidae > Lithobates > Lithobates clamitans. Next base: position 2,102,225 of record JBBGZY010001275.1, read on the forward strand.
TCGTTATCCTAACTGGGGATCATATGAAGTCCAACAGGATAACCCTGTAGCGCCCACCCGCGGCGATCGGGGATGGCACGTGTACCTTGGACATGGCCAATGAAATTGGCTGTTTACCACGTGATTGGCTGTGTCCAATCACAGCCAGTCACAAGTATTTCCATGGATCTCTCCCTCTCTCTCCTCACACACCGATCGTGTTAGGAGAGAGAAGGAGAGACCTGAGATCTGTGAGCTACAGTTTTACTGTTTTTACTGTCTGCACAACACGCCCCCCCAATAAATAGAACCTGTCACACAGCCCATCTGGATCTGTCACACAGCCCATTTTGATCTGTCACACAGCACATCTGTCACACAGGCCGCCACCAGTACCGCCATCGGTACCATCTGGGTCTGTCACAGCCCATTTTGATCTGTCACAGCCCATCTGTCACACAGTCCCGCCATCAGTACCGCCATCAGTACCGCCATCACTACTGCCACACAGGCCGTCATTAGTACTGCCATCAGTAACGCCACACAGTCCCGCCATAGGTACCATCGCCAGGCCCACCATCAGTAACCTGTCAGTACCATCACACAGGCCCTCCATCAGTACTGCCATCAGTACCATCACACAGTCCCGCCAATAAGTACCGGCATCATGTCTCAAAGGGTTTACACACCTGACATATAGGCATATGCTATCCGTACCATGTCAGATAATGAGAGCAGTGGGGAGCTCCCATCATCCGATTCTGGTTCAGAATACAAGCTAGTAGAGGGTAGTGGATCGGAGTCCGAGTCAGAGGAGGAAACTGTCCATCCCAAAAGAATAAGGAGAGCGCCAGACCTCAGGAAGAGGAGCGCAGTACCAGTACTGGAAGTACATGCCCAACCCAAAGAATCCAGGCCCAGTCCTACCTTCCCAATGCTCTGGCAAACCCCTTATGGTTGCCTGCCAACTCAGGATCCATAATATAATATAATCCCCCCTTTCAGCCAAGTGTGCAGCCCAACACTACACATTTTTCACAATTGGATTATTTTTATTTATTTTTCCCACAAGATTTGTTGCAGAATATGGTGGACTAAACCAATTTGTATGCAGAGCAATTTATTGCTGACAACCCCAATTCATCCTATGCCCGCTTGTTCCAGTGGAGATGTCTCACACTGGATGAATTTAAATTGTTTTTGGGCCTTACGTTCAATATAGGGCTTACAAAGAAAAACGAACTTCATTCCTACTGGTCCACCAACCCCATCCACCACATGCCGATATATTCTCCTATCATGTCCAGGACACGCTATGACATGCTTATGTGTTTTCTACACTTTAACGACAATTCACAGTGCCCTCCCCGAGATCATCCGGACCACGAAAAAATTGTACAAGATACGCCCCTAATAAATTAATTTTCCCAGCAATATGCTGAAGTGTTTATCCCAGACCAAAACATTTGTGTAAGTAAGAGAGCCAGGTACGGGTTAAAATAGAATAAACTGTGTGATCGAGCCACTGGATACGTGTATATCTTCCAGATACATGAAGGCAAAGACTCCCAGCTCCAGCCCTATGAGTGCCCCACATATATTGTAACCAGTGGGATAATTGTCTGGGAGCTGGCATACCCCCTGTTGGAAAAAGGATACCGTTTGGCCATGAAGGAGGGACAAGAAAGATGTCCACATTTTCTCTACCATCCACAATGACACCTTGGTGGAGATCCAGAGAAGACGCAGCCCCATTGTAAAGCCTGAATGTGTTCACCACTACAATCTGTACATGGGGGGTGGATTTGAATGATCAGATGCTACAACCATATTTGTCAACCTGAATGTCCCATTACTGTTATAAGAGGGTTGCATTTCATCTGTTTTAAATGGCCCTGTTTAATTTGTCTGCTTCCAAAAATCAACTGAAAACCAACAATTCACCTACGTCACTGCCCTGATTTACCAATAAGGACCCGCCCCAGGAAGCATTCGCTCTGATTGTGTGAGTCGACTTCATAAGCAACATTTTCCCTATAACATTCCCCCCCACAGAATCAGGAAGAAGAGGCCAAAAGAAATGTCATGTATGCAGCAGAGGAGGAGTTAGAGAAGATACAAGTTATTATTGCCCCCAAGGTCCCTCTGAACCTGGCTTGTGCATTGGAGATTGCTTCAGAAGTTACCACACATCCATTAGTTATTACTTCCCCTTATTTTTAACAGACTGCCATTTCCCCATTTCAAATACCTGTGTGAATCATTTGCCTGCTACCATGTTTCTACCTTTCACGTTAACTGACCCTGGCCTGTTTACTGACGATGTCTTTGCCTGCCATTTTAACCATGTTTCTGACTTCCACGTGCACCAACCTTGGCCTGGTAATCGACCGTGTTTTTGTCGCCACTTGGACTGATCTTTTTCTCTTCTGCTTTAGTACACAGGGGGCTTCAGAATAGCGTTCTGAGTAGAGAAAAACTATTTTTGGTTTTCTGTGTTCCCAGAACAGGGTCTGGCTGTCTTGAGGCTTCAAAGAGATTTGGTTGGGAAAAGCATCTACCCCTGTCCCCCTGGCCCTAAGCTTGTTGGTCCTTCCTGCTGTCTGGACCAATACTTTGGCTGTGCTGACCATATCGCTGCCTGTAATGACCCAGGACTTTATGGACCATGTTTCTTCCTCCTGCCTGGACCAATACTTTGGCTGTGCTGACCATATCGCTGCCTCTACTGACTATGGACAGTATTTCTTCCTGGACATCTCTGCCTGCTACCTGGACCAATGCTTTGGCTGTGCTCCAAAACAAAAATCAGCTTGCATCTGATCACCTAAATGCATCTCAAATAAGCCAGCTAAGTATCTGATACATTGCCTACGCTTTCTGAATGTGCTATGGCTTACTATACAAGAACACAACATTAAACCAAGCACAAACAATCTAGTACAATTCTGCATCATTTTTGTATCTCTTATTTACACAAATCAAATCCTGCCGACTACGCCAAATTGTTTTATCACAGTCATGTGATATTTTGAGTTTTTTTTAGGGTTTTTATTTGATTTGTGCAAAGAGAGTTCACACAAATACTTAAAAGTATAACATTTATTAAACGTAATGACAGATACAGATAAGGATGAAGAAAACATCAAGAATACTTAACTAAAGATGCTTGTTTCCCCACCATAAGTCCTGTTTGCTGTTACACGCAACATGGCACAGGTGACCACAGACACGTACCTCTGATGTGAGACAAACTTATTCCAATTTGGGCTGTGGTATTAGACATGTGTATAAGGAATAAACCACCCCAAGCCAACTCCCTATGCAATATAACTCCTCAAGGACTTGACCAGTTAACAATAACATTCCTTTGATATAAGGTAAAGCCATTCTTATGTCCTTATATGGCCTCCTTAACCAAGATTTGGAGGCTTAAAATGCATTAGTGAGCTACTTTATTATTAAGGAAATATGTAGTATGCAATTTCCCCATCACAGATACAGCAGGTAAAATATGTATTGAACACGCCACCAGTTTTCAATGGGTGCTATTGACATGAAATGTTTACCACATATCAGTAACAACCCATGCAACCCATACAAAAAGAAACCAAAACAAATACGAAATTAATTGAAGTTTCCGTGGGCCTCTTCTATGAACTCTGATCTTTAGTTTTTTCCATAGATTTTCTATTGGATTCAAGTCAGGTGATTGGCTGGGCCATTCTTGCAGCCTTATTTTCTTTCTTTGAAACCAATTGAGAATTTCCTTGGCTTTGTGTTTGGGATCATTGTCTTGCTGAAATGTCCACCCTCATTTCATCTTCATTATCCTGGTAGATGGCAACAGATTTTTATCAATAATGTCTTGGTACATTTTTCTATTTATCCTTCCTTCAATGATATGAAGTTTGCCAGTAGAGTTAGGCGAACATTTCGAGCCGAGCAAACGTTTGACGAGAACGTCACTCGTTCGCCCGTTTCGCGAACACCCAAATTTGCGGGGTGCTCGGGATGTTCACCCACTGAGCACAACACAATGCACTGCGCACTGCACAGTGCATTCTAAGCCCTGATTGGGCAAAGCTATGCCCAGTCAGGGCAGGGTGAATAGCTGGTTGTTGAGGAGAAGCTGGGAAGCTGGTCGCGGCATCCTTAACCACTTCCTGCCCGGCCTATAGCAGAATGACAGCCGGGCGGTGGTCCTGTTATCCTGACTGGGCGTCATATGATGCCCAGCGGCACACGCGGTGATTAGTGGTGTGGCGTTTCAGTCTGACACACCACTACACCAATCTCGGTAAAGATCCCCTGAAGAAGGCTCTTTACCACGTGATCAGCCTTGTCCAATCACGGCTGATCACGATGTAAACAGGAAGAGCCGTTTAATTACTTTTCCTCACTCATGTCTGAAAGACGCAAGTAGAGGAGGCCCGATCTCCTGACAGGGGGGGGGGTCCTACGCTGATTGTTTATCAACGCAGCCTCCCCACGGATGCCCGCATTGGACCACCAGGAATGCTGCCAGGACCACCAGGGATGGCAATAAAGGACGCCCACCATGTATGCCACCCTAGACCACCAGGGATATGCCAATCTGGGCCAGAGCAGATGCCAATCAGTGCCCATTAACAATGCCTGCCAGTGCCATCAGTCATGCCTAACGGTGCAATCTATCAGTGCCAGCCATCAGTGCCCAGCACTGCCGCCTATCGGTGTCACCCATAAGTACACATCAGTGCAGCCTTTCAGTGCCCATCAGTGTCGCCTATCAGTGCCCACCAGTGCCACCTATGATTACCCATCAGTGCCGCCTATCAATGCCCATCAGTGCTGCATATCAGTGGCACCTATAAGTTCCACCTATCAGTGCCCATCAGTGCCACCTATCAGTGCCCATCTTCAGTGCCCATCAGTGCCACCTTATCAGTGCCATCTCATTGGTGCCACCTCATCGGTGCCACCTTATCAGTGCCATCAGTGCAGCTTATCAGTGCCCTTCAGTGAAGGAGAAAACTTACTTATTTACAAAATTTTATAACAGAAACAAAGAAAAACTTTTTTTTTGCAAAATTTTCGGCCTTTTTTTATTAGTTTAGCAAAAAATAAAAACTACAGAGGTGATCAAATACCACCAAAAGAAATGTCTTTTTGTGGGAACAAAATGATAAAAATTTAGTTTGGGTACAGTGAAGCATGACTGCCCAATTGTCATTTAAAAAGGGACAGCGCTGAAAGCTGAAAATTGGCTTGGGCAGGAAGAGGCAAAAGTGCCTGGTATTGAAGTGATTATCAAAGGATGAGTCATCAGCTGTCAACGGGTTTCTCCGCTGACAGCTGAATGAAAAAAAAAACATTGCCGTCAATAGAAAAATTTTAAAAACAGTGTGTGGGTCTCCCCCCCCTCCCCCCAATGGATATCAGGCCCTTTGGGTCTGGTATTGATTTTATGTGGAACCCCACGCCAAAATTTTTTAAAAAAACAGCGTGGGGTCCCCCCCAAAATTCACACAAGACCCTTACCTGAACATGCAGCCTGGCAGGCCAGGAAAGGGGGAATGAGCAAGCACCCCCCCTCCTGAACCATTCCAGGCCACATGCCCTCAACATGGGGGGGGTGCTGTGGGGCAGGGGAAAGCACATTGTCCCCATGCTGATGGGGATAAGGGCCTCTTACCCACAACTCTGGGCTGTGGTTTTGGGGGGTCTTGGTCTTGGGCAGGGGGCTTATCGGAATATGGAAGCCTCCTTTAACAAGGCCCTCCCATGTGAATGGGTATGGGGTACCCAAGCTCATTCACTAAAAAAAGTGTAAAAAATAAATTTTAAAAACCCACACAGTCATAAGAACTGTCAAATGGCAGAGCCTGCAGTCAGCGGTTTAATCTGCATCGCAGGCAGAGCTTTTTTTTTTCAGGTCAAGCCCGGGCAGGATTGACGGTGGATCTACATCGGGGACATCGTTTTTTTTATTTTTAATAAAGGAATTGTCAAAAACTGTGTATGTGTGTTTTTATCTCTTTTTTTAAACTTTTTTGGTGAATGGGTAGGGGTATATTCTCATTCACATGGCTTCCAGATTCTGATAAGCCCCGTGCCAACACACACCTCCACAACCACAGCCCAGGGTTGTGGGGAAGAGGCCCTTGTCCATATCAAAATGGGGACAAGGTGCTTTGGGCTGGGGGGGCAGAGCCCTCCCCACCCCAAAGCACTCCCCCATTTTGAGGGCATTTGGTCTGGTATGGTTCAGGAGGCGGTAAGGGGCGCTTGCTTGCCCGCCCCAGGCTGCATGCTCAGATAAGGGGCTGGTATGGATTTTTGGGGGGGACTCTACGCCATTTTTTTTTTTAATTTTGGCATTGGGTTTCCCTTAACCAATTCAGCCACAGAAGATTTGGCTGCTCAATGACCAGGCAATTTTTTGCGATACAGCACTGTGTCGCTTTAACTGACAACTGCGCGGTCATGCGACGTTGTATTAAAACAAATTTAACGTCCCTTTTTTCCCATGGGTTGAGCTTTCTTTTGGTGGTATTTGAAACACAATATTTTGTACTTTTTGCTATAATAAATATCCCCAACTTTTTATTAAAAAAGCACATTTTTTCTCCAGTTTAGGCTGATATGTGTTCTTCTACATATTTTTGGTAATAAAAATCGCAATAAGCGTATATTGATTGGTTTACGCAAAAGCTATAGTGTCTACAAAATAGGGGATAGATTTATGGCATTTTTATTTATTTATTTTTACTAGTAATGGCGGCGATCTGCGATTTTTATCGGGACTGCGATATTGCGGCGGACAAATTGGACACTTTTGACACATTTTTGGGACCATTGAGAATTATACAGTCATCAGTGCTATAAAAATGCACTGATTACTGTATAAATGTCACTGGCAGGGAAGGGGTTAACACTAGGGGGCGATCAAGAGGTTAACTGTGTTCTCTAAGTGTGTTCCAACTGTGGAGGGGATCGGACTGTGTAGCAGGAGAGAGAGATCGGTGTTTATACTCTAGTATGAACACACAATCTCTCTCTACTCCCCTGAAACAACCAGGATTTGTGTTTTTACACACACAAATCCTGGTTCTCGCTCTGTCAAGAGTGATCAGGGGTGCCTGGTGGTCATCGTGCCCGCCGGACACTCGCATCGGCTCTGGGCACACGCTGCTCGCCCCTGTGGCAAAAAAGGCGAAGCGACGTAAGGTAACTTCGTTTTGCCCAGCCGTGCCATTCTGCCGCAGTAAAACTGCGGGGGATGGTCGGCAAGCAGTTAAAATTCTTTCCAGACCCAAGGGGCCTGGTATGGATTTGGGGGGAGACCCCCACGCCGTTTTTTTTTTACATTTTTCTATTGCTGGCAATGGTATTGTATTTCCGCAAATTTAAATGTATTTTTTTTTTTTTTATAAATGTCAGTTTTGCTGAAGCAGGTTCTGTACACGATGCGTCACTTTAAATGAATTTTTATTTCTTCTCTTTAAGCATAATTAAAATCACTGCTCCTGTAAAAACTCTTTTTTTTAAAAAAAAATGCACTGATACATGTACCCCCTGGGAAGTACCCAGGCCCCCATACCCTTTTTATGGCCAATAACTTGCATATAAGCGTTCAAAAATAGCAATTTTGATTTTTCAAGTTTGGATCCCATAGAATTTAATGGGGTTCAGAGTTTGGGTCTGAACTTTTGCGATGTTCGAGAGTTCTGATACAAACTGGGGGGTGTTCAGCCAAACTTTATTTGCCTGTACTGTATGCTGAAAAACAGCCCAATACCATGATCTTTCCACCTCCAAACAAAACTGTTGGTTTGGTGTTTTTAGGGTGATGGCAGTGCCATTTGACCTCCAAACATTAAGTGTATTATGGTATCCAAAGAGCTAAATTTTGGTGTCATCTGACCAGACTATATCCTTCCAGTATTTCACAGACTTGTCTAAATGTTGTGTAGCAAACTTTAAACAAGCTTCAACATACTTTTTCTTCAGTTCTGAATCTTGCATGGTAAGCATGCATACAGGCCATGGCAGTTGAGTGCATTACTTATTGTTTTCTCTGAAACAATTGTACCTACTAATTCCAGGTCTTTCTGAAGCTCTCCACAAGTGGTCCCTGGCTCTTGGACAACTCTTCTGATAATTATTTTCACTCGCCTGTTAGAAATCTTGCGAGGAGCATCTAGTCGTGGCCGGTTTATGGTGAAATGATGTAAATTCCACTTCCGGATTATGGCCACAACAGTGCTCACTGGAACATTCAGAATTTTAGAAATCCTTCTGTAACCAATACCATCAGTATGTTTTACAACAATAAGGTTGCAAAGGTCTTAAGAGAGCTCTTTGCTTTTACCCATCATGAGATGTTTCTTGTGTGACACATTGGTAATGGGAGAATTTTTTATAGGCCATCATTTGAGACTGAACCAGCTGATACTAGCTTGCATGGACAAAGGGCAGGATTGCTTTCTAATTACTGATACATTTCAGCTGGTGTTTTGGCTTTCCATGTCTTTTTGTCCCTCCCTTTCTTCATGTGTTCAATACTCTTTCCCTGTTTCATTCCATTTTTTGTTCACACAAACAAATTTTTGAACTTGTTTGTTTTGTTTTGTATGTATTTATTGTGTGGGTTGTTACTGTGCATGTACTGAAAATGTCATGTCAATAGCACCTTTAGAAAAATTTTTACCTAGAAAAATGGTGACGCATTCAATACTTATTTTACATGCTGTACAGTGATGTATCTGATTGTCTGAATACCCCTTATTTAAGAAATATAGAGTTTAATACATTGAATAGGGATAAATTTGTGTGTAAATATATAATATAATATAATATATAATATAAATATTTACCGTTTTGCTGTCTGTGCTATGGTGACTGACTTTTTATTCATATTTCTAGTTTCTTGAGTAGAAATCTTAATTGTATGCTCCTGTGAAACTGTGAAAAAATTACAATACTCAAAATTGTCAATAAGCGATGCTTTAAAGCTGGGGTCGGCAACCTGACGATCTCGATCGACCTATCAACCGCGGGTAGGTGACAGGTAGATCGCAGGGATTAGCTCAGACGGGTTCAGGCACTAATCTGAGCCTGCCTGAGCTGTGCCGTCGGGAAGCTGATAAGGCTGACAGCCAATCACAGGTGATAGAGGCAGGGAAGCCTCTGCAACCTGTGATTGGCTGACGGCTTTGTCAGCTCCCCGACGGCACAGCTCAGGCAGGCTCAGATTAGTGCCACAGTTCTTTGATTGGCTGTTGGTTTTGAAAGTCCGCCTTGTGTTCCTGCTGTGCTCCGGTGTAGTGTCGATGAGTGCCTCCCGTCGAATAATGCCTCCTACGCTACGTCACACCAGCTGATTTCCCGATCAGTTAGCGTGACGTAAGACTGCACATGCGCAGTTCGTCGGATGCATTTTCCGATGGGAGGCAAGCCAGAGGAAGAGAAAACAGTGTAGGAGTGTAGGAGAGGCTCGGGAGATACTTTGAGCTCCTGTATCTGGGTGAAAACGCACCAAACTTGGCACACTTGTAGGGAAGACCCATGGCTGCACATGGAAGAAATTTCAAAGTCCCGGAAACCAAAGGGCAGCAGGTACCGACTCCCCAAAGTGGGCCCCTTGCTTTATTTTTCTGCCTGGGGGAAAAAACGGGTGACTTTGAGCTCCAGTTTCGGGGACCCACCGGGTCAAATCCCACCAAACATGGCACACATTTGGGGGGAGCCATGGTTACACGTGGAAGAAATTTCGGGTCCATGGAACTGAAGGAAGGCCGGTACCAACTCCCCAAAGTAGGCCCCTCACTTAATATGGGAGTCTATGGGGAAACCGGGCCAAATTGTGGCGGATTTCACTTATCGCTCAACCATTTGACAACCGAATGTGCTAGCGACACCAAACTTGCATCCCTACTTCCCAGATAGCACAGCTGCACCTCATAAAAATTTTGAGCTTTGGGGATCTTTTACCGGGGATTTACTGGGGCCACAATGTTGACCGTCTTCACGGTACCGGTGCTCCCTGACCATGGGTCACAAAATTACAAAACTTGGGGGTGATGTAGAAGCACTCTATGGGTACCTCCACACCAAACCGGGGCCCGGTACCCCAACCAGAACCTTCCGGTAACCGGAAAATGGCATTTTGAAATGGTGTAGCTCGGATTCGGTTAACCGTAGAAAGCTCAGGGGGGTCTCATTATAATATTTCAAGCCTTTTCCACCGTATGGCACCGCTCGACTTTCTGGGACCGGTGGCCCCCTCACACAACACCGGCAAAAATGTGCGCGGTGCTCTCTGGTTCTATGGGTCTTAAAAATACACCGACACCGGGAGGCTGTGGGGATGCTCTTCGGGTACTCACTGGCCAAGTTTGGGGTCCAGGGAACGTTTGGCGGGCCAGTGGCACCCCAAAAGGTCAACTGGTAGAAACTGCATGTTTAACATTGGAGTCTAAGGGAAACTCAGTCAACTTGGGGGGCTGATATTTCCTCGGCTGTTGGGGTTAGGAACACCAAACTTGGCACACTTGTAGGGGACGATGCACTACATGTGGTCCAAATTTGGGGTTCCTAGACCCTATGGTTGACCCGTAACCATCTCCCAAAGACGGCACTCCTAGGTCGGTAAAACCGGTTCTGCTACCCAGAAAATTCGGACTTAGGTTCTGGCGTCTACCGGTCGGATGACTTTGAGGGCTCGTATCTTCGGAACCCCAAATTTGGTGTGTCGGCTCATGGGATCTAGATCTACAACATATCCAAAAATTGGACTCCTAGCTCAAACGGTTCGGAAGATGACTTTCCTGGAGCCCAAAAAATGCTTGAGTTTGAAAGTTAGGTCGACACAAAGCATGCATGGTGGTTATCAGAAAAGTAATTTCGGGCACCTTTCGTTCCAGAGACCTCAAATTTAGCCTGCAGCTAGGGGGCCTCTATGAACCCCCAACTACCAAGTTTGAAGTTCCTGTGACCTACGGTTCTGGAGATATGGACCGATAAAACGAAAAGTTCATACCGGCCATGGGGCACCAAGAGACTGGTTCCGATCTAGCGGTCGCTCGCTGCCCCCTCGGCCTTGGTGGGCACCATGGGTCGGTCCCCTTTGGAAGTCCATATCTCCCCCATACTTTGAGCTAGAGACCCCAAATTTGGCAGATCGGTACCGGTGGATTTTAGACACAAGATCCAGGTAGACCGACCCCCCTGCAAGCAACCGTATGGAAGTTTCTCTCCGATTGAGCCCAAAATACCACCCCAGGAAAGAGGGGACTCGTAGTATGCATTTTTCAACGGGAGGCAATAATCAACACTACACCGATGTAACGTTGAATATTGCCTCCTGTCAAAAAATGCCTCCTACGTACTGCGCATGCGCAGTACATCACATCACTCCAGCTGATTTTCCGATCAGCTGGCGTGACGTATATGCATACGTCATATGCATTTTCCGACGGGAGGCAAGCCACGGGGAGCGTGTGGAGGGAGAGAATCCTAAAGAGGGAGTCCCGTGAAAAAAAATGTCAAAGTCAGCAGCTACAAATACTGCAGCTGCTGACTTTTAAAATAAGGACACTCACCTGTGCCAGGATCCAGCGATGTCGGCACCCGAGACTGAATCGTCCCTCGGTCCTCGGGTGCTGCCACCTCCATTCTCTGTAAGGGAATCAGGAAGTGAAGCGTTGCAGCTTCACTTCCTGGTTTCCTTACTGTTCATGCGCGAATAGCGCTGCGCTTCCTTACTGGTCCCCGCTGTCTCTGGGACCTGTGTGTGTCCCAACAGACAGCACGGGGGGAGGGGACAGGAGGGGGCGTAGACTCCCGTGGGAGTCTAAGTCAGAAGTAGGTGCAAATACCTGTCTTAGACAGGTATCTGCACCCCCTCCCCCCTGAATGGTGCCAAATGTGTTACCTAAGGGGTCGGGTTCCGAAAAGCGGAAAGAGAACTCCACAGGGAACACTGACGTAAGGGAGAACTCCGCAGGGAACACTGACGTAAGGGAGAACTCCGCTGGCTTAATAACGTCAGCGGCAACACCGCATCCAGCCCCGCCCCCAACACACCCCTAGACTGCTCTAGAGAAAGGGGGTGAGTGCCATGCATAAGCAGTGTATTTGTCAGGGAAGCTTGGATTGACACAGCGGTGCCAGCGGAAGGGCCAAGGTCTGTGCTTCCAGAGGGGGGCGGGGCCCTGAATAGCTATGTATGTGTAAGTGACCTACACTGCAGTTTAAGAAAGCCCATCAGAGATCCTGTTCCTAAGAGCTTTCAATCTAGTAAAATGACATACAGTTTATCTCTGTTTCCTCTTTGTTCTTTTGACAAGTGTGCTTTAGATAGAGCATGTCAAGCCATAGCTGTGCTCCCTGGGGATATGCTGATCGCCCATCCGTGCTGCTGCTGGAGGGAGCCCAGGTGACCATAAATGAGAGCCCTACAGTCTTGGTCATAGTGAGTGACCAAGTCACCAAGTGGTATATCCCCCACACCACCCCATACCCCACTCCATCTCCCCTGAGGACTTAGGACCCTCTAAGCCACTCACCTGGGGACTGGGACCCTCTAGGCCACTCCCCTGTGGACAGGGACACCCATTTTCCCTGGGGACTGAGACCCCCTTCTCCCATGGGGACTGGGACACCTTCTCACCTGGGGACTGGGACCCCTTCTCACCCGGGGACTGGGATCCTATCTCACATGGGGACAGGAACTCCATCTCCCCTGAGAACAGGGAACCCACCTCCACTAAGAACAGGAACCTGATCACCCTGTGTGTGCCAAACTCACCTCCCTGCCCCTGTGTGTGCCAACCTCACCGTCCTGCCCGATCACCCTGTGTGTGTCAACCTCACCACTCTGCCTGACATGTGTCCTGTGTGAGGGCCCTCCTGTGACAGCTGTTATCAGGCCTTTACCTCACCGTGTGCTCCCCCTAAATGAATACATGGATCTTCTCACACTACATGACTGACCCGGAGATGCAAGCAAAGCATGAGTAAGAGTAAGAGTAAGCACCCGTTATGAGTGCGAAATGCGTCAGAGGATCTCTGTACATCCATGCTGCAGTGTCTTGTATACTTTTGTGATCCAGCTTTTTATCAATAAAGGCACTTGTCATCCTGTCTGGTGTGCGGCATCCAGATCTTTTCGTCTACTTCTACATGACTGGCCCCTCTGTGTGCTCCCCCTACAAGTCTGTATACTCTGACCACCTCCTCTATCCTTTACACATGTTCTGACTGCCTCCTGTACCATGTCCGCAGCCTCTAACCACCTCGTGTCTGCAATCTCTGACTATCTCTTGTCTTTTATCATATCTGCATTCTCTGAGGGGAAGTCTGTAGAAGAATCAAGATTAAAAGCGCCACCGGGATGGGTATTATGGGCAGCGTCAGACATTTATGTACTGTGGAGACTATAGAATAAAACCAGAGCCACCAACTTGGAGCCATCTAACTGAGTCCTGCACAGTGCACCTGAGAGGTCAGTGACAGCACCACCAGGCCAGTCTAAGGGGGGTCACTGATGTAAGGGGGTAGTGAATACAAAAATGTAAGGGGGCACTGATATAAAGGTTTCCCCTTATATCAGAAACCCCCCACTTACCTTAGTGTATTCACTCTGTGGAAGGTGGTCTCTGCTCAGCAGAGTCCCCCCCTCCCACATCAGAGTTACCGGCATTTCCCCTTACATCAGAGTCTGCAGGATTCCCCCTTGCAGTGCAAAGGAACTCAGATGTAAGAGCATGATCTAAAGAGGAACTCTGATGTAAGGGGTTCCTAACTACATCAAAGTCTGCAGCATTTCCCTTTACATCAGTGTTCCCCTTTACATCAGGGTTCACAAAGTTCCCCCTTGCACTGTAAGATTAAAAGGGATGGAGGCCCAGAGACATGTCCAGAGTACACAGAGGAGGCCTCCGTCCCTTCTAATCTCATGTATCCTCCGTGTACCCTGGACATGTCTCTGGGCCTTCATCCCTTCTAATCTATCTCATGTATCCTCTGTGTACCCTGGACATGTCTCTGGGCCTCCATCCCTTATAATCTATCTCATGTATCCTCTGTGTACCCTGGACATGTCTCTGGGCCTTCATCCCTTCTAATCTATCTCATGTATCCTCCGTGTACCCTGGACATGTCTCTGGGCTTCCATCCCTTCTAATCTATCTCATGTATCCTCCGTGTACCCTGGACATGTCTCTGGGCCTCCATCCCTTCTAATCTATCTCATGTATCCAGTGGCGTCACTAGGGTTGGTGTCACCCAGTTCCAAAAAAATTGGTGTCACCCCCCTCCACCAACTACCTCAGTACAGACCCCCCCTCCACTAACTACAGACCCCACTCCATCAATATAGCCCCCCTCCCTCAGTACAGACAACCTTTCATCAATATAGACCCCCCCACTAAGTACAGACTCCCCTCCCTCAGTACAGACCCCCTCCATCAGTACAGACCCCCGCTCAGTGCAGACCCCCTTTCCTCAGTATAGACCCCCCACTAAGTACTGACCCCCTCCCTCAGTACAGACCTCCCATCAGTAGAGAAACCCTCCCTCAGTACAGAGTCTGCAGACCCCCCTCCATTAGTATCAATCTCCCACCTCAGTGCAGACCGCCCCATCAGTACATACACCCCCCCCAGTGCTGACCCCCATCAGTATAGAATCCCCCGTCAGTGCAGACTCCCCCATCAGTATAAAATCCCCCCCTCAGTGCAGAGCCCCCCATTAGTATAGACATCCCCCTCAGTGCAGAGCCCCCCATTAGTATAGAATCCCACTCAGGGCAGAGCCCCCCATTAGTATAGAATCCCCCTCAGTGCAGAGCCCCCCACTAGTATAGAATCCCCCTCAGTGCAGCGCCCCCATTAGTATAGACATCCCCCTCAGTGCAGAGCCCCCCATTAGTATAGACATCCCCCTCAGTGCAGAGCCCCCCATTAGTATAGAATCCCCCTCAGTGCAGAGCCCCCCATTAGTATAGAATCCCCCTCAGTGCAGCGCCCCCCATTAGTATAGAATTCCCCTCAGAGCAGAGCCCCCATTAGTATAGAATCCCCCTTCGGTGTAGAGCCCCCCATTAGTATAGAATCCCCCCTCAGCGCAGAGCCCCCATTAGTATAGAATCCCCCTCAGTGCAGAGCCCCCATTAGTATAGAATCCCCCTCAGTGCAGAGCCCCCATTAGTATAGAATCCCCCTCAGTGCAGAGCCCCCCATTAGTATAGAATCCCCCTCAATGCAGAGCCCCCATTAGTATAGAATCCCCCTCAGTGCAGAGCCCCCATTAGTATAGACATCCCCCTCAGTGCAGAGCCCCCCCCATTAGTATAGAATCCCCCTCAGTGCAGAGCCCCCATTAGTATAGAATCCCCCTCAGTGCAGAGCCCCCATTAGTATAGAATCCCCCTCAGTGCAGAGCCCCCATTAGTATAGAATCCCCCTCAGTGCAGAGCCCCCATTAGTATAGAATCCCCCTCAGTGCAGAACCCCCCATTAGTATAGACATCCCCCTCAGTGCAGAGCCCCCATTAATATAGAATCCCCCTCAGTGCAGCGCCCCCCATTAGTATAGAATCCCCCTGCACATGTCCACCCACATACTGTATTCATAAAGTTAGTATAGAATCCCCCTCAGTGCAGAGCCCCCATTAGTATAGACATCCCCCTCAGTGCAGAGCACCCATTAGTATAGAATCCCCCTCAGTGCAGAGCCCCCCATTAGTATAGAATCCCCCTCAGTGCAGAGCCCCCATTAGTATAGAATCCCCCTCAGTGCAGAGCCCCCATTAGTATAGAATCCCCCTCAGTGCAGTGCCCCCATTAGTATAGAATCCCCCTCAGTGCAGAGCCCCCCATTAGTATAGACATCCCCCTCAGTGCAGAGCCCCCATTAGTATAGAATCCCCCTCAGTGCAGCGCCCCCATTAGTATAGAATCCCCCTCAGTGCAGAGCCCCCATTAGTATAGAATCCCCCTGCACATGTCCACCCACATACTGTATTCATAAAGTTTACAGACCTCAGAACAGCGCGGACAGATGCACACAGCCGTGTCCCTCGGGCTCCTCCTCCTCCTGTGTGGAGGCGGCTTCAGTCCGCTGTGCTGAGGGACACAGCGCAAGTCCCGTGGCGCAGATCAGGGCAGCGGGCAGTGTAGCAGTGTGTGCCGCTACCTACAGGTGTCACCCCTCTGGCGGGTGTCACCCGGGTGCTGCCCGCACCCCCCACACCCACCTAACAATGCCACTGCATGTATCCTCCATGTACCCTGGACATGTCTCTGGGCCTCCATCCCTTATAATCTATCTCATGTATCCTCTGTGTACCCTGGACATGTCTCTGGGCCTTCATCCCTTATATACAGTCGTGTAGTGAGAGCACATCCATGTAGGGGAGCACCAAGTGGGTTAAAGTCCTGATAACACTCATAACTCATAACTCATTCGCACTCATAACGGGTGCTTACTCTTACTCTTACTCATGCTTTGCTTGCATCTCCGGGTCAGTCATGTAGTAGGAGAAGATACATGTATTCATTTAGGGGGAGCACACGGTGAGGTAAAGGCCTGATAACAGCTGTCACAGGAGGGCCTTCACACAGGACACATGTCAGGCAGGGCGGTGAGGTTGACACACACAGGGTGATCGGGCAGGACGGTGACGTTGGCACACACAGGGGCAGGGAGGTGAGTTTGGCACACACAGGGTAATCAGGTTCCTGTTCTTAGTGGAGGGGGGTTCCCTGTCCTCAGGGGAGATGGAGTTCCTGTCCCCAGGTGAGATAGGATCCCAGTCCCCGGGTGAGAAGGGGTCCCAGTCCCCAGGTGAGAAGGTGTCTCAGTCCCCATGGGAGAAGGGGGTCTCAGTCCCCAGGGAAAATGGGTGTCCCTGTCCACAGGTGAGTGGCCTAGAGGGTCCCAGTCGCCAGGTGAGTGGCCTAGAGGGTCCTAAGTCCTCAGGGGAGATGGAGTGGGGTATTGGATGGTGTGGGGGATATACCACTTGGTGACTTGGTCACTTACCATGACCAAGTCTGTAGGGCTCTCATTTATGGTCACCTGGGCTCCCTCCAGAAGCAGCACGGATGGGCAATCAGCATATCCCCAGGGAGCAATGCTACGGCTTGACATGCTCTATCTAAAGCACACTTGTCAAAAGAACAAAGAGTAAACAGAGATAAACTGTATGTCATTTTAATAGATTGCAAGCTCTTGGGAACGGGATCTCTGATGGGCTTTCTTAAACTGCAGTGTAGGTCACTTACACATACATAGTTATTCAGGGCCCCGCCCCCCCTCTGGAAGCACAGACCTTGGCCCTCCCGCTGGCACCGCTGTGTCAATCCAAGCTTCTCTGACAAATACACTGCTTATGCATGGCGCTCGCCCCCTTTCTCTAGAGCAGCCTAGGGGTGTGTTGGGGGCGGGGCTGGATGCAGTGTTGCCGCTGACGTTATTAAGCCAGCGGAGTTCTACCTTACGTCAGTGTTCCCTGTGGAGTTCTCCCTTACGTCAGTGTTCCCTGTGGAGTTCTCTCTTACGTCAGTGTTCTCTTTCCGCGCGCTCCCGTGGCTTGCCTCTCGTCGAAAAATGCATACGACGGACTGCGCATGTCCAGTCGATATGTCACACCACAGAGAGCGAGGCAGAATCTTACATTTAAAGCGGAGGTTCACACAAAAATTTAACCTCCGCTTTTCGGAACCCGACCCCTCCGGTGACACATTTGGCACCATTCAGGGGGGAGGGGGTGCATGCAGATACCTGTCTAAGACAGGTATTTGCACCTACTTCCGGCATAGACTCCCACGGGAGTCTACACCCCCTCCTGTCCCCTCCCCCCGTGCTCTCTGCTGGGACACACACAGGTCCCAGAGACAGCGGGGACCAGTAAGGAAGCGCAGTAGGGAACCAGGAAGTGAAGCCCCAACACTTCACTTCCTGATTCCCTTGGAATGGCGGCGGCAGCACCCGAGGACCGAGGGACGATTCAGTCTCTGGTGCCGACATCGCTGGACCCTGGGGCAGGTGACTGTCCTTATTTTAAAAGTCAGCAGCTGCAGTATTTGTAGCTGCTGACTTTTAATTTTTTTTTCGTGGGACTCCCTCTTTAAGATTCTCTCCCTCCACACGCTCCTCATGGCTTGCCTCCCGTCGGAAAATGCATATGATGAACTGTGCATGTGCAGTCGATACGTCACGCCAGCTGATCGGGAAATCAGCTGGAGTGATGTGACGTACTGCGCATGGAGGAATTTTTTGACAGGAGGCAATAATCGACGTTACACCAGTGTATACTACTAGTCCCTTCTTTCCTGGGGTGGTATTTTGGGCTCAATCGGAGAGAAACTTCCACACAGTTGCTCGCAGGAGGGTCGGTCTACCTGGATCTTGTGTCTAAAATCCACTGGTACCAACCTGCCAAATTTGGGGTCTCTAGCTCAAAGTATGGGGGAGATATGGACTTCCAAAGGGGACCGACCCATGGTGCCCACCAAGGCCGAGGGGGCAGCGAGCGACCGCTAGATTGGAACCGGTCCCTTGGTGCCCCATGGCCGGTATGAACTTTTCGCTTTACTGGTCCATATCTCTGGAACTATAGGTCACAGGAACTTCAAACTTGGTAGTTGAGGGTTCATAGTGGCCCCCTAGCTGCAGGCCAAATTTGAGGTCTCTGGAACGAAAGGTGCCCGAAATGACTTTTCTGAAAACCACCATGCATGCTTTGTGTCAACCTAACTTTCAAACTCAAGCATTTTTTGGGCTCCAGGAAAGTCATCTTCCGAATTTTCTGGGTAGCAGAACAGGTTTTACCGCCCTAGGGGTGCCGTCTTTGAGAGACGGTTACGGGCCAACCGTAGGGTCTAGGAACCCCAAATTTGGACCACATGTAGTGCATCGTCCCCTACAAGTGTGCCAAGTTTGGTGTTCCTAACCCCAACAGCCGAGGAAATATCAGCCCCCCAAGTTGACTGAGTTTCCCATAGACTCCAATGTTAAACATGCGGTTTCTACCGGTTGACCTTTTGGGGTGCCACTGGCCTGCCAAACGTTCCCTGGACCCCAAACTTGGCCAGTGAGTACCTGAAAAGCATCCCCACAGCCTCCCGGTGTCGGTGTATTTTTAAGACCCATAGAACTGGAGAGCGCCACGCACGTCTTTGCCGGCGTTTTGTGAGGGGTCCACCGGTCCCCGAAAGTCGAGGGGGTTGCCATTCTGTACAAAAGGCCTGAAATATGAGACCTACGGAGCCTTCCCCGGTGAACCGGGTCTGAGCTACACCATTTCAGAGTGCCATTTTCTGGTTACCACCGGGCCCCGGTTGGGTGTGGGGGTACCCATAGAGTGTCTCTACATCACCCCCAAGCTTTGTAATTTTGTGACCCATGGTCAGGGAGCACCGGTACCGTGAAGACGGTCAACATTGTGGCCCCGGTAAAAGGTCCCCGAACCTCAAAATGTTTATGAGGTGCAGCTGTGCTATCTGGGAAGAAGGGGTGCAAGTTTGGTTTCGCTAGCACATTTGGTCGTCGAATGGTTGAGCGATAAATGAAATCCGCCACAATTTGGCCTGGTTTCCCCATAGACTCCCATGTTAAGTGAGGGGCCTAATTTGGGGAGTCGGTACCGGCCTTCCTTCGGTTCCCTGCCATGGCTCTTCCCTATAAGTGTGCCAAGTTTGGTGTAATTTAACTCAGTGGGTCCCCAGAAACCGGAGCTCAAAGTCGCCCCAATATCGGCAGTTTTTCCCCTATACGGCAAAGTGAAGCGAGGGGTGCCGTCTTTGGGAGACGGTTACGGGCCAACCGTAGGGTCTAGCAAATTTGGAACACATGTAGTGCATCATCTCCCCTACAAGTGTGCCAAGTTTGGTGTTCCTAACCCCAATAGCCGAGGAAATATCATCCCCCCAAGTTGACCAAGTTTACCATAGATTCCAATGTTAAACATGCGGTTTCTACCAGTTGACCTTTTGGGGTGCCACCGGCCCACCATAGGTTCCCTGAACCCCAAACATGGCCAGTGAGTACCCGAAGAGCATCCCCACAGCCTCCCGGTGTCTGTGTATTTTTAAGACCCATAGAACCGGAGAGCGCCACGCACGTCTTTGCCGGTGTTGTGTGAGGGGGCCACTGGTCCCCGAAAGTCGAGGGGGGTGCCATACGGTGGAAAAGACTTGAAATACTATAATGAGACCCCCCTGAGCTTTCTACGGTTAACCGGATTCGAGCTACACCATTTCACAGTGCGATTTTGCGGTTACCGGAAGATTCCGGTTGGGGTACCGGACCCCGGTTTGGTGTGGGGGTACCCATAGAGTGCTTCTACATCACCCCCAAGTTTTGTAATTTTGTGACCCAGGGTCAGGGAGCACCGGTACCGTGAAGACAGTGAACATTGTGGCCCCGGTAAATGGTCCCCGAACCTCCAAATTTTTATGAGGTGTAGCTGTGATATCTGGAAAAAAGGGGTGCAAGTTTGGTGTCGCTAGCCCATTCGGTCATCGGGTGGTGGGATTTGACCCGGTGGGTCCCCGGAAACCAGAGCTCAATGTCGCCCGTTTTTTCCCCCAGGTGGAAAAATGAAGCGAGGGGCCCACTTTGGGGAGTCGGTACTGGCTGCCCTTCGGTTTCCAGGACCCGAAATTTCTTCCACGTGCAGCCATGGGTCTTCCCTACAAGTGTGCCAAGTTTGGTGGGTTTTCACTGAGTGGGTCCCTGGATACAGGATCTCAAAGTATCTTCCGAGCCTCTCCTACACTGTTTTCTCTTCCTCTGGCTTGCCTCCCGTCTGAAAATGCATTCGACGAACTGCTCATGTGCAGTCTTATGTCATGCCAGCTGATCGGGAAATCAGCTGGTGTGACGTAGCGTAGGAGGCATTATTCGACGGGAGGCACTAATCGACACTACACCGGCTGCTGGGCTCTGTTTTAGCCCAACTGCTCATTGAATTTACCCGTGCTGTCTGCCTGACATTTCTCCACAGTTCTTCACAGCTGATTTTCACATTTCTGCCTTGTTGTGTAGAGCGTCCCTTAAGCACTGCTCTGTTGTCTCTGGCAGAACTGTTGTGGAGCTTTACAACAGTTCTGCCAGAGACAACAGAACAGTGCTTGAGGGACGCTCTACACAACAAGGCAGAAATGTGAAAATCAGCTGTGAAGCACTGTAGAGCAATGTCAGGCAGTTTTTCTTTTCCTATGCATCAGATTTTCCTTTCTATTGACAGACACAGTGAGTAATACCAAACACAACTGTGAATATTGTGCTCCACCTGCAGTGACAGTGGTCACACATCCATATTTTCCCAGCTGGCCCATGAGTATTCCTGGGCTAGTGATCATTTTATAGCTGCAGTTTTCCCTCTGGTGCTCATTCCTCCTCCTGCTTTTCAGCAACTGGTTGCGCCTGCTGATTGCAGAGGTGTAAAACGTCCTTCACCACTTTTCCCTGTGGCATCTGACATAAAAATGCCCAATAGTTTTAATTCTGACAGAATTCCTATATGGTGGTGGTCATCAACCTGTTGCTATCCTGCCAGGAATCTATCAAAGCTGACAGTCAATCACAGGTGGCAGAGTTGTTCCCTGTCCAAGAATGGTTGTTGGCTTTGAAAACTTCCCAGTGGGAAAGCTGTGGCTGGTTCGGAGTCATGTCACGCATGATTAAGTCCCCATCTTGCTGACCCTCCATTGGTAAGACTGGGACATTTGTGTTCCTCCCCCACTTTCAGAGTGGTGCAGAGAAGGCATGTTCCTGACATCGTATGGGATAAGACAGGGAAGGAGGGCTAGCAGGGATTAGCACACCAGAGGAATATGTCACCACCATGTCCCTTCTCTGCATATGGGAAAAACCTCTGCCCTGTTGACCTCTGTATTTCACCTAATGATCTAATGACCTCTGTACATTGACGTACCTGACTGCCACCCTGCTGACCCCTGTACACTGCCCCATTGTCCTTCACCTTGCTGACCCCTGTACACTGCCCCACTGACCTTCACCCTGCTGACCCCTGTACACTGCCTGACTGAACTTCACCCTGCTGAACCCTGTACACTGTCCTGCTGATTTTTACCCTGCTGACTCCTGTGCATCGCCCTGCTGATCTTCACCCTGCTGACCCCAGTACACTGCCCCACTGACCTTCACCCTGCTGACCCCTGTAAACTGTCCTGCTGATCTCTGTCCTCTGCCCTGCTGCTAAACCTTGTACACTGCCCTACATGCTCATTTTAATTGGGGCTTTGCTCATTTCTTTTTTTTTTTTAAACGGTGATGCACCCCGGTGATCTCTGATCTCTTCCTTGTTGTTCGGGTAGATTTACACCATTTAAACGCTGCCTACTTCTGCTTTAAAGTGTAAACATGAAAAACGCTTACTTTATATTAGTTACATATTCCCATTAACATAGCATAATTTAAATGAAAAGAAAAATGCTGATTAACATTTTTAGTTCTTTTGCTTGCTTACATAGGTGTGCGCAGCCAATTTTATTAGGGTGTGCATCCAACACACATATGCATGTGTTACAGGAGAGCATGGTACAGCAAATGGTGGGTGTAGCCAAATTGAGTGGGAGGATCTTAAAGGGACAATAAATACCAGGAGTGTACTACAGAGTTCAGAAGTGCTCTACTTATAGCGTGCCGAGTTCTGGAGTCCACTATGTACAGCGTGCAAAGTTCAGGAGTGCGCTACATACAAATTGCACAGTTCAGGAGTGCACTACATGCAGAGTTCAGAAGTGCCGGGTTCAGGAGTAAGCTATGTACAATGTTAAGGAGTGCACTACTCACATGGTGCAGGGTTCAAGAGTGCACTTTGTACAGAGTGCAGGGTTCAGGAGTGTGCTCTGTCCAGAATCTAGGGGTTCAGGAGTACACTATGTACAGAGTGCAGGGTTCAGGAATGCGCTACATACAGAATGCAGGGTTCAGGAGTGCATTTTGTACAGAGTGCATCATGTACAGGGTGCAGAGTTCAGAAGGGCTTTATGTACACAGTGCAGGGTTCAGAAGTGCGTTATGGTATGTAAGGAGTGCAGGGTTCAGGAGTGCGTTATGTACAGGATGAAGCGTTCAGAAGTGCGTTATGTACAGGGTGCAGGGTTCAGAAGTGCATTATGTACAGTGTGCAGGGTTCAGAAGTGCATTATGTACAGAGTGCAGGGTTCAGGAATGCGCTACGTACAGAATGCAGGGTTCAGGAGTGCATTATGTACATGGGTGCAGGGTTCAGTAGTGCGTTATGTACACAGTGCAAGGTTCAGAAGTGCGTTATGTACAGAGTGCAGGGTTCAGAAGTACGTCATGTACAGGGTGCAAGGTTCAGAAGTGCGTTATGTACAGAGTGCAGGGTTCAGGAATGCGCTATGTATAAAATGCAGGGTTCAGAAGTGCATTATGTACAGGGTGCAGGATTCAGAAGTGCTTTATGTTATGTAAGGAGTGCAGGGTTCAGGCGTGCGTTATGTACAGAATGCAGGGTTCAGAAGTGTGTTATGTACAGAATGCAGGGTTCAGAAGTGCGTTATGTACAGAGTGCAGGGTTCAGAAGTGCATTATGTACATGATGCAGGGTTCAGTAGTGCATTATGTACACAGTGCAGAGTTCAGAAGTGCGTTATGTACAGGGTGCAATGTTCAGAAGTGTGTTATGTACAGAGTGAAAGGTTCAGGAATGCGCTACTTACAAAATGCAGGGTTCAGTAGTGTGTTATGTACAGAATACAGAGTTCAGGAATGAGTTATATACACAGTGCAGGGTTCAGAAGTGCATTATGTACAAAGTGCAGGGTTCAGGAATGAGCTATGTACAGAATGCAGGGTTCAGAAGTGTATTATGTAAGGGTGCAGGATTCAGAAGTGCGTTATGTTATGTAAAGAGTGCAGGGTTCAGGAGTGCGTTATGTACAGAATGCAGGATTCAGAAGTGCATTATGTTACGTAAGGAGTGCAGTGTTCCGGAGTGTGTTATGTACAGAATGCAGGGTTCAGAAGTGCGCGATGTACAGGGTGCAGGGTTCAAAAATGCATTATTTACAGAGTGCACGGTTCAGTAATGCGCTACGTACAGAATGCAGGGTTCAGAAGTGCATTATGTACAGGGTGTAGGGTTCAGAAGTGCGTTATGTACACGGTGCAGGGTTCAGAAGTGTGTTATGTACAGAGTGCAGGGTTCAGGAATGTACTATGTACAGAATGCAGGGTTTAGTAGTGTGTTATGTACAGAATACAGAGTTCAGGAATTAGTTATATACACAGTGCAGGGTTCAGAAGTGCGTTATGTACAGAGTGCAGGGTTCAGACGTGTGTTATGTACAAAGTGCAGGGTTCAGAAGTGCATTATGTATAGAGTGCATAATGCACTTCTGAGTGTTAATGCACTACATAATGCACTACAGAGTGTTATAGCCTAGGGTGGCAAGGCACTCTGATCCTCCAATCAGGGGGACAGATGCAGCATCAAATTGATGCTGCATCCACCTAAGTGAGTGTAAATGTCTATAGTTCTCTTTTAAGGCAGACCATTTCCCGTTTTAATAAATCACCAACATTGACGAAACACTCATACATATTGTTTTTCTTGCTTTTCTCTGTAGTTACTATGGGGCCAAAACACATTTTCTTGTCCACCCTATGCTCAAAATCCTGCACAGCATTTTAAACATATACGTCATCACTGGCCAACTTCTTCTTTTCTGATTTGCACCAGTAGTAGCATAATATTAGTCCTGTGAATGAAGATGATCACTACCAAAGATTTAAAAATTGATTTGGAGTGCAGGTGTCAGAACCTGTTATAACCTAAAATACCAATGCTGCTTGAATATAATGGAGCTGCCAAACAATGACTGAATTTGATGCTGTAGGCACTCCCCTTGGCACTTAGTGCAACATGTGGAGTTATCTGCAGGGTGCTTTTCAGGTCCAGGACCATGGTCTGCCAGGGGCAAAGCCCTTTCCTTGGAGATCCCTGTGGTGGTAAGCCCATTGTTAAGTGGGGATCCAGAATGGGGTTAATCACCTGTTAAACCTGTTTATTAGATTGTGGTGAGTACAGTGAGTAAGACTTTTAACGTATTCAGTACAGGGTTCCCTTCTTTTTTTAGAACCCCTGTGGTTTATACTGCACCTGCACACATCCCCAAGTGGTGTTGAGTCCTCCTGTATAAACTGGGCACCGTTGTGCCTAGTCAACCCTAGCATTTACTGTGCTTGCACAGCCTCATTTTTAGGGAGGTTACTGAGGCTCCTCACCCTGCCTCTACCTATTTGCAGGTGGGACATTAGACAGGCAACATCTCCTGGTTCTCTCTCTGCTAAAGTCACATCACAGTGATTATTACTGCAATACCTGTATTACTACAGCCCACCAGTGCTTGGCACTGAGTCATACTCACTCCCTCTCTCCTTCTACATAGGGTGTGAGCAGGGGCGTGGTTGGGCACTGCAACTGGAAGCAAGATGTGGCATGCCTAGTATACTGTGAAGAAATCAGGATGTGGCCATACCTACTCTAACAGTGCAAAGGGTTTTCAGGGCTTAGTTAAAAAAGATCTAAGCCTACAAGCTATATACACAACATATCACCTGCCTACCTATCTCCTCTGCACTCCCTCGTTCACTGGTTGCCATCAAAATTTTCCCTTCTAAAGCAACCCATTCTAAAGCCATCAGCTACCGCTCACCTCTGCACCTTTCTTCACTGCTGCTGCTAACCTCTGCACTTCTCCTTCACCAGTTCTTACCCCTGCATCCCTCTTTCATTACTGCTAACCTCAGCCCCATTTCTCACACTTACATACAATGTAGCTGCCTGCCCCCCTCCTCACATTCACACACAATGCAGTCCTCCTCACACTCACATAAAATGAACGCCCCTGCACCTAATTTTTAAACTCACATATCCTGCTGCCCCCATCTTCACACTCATATACAATTCAGCCCCCTGCCCCCCTTACAGATACATACAATGTAGCCCTCCTCCTCATACATATATATAATGCAGTCTCCTTTCTCACACATGCATACGATACAGCCACCCTGTCCTTCACACATACAATACAGTTCTTCCCCCTCACAAATACATACAATACAGCCCCTTCTCACACATACATACAATGCAGACCCCATCCCCCTCACACATACAAATAAGGCAGCCCCTCTCAAATAATGTAGACTCCCACACACATAAAAACATTGCAACTCCTAAGGATTCCAGCAGCTGCAGGTGGACATGGTCACATGCTGTGCAGCGACAGAAAGTATCCTTGTTCCTCCTGTTTCCTGGCAGCGAGGCTAGCATAGGGGAAGTCATCATGCTTATATAAAAAAAAGTGGGCAGTCAAATGTGGATCACCCAGTACACACCAAGCTGCCAGGCAGCATGGTGTGTGCTGGGTGATCACATTGCGAGAAGTTGAGGATCTCTCTCCATAATGTGGATGCCCGTCGCTGGGGATCCTAAACCTAGGGTGGCCACGTGTCCCGGATTGCCCGGGATTGTCCCTTATTTCAGATTTTTGTCCCGTGTCCCGGGTACCTTCATTCCGGGACAATACAGTGTCCCGGAATGAAAAAAAAAAACACACCGCCGGCTGGCACCATTCTGACTCCGTCTCCGAGTCCACCACCCTTATAATCATTATACAGTAACACACACATCATATGCGCAGCTAAACTGGTTGCTAGGCTAGGGCCGCCCGCCCCGCGTCTAGCAACCAGTGACGTCAGCTGGCACCGTCCGTCATGTGGGAGTCAGTGAAGTGGGCACCCGCACTCTAGTCTACATGCTACGGCTGAGCAGTGCCAGCGCGCCTCCGAGAGAGAGAGCAGCCACCAGCCTGCCATACTTACTAGCCTGCCCTGTGCCCACCAGTGATGTCACAGACAATCAGAGTCAGACAGGCCGGGAGCGAAGCCCGCGCTTAGTACTGCATAACTCTCTGCAGTCTGCACCCATCTCGGCACCCCCCGGACCCGCCCCTCCTCCTCCGGCGCCCAGCAGCATTTAGCAGGGACTGGTCTGGTATGACCTTTGCTCTCCAGTGTCAGCCCGCCCGCTGTCAACTAGGAATGGATATGCCCGACTGCTGCTACTGCTTAAGTGGCAGGCGGAGGGTCCGGTGATGACATGAGAAGAAGGCAGAAGTGGCTGAAGCTGTCAGGCTGACTGAAGAGGAACATGCAGTGTCCAGACTCCAGTCCTGGATCTTCTCCTCCCCGTCCTCCCTGCACTTCACCACAAAGACCGAGGACATGTGCTGCAGGAAGTGATTGACACCTACTACAAGGAAATGCAGTAATTCAGGTACAGGGGGACATACTACACCATAGGCTGGACCGGGCTTATGTCAGGGCTGTGACAGGGAGAGAGCAAGCAGGACTTGAATAGGGTGGCCATGAGGTGGGTGGTGTGCTCTGCTTCTCCTAACATTGACATGGCCATCACTCCTCAGGACTCTCTGCAGAGGGCACTCTGGAAGTACTATCTGTGTGCCTCCAGAGTGCCCCCTTACTTCCTCCAGAGTGCTCCCTAACTTCTTCCTGAGTGCTCCCTTACTCCCCCCCCCCCTTACTTTATCCAAAGTGCCCCTTTACTTTCTCCAGAGTGCCCCTTTACTTTCTCCAGAGTGCCCCTTAGTACAGCAGTACTAAGGGGGCACTCTGAAGGGGGATGTAAGGGGGCACTCTGAAGGGGGATGTAAGGGGGCACTCTGAAGGGGGATGTAAGGGGGCACTCTGGAGGAGGATGTAAGGGGGCACTCTGGAGGAGGATGTAAGGGGGCACTCTGGAGGAGGATGTAAGGAGACACTAAGGGGGCACCCCGGGGGATGTAAGGGGGCTCTGACTAAGTTAGTACCGCCAGAGTGCCATCTTACATCCCCCCTTACAACCTCCAGGGTGCCCCCTTAGTGCCTCCAGAGTGCCCCTTGACTTCCTCCAGAGTGCCCCCTTACATCCTTCGAAGTGCCCCACCACCAAGGTGCTATAGCAGTGGCTGACAGACTATCAGGAGGTGGTATTGCACGCCTCTCCTGTACATATTACCCACCGCCATACACTCCGCACTCCTCTCCTGTACATATTACCCACCGCCATACACTCCGCACTCCTCTCCTGTACATATTACCCACCGCCATACACTCCGCACTCCTCTTCTGTACATATTACCCACCGCCATACACTCCGCACTCCTCTCCTGTACATATTACCAACCGCCATACACTCCGCACTCCTCTCCTGTACATATTACCCACCGCCATACACTCCGCACTCCTCTCCTGTACATATTACCCACCGCCATACACTCCGCACTCCTCTCCTGTACATATTACCCACCACCATACACTCTGCACTCCTCTCCTGTACATATTACCCACCACCATACATTCTGCACTCCTCTCCTGTACATATTACCCACCGCCATACACTCCGCACTCCTCTCCTGTACATATTACCCACCACCATACACTCCGCACTCCTCTCCTGTACATATTACCCACCGCCATACACTCCGTACTCCTCTCCTGTACATATTACCCACCGCCATACACTCTGCACTCTTCTCCTGTACATATTACCCACCACCATACATTCCGCACTCCTCTCCTGTACATAATACTCACCACCATACACTCCACACTCCTCTCCTGTACATAATACTCACCACCATACACTCCACACTCCTCTCCTGTACATAATACTCACCACCATACACTCCGCACTCCTCTCCTGTACATACTACTCACCACCATACACTCCACACTCCTCTCCTGTACATACTACTCACCGCCATACACTCCTCACTCCTCTCCTGTACATACTACTCACCGCCATACACTCCTTAATCCTCTCCTGTACATACTTCCCACCGCCATACATTCTGCACTCCTCTCCTCTACATACTACTCACCTCCATACACTCTGCATTTCCAATTTAACATTACCACATTCTGCACTATTTAAGTCATCTCAGACTCTCTTTAACAAAACCCCCTTTAAGCAAATATTTAGCGCAATTTAAGACACGTCCACTGTTTACCATGACGCGCTTTGCGCGCCATATTGTTGTTCTTCTTGATGCCTAGGGCCCACTTTTGATCTTGCACATGGGCCCGCTGATTTCATGATACGCTCCTGCCCCAAAAATCGGCAAAAAAAGATGTCAAAAATCATCTTTTTTTTGGGGGGTGTCCCTGAATGGCAGTTTGGAAATGTGGTCACCCTACCTAAACCGCTTTGGGGAGGTGGATTGCAGCTGTGCGAACCAGAGGGATACCTCGTTAAAGGGGGACACCGCCATTGGGATACAGCTATTACTCCTGTTACCCCTGCAGGGGTGAGGCGCTCTGGTGAGTGCAGAGGGTGATGCGGATGGAAGCGGGGAGCACTGGAGAGTCACCTTTATTTTATTTGTGCACGGATCACTGTTCAGAGACTGCTATTTAATAGTGTATAATCATATACACATACAGATTTTATATATATATATATATATTTTTTTTTTTTTTTTTTGGGACTCATCACTTTGTAATTCACACATGTCACTTTATTTTGGTTGTGTACAGGAGCAGCCCACGGTAGATGTTTTTTGGATTTGTTGTTTTTTCAACATGTTCATTTGAGTTCACATACATATATATACATTTTCAGGGATTGAGTCATGCAGCACTAAGCACTTGTGACTTTTTTATTTTTGATGTGCTGAAGTATTACTGTCATATAAATATTTTTTACACTTTTATATTTATATATTTTTTATACTTTAGTTTATATTTGTGTTTTATACATATATTTATTTATTGAAGCACCATTCACTTTATATGGAGTGTTGGCAATATTCACAGTAGTGGATTGAATTTAAACATAATTTTTTCTAATCTAATAATATTTTGAACAGCGCCATTTTCCCTTTTGTAGAGCTTTAATTGTAATTATACGCATAGGGATAAGGGGGCATATGGATCTGCTAGCTCAGCTTTCAGCTCTATTAGGGGTGGTAGTTCATCCACTCGGGCCCCATTACCCTTTCCTGTGAAGGATGGCCCCCACTCTGGTTCCCAGTTTTTCTCTGACCATTTGGCTGGCTCATCAGCCACACAGCTTCTTCTTTTCTATCTAGAGAAGTATTTTCTGCCACAATATCAGAGTTTTTGACCTTATTGAGGCCATAAATAAAAGGGGTCACAGTCCTTTCAACCATGCCTCCTAAATTAGTATTTGATTTTACCCTTGAATGCCCAAGGAGGAAATGACAGGCTCTTTTGCCTTCTGAGGCATTGGATCAGGATGAAACACCAGTTACAAAGACTTCTTCCCATCTAAATTATATCATACTGTAGATACCTGTATTAGCGATTTACACTCCTTCTTAGCGTTCGTGCAGCCTGAATCATTGTAAGGTATATTCAGTATGTAGTCCGATAAAGTCTATAAACCATCCTAGAACTTCTCCATGCACTCTTTGGCAGATCCTGTCCATCATGGGAACTTGGGAACTCACTCAGAGAACATTTTTACTCCTCCCCGTTCTGCCCAAGAGTATTCTATTTAAGAAAGTTTTCCTTCTAAGTTGTCACTTCCTACCTGGACCAGAAGCTAGATGCAACACTGACCAGGATCTTCCTACCTCAGGACAAACTTCTGTCCTTTCATTCTCATGCTGGTGTCAAGCCAGGAGTTAGATAGCAGATAAAACTGTTCAGATGTGCTGATTTGCAGAAAGGTCAGTAAACAAGAGCACATACCATGAGCAGGACGGTAATTAGAGCAGGTTGGCTGGTACTTGTGGTGCACCACTGCAGATGTAGGTGGAACAGCAAGAGACTGGTGTGCAGCAGGAAGCAGGTCAGGACAGTCATCTTGTAATGATGAGTCTGGTAACACAGAAGGGTCATGCAAAAGCATAGTCTAGACAAGTCAGGTAACACACATGTAGATAAGAGTTCAAACGGTACCAATCAGCAGCAGGGATGAGCAGAACAAGCCGGATTATAAACAAGTAGATCAGAGTTCAAACGGGACAGATTCAGCAGCGAAGAAGAGCAGAGTCAGAACAAGCTGGATCATACACAGTATACTTAGGGAAGATATCAGATGGGTTAAGCAGGAGCAAACAAATACTATCACAAGCACTGGTGGTGTGTTGACCCAGGTGTTTTAACCACTTCAATACCGGGCTATAGTCATATGACGTCCGCAGATGGGATCTCCCATCCTGGGCGGGTGTCATATGATGTCCTCGGCTTCTCGCCGCTCCTGCGGTGATCGAGGATGAGGTGTGTCCCTCGAACACAGCCCATCCCAGCCGGTCACATGTATTGGCCACGGGCGCGGGCAGAGCTGTGATCGGGGACGAGGCTTGTCACCATGATATAGCCCAACCCCGATCGCAGTAAAGAGCCAATAAAATTGTCTCTTTACCATGTGACCGGCTGTGTCCAATCACAGCCGGTCACAGAATGTCAACAAACCGCGGTAACAAGATGTTACCGGGTTCCGGCCTCACACACCGATCATGTGCGAGAAGGAGATTGCGGTGACAGCTCGTTACCGCTTACAGTATACACCAACACACACTGATTGCCCCCCCAATAAAGAGGACCTGTCACCAGCCATCAAAGTACCTGTCACAGTCCATCAAAGTACCTGTCACCACCCATCAAAGTACCTGTCGCAGTATATCTGAGTACCAGAGTACCTGTCACAGTCCATCTGAGTACCCGAGTACCTAAAGTACCTGACACAGTTCATCTGAGTACCCGAGTACCTGTCACAGTTCATCTGAGTACCTGAGTACTCGAGTACCTGTTACAGTCCATCTGAGTACCTGTCACAGACCATCTGAGTGCCTGTCAGTCCATCTGAGTACCTGTCACAGTTCATCTGAGTACACGAGTACCTGAGCACCTGTGACAGCCCATCTGAGTATCTGTCACAGTTCATCTGAGTACCTGTCACAGTCCATCTGAGTATCTATCACAGCCCATCTGAATACCTGAGTACCTGTCACTGCCCATCTGAGTACCCAAGTACCAGTCACCAGCCCATCAGAGTACCTGAGTAATTATCTGTAGCCCATCAGAGTACCCGAGCACTTGTTACCAAGCCATCAGAGTACCCGAGTACCTGTCATCAGGCCATCAGAGTACCCAAGTATCTGTCACCAGGCCATCAAAGTACCAGAGTACCTGTCACCAGGCCATCAGAGTACCCGAGTACCTATCTCCAACCCATCAGAGTACCTGAGTACCTGTCACCAGCCCATCAGAGTAACCGAGTACCTGTCACCAGCCCATCAGAGTAACCGAGTACCTGTCTCCAGCCCATCAGAGTACCCGAGTACCTACCTGCAGCCCATGCCTCATAGAATATATGTTGGGGTGTTTGCTTTCCAAAATGGGGACATTTTGTGGGTAATTTCATTGTCCTGGTGCTCAAGGACCTTCAAAAGTGTGATAGGTAGGAATGAAATGAGATGTGTAATTTATGCTCCTAGAACGCATGAAGGTACTACTTCAATGTTGGGCCTCTGTATGTGGCCAGGCTGTGTAGAAGTCTCACACATGTGGTATCGCCATACTCAGGAGGAGTAGCAGAATGTGTTTTGGGGTGTGATTTTTGCTATATACATGCTATGTGTTAGAAATATCTTATAAATTGACAACTTTGTGTAAAAAAAAAATAAGATTTTCATTTTCTTTCCACGTTTTCTGAAGACTTGTGTAAAAAAATGAACTGTTCAAAAGACTCATAATGCCTCATAGAATATACGTTGGGGTGTTTGTTTTCCAAAATGGGGTCATTTTGTGGTTAATTCCATTGTCCTGGTGCTCCAGGGCCTTCAAAATGTAATAGGTTGTTAGGAAATTAGAGGTGTAATTTATGCTCCAAGAACGCCTGACGGTGCTCCCTGCATGTTGGGTCTCTGTATGTGGCCAGGCTGTGTAAAAGTCTCACACATATGGTATTGCCATACTCAGGAGAAGTAGCAGAATGTGTTTTGGGGTGTCAATTTTGCTATATACATGCTTTGAGTTAGAAATACCTTATAAACTGACCACTTTGTCTTCCACGTTTTCCGAAGACTTGTGGAAAAAAATGAACCGTTCAAAAGACTCAATATGCCTCATAGAATAGATGTTGGGGTGTTTGCTTTCTAAAATGGGGTAATTTTGTGGGAAATTCCACTGTCTTAGTGCTTCAGGGCCTTCACAAATGTAATAGGTCCTTAGAAATATAGAGGTGTAATTTATGCTCCTAGAACCCCTGATGGTGCTCCCTGCATGTTGGACCTCTCTGTGTGGCCAGGCTGTGTAAAAGTCACACACATATGGTGTCGCCATACTCGAAAGGAGTAGCAGAATGTATTTTGGGGTGTAATTAGAAGTATGCATATGGTGTGTGTGAGAAATAACTTATTTTGACAATTTTGTGAAAAAAAATTCTTCATTTTCCTAAGAATTGTGAGAAAAAAATTGCAACTTCAAAAAACTCACCATGCCTCTTACTAGATACCTTTGA
This sequence comes from Lithobates clamitans, assembly GCA_037952925.1. Classification (NCBI taxonomy): domain Eukaryota; kingdom Metazoa; phylum Chordata; class Amphibia; order Anura; family Ranidae; genus Lithobates; species Lithobates clamitans. The sequence continues at coordinate 2,135,751 of JBBGZY010001275.1, forward strand.
TTGTCTACTTTTCAAAAAGGGGACATTTCAGGGCCTCGAGAAATGAGATAGGCCATCAGTGCTTCAGGTGTGATCAATTTTCAGTGATTTGCACCATAGCCTGTAAACTGTAACTTTCACAGAGACTAAATAATATCCACTAATTTGGGTTATTTTTACCAAAGAGATGTAGCAGTATAAATTTTGGCCCAAATTTCTGAACAAAAATGACTTATTTGCAAAATTTTATCATAGAAACTAAAAAAAAAAGTGTTTTTTTTTACTAAATTTTCTTTTTTTTTAACTTTATTTCTTTATTGAAGTTTTTCAAAAAATAGTAACACAAAGTGTAAAAACAGACATTACCCCCAGGACCCAATCTCCCTCTCCAGTGCTTCCCACTCCTTAAATAGGCAATGTGGATGATAAAATGGGCACATTATGGGAAGTTCTTGAGTAGAGTGGGCATCCTGTAAAGGGGCTCGTCTAAGGTTCTATTTGTTTCTTGATTCCCAGCCCATTCACTTCACTCTCACAACTCCATCCATTCCTCTCATTCGCTCATCTTGCAATCTCTTAGGATCTATTTTCTTTTGGGTCACTGCCCGTCATTTGCGTGTCTCTCTACGCTAATAAAATTTATGGATAAATCCCTTTTGCTTCCCACCAGGGTTTCCAGATCAAGTCATATTTCTTTAGTGCTCCTTGCTTTAGATATACCGATACCTTCTTGAGAATTAACCCGTTCATACTATTTAGCCATTCCCCACTGGACGGCGGTGACGCCGACTGCCATCGCCGGGCGATCAGGTTCCTAGCTTGGAATAGGCATCTCATAACTGCTAGATGACTGTTTCCTGGGTATCCCATTCCTCTTCAGTAAACCTAGTAGGAAATGTTTTGCCTCCAACTCAGTGGAGGTTCCAAACGTCCGGTCGATAATCCCAGTCACACCCATCCAGTAATGGAACAACTTCGGGCATCTCCAAAACATATGGTACACATCCGCCTCTAACTCCCCACACCTAGGGCATCTTGAGTCTGGCCGGCGGCCGAACTGGCAAAGTTTTCGAGGGGTATAATAGGTTCTATATAGCAAGAACAGATGTGACATCCTCTGAGAGGGGGACAGCGAGACCAGTGGGGCCAGTTCCAGAATTCTGTTCCATTGCAATTCAGGGATGTTTCCCACGTCTTTTTTCCCATTTTCAACTATACAAAGGGGATTCCCTCCCTCCCATTCTCCCCTTATTGATATGTGGATATATTTTTGAGATTAACCCTTTCCCTGACTCTGCATTAATTAGTTTTTGAAGAACAGGAATTGTGTTCCATTCTAGGGAGCTCCCTCTGAACTGGTCGACCAGTGCGTGCCTGACCTGTTAATGTCTGAAGAAAGATTTATTCGGTAGGGCGTATTGGTCTCTCAGTTCCTGGAAGGTTTTCAAAATGCCGTCTAGGTATAGCTGAGTAATGTATTTTATACCACATCTCTCCCATTCCTTTTCTACCCCCCATTTTTTGTAGTTCTCCCAGTTTGCTGTTCTCCCACAGGGGGGTATAATCCGTGAGGCCTCTATATTTCAAAATTCTTTTTAATATACCCTTTACTTTCATCATTAGATTCAGAGTAGGGAGTCCTGATGGAAAGGATCCGGCCTCCAGAGCTGCCAATATTGAATCATGTGTGGTATTTTGTAGGAATATCTTTCTGCCTGCTTCTTGGCCTGCTAGAATGCACCCCACTATATGCTGGAGTTGAGACTCCAAGAAATAACTTTTCCTGAAAAAGGGTTGCGGAAGCGCTACTCCTCCTTCCGACTTCTGGAGCTGCAGGGTAGTTAATCGAATTCTTGCTGAGCCACCCTTCCAGATCAATTCTCTGAACAAAATATCTATCCTTTGGAACCACTTTTTGTGAAGCCAGATTGGGGAGTTATGTAATACATAAAGAAGCTGTTGCATCGCCCAATCATTTTGATTAGGTTACAGCGACCTGCCACAGATAGTAGAAAGGCGTTTCCACACTTTTATTTTGCTCCTAAATTTGGCCAATAACGGGTCAATGTTGTGTGAGGTATAAAGTTGAGGGTCTCTGGTGATATTTATGCCCAGGTATTTAAATTTATTAACCACTTGGATCTGGGACACCTCCTCTGGAAGGGGGCTTTCCAAGGGATCTACAGGTAACAAGCTAGATTTTGCTCAGTTTGTCTTTAACCCGGAAATTTGACCAAATCTATCCTCCGAGGAATAACAGGAGGTCGTCTGCATATAATGCAAGTTTTTCCTCCAAATCACCTCTTTTAAAGCCCCTCACCTGGTCAGAGGCTCTGAGGGCAATGGCAAAGAGGAGGGATGACAGGGGACATCCGTGTCTCATCCCCCTCCCCAAACTAAATTTATCACATTGTTCATTATTTACCCTTACTCTGGCCTCTGGTGCTCTATAAAGCATTTTGACCCAGTTGATGAAGCCCGGTCCAAGTTGGACTGCCTCCAATGCCCTCCATAGGTACTGCCATTCTAAGCTGTCAAAGGCCTTGGCAGGGTCCAGTGACAGAATGGCCCTCTCTCTGCCCCCATCCTTTTGGACCTGAAGATTCAAATATAGCGCCTTATATTTGTGCTAGTTGTTCTGCCGGGTATAAAGCCCGTTTGGTTGGCGTGGATGAGTTTCGCTATGACTTTGTTCAACCTAGCTGCCAAGACCTTTGCAAGGATTTTCATATCTGTGTTCAACAGAGCAAATGGCCTATATGAGGCAACATCAAGTGGGTCTTTACCCTCCTTATGTATGGTGATTATAGTGGAGTCCATCATTGATGGGGGCAGCGCTTCCGTTAGTAGCGAGCAATTCAATACCCTCAACAGCTTGGGGAGCAATACCTTACCATAATGGCGGTATACCTCGGCAGGGAGGCCATCTGGGCCCGGGGATTTCTGCCTTGCCATTTCATTAGTGATCCGCTGCATCTCCTCTAGGGTTATGGAGCGGTCCAGCTCTATCCATCTCAGAAAGGAAGGGGTGACTCAGACCCTGAAAAAAACTATCCATTTCCTCCCTCGTCTCGTTCTGCCGAGAACTATATAGATGCTCATAATGAACTTTGAACTTGCCCACTATTTCTGGAGTATACAAGGTCACTCTTCCATTCTCTGTGGTAATCGTGGGTAATCGTGGGTACCACTGAGGTGGAGGAGTTTGTTCTAACCAGTTGCGCCAACATACGGCCCACAGTTTCCCCCTCTCCAAAGGCAGCTTGTTTCTGGAAGAGGTATTTGTTTTCAGACTTCCAGAGGGTTACTAAGCGGTAATTGTGTTGCTCCTTTATCCAGTTTTTAAGTGTATCGGCTGTCGGATTATTAATATATTGTTCTTCCGCTACTGCTACCCTCTCCCCAATTAATCTCTCCCAGTTTAATTTTTTCGAAATTTTCGCTCTTTTTTCACTTATGTCACAAAAACTAAAAAACCCAGTGGTGATTAAATACCACCAAAAAGAAAGCTCTATTTGTATGAAAAAAAATTGTAAAAATTTTGTTTGGGTGCAGTGTTGCATGACTGAGTAATTGCATTCAAAGTGTGAGAGCGCTGAAAGCTAAAAATTGGTCTGGGCAGGAAGGGTGTATAAATGCCCTGTATTGAAGTGGTTAAGGCCCCTTTCACACTTATACGACTTCAAAGTCGCACGATTTTACTGCGATTTCGCGGCCGCGATTTTACCGCGATTTGCCACGATTTTACCGCGATTTGGGAGCAGTACTACTTTGCCACGTTTTTGGCATTAAAAAATGAAAACATACAGTAGTTGGTATGAATCATAAGGGGGAACTTAAGTTTTAAATAAAAAAACTGGCGTGGGTTCCCCCCAGGGGCATACCAGGCCCATAGGTCTGGTATGGATTGTAAGGGGAACCCCCTACGCCGAAAGATCAGTGTGGGGGTCCCCCCAAAATCCATACCAGACCCTTATCCGAGCACGCAGCCCAGCCGGTCAGGAATGGGGGTGGGGACGAGCTAGCGCCCCCCCCCTCCTGGACCGTACCAGGCCGCATGCCCTCAACATGGGGGGTGGGTGCTTTGGAGCATGGGGGGGCGCAGTGCGGCCCCCCCACCCCAAAGCACCTTGTCCCCATGTTGATGAGGACAAGGGCCTCTTCCCGACAACCCTGGCTGTTGGTTGTCGGGGTCTGCGGGCGGGGGGCTTATCGGAATCTGGAAGCCCCCTTTAATAAGGGGGCCCCCAGATCCCGGCCCCCCACCCTATGTGTATAAGTATGGGGTACATGGTACCCCTACCCATTCACCTATAGAAAAAAGCGTCAATAAAAAACACAGTACACAGGTTTTTTAAATAATTTATTAGGCAGCTCCGGGATATTCTTCCGACTTCGGGGGTCTCTCTGGCGTCTTCTCCCGGTGTCCGCATCTTCTGCCGGCTCCACCGCTATCTTCTGGCGCTCTTTTGCCAGCGGTTGTCCGGACCTCTGGATCGTCTTCTTCCCTCTTCTCTTCCAGAGATGTTGACACGACGCTCTCTCCAGCCAGAATGGTCTCTGTGCGCTCCGCAAGGGACTTATATAGGCGGTGACTCGCCCCCTTATGCCGTCACAGTCCCTGGGCATGCTGGGTCTGTGACGTTTTAGGAGGCGTGGTCACCGGGTGATGACCACGCCCCCTTATGACGGCACAGTCCCAACATGCCCCGAGAAAGTGACCTCATAAGGGGGCGGGGTCACCGCCTATATAAGTCCGTTGCGGAGCGTTCAGAGACCATTCCAGCTGGAGAGAGCGTCGTGTCAACATCTCTGGAAGAAAAGAAGAAGGCAGAAGTCCGGACCACCGCTAGCAATTGAGCTGCAGAAGATAGCGGAGGAGCCGGCAGAAGATGCGGACACCGGGAGGAGACGGCGGAGAGACCCCCGAAGTCGGAAGAGGACCCCCGAAGTCGGAAGAGGACCCCCGAAGTCGGAAGAAGACTCCAGAGCTGCCTAATAAATTATTTTAAAAACCTGTGTAATGTGTTTTTTATTGACGCTTTTTTCCCTAGGTGAATGGGTAGGGGTACCATGTACCCCATGCTCATAGGGTGGGGGGCCGGGATCTGGGGGCTCCCTTATTAAAGGGGGCTCCCGGATTCCGATAAGCCCCCCGCCCGCAGACCCCGACAACCAACGGCCAGGGTTGTCGGGAAGAGGCCCTTGTCCTCATCAACATGGGGACAAGGTGCTTTGGGGTGGGGGGGCCCGGCAGGGTGTCCCCCATGCCCTAAAGCACCCACCCCCCCATGTTGAGGGCATGCGGCCTGGTACGGTCCAGGAGGGGGGGGGCGCTAGCTCGTCCCCACCCCCGTTCCTGACTGGCCGGGCTGCGTGCTCGGATAAGGGTCTGGTATGGATTTTGGGGGGGACCCCACGCCGATTTTTCAGCGTAGGGGGTTCCCCTTAGATCCATACCAGACCTAAGGGCCTGGTATGCCCCTGGGGGGGGGACCCACGCCGGTTTTTTCATTTAAAACTTGGCGCGGCGTTCCCCCTCTGGATTCATACCAGACAGCTGTCAGCACTGCCTGTCGCTCATCGGGAAAGGAAAGAAAAGTTTTCCTTTCCCGAATAGCGAGGCCAGGCTTGTGCTTACAAAGTCGTACTGAAGTCGTGTCTATTATTATTCAGGCACGACTTGCATGCTACTTCAGGGTTTAACATTGAGGTCTATGGAGTACAACTCGCATAGAAGTTGGACCAAAGTAGTGCAGGGACTACTTTCAAGTCGGCACGACTTAAAGTCGTGCCAATATGAATGGTAGTCATTGAAAATCATGGAGAATGACTTGTCATACGATTTTGCAGTACAAAATCGTGGGACAAGTCGTATAAGTGTGAAAGGGGCCTAAAGGTGAACAGTGGTGAGCTGGTCACTCACTGTTGCCTCCCAGGCAAGGGCTGTCTCAGGTGGGTTTTTCTCAGTCTTAAAAGGTACAGCCTAAATCCTTGTACTGACACCTGGGCAAAGAGGAAGCTCTCAATTCATGTTTACATTTGAATCTTTGGTTTTATAGTTGCTTCCTTGGAGCCTGTGCCATTTTTACCCCAGACCATTCCAACTCAGAATCTTGGGACAAATAAACTTGGTCCTTGGACATTACCATGCTTCTGACCTTCAAAGCCAGTCTCTCCCTAGCGTGGTGAATTTCCAACCTAGCATTGGAGTTAGGGAAACTCATTCCTAAGTAGTCGTAGAAAGGGGTTATCACAACAGATGTCCAGTCCTGTTCATTCTCTCTGTACAGGGGACTTGGTCATCAGAGGAAGCCCACCTTCAATATCCCTGAACTAAGATCATTTGGTTGTCTTTTCAATGCTGGACCCCTCTGTTGTACAGACACCCAGACAGATCCAGTCAGATAATGCCATGACAGTGGCCTACATCAATAATCAAGGATGCATCAGAGGTTGCTACATTCATAGGGAAGCAGACTTTATCTTCTCTTGGGAAGAATTTCATGTTTCGGCCCTATCTGCAGTTCACATCAGGTGTGGAAAATTACAATCTTACCAGTATCTGGATCCAGGAAAATGGGCTTTCCAATGTTGAGTTTTTTTTAAGGCCTTTGCCACAGATAGGGGATGTCTAATGTCAATCTGCTGACACTCAAAACAAACTGGACAGGTTTGTTACACGATCCAGGTACCCCCTAGACAAGGGGTCTTCAAACTATGGCCCTCCAGCTGTTCAGGAACTGCACTTCCCATCATTTGAGAGAAGGCCTTTCTCCTTATCCATCCTAATTAACACCGGTGATTCAGAATCCAGATTTTACGCCTGGGCTAGACAATAAACAGCTCCGGTGGTTGGTAGGACTAGGCATAACAAGTTGCATGCATTTCGCTACCCCGCAGGGCTGGATGTCTTTTCAAGATCTATCTGCCCTTTCATAAACCCTCTGAGCTCTTGGTCAGCCTTCCAATTGTCACATTGCCTAAGGTCTATACCGGATGCGGAAATATGTGTTAGTCCACTGACATTCTTTGAGCACCTATGTGAGGAAGGGAAACATGTACCACACTTGCTGTCACTTTTGTATTAACAGATCATTGAGCCTCCAGAAGGTCATATCCCTTCGTACATACGTCGATGGGAGGCGGACCTACAAATTTCTTTTACAAGACAGCAAATTAATAGGATTAATTTACTGGCCCACAAATCTTCTATAGCAAGCTGCTTTCAAGAACAGGGATAGAAGTTATTAGTCAGATGGTACAGGGTTCCCGTGTTACTTAATAAACTTTATCCACAAACCTCCAAGTTATGCTGGCGTTGTAATAAAGAGCCAGGGACATTATTACACATTTTTTGGCTGTGCCCTTTACTGCTTTCAAGAACAGGGATAGAAGTTATTAGTCAGATGGTACAGGCTTCCCGTGTTACTTAATAAACTTTATCCGCAAACCTCCAAGTTATGCTGGCGTTGTAATAAAGAGCCAAGGACATTATTACACATTTTTTGGCTGTGCCCTTTACTTACACCGTTTTGGAAGGAAGTGAGGAACATGATTAAACAACTGACATTAGTTGACCTTGGTTCGGACCCTTTGGGATATCTCTTGCACCTAAATGTGTTGCCCCTTCGTCAATGTAAAAAATCACTGATAGCTCACAGGCTAAATGCTGCTCGGGCAATGTATGACTTGTGGAAGTGTGCTATCACACCATCTTTGAAACATTGGTTTTCTAGAATAGATGAAATTAAGACAATGGAAAATATGACAGCATCTCTCTATGGAAGAGAGGAGGAATTTCGAGATACTTGGAGGCCATTGGACAACCTTTACTTGTACACCCAAATATGTTGATTGCTTTCCTGTTTAGTTTAGGAATTATGATCTACAAGGGTAGGCCTGGTTTGATAGGGGGATCCTGGGGGGTGAGGGGGGGGGGTGTTGGAAGCCATGAAGTTCCTTAGTTTTTCATACTATTATAATTTATTTATTTGGTTTATTTGATTTATTTGATAAGGGCTGTCGGCTAGACTTGTTCTCTATTCTAATACAGGTTTATTCCTTTTCTTATTATTGTTTGTATGTTTTGTTACAAATGAAAAATTTTGGATAAAGAATCCTTTATTCAGGGGCATGTTCATAGGAGAGATCATGTATTTGTAGCACTCTATAACAAAATATAGCAAACATTTAAGACCATACACGGGGATACAAAAATAAGGATGATGTTAAAAATGTATAAACAGTTGACATACCAACAAGAAAGCCTACACTTCGCTTGCCATAAATAAAATCAGCAGCAAGAATTCTGTTGGCACCAGAGTCATAGTGCTCCCCCTTTGATGCTTCCCTGATTGAGGCATGCCGAGGCCTCAAATGCTCCTCACAAGGATCCCAGAGAAGAGAAACCCCAACTTGCAGCCAGCAGAGAAAGAAAAAAGAAAGATAGAAAATACCCCAATGTGAAGATGTAAATATACCTCAGTATATTTGCCAAAGATCCCCATCACCCAGTATCATAAACATACATATGTTCTATATGACCAAGGGAGTATGTGAGAAAGTAGGAAATATATACCTTATCCTTGGAGAAGACCAAAATCATGGCAAACTGTCAGCGCAGAGCAACAGCATCTGCATCATGCAGATCCTCAGCTCTATATGCTAGTACAGATGCCACGGGAGTGAGCATGCGTGTCACCAATGATGCGTACGCGTCATTGATGATGAATCCGATGAGGTGTCCACATCATCAGAATGGGAGAGATTGCCATGTTAGATGGAGACATACAACACAGGAAAAAAAAGACTGCATAGCGAGGTTAAAATAGGATCCCTCAGACTCTAGGTGCACAGCGCCACACCATGACCTATGGGCCCATGGCATATGGGCTAAATCGCAGCATATCACTAAATAAACATGGCCCACAGGAAGTGAAATCACAGGCAGAGCATACATATTAATAGATATCAGCAATATCAATATCTCAGCATTAGGAGGTATCATGACAGATTAGCATGTGTGACATTAGGAGAATGGTGGCCCATTACATAAGAACAAGGATTTAACAATAGATGCAGATATGCAGAACAGACAGGGTGGCTATTTAAACATGTTTGTCCTGTCCTGAAGACATCACATATACATTATAACTATCCTTAGGAACAGATCTCAGATCATTCTTTATCACAGCCCCCTAACGAAAATCCCTCTAAAAAGAGCTGGTAGCTAAGCTGGCTGTTAAGGCCTTGGGGGGAAAGTCGCCCCAAGCTCCGCAACCCAGCGTGTCTCACGCTGGAGTAGGAGCTTGTTCCAATCTCCCCCCCCCCCTGGGATTGGGATGGGTCCGATCAAGAATGAGAAACTGGATCCGAGGAAAACTACTCTGGTGATGATCCCTAACATGTCTTCCCAAAGGAAGTTCAGGATTAGCAGTGGTCATACAGACAATATGTCTATATGTCCTTTTTCAAAAGTCTAATTTGTTTTACCCATGAAGCTTTTTCATTGACATGTTAACAGATAAACAACATTGCAAAATTGCACATATGCACTTTAATGTCTGGTATTGTTAGCAGTAAACACGCTTATTTATGTTGTATTTTTAATATATTGAATATTTGTGATTGATTCATGAGGAACATTTATTAGGTTTTTGCATTGTTACAGCATTTACTTTATAGTGTATAGTTGGGTAATTATTCCTCTTTGAGATCAGCGCTTTATGCTTTCAGCTTATTGTGAAGTATGTGTGCAAGGTAATTTGGGATGTTTATACCACTGAAAAGGTTCTTGCATCTGACTGTGACCAAAACGCAGCAAGATAACACAGTGATTTTATTTGGGAGGACTCTGTGAAGGTGAATTCCTCATCACTTATATTATGAATAAGATTAAATAACCTGTGTCTTCCATCCACTCACTCTGAAAATACAACAGTCAGAGAAAGTGAAGGGAGTGGGCCCATTTACAGCACGCAGCACAAGACACACACTGGAACCCAGTCACTCTGGAATCATAGAATTCTGAAAACAAATGAAGAGGATGGGTCCATTTACAGCTGACAGTATACACAGCACAAGGCACATACAACACAGCATACACAGCACAGAACATGTACAAACCTCACATAGCACAGAATGTATTCAACAAAGCAAAGAATGCATGCTGCACATAAACTTCAGAGAACACCTATCCTAGTTTGGAAGACAAATGATAAGAAGATGGGCATGTATGCATAAGCATACTTCTATAGGGTGTTTGTTGATTTAGGACCATACAGTAAAAAAGCTTGCATTAAGTAAGTATACATAGCCCCCAACTAACCCTGATTTTGAGGGACTGTCCCCGATTTGGAACAAAGTCCCTCTGTCCTTCTTTTCTCCTCATTTGTCCCTCATTTTGGACTTTCTTGACTAGGTGATAATGACGCATCCATGCTACTGGAAAATCCCCAATCACACATCCCAGGAGGCTGCAGTAGAAGGGACACACAGCGGCCATGGGCAGAGCTGGTGCACGTCATCACGGGCTAGCTGCCTAAATCTGGCTAAGGCAGCTGACTCATGATCACTGAGAAGGACCAAGATAGCAGGACGGGACCTAGGCTGTGACACCTGAACAATGGATCACAGTAGGGCAATGGTGTACCTGCTAGGCTTGTGAATATGTGAATTGAAGACAAGTGACCATGACAGTTAATAGGGGTTACAAAGAAAACAAGCTGGGGGAAGTGAATTTCCTCTTCAATATCTTGTCTGTGTGCGTCAACCTTTAACAACAGGGTGACATTCATTAGGAACATGCAGAGGGCTACATGAATATGACATAGTGTTGTACACAAGTATATTGGGTTATGGCTGTGAGTTTTCAGAAATCGGAAGCAACTTTGAAGCACTGCATCTGTGCCCTTGCTTATTCAATCATCATTGATAAAGCATTCACAAGGATGGTCATTTTAATAAAACTTATAGAGATGATGGTTTTCAGGATGGCCATTTTAAATAATCATTTGGTCATTCCCAGATGTTTCCATTCTTTCAAAACCCCTTTGGGGGCACAGCCTCTGGCTGTTTGATCTGCAAAGTTGCAGTGTTACCCACTTGCTTACCAATTATGAAAGATAAACTAACTTTTGTTATTTTGTTACAGGTGTTTCAGTCCTGCACCTTATTCCGTCACCTTTTCCAGCTGTTTGGCACACATTTGAAGATAACGAAGAAAACCTAGATTCTTCAACTATTGACAACATCAATAAAATTCTTCAGGTGTTTGTTCTAGAATATCTTAATATATGATTGTACTGTTTAAAAGATTTTTTTTTTGTTTCATAAAGATTTATTACGTATTTCAAGAAAAATACAACATAGTGTACCAATACAACAATGTAATAAATTGGGTAACAGGTAATTGTTTCCAAGCAATAAATCACATGTTCGGAGTATAGCAATTATCCAGCAAATACTGAAGTTCTATATGTATCTTGTTTGCGTAATAAAAAGAATTTGGTCAATGCTCTAGGGTTTATATGCTCCTCAGTTCAATATGACTCCTCTCAGGATAGTTTATTACTGTTTCAGAATCTTTCCGGAACCACCTGCCAGAGCCTAGATATATTAGTTTATCTTTACCCACTTGTCCTCATCTGTGGCTAGGGACATGTGGCTCAGTATCGGACATTACCACCCAAACCAAGCACCACGTCCATCCAGTTATAGGGCTCAGATTGTATCAAGAGAAGAAAAAGAAGACAGAATAGGGAGGGGAGGGGGGGAAGGAATACATAAAGAAGAAGGGGGAGGGGGGCACGTGGGGACTAGAGGGTGGGATCCCACCTGCTACCCTCCCCGTCTACTGGCCACCTGCTACATTCACTTGGTCTCCTGGATCCCTGGGGAGGACCATCCACTGTTTTAATTATTAAGTTTAGATATTCAGTGCAGAATATTTACTTTAATGTATTACAAATGTTTTATTGTAAAAATGACAAAGAGCAAGACAAAGCAAACACAGTAGTTAACACAGCAACTGTGCTAAAATTAAAACGTTCACTTAATTTACCATAATTTGAGTTGTGTTATCCCCTGCAAATGATGCACACACAGCTGCATAGATAGCCTATAAATGTTTATTTCTCTTCAATTCACTGAAGGACATAGCCCAGCAAGTAATCTTGACCATAGCGGTTATAGCGCCACCTCCCACACTAGGCACAAAAAACAAGATGAGCATCCCTTGCTGGTGGCCAAATCCCCCATCGGCTACAGTTAGCTCAAGTTTTTGCCTAGTATTTAGGAATAAGTACCTAAGCTCCCTGCTGGGACGGATAGTTCATCTTCTTGCAGGGTTAATTATTTTCTTTGAGACCTTCAGTCAACAGTCATGGAATGCTATGTAAGGTTGGCTGCAACAGACTGCAGCAGGGTAGCCCATGACTTGTCTTATGGGGGAGACTAATGACCAGCTGATCCTTGGTTGTTTCATCACAATGGGAGACAGTCTGTCCTGGGAGAGGTCCCCATTCTTTGCCTGCAGAATCGTAATTTTACATCCCACCCCTTTCCCCCCCAGCTGGGCAAGCATTGGCCTTTCAGGTACCAATTTAAATTCACACTGTTTGTGCTTCTTTGGGCTCTTCTTTGGGCTCTTCCACCTCAGGATGCCTCCACTCCAGGGTAGCCTGTTTTTGATTGGTGAGCATTTAGCTGTACATCGGGATTTTGGTTCCGTAGTTGTGTCCAGGGGTCCTGCCTGCATACTGTGCACCTGCCAGGAGACGCTGCTGCAATATCCATTTTGGTTTTAGGCTGGGTGCGGGCTGAATTCATCACTCCTAGGTCAATTCTGTGTGAGTAGTGTTGGTTTTGCATGCACTGCTCACCTCATGGCTGTCTGTGCTGCACAGAAGTGTATACATAGCCTGAGCTACTGCAGTTGGATAAAGACAGCACTTCACCCCTGCTTCCTGCCTATAAAGCCTGTTATGGTGAATTCTGCTGGGGGGGTTTGCCCTCTCATCTCTAACAGTGACCTTTCTAGCTGTGAGGCGTGACGTACATTCCTAAGGAACCTTCCCTTATATTCCTGTGCCTTGCATGGATTCATCTGCCCCTCAATCCCCATCTGGCACTCCCCTGGAGGCAGCTGGGTCATCTGACAAGTCCATTCCTATGGACCGGCATTCTGCAGTCCTGAAAGGTTTTGTGTCTTGCGTTGACTTGCCACTTACATGTAGGATGGTTAAAAAACGTCCTTCTCCTCCTTCTTTTATATTCTGGCCCTCTTTACAGTTTATATTCTGGAAGTTGAAAACTGGCAAGTGGACTAGCTATGTCATCAAAGTCAGATCAAGGAGAGCGGTCCCTACATCTGGAGGTCTTTTGTCAGATCTGCCAGAGGAGGGGCACTCCAGATGCATCTCACCTCAACTGTAAGGTGCCCAGGTTTGTGGTCAGGGCAAAGGATCTGTGAACAGAGGCAATGGATGCCCTGAGGATGCCATAGGGCAGATATGCATTTCCTCCAATAATGCTGTTTCCACAACCACTGCACCCGAGTAGAGACTAAAGGAATTCTGGTCTTTCTCATGGCTTTGGATTGGCTTCATCATCCTTGGTAAGCTGACATTGTAAGCTTGGTCGCAGACTCTCCTTTGTATCTTCTTTTGCAGCTACACCTGCTGTCTTCTACCCTGCTTTAGGTGTTGGAATTGGTGGAATTTTTTTCAACATCCTCTGGCAATGCATTTGTTGGCTTGTACATTCATCCAAGATATCATGCATGTGGCTGCTCCAGTCAGACCTCCAATGTCGTTGTGGGACTTAAAACGGAAGTAAACTTCCATCTCTTGCTTTTACCTATAGGCAAATCTATTACCTAAGACTTACCTATAGGTAGTGTAAATATCTCCTAAACGTGCACCATTTGGGAGATATTTACTGTACATGCAGCCAGTGACATCACTGGCACATGCGATCTGAAGGAACAGCCACCCGTGCTGTTTCTTTAGAGCCTTGTGCTGGAGTGCGTCATCTCTGGCTCTGGCCAGTCACAGATACGAAATAAATGTCCAGTGGTTTACAACCGCTTTAAACCCAGTGTTCTCCGTTATGCAGAAGCATCCATTTGAAAATGTTCGGGAAATCCCTCCAGTGACTCTTTTCAAAAGTTACCTTTCTAGTCACCATCACCTATCTGCATAGATTTTCGGAGGCGATGGCATTGTTTAGTAAGTACCCCCTCCCTGGTCTGCCTTCCTTTTTACTTAAGGTGATGTCTGTTTTCACCCTAAAGTGGATATTGTCCTTCTCTTTGCCCATGACCAATGCAACCCAAGGAGATTTCGCTTCACAGTCTGAATGTTGTTTGGGCTGTGCAGGTGTACCTGTCAGCTACCGCTTTTTTTTTTTCACAAAATGGACTCTCTATTTTTGATTACTGAGGGCCCATACAAGGGTTGACAGCCTCTTCAGCAACATTCTTGAGATGGATTAGGCAGACCATTGTTCAGGCCTACACAATTAGATCAGGTTCCTCCATTTTCTGTTACAGCCAATTCCACTAGGATTCTTAGCGCATCTTGGGATCTATGTCGTCAGGCATCTGTGTCTCAGGTCTGTAAGGCAGATACGTGGTTGCCTGTGCATACCGTTACAAAGTTGATGCTGCTGCTTGTTTTGGCCTCAAGGATTGACAGGCAGCAATTTAGTTTTTTCCTTTTTCTTTTGGGTTCTTTGGGGATCTTTGTTTTTTGTTTCTTGTTTTCCCATCCTTTGATGGTTATTGCTTTGGGATGTCCCTTTGTTCAGGATTCCTTCTCGAGTTGTGTAAAATCCCTTTCATTGCATTCATTAAAGCACCCACCCCTTTGGTTTTGTTACACTACTTTGTTAGGCAGGCCGGTTCAGCAGGAACCGTCCAAGATTCGAACAGTGAATGAGCAGGCTGAATGTACCAAGTTGACCAATCTATTAACTTGGGAACAACCAGCATGCTGGGTTTTACCTGCGATTATTGCTAGCGGCTATAGCGCTAGCAATAATCACTGTCTTCTTCCAGCAGGGATGGCTTTCCTCACCCTCCCCTGTCTCCCCTTAAATAGACAGAGAAGAAAATGAACAATTTTATGCAGTTTTTAAATCTATGTAATTTCTAAACATTGTAGATTTAGCATTAGATAGTATCTCCTTTATAATAACTTGATCATAAATTCTGGTAACTGATTATAAGGTATTGTGAACCATCTTTAATTTCTGCCAAACCAGTAAGATTCTATTAGTTTTCTATTGTCTAATGGCTTCAGTTTATACTACAAGATTTCTCTGTATATTAAGGCAAGGTTTTGACATGAATTACAAAATGTCCAAACTATGGTTGTGTTTTGTAAACCATATTTGAACCCAAGCTAATGCACGCAAAATTCTCATGTATAGCTATTTTGTGTTTCAATGATAGTTAAAGTGAACCTTGCTGCTGAAAAGCAAGGTCTATTTTTTAGGTAACCCTACTCCCCCTTGCAGAAAAACATTTGTGAAAAAAAAAGTAGGGGGAAAATGTTACCTTTCCCCTGGCTTCCTAGGAACTTAAGCAGGGGTGATATCATCCTTCTATTGATTAGATGCAGTCTGTCCCTACAGTAGAGCCAGTAACCGACTGAAAAGTCCAGGAACCCAAAACCCTATACACACTTCCATCTCCAAAGATACACAAACTATGGGGGGGTAACTATGATATTCTGGCTGGATGGCACTGTAAGGCAGGGCAGCAGTCTCAAACCCTTGCTGTACCCCTGACAGTGCTTGCCAGCCTAGGCATAAGGAGACTTACGTATTTCCTGGTTTAGCAATACATCTTTCAATGTCGACTTTCAGTTAGTAGCAGTTAATCACATTTAGCTGAGAAGATGTTTACTACTCATCCAATTAGCTTTTTTATTTCTAATGTCAGAAATTTTTTTGTCAGCAGATACAGTCACACAAGTAACTCAGTCACTCCAATCCAGTCCCCATCTTTGTTGTCTAAGAACATAATGCAAAGTGTTAAAGTTTGTGAAAATACCCTATTCAAATGACATAATCCAATCACCATGTCACATTACTAGGTAATTAGAACAGGTTGGTTGCACAAGCTTTTGCAACATCATATTATTGGATATTTAAACATTTGACTAGACACATTCCATTTTGCTTGGGTTGAGGTTACTAAGTTAATTGAGTTGCTATAAACTATAGGTTATGTTCCTAACATGCATTAGAACTGAGAAAGCTACAGTACTTGGATGTGTAGCAAAATGTTTTAAATATGTCAGCTGATTTTGACTAAATACTATTAGCTATATACTTTGGATAAATGAGAACCTCCACGTATGTCACGTTTCTACCTCCAGCCAGCTTATTGGCTATGAGTCAGCAATACAGCCTTTATCCAGTCAGAAGTGTGATGGTCCAATAAGCTGGACTAGAGTCACCTTTCTGGCTGTACATTGTAGTATTGGTGAGTAAATCTTTTGGCAGGTAAAACAGTAAACAAATAAGTATAACAAATTTCATCTGTTTCCCTGGAGCCATAGGTATTGGCTTACTTATTTTAATATCTTATAACCAACAACAAATTAAGTATGGTATTTTGGCCAACCAGCAGGCACTCCTAGTCTGTTCCTTATACAGTATGTGTTTCATATAATAATAAGTGCTTCAAAATCTGCCTCATATATGGTCATACTTGGTTTACACATGATAACTTAGGAAGCAGATCTGATTTAGAATAAAATACCCACTTGTCTCTTAGAATCCTTTCTACCTATTAAGTATTTATATATTATACATACTGTATAACCCTGTATGTAATATGGTATATGACATTTTATTGTTTTGTAATTAAACTGTAAAATCAAAATAGTCAAAATATTTTGGGATAACATTTTCTTTGTAGGTTTTTACATTTCAGAGTACTGTAATTCCTATTTTATCACTTTACTTGTAACTGCGCTACCCCTAAATCCTGCAATTAATAGCCACATTATAGCTAACTAATATCAGGGCAATAGTCCACACAGCTCCAGCTACTGCGTGATTCATTGGAGTTGTGTGTAGACTATTGCGCTGATATGCACAAATATACAGTATATTGCACTTAAATGAGAACTTTGGTTTTTGCATTGGACATTTTATTTGTGGGATATTTCTGTATTGATACAAATGATTTAATTGTAAACTACTTTAGGTAGATACTATAATACTAGAACTATAATATGTTGGCAAATTGTGGGATTTAAACTAGCACTGTATTTTGTGGCAGGTATCTTTTCCTCTTCAATTTACACCTTGTCATCTTGGCTACTAGGGGGAAACATATAACAGCCATTGCTTAGGCGAGTAGGCATGCAAAGCTGCTAGAAGTTTGGGCATAGACATGCATAACTTCTAGAATGTGGAGTGGTGTGTAGACAGACAGGTACTGCATGATGACACATGATAACCACAATCCATAAATTGGATTTAAAGCCTTGTATTGTTCTTCTTTCTAAATTATCTTAAAGTGGTGTTCCACCCTAAAAAAAAAAAGCATGAATGTGCCCAAAAAAAAAATAAAGAAAAACATTTGGAAATTTTTTTTTTTAACTTTTTTAACTTAACCTCTAAATGCCTGTTGCTAGGGGGTCCCTCGTAGTCTGCCTCTTTCAGTGCCTGGGCTGGTGACATCACTTCCCCTCGGCACAGGAAGGGCTCAGCTTTGCTCCCTCCCTCTTGTCAATCATCTGGGACCCATTACAGGTCCCAGGTGACTGAGCGGCCAATCACATGCCGCTCGCGCATGCGCAGTGGGTGCCCGGCTGTGAAGCCACAGCCCGGCGCCCACAGTTGCAATGCCGGCGCCGCCGAACGGAGGGGGAGACGAGCGGGGCTTCAATCCCCCGCATCGCTGGACCCAGGGACAGGTAAGTATCCAATTAAAAGTCAACAGCTGCAGTTATTGTAGCTGCTGACTTTTATTTTTTTTTTTAATGGGAACTCCTCTTTAAATGGTTGCAAACTTCTGACATGAAATATGAACAAAGCATATCCCTCTATAGTGTGTACTTGTCTCAATCCAGAGGATTAAGTGTTATTTCTGTCTGCTGCTTTGTTCCTTTGCTATCTGCATATGTCATGTCTGACAAGTTTTCCTGACACCAAGAGAAAAAAAATTACAGGAGAGGGATCACCAACTGATTGACAGTCTCAGCTCTGTTTCTGTGTGCTGTGTGAAGAAGCAGGGGGTCCCTTTCCTCCATTCAGCTATTAGAGCGCTCCTCATCGAGCTGTGACTTCAGCTCTCCACCCCGTTTTTTTAATCCTCAGACAAACTTTATAAATTCTGGATTTTGAAAGGATATAGTGAAGAGGAGACTACAGATAAACAGGTACAATGTATGTAGGAGGATCTGTTTCAAATCTGGTGTATCACCAGTCACTTTACTCAGTTTACAGCCACTTTAAAGTAAATATAAACTCAAACTGAATGTTTAGTTTGTTCCATGCTCTTGTGTATTATAAACCATTACATTGTCCCTTAAAAAAAAACAAAAAACTTATTTTCACCTATTTTTCATTGTCTGTTGCATATCAGTGCTGCTGATCTGCTGCAGCCTCTTTGCAGCTACTTACTGTCTACATGCACTCCAGTAATGACTACATGACATTTCTCCAGGCAGGTTTTCTGATAAAACATCAGTGGACTGTGCCTGCATAATGTGTGTTGAAAGGGACACTTTTAGTCTCCTACAGAAGTCTGTCACCCCTTTTTAGGAAGTGTCTGATTAAGGACCCCCATGACAGGACCACCAGGTTATTATTTTAAAGAAAGCGGCAGATTTAAAGGAAAAATTTGTGGGGAAACTATAGCAAACACGAAAAAATATTAGCAAAAATCAATTGCTACACAAGCCATATTGTAATTTTTAAAAAATGTCAAGATTTAACCACTTCAATACCGAGCACTTTCACAACCTTCCTGCCCAGGCCAATTTTCAGCATTCAGCGCTGTTGCACTTTGAATGACAATTGTGCGGTCATGCAATGCTGTACCCAAACAAAATTTGTATAATTTTTTGAGACAAATAGAGCTTTCTTTTGGTGGTATTTAATCATCACTGAGTTTTTTATTTTTTGCTAAACAAATGAAAAAAGAGCAAACATTTTGAAAAAAAAAGTTTCTGTTACAAAATTTTGTAAATACATTTTTTTTTCTCCTTAACTGATGAGGCTACACTGACGGGCACTGATAGGCTGCACTGATGGACACTGATGAGGTAGCACTGATGGGCACTGATGAGGAAGCACTAATATGCAGCACTGATAGGCGGCACTGATAGTTGGCAGTGATAGGCGGCACTGATAAGCAGCACTGATAGATGGCACTGACAGGCATCACAAATGGGCACTGAAAGGCAGCACTGATGGGCACTGATTGGCACCACTGGTGGGCATCACTGATAGGGCTGCACTGATAATCAATGCACTCATTATCAGTGCAGACCCCCGCCCCCCTGTCAGGAAAGCAGCTTATCGGCACTTAGATAACCAGATAACTGGCACTACCTATTTACATTGTGATCAGCCGTGATTGGACACAGCTGATCACATGGTAAAAAGCCCACGTCATAGACTCTTTACCGTGATCGCAGATGTGGTGTGTCAGAGTGATTACACCACACCACTGACCAGCGCACATGAGCAGCATGTTGTGAAGCACATCATATGACGCCCAGTCACAACAATGAAACCCCTGCCCAGCTGTCATTTTGCTATAGGCTGGGTGGGAAGGTGTTAAAATCACATATTTATTTCCACATTGTATTTCAATTATTTTTAGCCTACTCATATTAATCTAAAAGATCTTGATATTTGTATAATTACTTTGTGAAAATTTACTTCCTTGAATTCTGTGACATGTTTTCACTAAGCCATGTGGCTAGGCATTGCTGTGTCACACATTTCACAGAGCTTGCCTTCTGAACTACAGGGGTGCAGAGAGGAGGAGTTCCAGGAGGCAGAGTCAGAAATCACTGCTTGCAAGGTACCATGAGATATGTAGTCTTTAGAAACTGTAAAGAAACAGCAGAGGGGAAGCTGCAAAGCATGCAGGGAATGCAGGAAGTTGTGGAAAGAGATGGCCAGCTGACAGGCAGCACTAACATGAAAGGAGATTTTTCAGGTACGCTTATATTGGATTGTAAAAAATAACTATTGTATTTCCATTACAATGCTGATGTTAAAAATAAAAGTTTATGCTGTGGCCATATATCTCCTTTGTAATGTTATCAAAATGACCTATCTTTTTCAATCAGCATCTGCTGTAATTTTCTGTAAAATCAACGCAATATGGCATGTGTTCCGTACACCATTTGTGTATGGAACGCCCCCAAAGGAATGTAAATGGGAGGGCGGTGGGCCCCATACACTGACGTTTTTGCTGCAGCGCCCTCATGGCAGGAGCAGTGACGTTTATGTTTTATTATTTGCGTTTTTTTATGTGCATGTACATGTACTTTCTATTTTAAATTAAAGTATGTATGTGATGAACTGGGCTCCTTGTGGCTTAATACCTTAAAATAAAGTGCATACAGTGCAAAATAAAGATTGTATAACCACCGGATTCACTCCAATTGAAAGTTTTTTTTTTTTTGTTTTTTTTTTATTGCCACATCAGCAAAGATTTTATTTGGGAGATATTATTTCAACTTACCAGTCAATCTCATCCCTAAATAATTTTACATCATGGTGGCTTACTCTTTTTTTTTTCTTCGTCCAGTTATTAAGTGATAATAATGCCCCATACACACGGTCGGACTTTGTTCGGACATTCCGAAAACAAAATCCTAGGATTTTTTCCAACGGGTGTTGGCTCAAACTTGTCTTGCATACACACGGTCACACAAAGTTGTCGGAAAATACGATCGTTCTGAACGCGGTGACGTAAAACAAGTACCTCGGGACTATAAACGGGGCAGTGGCCAATAGCTTTCATCTCTTTATTTATTCTGAGCATGCGTGGCACTTTGTCCGTCGGATTTGTGTACACACGATCGGAATTTTCGACAACGGATTTTGTTGTCGGAAAATTATATATCCTGCTCTCAAACTTTGTGTGTCGGAAAATCCGATGGAAAATGTGTGATGGAGCCTACACACGGTCGGAATTTCCGACAACAAGGTCCTATCACACATTTTCCGTCGGAAAATCCGACCGTGTGTACGGGGCATTATTCCAGTCATGAATACAAATATCTCCCAAAAATAAACATTTTATACCCCAAACCCCCCCCACACTAGGAACTCCCCCCAGTATAATTTCATTACCGAGTACTGCCACCATATGTGTGCCATGGTCCCACTCTCCCCGCAGCCCCTCCAACAAGTTTGCGGCGTTTCTTTCCGGATTCTATGAGCTCTATCCGGAGTGATGTACATTTGTGACAGGACTCTATAATTCAGCTCAGACACCCTACAGTTTACTGAAGTGGCATTCACCCTACCCAGGACCTTCCCCACCACCCCATCACTGATCCTAATTCCTCCTCCCACTTCCTCAGGAACATCGGATGCTCTACTTCTCCCATTTTAATCAAACTTCTATAAATCCTAGACACTCCCCCCTTCTCTTTTTTCCCCGAAAACACTTTTTCAAGGGGGCGAAGATCCTCCATAGACCTCGTTGGTTGCGGGAGTGATTCAAAAAAATGTTTCAGCTGTCTATACCTCCACTTATCAATAATAAACCATTTATGTTTTGCTTTTAACTCCTGGTAGGAACACAGTTTGTCCTCACTCATGATGTCCTTTAATTGGGCTTCTTCTAAAATACGTGAGATAACTATAGCAACATATTTTTTTTACATCAGGTGCCCCCCACCCCCCCTCCTCTTATCATTAACTAGTTGTGCATACTTAATTCGTGGTTTTTTACCCCTCCATATAAACATTAGAAACAAAGTGTGTAATTTATTCAAAAAGTTCTGTGAAATTGAGATTGGGAGCATCTGCATTTTGTAGATATTTTTTGGTAGAACTGACATTTTGAGTAGATTGATTCTGCCTCCCCATGAGAGCTGATTACGTGGGAATTTATTCAAATCTGTCTTTATCTCATTAAGAAGTGCCATATAGTTAGTTTGGAACAAGGTTTCCTTCACTGGGGAGATTTTAACCCCTAAATAGTTAAGCTCTTTTACCCCCCACATAAATGGAAGACTCTTTTGATAAGCCTTCTCCCTTTCTTTATCTCACGAGAAGTGAGTTGGGAGGAAGTAGAGAGAAGACATTGCTGGAAGTGGCAGCAGAGGAGCAACGAACGCTGCTCCCCCCTCCAGGCTCAGTACGTGGATCAGTCCGGATCGGAGACACTGGACGAGTCAGCCGTTGTGGACGTTATCATCGAATGGTCCCTGCAGAGGGCGATATCTGCCGTAAGACCTCGCTACTAGGGGGGTCCACCATCGAGGGTAAGGGTCCACCTGGATCATTTTTCTCTTTGGATTCACTGCAATTGGATGTTACATCTACCTGTCCTTCCTTTCTTCCTTCAATCGCTTGGATGATGGTCTGAAGGATAGTGGATGGTTTCACTTATGCTCATGAACATTTCTTGGGTTTTTGAACTTTGTTCATAATTTTTTGGGGTTCATTATTATTATTATTATTTGTTTTTTTTCACTATTTTCAGATATGCTTATCAGGATCACATGCATATTTGATTGATGTTTAAGTGTCGTGGTTACGATTTATTATTGCTTTGTATTGATTTTTTCCACATGTGTGTTTTGCACATCAGTGCACATTCTACACATTATTGAATTGAGGATTTTCTATGATTGATTATTTTCATTTTTTAACTTTGTATCATACAAGTTTAATTCACTTATTTTATATAAAAACATTTTTTTCACTTTATCACATCATTTGCGTTCACAGATTGTAAGCGCACCTTTTACATATTATTGAAGTATATCATAAAAAGGTTTATTCAATAAAAAGGCTCTTAAGGCCATCCAGCAAAAAACAGAAGTAAAAAACATACAAATGGATGCGGGGACGCCGTTCTGTTCTCCACCTGCGTTCCACTATGGGTGGAAGTGACGTATCACACTCGACCACATGCAACACGTTTCATCAGTACGTCTGACGTCATCAGGGGTGCACTGTATGCACTTTATATTGAGGTATTGAGCCACAGGGAGCGCAGTTCATCACACACATACTTTCACTTACTAGTTTATCACAACTTTGGAACGGGTAGCTCCATTAGATTACAATTTTATTACACAATTTTATACACTTTATTATCCAACTGCGCAGGTAGGGAATAATACCAATTGTTCCCGTACTAAACACCTTCTATTTTAACAATAAATGCTACAATAAATACTATAGTAGTAAAAGAACATGTACATGTTGATCAATTCCCCCTAAAATCCCCTCTTCTCAAGAGAGAATAAATTCAGTTCCTCTAACCTATCCTCATAGCTGAGTTCCTCCATTCCTCTTTGTCAGAAACCATGAATCAGACTGAGACAGAAGTACAGTTAAATCACACTTGTTTAATAATAATAAAAAAAGGTAAACAGAGTAAACGTAGTCAAAACATAGCCAGGAATCGGAACGGATAGTCAGACAAGCCAAGACGTCAGGGAGCCAGAGATGAGCGTAGAACAGCAAGCATGATCTGGAGCCAGAAGGAATGTCAGCCAAGCAAGTATTAAACAGGAACACAGGAGAGCGTCTCTAGAGATGTGACCAAGGCGAAAGCAGAGATCATCTGGACTGGACGGCTTAAGTAGGCAGGACTGACAAGCAGGATATCATCAACAGGTGAGTCACTGTGGAGAGATAGAGCTGGCATGCCAGCTTTGAGAAGGAAGGGCTGAGCCCAGCCCTGACAGTACCACCTTCTCAATGACCCCTCCCCCTCGGAGGACCACCAGGCTTGAGGGGAAAACGTTTATGGAAATCACAGAAGAGGACAGGGGCATGTAGGTCCAAGGATGAGACCCAAGAGCGTTCCTCCAGACAGTGCCCTTTCCAATGCACCAGGTACTGTATGCGCCCATGGAACTACGAGAGTCAACGATGGACTGTACTTCATACTCCTCATGGTTCTCAACCTATACAGGGTGAGGACGAGGCAGCTAGGTGATAACACAGTTGCAGACCAAAGGTTTTAATAAGGAGACATTTGAAATACGCATATTAGAAGGAAGGTCTAATGCGTAAGCCACTGTGTTATTCCTGCGAAGAATATGGAAAGGCCCAATAAACTGAGGTGCGAACTTCAGAGAGGGAACATGAAGTCGGAGGTTACGAGATGACAGCCAGACCCTGTCCCCAGCCTGGTAGGAAGGCACAGGCAGGCATCTGCAGTCAGCATGGAGTCTGTACCTATCATTAGCATGTCGCAAAGCCTCCTGGACTTGTGCCCAAGTGGAACGAAGACCACGGAGATGCGCCTCCAATGCAGGAATACTCTGTGGAACAAATGAGTCAGGCAACATGGAGGATTGAAAACCATAGTTCGCCATAAACGGGGACAATCGGGAAGCAGAATTCAAGGCACTATTGTGAGCAAACTCCACCCACAGTCTGACCAGTTGTTATGATGGTCAGAAATATAGCAACGCAGGAATTGCTCCAAGGACTGATTGGCTCGTTCTGCTTCCCCATTAGACTGCGGGCGATACACAGAGGAGAAAGCAAGCTGAATTCCCAACTGTGCACAAAAGGCTCGCCAAAACCGGGACACACACTGACTACCCCTGTCCAAGACAATCACCTTGGGTAGCCCATGTAAGCAAAAGATCTCCCAAGCAAAAATGGAAGCCAGTTCCTTAGAAGTGGGCAACTTCTTAAGTGGAATACAATGGGACATTTTCAAAAACCGGTCAACCACCATAAGGATAACTGTGTTGCCCTGGGAGTTGGGTAACTCCACAATTAAATCAATAGACAGGTGGGTCCAGGGCCTCTCTCCATTCGGTATGGGTTGTAGGAGGCCCACTGGAAGGTGTTGTGGAGTCTTACTCTGAGCACACACGAAACAGGCAGCTACGAATGCGGTTACATCAGCACTAGGCCACCAGAATTGTTGGGAAATGGTCCAAAAGAGTTGATTCTTCTCAGGGTGTCCAGCAGCCTTGGGAGATTGGTAAGTCTGGAGACTCTCTGGGACAAAGCAGAGGTCACAAGGTTTCTCAGGAGGAGCATGGACCTGAGCAGCAAGAATTTTGTCACCCAAAGTGAGACTGGTGCGAAGCGTAGCCAGAATGTGATCAGGGGGAATCACAGGAACTGGAATCGACTCCATCTTGGAAGTGGAGGCAAATTGTCGTGACAAAGCGTCAGCCCTTACATTCTTAGTACCGGGTAAGATTGGGACAATGTAATTAAAACTAGACAAGAAAAGAGCCCATTGCGCCCTTTTGGGAGAGAGGCATTTAGCCTCAGTCACCAATCTCGTAATTGCACTCCGCAGGTGACAATTTCTTGGAAAAGTAGCCACAAGGATGCATAGCGCTCTCAGAGGTAGGACATTGAGACAGGAGGGCGCCAACTCCAGTCTTAGAAGCATCATTCTCAAGGATAAAAGGTAAAATAGGATCAGGATGTGCCAACACAGGAGCAGAAACAATGGCAACCTTGAGACTCTCAAAGGCCTTAATGGACTCCGGAGACCAACTCTGTGGGTTACCATCCTTTCTGGTCATATCAGTCAGGGGCTTGAACAGAGACGAGAAGTTACGAATAAACTTCCGATAATAGTTAGCAAAGCCAAGTAAACGCTGCAGAGGATGTAAACCCACGGGTCGGGGCCACTGTAGGACTGCTGGAAGTTTCTCTGAGTTCATCGAAAAACCAGCAGCGGAAATGACATAACCCAGGAATTTAACCTGTTCACGATGGAATTCACACTTCTCCAATTTACAATAGAGATTGTTCTCTCTTAGTTTCTGAAGCACACGACAGACACCTATGTGGTGGCTCTCCAGGGACTTGGAAAATATGAGGATATCGTAGAGATAAACTACCACACATAACTGCAACAAATCTCGGAAGACATTGTTAATAAATTCCTGGAAAACTGCCAGGGTGTTACAAAGGCCAAAAGGCATTACGAGGTGCTCATAATTGCCTGTTCTGGTATTAAACACAGCTTTCCACTCATCACCCTCCTTAATCCTCACAAGATTGTATGCCCCTCTCAAATCAAGCTTTGTGAAAAACGTTGCTCCCTTGAGGCGGTCAAATAACTCCGTAATCAATGGAATCGGATAGGCATTCTTAATCGTGAAACGATTTAGACCCCTATAATCAATACAAGGTCTCAGTTCACCACTCTCCTTCTTTACGAAGAAGAAACCAGCACCAGCAGGGGATGATGGTTTGGCAGATGAAACCTCGAGAAAGTGCGTCTGCAACATACTCCTCCATGGCCTTATCCTCCAAGACTGACAAAGGGTAAACCAGGCCACGAGGGGGTATGGCACCAGGGGGAAGGTCAATTTTGCAATCATACGACCGGTGTGGAGGCAAACTACCAGCTTGAGCTTTGTCAAAGACATCGCTAAAATTGCGGTACTCCTCCGGCAGGGATGTGAGTGAAGAGGTGCACAGGACCTTGGCTACCTTCTGGAAGCATGTCTTATGGCATTGTGGCGACCAGGAGAGAACCTCAGCACAGAGCCAATCAAAAGAGGGGTTGTGCCTCTGTAACCAATAACCAGTGGAAACTTAGGTGAGGAAATAACCTGGAATTGGATTATCTCATGGTGAAGAGCCCCTACGGCCATGGACAACGGAACAGTCTCATGAGTCACATGGGCAGGTTGTAGAGGTCTTTCGTCAAGAGCCTCAATGGCAAGTGGAGTGTCACGCAGCTGTAGCGGAATCGAGTGCTTCACTACAAAGGCAGCATCAATGAACAGGCCTGCAGCCCCAGAGTCAATTAAAGCCTGTAACTCGATGGACGACTCAGCCCAAGAAAGGGTAACCGAAACCAGGGGCTAATCCTTCTGGATAACTGGGGATGAAACAACGCCACCTAAGGTCTATCCATGACAGGACCTTAAGGTTCAGGCGTTGCCTGGACAGGTAGGACAAGACTTCAAAAAGTGACCTGCCTGGCCATAATAAAGGCACAATCTCTCCCTCCTCCTAAGGGTTCCCTCATCCGCAGAGAGACGCGTGAAGTCCAAGTGCATGGGTTCATCTTCACAGACCGACCCGGTACCAGGAGGCATATGGGAGGTGAGGGACGCAAGGGTGGGACTGCAAAGTTTGTAAACAAATGTACAGGAGGCTTCCGCAAGGACTCCTTAAAAGGGAGTCTTTCTCTGAGTCTGGAGTCAATGAGGATGGCAAACATGATCAACCTCTCCAGCTCAGTGGGTACATCTCAGGCTGCTACCTCATCCTTGATGGTATCCGAGAGACCATGAGAAAAAGCAGCCACGAGGGCCTCATTGTTCCAAGCAACCTCTGCTGCCAGAGTACGGAATTCAATGGCGTAATCAGCAACAGTTCTCATACTCTGTTTGATGGACATGAGGCACTTGGCAGCCTTTGAAAATTCCCATTTCTGTTCTGTGTTCATCAATGCCAATATTCCCTCCCAGTCTAAGTCTTGGAGAGCAGCCCTCATGCTTGGCAAATTTGCTCTGTTAAAGTTAAGTGTTTTTATCTTTCCCATATGTGTTTTTTGCTTACAGCTAACATCAAATGAAATCATGTTATGGTCACTGCTACCCAGATGTTCCTTTATATGAATATTAGTAATAAGCTCTGCATGGTTTGAGATTACCAGGTCCAACAGAGCATAATTCCTAGTTGGGGCCTCAATAAACGGGACCATAAAATTGTCCTGTAATAAGTTCATACATTTTTTCCTTTTAACTGTTCCAGCAGTGCCATTACTCCAGTCAATTTCCGGGTAGTTAAAATCCCCCATTATTATCACTGTCCCAGCCCTTGCAGCCCTTTCCATCTGTGCAGGGACCTAAGTCTCCACCTCCTCATTAACATTGGGT
Organism: Lithobates clamitans; assembly: GCA_037952925.1. Lineage (NCBI taxonomy): Eukaryota > Metazoa > Chordata > Amphibia > Anura > Ranidae > Lithobates > Lithobates clamitans. The sequence goes on from JBBGZY010001275.1 coordinate 2,163,788, forward strand.
GGTCTATAACAAACTCCAATGATTAACTTTGAACTACGCATATCTGTATGCAGTTCCACCCAGCTTCCACCCAGCTTCAGCCACATCAAACTCTCCATCAATTAGGTCCTCATTCACACTCGCCTTGAGATCACTTCTCACCCTGTCTCTCCAAAAGAGTGCATAGCCAGGAATATTAGTGCTTTAATCACCCAGTGCGACCTCCACCAATGGCAGAAAAACGCACTCACCAGATATAGTTACTGTCTAATGAAAAGAACAGCGATATGATAAGATCCAGGTCATCAGAGGTATGTAGTCATCATTAGCTTGCACTTATCCCCTCTATCCGAATCACAGGACCCTCTAAAGAACGTATCCAAGTGCATGGATCATGACCAGGAAGTTTTATTTCTCATGGTAAAAACAGCTCAGCATATCCCATCCGGAGAAATAAGTCACCAATGACAAAAAATAAAAAATTTCATGGTGCAGTATTTCTTGGTGAACCAACATAAAAACAAACATATAAACAATTGTGCCTATAGCACTTACATAAAAAACCGCCAATCCAACCAGGGATAACGGCAGGACCTCAAATCCAAAACATCATGTGTGAAATAGCAAGCTTGCACTTACATGCTTAAAAAAATATTTTAAGCAGCAGACAGCATGGATTCATAAAAGACAGAAGTGAAACAAATCCGATTTATTTTTATGAGGAGGTAAGTAAAACCTTAGACAGAGGGGTTACTGTGGACATGGTATACTTAGATTTTGCAATAATTTTTGACACAGTTCCCCACAGACGGCTAATGTGTAAGGTAAAGTCTACAGGTTTGGAAAGATCATTTTGTAAATGGCTAGAAAACTGGCTAAAATACCAAATTAAAAGAGTAGTGGTTAATGATTCTTACTCTGAATGGTCTAAGGTTATCAGTGGTGCACCTCAAGGTTCAGTGTTGGGACCCTTACTTTTTAATATATATATAAATTATATAGGGTCTGGGATTAAAGTACCATTGCAGCCTTTGCAGATGACATCAACTATGCAGTAGAATTACGTACTTACAGGATGTCTCCAACTTAAAAGCTGACCTCAATGCACTGTTTAATTGGGCAACTATGTGGAATATGAGGGTTAAAGCATTTGTTAACCTAAAAAAAAAAAAATGACTTAAGAATTGTACGTGTGGGGCCTGAACGTCCTGCCTAGAACACCGGATCACAGTTCGTGGACTTTTATATTGGCAGTGGAGCTGGAGTAACAATTTGTTTCTCTAAAAAAAAAAAATGGATCCTGTTCCCTTAAAGCATGTTATACAGCACAGTGCTTGTTCTGTGTCATTTGGCCCCCTGTAACACCTAAAAAACCTGGCTGATCCTGCCTGGCTATGTCCTCCCTTTTGTAAACTGACCATGGTTTATCATGGCTGCTGAGCCCTCTAAGTTTATGTGCCTCCGTCATCAGCAGCTCTCCTGGCCTTCTCTGTCCTCTCTCCCCCCTCCCTGCCTGTCTGCTCCTGTGTCAGTGCCCCCTCTTATCTTGCTGCTGAAGTTTCATTTAAACCTAATACCATCCTGTCTGTTTAATAATCCTATGTGCCTCTGTGTCTGCGTATTACAAAAATAAGCCGTTCTTTACCTGTTTTTAGAGCACTGATCGCCGCTTATGTGACACACTGCCTCTCTCCTCCTCCCCTCCTTACTGACGTCAGAGGGGTATCCTCTGCCCCACCTGTTGCAGCTGTTAGATGGGGAGAGGAGAGAGTCGGCGGGTCACGTGAGCGGCGATTGGCACTCTGAAAACTGGTAAAGAACGGTTACATTTTTATATACACAGACACAGGGGCACATAGGATTATTAAACAGACAGGGTGGTATAAAGTGCATTAGGTGGCTTAAAGGAGAAGTATAGCCAAAGCTCGTTTGCCTGAACTTCTCCTGTGGTTCACAGGCATGCAATTCATTTTGCACTCCTGTGACCCGTTTTCAGCAGCGTGGACTAAAGTCCGCTCTCTGCTGATATCACCAATGTCAGTCCAGGCACCACGTCATCCTGACCACGGAGTCTGGATCTGCCAGGTGCCTGGACTGACACCCAGCTCAGCCTCTCAGCGAGCCGCTGAGAGCCTGAGATGGCCGCTCCACCCCATCCTCAGCCCAGCGCTCCAATGAGTGAGGTGGGAGAAGAGCAGAGAGCTGTGACTGACAGTCTGCAGCTCTCTGCTCACTGAGCTGTGAAAACCGAGCGATCAGTGATGTTCAATCGTTCGGTTCTCAGTGTAGAGGCGCCGGGGGACAGATACAGCATCGGACCAATACTGCATCCACCTAAGTAAGTAATAATCAGGTAAAAAAAAATTCCTTTACTTCTCTTTTACCAACCACTTTAATGTTGATAAATGTAAAGTTATGCACTTGGAGCATTAAGGATATGCATGTATCATACATACTACAGGGAGTACAACTGGGGGAATCAATGGAGAAGGATCTGGGTGTTCTGGTAGATCCTAAGCTTATTAATAGCATGCAATGCCAAGCTGCGGTTTAAAAATCAAGCAAAATCGCTTCTTGTATTAAGAGAGGAGAGAGATATATCATTTTGCCCCTGTACAAATCATTAGTAAGACCTCATCTGGAATATGCAGTTCAGAAAGTGCAGAGAAAAGCAACCAAACTGATAAGAGGCATGGATGAGCTCTGCATTTTAGTATTATATTAACTGAATTTATTTTCTCTTGAGAAGGGGGGGATTGAGGGGTTATATTGATGTTGAGTTATTCCAGAGGCGTAACTAAAACTTCAGGGCCCCGGTGCAAAAAATACCATGAAGGGCCCCCCTGACCCCATCCTGGGGCCTCCTCCTGCTGTCTTGAGGCCCCCACATGTTGGTGGAACGCCAGGGCCCAGCTGCAAGTGCGACCCACTGACCTTACTATTACTAGGGGGCATTTTGGAGGATGTCAGGGAGCACTCTGGAAGATGAAAGGGGGCACTCTGGAGGTACTAAAACAGTACCTGCAGAGTGTCAACTTACATCCTCCTGAGTACCCCCTTGGGATCAGTGGTTGTGAGAGGATGGGATCAGAGGTGGTGTTGGTGGGAGGCGGAATGGGATCAGTGGCGGTGGTGGGGGGGTGGGACCAGTGGTGGTGGAGGGGGGGTGGTATCAGTGGCAGAGGGATGGTGGTGGGGGATGTGATCAGTGTCAAAAGAATGGGATCAGTGGGGGTGGTGGGATGGTATCGGTGGTGTTGGTGGGATCAGTGGCGGTGGTGGGGGTATGGGATCAGTGGCAGAGGAGTGGTGGTGGGGGATGTGATCAGTGTCAGAGTAATGGGATCAGTGGTGGTGGTGGGAAAGGGGATGGGATCGGTGGTGGTGGTGGTGGGATCAATGGCAGTGATGGGGTGATCAGTGACAGAGGGGTAGTGGTGGGGGATGGGATCAGTGGCAGAGGGATGGTGGTGGGGGATGGGATCAGTGGCAGAGGGATGGTGGTGGGGGGATGGGATCACTGGCAGAGGGATGGTGATGTGGGATGGGATCAGTGGCAGAGGGATAGTTTTGGTGGGATGGAATCAGTGGCAGAGGAATGGGATCAGTGGCAGAGGGGTGGAGTGGGGGATGGGATCAGTGGCAGAGGGGTGGAGTGGGGGATGGGATCAGTGACAGAGGAATGGGATCAGTGGCAGAGGGATGGTGGTGGGGGATGGAATCAGTGGCAGAGGGAAAGTTTTGGTGGGATGGAATCAGTGGCAGAGGAATGGGATCAGTGGCAGAGGGGTGGAGTGGGGGATGGGATCAGTGACAGAAGGATGGTGGTGGGGGATTAGATCAATGGCAGAAGAATGGGATCAGTGACAGAAGGATGGTGGTGGGGGATCAGATCAATGGCAGAAGAATGGAATCAGTGGCAGAGGGATGGTGGTGGGGGATGGGATCAGTGTCAGAGAGATGGTGGTGGGGGGATAGGATGGTGACACTGGCACTCACCTGTTCTCAGTGTCAGTCGATCCCCCTCCATGCTTAGTGCTCTCAATCTGGACTCAAAGTGCCTCCAGTAGTGGCTCTCCCAACATGGGGACACTGTCTGCACATCTGCTCACAAAGGGGAGCACTCCTCCCCCTTCACTGGACTGGCCCATCAGCTGACTTTCTTCTCCGCTCATTTCCTCCTCCCGACATGGATCTGCTTGGAGGAATAGGCGGAGCGCTGTGCCAGTAACAGTGAGCGTTTACTCACAGTGCACAATGTATACTGTCCCGACTGACATGATCATCGTTGCCTGTCAACTTTGGGTATAGAATTGTGTACATGGGATTGCATGGTTGTTTATTTTTTCCCCTTTTATTATTTGAACTAGATGGACTTCTCATTTCCCAGCACTCCTAAAAAATAAAAAAAAACAGGCACTGCCTCATCAAGGCTCCTCTGTAAGTGTGTCCTTACTCTAATCCTTAAGAATTTCCATATTGGAGCATATACAGTATAGCCATAGATAAATGAAGGACAGGTATGCCTGGGGGGAACTCATTCCTCCTTCAAGGTGCATAGACACATTAGAATCCAAGCAAGAGTAAAATGGCAGCTGAAGGTGTCCAGTGTGTCCCCACACCAATTTCAGCGAGCAAGTTATACAAAAATGGCAACTACCCCAATTTATAAGTTGCTTTTGAAGTAAGATACACAGGAAGAGCTTTGCGCAACACAAACAACAACAAGTTTTCCCAGCACACTTACCAGCTAGCTTGCAAAAAAAAAAAACACAAAATTACACTGTCTAACAATTTGTGTTAAAAAAAGAAGCTTTATGTTGCACATATTTGCAAATATATGTGGAAGTCACACTGCCTAGTCAGTGCCCTGTGGTCCTAACTTTTATATTTGAGAGTCTCCAAATTGGAACGTATACTGTATAAGCAATGGATAAATTAAAGGCAAGTATGCCTGGACTCTACAGTTAGGGCCTATTTATAGGAGAGAGTACATTCTGCTATCCACTGTAATGTAATATTACTCTACAGCGTGGCCTGCATTTTTATGTTTGAGTCATAAAATGGAGGGGGGGGGGGGGGGGTGTGTGGTGTCTGTAATTTTTCATTGTTTAATGCAGCAGAGAGTACTCCAAGTCTGGAGGAAACACCAGTCACGTGGCTTTGACAGTTCAAATGTCCGATGAAAAAAGTTCCAAGCAGTGTTGGAAACTGACCTGTTTGCGAATTTGGATGTGACACACGCTGTTTATTACTGATTTACAGGGAAGTGCAAAACTTTTTATATAAAACAGATGCTTTTACAATACTGTAATATGTGGTGCCTTTATCTTGCATGTATATGACCCACTGATTGCGGGTGAGGACCCAGTGGATTGGCTATCTGGAGTCACCTAATTGGCTGTAACTGTGAACTGGCTGCCTGGACTCACCCGAGTTGATGCTCAAGCTCCTGCCATGGATCTAATGATTGATAGAGAGTGTCAATGAGAGTAAGGGTGGTCACTGGCGTTCTCGTATGTCTTGTCTATATATATATATATATGCCCAGTATTAGGGGTCTAGTGTTCAGCAGCTGACTATTTGGTCCAAGTGCAGATTTCTCCTTTTTTTTATTTGTATATAAGTTCAAATGACCAGGCTTTCCTCCTGTTGTGTTTTATAAATGTATTCTTTTTTTTTTCTAAGCAGTGGTATGGCAGTGCTAAGACTATGACACTGCGTTACCTATAGGGCTTTAAGTATGTGTATATATATATATATAAATATATATACTCCAAAAACTATGCATGCAGTCTGCTCAAAATACATCTCTTCACACAAAAAATTACAGGTTTAAAACTCTGTTTGTACATACGTAAGGCAACTGTAGGCTAGATTCGCAAAGCTAACATTTAGAGATGAGCTGAACACCCCCCAGTTCAGTTTGCACCAGAACTCTTGAACATCGCAAAAGTTTGGACCCGAACCCCATTGAAGTCTATGGGACTTGAACTTGAAAAATCAAAATTCCCAATTTTGAAGGGGTATATGCAAGTAATTGGTCATAAAAAGGGTATGCAGGCCGGCTACTTTCCTGGGGGACATGTACCAATGCAAAAAAAAAAGTACATAGAACCTGCTGCAGCAAAACTGACATTTATAAAGAAAAAAATTACATTGAAATAGATTTTCCCTGCAAGCTTTCTTTATTTGGACAAGCTGGAACTTAGATGCTGGGCATGTGGGTGGCAGGGAGTGTATTTTTTTTTTTTTCGATGCAGCAGCTGGGGCAGAGAAATTTGCCTGCTATACTCTACAGCTGATGGTGTGCTGCTGGCAGACGTGTTGTAATGACCTGTGACACCCTTTGCTATACCATCATCCCTGTCAGTGGAGGCTGCTGATAGGTCATGAGATATAACGGGAGTAGGCATGAAAGGTGAATAGGGAAAAGAGAAGGAAAATAATTGTGTCCCTTGTGTGTGTCTTTCTGGTGCTCTTGCCAATGGGCTGAGTGGTGGGAGATTTAAATGCCTTGTCAAGCAAATGGCAAATTGCAACAGTGCAATCGGCTGCACATGTGCTATAAAAAGACCCACACAGCTGAGCTCAGCTCAGCTGAGAGTGGGCCAGGGGCTCCACAATCTGATGGAATAGGGTGGCTGCTCTCTACTTTTCCATGGCTGTCTCTGGAGGACATCCTGCCTCATTGGGGTTGTTCCTCCCCCTCACTTTCCTCCTCTGCTCTATTCCCGGCACCCAAGTCCCGTCAGTGACCTTATCATCATAATCATCCCCTCCATCCTCACCATCGCTGGAGCCAAATTGGCAATATGCTGCGGCTGTGGAAACATGACTGTCAATTTGTTGTTTATCAGTATTCTTTCCTGTCTGTAGGCTCATGTTACTCCCTTCCTCTCCCTTAGAACCAACATCATAATCAAGTAATGTCTGTGCATCGTCAAGAAGCAAGTGAATACCCTGTGTTCAAATAATTCAGCTGACTCCTCCATGCATGATGCTGGGGCTATGGCAGGTGTAGCTGTGGACAAGAAGGCAAAATATGACACTCTGACAGCTGTGCTGAACCGCGCACTAGTGTCAGCTAGGGTGATAGAGGATGAAGAGGATGGTTTAATAAGCCAGTCCACCACCTTCTCTGCATGCTGTGGCTGGATAGCAGGGGAACATCACTAAACAAGGACGAATGTGCCCTGCTTGAGGACGGACCACTGCCACCTTTGCCTGTGGACACAGACACTGCTGGCCCCCTCGTGGTGGCATGGGAACATCTGCCTCTCCTTGTTGGCCTCCCAGACAGGATGGGGGGGCTTATTACCCAAATTTAATAGAAACTGGGAAATATGTGATTGGATGCACTTTTTTTAATTAAAAGTGGTGTTTGGTGCGCTTTAAATTGAGGACTAATGCTGACAGAAATGTAAAAACAATAAAAAAAGGGGTAACACCAGCATCGCAGTCAAAAAACTGTGGCTGACAATTTAAAAAAAAGGGGGGGTAGGCAGGGGACAATAAAAAAAGGTATACAGCAACAAAATGTTATGTAATGCTGTGTTAAACACTGCACTACACTAGCGTACTACACTATACTCATACACTATACTAACACTACACTAACACTCTACACCCAGAGTCAAATGTTATGTAATGCTGTTTTAAACACTGCACTACACTAACATACTACACTGACACACTATACACACACACTATACTAACACTACATTAACACTCTACACTCAGAGTCACAATAAGTGAACACACTAACTCGCTACTAAGCAAACAGAGCCCTGCTCTATCTATCTCCACTCCAACACAATGCAAAACCTTCCTATGGGTGGTTGTCTTTATAGTGTGGGGTGGGACTATGAGCACTGAGCTGTGATTGGAGAAAGTCATCATCATCAATCAGGGCTCTGACAGTGCTCTGGTGCCCTAAAAGGCTTCATCCAATTAGGGCCATAGAATGCACTGTGAAGTACGCAGTGCATTGTGGGGTGCTCAGTCGGTGCATATCCCGCAGAGTGACCCTCATATTCAGGTGTTCGCCGAATTGGAAAACAGGCCAAGCTTTTGCTCTGCTGGAACCGTTCACTTAACACTACTACCAATACAGAATAACTTTCAAACGTAAATCACAATAAAATCACATTAACCACTTTCCGCCCATGCTATAGCAGAAAGACAGCTACACCGCGGGCTTCCAGTGCCGGAAAGGCATTAATAGATGTCCGCCCGTGATTGCGCTACTCACGGCCGGCGCGCTCTATGATCGTTGAGTCCTTCAGACTCGGCTCATCATAGAACAGGGGGAAGGGGCAATCATAGCGGCCCTTTAACATGTAATCAACTGTCAGCCAATGACAGCTGATCACAGAAGTAAACAGAAGCCGGTTATCGGCTTTTTTCTCCTCACGATCAGTGTGAGGAGAACAGAAGAAAGTCGGTAACTGGCTTCTGTTACTGGGACATCAGTCCCAATCTGTGCCAGCCAGTGCTGTTAATCAGGGCCACCTACCAGTGCCCACCAGTGCCACCTATCAGTGCTGCCTAGAAGAGCCCATCAGTGCCACCTCATCAGTGCCCATCAGTTGAGCCTATCAGTGCCCATCAGTGTAGCCTCATCAGTGCACATCAGTGAAGGAGAATTACATGTTTGCAAAATTTTATAACAAACAATGAAATATTATTTATTTTTTTCTAAATTTTCTGTCTTTTTTTGTTTCTTTAGCAAAAAGAAAAAAAAACAGTGGTGATTAAATACCACCAAAAGAAAGCTCTATTTGTGTGAAAAAAATGATAATAATGTAGTTTGGGTACAGTGTTGCATGACCGCGCAATTGTCATTCAAAGTGCGATAGTGCTGAAAGCTGAAAATTGGACCGAGCCTTGCTGTGAAATATTATATCAAGAATTGTAATTACATGCACCTGTTGAACAGGGGCAGAAAAATTGGGCCTTAGGCACTGGTGCCACAGCACTGCAACCACTCACAGATGCTATAGCTGTAGAGCAGAAATGAGCCCTGCTACAAAGTATTGCATCAAAAATTGTAATTATACAACCCTGTTAAACAGGGGCTGAAAATTTGGGCCTTGGGCACTGGTGCTGGTGCCACAACACTGCTACCCCTCACAGATACTCTAGTTGGAGCACAGGAATGAGCCCTGCTGCAAAGTATTGCATCAAAAGTTGTAATTATACACCCCTGTTAAACAGGGGCTGAAAAATTGGGCGTTGGGCACTGGTGGCGGTGCCCAGAACCAAAAATGTTCTTACAAGCTATCAGCTAACAATCTTGAAGGGATCTCACATAAAAAAAATCAATTGGTTACATCAGCATCAGGTGCTTGGTAGCTGGTGATCCAAGACTGATTCATTTTTATGAAGGTCAGCCGATTCGGTGGACAGGCACACCCTGTGATCGGTTACAAAGCCTCCAGCAGCACTGAATGTGTGTTCCGAAAGAACGCTGGATGCAGAACAGGCCAGTAGCTCAATTGCATACTGTGCAAGCTCTGGCTAGTGATCCATCCTCAAGACCCAGTAACCCAGAGGATTTTCAGTGGTAAAGGTGTCCAAGTCTGATCTTGCCCCTAGGTAATTCTGCACCAAGTGAATCAGACGCTGGCGATGGTTGCTGGAACCAATCAGACCTTGGGGCTGCGGACTAAAAAATTGTCTGAACGCATCGGTCAGACGGCCACCTTCTCCACCACTCCTTCTGTGACTGACCGAAGCCTCAGCAACACGTTGTCCAGGAGGACCAGGAAATTGTAACCTCCCAGGCTCTGGAAACGCGTTGCACAAACCTTTCTGCAAGGCCTCCCGAAGATGTTTCATCATCTGCTCCCTCTGCGATGGCAAGATAAGGTCCGCAACCTTACCCTTGTAACGTGGATCAAGGAGGGTTGCCAGCCAGTAATCATTCCTCCCCTTGATACCACAAATACGAGGATCCTTCCGCGGGCTTTGCAGGATCAGTAGATTTGCTGAGGCATTCAATCCAGAGTCCTCTGGGTCACTAAGGACGACATGATCCGCAGCCACCTCCTCCCAGCCACGTACAAGTCCATGGGTTTCTTCGGACTGTAAATGATCTCTTGAAGACTGATGCTGATGCTGAGTGCCAGGCTCCACCTCCATGCTGACACAATCCTCCTCCTCTTCCTGTGTGATCGGCGGGCACGTAGGAACAATGTCTGGATAAAGGGGGCCTAGAGAGGTAAGGAAGTCCTCCTCTTCCTCCCTCTGTTCTGCTTCAAGTGCCCTGTCCATTATTCCACGCAGTGTGTGCTCCAACAGGTGGACAAGAGGAACAGTGTCACTGATGCATGCACTGTCACTGCTCACCATCCTTGTGGCCTCCTCAAATGGTGACAGGACAGTGCATGCATCCCTGATCATAGCCCACTGGCGTGTGGAAAAAAAACAAGCTCCCCTGACCCTGTCCTGGTGCCATAGTCGCACAGGTACTCATTGATGGCCCTCTGCTGCGTGTGCAGCCACTGCAGCATGGCCAACGTTGAGTTCCACCTGGTGGGCATGTCACAGATTAGGCGATTCTTGAGCAGGTTAAAATGCTTTTGGAGGTCAGCCAGCCGAGCACCGGCATTATATGACCTGCGGAAATGCACACAGACTTTCCTGGCCTGCCTCAGGACATCCTGTAAGCCCGGGTACCTGCCCAAGAACCACTGTACCACCAAGTTAAGGACGTGAGCCAAACAGGGCACATGGGTCAGTTGTCTCTGTCGGAGAGCAGAGAGGAGGTTGGTGCCATTGTCGCAAACCACCATACCTGGCTTAAGCTGGCGTGGTGTCAACCACCTCTGAACCTGTCCCTGCAGAGCTGACAGAATCTTGGCCCCAGTGTGGCTCCTGTCCCCCAAGCACACCAGCTCAAGCACCGCATGGCATCTTTTTGTCTGCGTGCTTGCGTAGCCCCTTGAACGTCTACGGAGCACTGCTGGTTCCGAGGACAAATCAGCACAGGAAGAGGCCATGGAGGAAGAAGAAGAGGAGGGGGTGAAGGAGAGAGGTGTGGCAGAATCACCACTAGTAGAATTTTGGAGGCGTGGTGGCGGAACAACCTCCAACACTATCGCACCCTGTCCTACATCCTTTCCAGCTGCCAGAAGAGTCACCCAGTGCACGGTGAAAGATAGGTAACGTCCCTGTCTATGCCTGCTGGACCATGAGTCAGCGGTAATATGCACCTTACCTCTGACTGCCCTGTACAGCGAGGCCAAGACATTGCCTTCCACATGCCGGTAGAGAGCCGGAATCGCCTTCCGTGAGAAAAATTGGGAACCTGCCACTGAGGAACCGCACATTACACAAACTCACGGAAGAGGGCAGACTCTACCAACTGAAAAGGCAGCAGTTGAAGTGCTAGCAATTTAGCCAAGCTAGCATTCAACCGCTGGGCATGTGGATGGCAGGGAGCGAACTTCTTTCGGCGGTGCAGCAGCTGGGGCAGGGAAATTTGCCTGGTACAATCTGACGTCGGTGTACCGATAGCAGATTGCCCGCAAGTACTTGGTTGTGACACACCTAATTCTAAACCTTCATTCCTCTCAGTGCAGGTTTCAGAGAGGACTGAAGGTATAGTGGGGTTGAAGATCCCAGCTGATGAGAAGCAAGGAGAGGTCCTCTTTGTTCTTTGGTATGGGTCTTTTAGGTACGCTTGCCAACGAACTGCATGGCAGATCAACATATGTCTGGTCAAGCATGTGGTTCCCAAGCGGGTGATGTTTTGGCCACGCAAGATACGCTTCAGACATATGTTGCAAACAGCAGTGGTGGGATCTGATGCACTTGTCTCAAAAAAAGGCCCACACCAAAGAACTTTTGGAATAATGCGCAGAGACAGCAGCGCCCTGCACATGCAGAGCTCTGCGATGTGATTCAGTCGGTGTGCTGCCCTTAAGCTGGCCCCTGGAGGGCATCCTGCCTCGTTGGAGATGTGCCTCCTCCTCCTCTCTCCTATCAGGCACCCACGTGGAGTCAGTGTCCTCATCATCCCCTCCCTCCTCATCACTGGAGCAAAGCTGTCAGTATGCTGCAGCTGGAGGAACAGGACTGCCAGATTGCTGTCCTTCTTGGGCACCCCCTCCCTCTGGGCTTATGTTACTGCTTTCCTCTAGCTGGGTACCATCATCAGAGCCTTCAAAACGCTGGGAATCCTCCTGGAGCATGTACCCAACACTGTGGTCAAACAGTTCGGGGGACTCCTCAGGAGGACATGGTGGGGCTAGGGAAGGAGTGACTGATGCCATTGAGCCGAGGGAAGAGGCCGCATTGGCAGCTGCTTTGCCAGACAAAGTACCCTAAGCCTGGGTGAGAGAGGAAGAGGAGGATGAGGACGGCTTGGTCACCCACTCTACCAAGTCTTCCGCATGTTGCGGCTCAACACGGCCAGCTGACGAAAAAAAGGACAAGCGTGTCCCACGGCCACGTGCTGATGAGGATGCACTGTCTCCATGACCAGCACTGTTGCCTCTAGACACAGAGCCTGCTTGCCCTCTTTTATTGGCTTGTGACTGTCTGCCTCTCCTTGTTGGCCTTCCAGACATACTAATGGCCTGCAGTGAGATGTAGCTGCACAAAGCTGGGATGTATACATATACTGATACTGCAGCTAGCAGAATCAACTACCTGCCTGTAGTATTATTAGTATGAGAACAACAGCAATTGTCTTCAGGTAGCATTAGGTGCACACTATGCAGAGGACACAGTACACTAACTGTAAATACTGCAGCTGCCTGCCTGTGGTATTATTAGGATCAGAACAACAGCAATTGTCTTCAGGTAGCTTTAGGTGCACACTGTGCAGAGGACGCAGTACACTAACTGTAAATGCTGTAGCTGCCAGCCTGTGGTATCAATAGGATCATAACAACAGCAATTGTCCTAGGTAGCTTTAGGTGCACACTGTGCAGAGGACGCTGCACACTAACTGTAAATACTGCAGCTGCCTGCCTTTGGTACTAATAGGATCAGAAGAACGCCACCAATTTTCTTCATGTAGCTTTACATGCAGACTGTGCAGAGGATGCAGTACACTAACTGTAAATACTGCAGCTGCCTGCCTGTGGTACTAATAGGATCAGAAGAACACCACCAATTTTCTTCAGGTAGCTTTAGGTGCACACTGTGCAGAGGACACAGTACATTAACTGTAAATAGTGTAGCTGCCTGCCTGTGGTACTAGTAGGATCAGAAGAACACCACCAATTTTCTTCAGGTAGCTTTAGGTGCACACTGTGCAGAGGACACAGTACACTACCTGTAAATACTGTAGCTGTCTGCCTGTGATATTAATAGGATCAGAACAACAGCAATTGTCTTCAGGTGCTTCAGCTGCCTGCCTGTGGTACTAATAGGATCAGAAGAACGCCACCAATTTTCTTCATGTAGCTTTACATGCAGACTGTGCAGAGGATGCAGTACACTAACTGTAAATACTGCAGCTGCCTTCCTGTGGTACTAATAGGATCAGAAGAACACCACCAATTTTCTTCAGGTAGCTTTAGGTGCACACTGTGCAGAGGACACAGTACATTAACTGTAAATACTGTAGCTGCCTGCCTGTGGTACTAGTAGAATCAGAACACCACAAATTTTCTTCAGGTAGCTTTAGGTGCACACTGTGCAGAGGATGCAGTACATTAACTATAAATGCTTCAGCTGCCTGCCTGTGGTACTAATAGGATCAGAAGAACGCCACCAATTTTCTTCATGTAGCTTTACATGCAGACTGTGCAGAGGATGCAGTACACTAACTGTAAATACTGCAGCTGCCTGCCTGTGGTACTAATAGGATCAGAAGAACACCACCAATTTTCTTCAGGTAGCTTTAGGTGCACACTGTGCAGAGGACACAGTACATTAACTGTAAATAGTGTAGCTGCCTGCCTGTGGTACTAGTAGGATCAGAAGAACACCACCAATTTTCTTCAGGTAGCTTTAGGTGCACACTGTGCAGAGGACACAGTACACTAACTGTAAATACTGTAGCTGCCTACTTGTGGTGTTAATAGGATCAGAACAACAGCAATTGTCTTCAGGTAGTTTTAGGTGCACACTGTGCAAAGGACGCACTACACTAACTGTAAATACTGCAGCTGCCTGCGGTACTAATAGGATCAGAAGAACACCACCAATTTTCTTCAGGTAGCTTTAGGTGCAAACTGTGCAGAGGTTGCACTACACTAACTTGTAAATAATGCAGCTGCCTGCGGTACTAATAGGATCAGAACAACACCACCAATTTTCTTCAGGTAGCTTTAGGTGCACACTGTGCAGAGGATGCAGTACACTAACTGTAAATACTGCAGCTGCCTGCGGTACTAAAAGGATCAGAAGAACACCACCAATTTTCTTCAGGTAGCTTTAGGTGCACACTGTGCAGAGGACACAGTACATTAACTGTAAATAGTGTAGCTGCCTGCCTGTGGTACTAGTAGGATCAGAAGAACACCACCAATTTTCTTCAGGTAGCTTTAGGTGCACACTGTGCAGAGGACACAGTACACTACCTGTAAATACTGTAGCTGTCTGCCTGTGATATTAATAGGATCAGAACAACAGCAATATATTTATATATACACAACACCTAGGATGCATATATATATACACAATACACTGTAAGTGCAGCTAACTGACTCACCTGCCTACTCTAACTTAAATCAAACGACACTGTCTCTCTCTCTATCTCTCTCTCAACACTGGAACACACTACACAGGGCCGACGCGCAGGCGGCCTTATATAGTGTGGGGCATGTACTAAACCCCCTGAGCCATAATTGGCCATAGCCACCCTGGCTTTGGCCAATTGCGCCTTTCTGTACCGACGGCGCTGTGATTGGCCAAGCATGCGGGTCATAGTGCATGCTTGGCCAATCATCAGCCAGCAATGCACTGCGATGCCGCAGTGAATTATGGGCCGTGACGCGCCACTGGAATTTGGCGTGAACGGCCCATATCACAATTCAACAAACGGTCGAACATGCGACTCAAACTCGAAGCTCATCCCTACTTACTACCTATCTCAGTTTCAGAGGCCATGAAATACCCAGATAGCACAACACCCCCCCCCCCAAATGACTCCATTTTGGAAAGTAGACACCCCAAGCTATTTGCTGAGAGGCACGTTGAGTCAATGGAATATTTTATATTTTGCCACACGTTTTGGGAAAATTACACTATATATATATTTTTTTTTTTTCACAAAGTTGTCACTAAATGATATATTGCTCAAACGTGCCATGGGAATATGTGAAATTACACCACAAAATACATTCTGCAGCTTCTCCTGAGTACAGGGATACCACATGTGTGGGACTTTTTGGCAGTCTAGCCGCGTACAGGACCCCGAAATCCAATCACAGCCTTCAGGTTTTCTAAGGGCGTAAATTCTTGATTTCACTCTTCACTACCTATCACAGTTTCGAAGGCCATAAAAAGCTCAGATAGCACAAACCCCCCCTAAATGACACCATTTTGGAATGTAGACACACCAAGCTATTTGCTGAGAGGCATGTTGAGTATTTTGCAGATCTCGCTTTTTGTCACAAAGTTTTGAAAATTAAAAAAAGGAAAAAAAATTTTTTTCTTTTCTTTCTTTATTTTCAAAAATAAATGAGAGCTGCAAAACACTCACCATGCCTCTTAGCAAATACCTACACTAACTTATAAATACTGCAGCTGCCTGCGGTATTAATAGGATCTGAAAAACACCACCAATTTTTTTCAAGTAGCTTTAGGTGCACACTGTGCAGAGGATGCACTACACTAACTGTAAATACTGTAGCTAATAGGACTAATAGGATCAGAAGAACACCACCATTTTTCTTCAGGTAGCTGTAAATACTGTAAAAACACCTGCCTGCCTGTCAGTAGGAAGAGAATAACAGGAACGGATCTAGCTAAACTGAATACAGTGTGTATATATATATATATATATATATATATTTATATATACACAACACCTAGGATGCATATATATATATATATATACACAATACACTGTAAGTGCAGCTAACTGACTCACCTGCCTACTCTATCTAACTTAAATCAAACGACACTGTCTCTCTCTCTATCTCTCTCTCAACACCGGAACACACTACACAGGGCCGACGCGCAGGCGGCCTTATATAGTGTGGGGCATGTACTAAACCCCCTGAGCCATAATTGGCCATAGCCACCCTGGCTTTGGCCAATTGCGCCTTTCTGTACCGACGGCGCTGTGATTGGCCAAGCATGCGGGTCATAGTGCATGCTTGGCCAATCATCAGCCAGCAATGCACTGCGATGCCGCAGTGAATTATGGGCCGTGACGCGCCACTCGAATTTGGCGTGAACGGCCCATATCACAATTCAACAAACGGTCGAACATGCGACTCAAACTCGAAGCTCATCCCTACTTACTACCTATCTCAGTTTCAGAGGCCATGAAATACCCAGATAGCACAACACCGCCCCCCCCCCCAAATGACTCCATTTTGGAAAGTAGACACCCCAAGCTATTTGCTGAGAGGCACGTTGAGTCCATGGAATATTTTATATTTTGCCACACGTTTTGAGAAAATTACACTATATATATATTTTTTTTTTTTCACAAAGTTGTCACTAAATGATATTTTGCTCAAACGTGCCATGGGAATATGTGAAATTACACAACAAAATACATTCTGCAGCTTCTCCTGAGTACAGGGATACCACATGTGTGGGACTTTTTGGCAGTCTAGCCGCGTACAGGACCCCGAAATCCAATCACCGCCTTCAGGTTTTCTAAGGGCGTAAATTCTTGATTTCACTCTTCACTACCTATCACAGTTTCGAAGGCCATAAAAAGCTCAGATAGCACAAACCCCCCCTAAATGACACCATTTTGGAATGTAGACACACCAAGCTATTTGCTGAGAGGCATGTTGAGTATTTTGCAGATCTCGCTTTTTGTCACAAAGTTTTGAAAATTAAAAAAAGGAAAAAAAAAATTTTTCTTTTCTTTCTTTATTTTCAAAAATAAATGAGAGCTGCAAAACACTCACCATGCCTCTTAGCAAATACCTTGGGGTGTCTACTTTCCAAAATGGGGTAATTTGGGGGGTTTTGTGCTATCTGGACATTTCAGGGCCTCCGTAACTGTGATAGGTAGTGAGGAGTAAAATCACAATTTTACACCTTTAGAAGGCCTGAAGGCGGTCCTGTACACGGCTAGGCTCCCAAAAAGTCTCACATATGTGGTATCCCAGTACTCAGGAGTAGCAGCAGAATGTATTTTGGGGTGTAATTACACATATGTCCATGGCATGTTTGAGCAATATATCATTTAGTGACAATTTTGTGCAAAAAAAAAAAATAAAGTTTGTAATTTTTCCGAAACTTGTGGCAAAAAATAAAATATTTCATGGACTCAACATGCCTATCAGCAAATAGCTTGGGGTGTCTACTTTCCAAAAAGGGGTCATTTGGGGGGGGGGTTGACCTGTTCTGGTATTTTATGCACAACATTAGAAGCTTATGCCACACATCACCCACTCTTCTAACCACTTGAAGACAAAGCCCTTTCTGACACCTTTTGTTTATATGGAAAAATATTTTTTTTTGATAGAAAATTACTCTGAACCCCCAAACATTATATATATTTTTAAAGCAAAGGCCCTACAGATTAAAATGGTGGGTGTTGCAAATTTTTTTTTCACACAGTATTTGCGCAGCGATTTTTCAAACGCAATTTTTTGGAAAAAAAAACACTCTTTTGAATGTTAATGCACTAAAACACACTATATTGCCCAAATGTTTAATAAAATATAAAAGATGACCTTATGCCGAGTACATAGATACCAAAAACAACATGCTTTAAAATTGTGTACAACCGTGCAGCAGAGACAAACTATATACATTTTTAAAAGCCTTTACAGGTTACCACTTTAAATTTACAGAGGAGGTCTGCTAAAATTACTGCCCTCGATCTGACGTTTGCAGTGATACCTCACATGCATGGTGCAATTGCTGTTTACATATGACACGAGACCGACGCTTGCGTTTGCATTTGCACGTGAGCACGGGGGGACAGGGGTGCTTTTTTTTCCCCTAATTATTTTGCTTGTTTATTTTACTTTTACACTGGTCCTTTCATATTTTGTTTTTTATCATTTTTATTATCACAGAGAATGTAAATATCCCCTATAATAGGAATAGGTAGTGACAGGTACTCTTTTTTTAAAAAAAAATGGGTCTATTAGACTCTTGTTCTCTTCTCTGCCCTCAAAGCATCTGACCACACCAAGATCAGTGTGATAAGATGCTTTCCCAATTTCCCAATGGCACTGTTTATATTCGGCGAAACCAAAGTCATGAAATGCTCATAGCTTCCGGTTTCTTAGGCCATAGAGATGATTGGAGCCGTTCTGATCTTCGATCAGCTCTATGGTCAGCTAGAGGAGCCACCGGCTGCATTATCAGGTTCCCCGGTGGGACAGGAGAGCCTGAGAAAACCAAGGAAGACGACAGGAGAGGGGGGATGTTCCCTCCCGATGCGTGTAAAAGCAGTCTAGCGGCTAATTAGCAGCTGGGATTGCTTTTACATGAAAGCCGACTGCTGGCTGAAAAGAACGATACCAAGATGATACCTAAACCTGCAGGCTTCATTCTGGTATAACCACTCAAAGTACAGCAACATATCAGTACATTGCTGGTCCTTGTTGGGCATATATTGTAATTTTCTTTTTTTTCATGCAGCCTGTGGGCTGAATGAAAAAAAGATATTGGTCGGTGGGTATGCCCACCATTAGAATACCACCTTGCATCCACCCACCCACTTCTAATTATGGGCATACATGCACCAGTTTTTTTTTTAACTGTGGTGGTGAAATCACCTCCTATAGCTTTGGAGTCGCTGATTTATGTATCGTAAGAGCAAACACTATTGCTGTCAAGATAAATAAATCAGTGCTGCAGCTGAATGATGTAGCTGAAAAGCAAACAATGGTAACAATAAAACATTAACTCAATAAAATCACAACAATCTGTGCCAAAAAAAGGAGTAAAAAATATATGCCGAAGCATGGGGGCAATCCACCCCTAATGTTAGGGGAAAATCACCCCTCCAACCCTGCCCCCATGCTTCAGCATATATGCTCTTCTTTTTTTAACTGTGATGGTGAAATCACCTCCTACAGCGCTGGAGTCGCTGATTTACATATCGTGAGAGCAAACGCTGTTGCTGTCAAGATAGGTAAATCAGTGCTGCAGTTGAATAGCGTACCTGAAAAGAAAATAATGGTTAACAAAAAAACACAGTAAATGCTAAAGTATGAAAGAATTACATACCTGAAAAGCAAACATGATAAAACATAGTAAACATAGTAAAAAGAGCAGAACAATAGAGAGAGAACAATAGAGAGAGAGAGCAATAAAACAACAACTATTTTTGGCTTTTTTATTTTATATATCGTAAAATATTGTAAATATCGTATTATATCTTTTCATGTGACAACACTGAAGAAATTACACTTTACTACAATGTAAAGTAGTGAGTGTACAGCTTGTATAACAGTGTAAATTTGCTGTCCCCTCAAAATAACTCAACACACAGCCATTAATATCTAAATATTTCACCCCTATGTGAAAATCTCCAAATTGGGCCCAAAGTGCCAATATTTTGTGTAGCCACCATTATTTTCCAGCACTGCCTTAACCCTCTTGGGCATGGAGTTCACCAGAGCTTTACAGGTTGCCACTGGAATCCTTTTCCACTCCTCCATGACAACATCATGGAGCTGGTGGAAGTTAGAGACCTTGCGCTCCTCCACCTTCCATTTGAGGATGCCCAACAGATGCTCAATAGGGTTTAGGTCTGGAGACATGCTTTGCCAGTCCATCACCTTTACCTCTTAGCTTCTTTAGCAAGGCAGTGGTCGTCTTGGAGGGTTGACCCCCCACCCCTCCAACCTCTGCAGCAATGTTGGCAGCACTCATACATCTATTTCCCAAAGACAACCTCTGGATATAATGCTGAGCACGTGCACTCAACTCCTTTGGTTGACTATGGCGAGGCCTGTTCTGAGTAGAACCTATCCTGTTAAACCGCTGTATGGTCTTGGTCACCGTGCTGCAGCTCAGATTCAGGGTCTTGGCAATCTTCTTATAGCCTAGGCCATCTTTATGTAGAGCAACAATTCTTTTTTTCAGATCCTCAGAGAGTTCTTTGCCACGGGGTGCCACGTTGAACTTCCAGTGACCAGTATGAGAGAGTGAGAGCGATAACACCAAATTTAACACACCTTCTCCCCATTCACACCTGAGACTTTGTAACACTAACGAGTCACATGACACCGGGGAGGGAAAATAGCTAATTGGGCCCAATTTGGACATTTTCACTTAGGGGTGTACTCACTTTTGTGTGGTTTAGACATTAATGGCTGTGTGTTGAGTTTTTTTGAGGGGACAGCAAATTTACACTGTTATGCAAGCTGTACACTCACTACATTACATTGTAGCAAAGTGTCATTTCTTCAGTGTTATCACATGAAAAGCTATAATAAAATATTTACAAAAATGTGAGGGGTGTACTTACTTTTGTGAGATACTGTATAAATATATATATATATATATATATATATATATATATATATATATATATATATTTTTTTTTTTTGTTACACTTTTATTTGTAAGTGTAACTGTAACGGTTCCAGGTTCGGGTCTCTCAAAATGCGATGGCATCTTTGGAGACCATGTGAAAGTGTGTCCTAGTCTGTGCAGTGCTGTACCCTATGCTTATACTCCACTAGTATGTGGTAGCGTTCAAAACATTCACCAATGCAAAGACCAGGATGGTCAGGACAGGAGGGACAATAATAGTGGGTGTCACGCCTAAATCCGCATTTTCTGCAGACACTACATCTTCTTTGGGGTGTTCTTTGGGTAGGGGTACCAAGGAGGACATATGGAAAATGCCTCTCATGCAGCCGGCTTACTGCATTTGGATTGGGAAGTTGGGCCACAGCACCGTCTGGAAAGAGAAGGACTGTGATGATCTCTTCCTGGAATTTAAGGAAGGATCCAGTCCTGACGCTTTGTATAGCACATAAGCGTTCAGAAGAGCCAATTGGAATAAGTTCACAGACACTTTTTTATACCAGCGTCTGGCCTTATGGGCAATTAAGTACGGCGCCATCAACTGGTCGTTGAGGTCCACTGCTCCCATACTAAGGTTGTATTTATGAACACAGAGGGGTTTCTCCACAACACCAGTCGCTGTTTGAATATGGACTGTCCTGTCTGCATGAAGAGAGAGGACAGAACGAAAACATTCCGATTATCCCTCCACTTCACAGCAAGCAAATTATTACACTTCAAGCAGGCTCTCTCCCCCAGCCTAAGACAGAAATCTACAAGCCGCTGGGGTAGCCCCCCGGCGATTAGATCGCACGGTGCCACATGCGCCAATTCCATGTTTAAACAAGTAACTAAAAAGTGGCACGCTTGTGTAATAATTGTCCACATACAAGTGGTACCCCTTTCCGAATAAGGGTGACACCAAGTCCCACACAATCTTACCAGCACTCCCTATGTAGTTTGGGCAGTTCTCCGGCTCCATGTGACTATCTTTTCCCCCGTAAACCATAAAACTATATGTATAGCCTGTTGCCCTGTCACAAAGCTTATACATCTTGACCCCATATCTGGCACGCTTGCTGGGAAGATACTGTTTGAATGACAAGCGGCCAGAAAACTTAATCAGGGATTCATCAGCGCAGACAGGAGTGAACAGGGCTTGATCAGGAGTAAAGGCTGCAAACTGTTGGTTGAAGTGATTTACGAGGGGCCGAATTTTTTGGAGTTGATCGTATTCAGGGTCACCCCGAGGATGACAGAGTTCATTGTCATTGAAGTGCATAAATTGCAAGATCTGCTCGTATCTAGCCCTGGTCATGGAGGCAGAGAACACGAGCATATGGTGAACTGGGTCAGTGGACCATTATGACCACAACTCACTTTTTATGCCCATGAGGAGGGATAGGCCCAGAAAAATTTGGAGGCCGTGATAGGTCTCAAATCTCTGGCAAGGGCCAACTGGGGATTAGCGGCGATGAATTTACCAGCATACAAATTGCTTTGGTCCACAACAGATCTATAGAGATCTTCTGTGAAAAACAGCGAATAAAAATCAAGTGATGTAAAATCAACTGTTTCCACCTGAATTCCGGGTTGGCCAGTAAATGGGGGAAGTACGGGTGCTGTATAAGTGGTGGGGTCCCAATTCGGATTGCAAATGCAGCAGGAAGGGCACTATGGGCTCAACGGGCCTGTCTTTGTCTTCTTGGTGGCTGTGGGACACTAGTTGTGCTAGCCACCTCACCAGCTTGAACTGCACTTATGGGACTCGCCACGTCACCACGTGATACTGCAGTGCTGGTTTGACTATGACCAGGGTGTACTAGGCCGCTGGTGCTTGCCAGTTCACCAGAAGGATGAGCGGCACTAATACTGGCTCTCTGCTCCATACGAGAGCCCTGAAGTTCTTGCACCTCAACAACAGCAGAAGAACGGGATCGGGCACGCCCGACCTTGGCAGGGACCACTATTCCGTCGTCAGAGCTATCTGTCAGGGTTCCGCTGCTGTCTACTGGATCGCATTCTGAGCCTGAATCTGACAGACGGGTGACTTCCTCTTCACTCTTATCTGTCATGCTCAGAAATGTGTAGGCCTCTTCACTAATGTACCTTCGATTGGACATTGTGGACTCTAAATTTACTGGTACAACTAGTGAAACTCACAGGAAAAAGAGCACCTAACTGTCAGTGACTGCTTCAAACTCTACCAAAAAAAAACTTTAGCATTCGCAGGGATCAGGCCTGTCTCTGCGAACGCTACAGTTATGTGTTTTGTGTTTTGAAAGTGACAGTAATCGATTGATACTGTACTTGGGTGGGCCGGGCGGAGGGGCTAAACGCAGGTGCTAGCAGGTATCTGGGCTGATCCTGCTAACGCTGCATTTTTGGGAACCCTAAACTACTGGGGACGCTAGTATAGATCTGATCAGATCAGATATTGATCTGTTCAGACACTATACTACTAAGGGAGGTGTATGGTGCATGCGTGGGTGTTAGCGCTACTGGCACTAATCTGATGCTGCCTGGGGCGATGCAGACCCTGACT
The DNA here is from genome assembly GCA_037952925.1 of Lithobates clamitans. Taxonomy (NCBI): domain Eukaryota; kingdom Metazoa; phylum Chordata; class Amphibia; order Anura; family Ranidae; genus Lithobates; species Lithobates clamitans. Next base: position 2,186,943 of record JBBGZY010001275.1, read on the forward strand.
GATGCTAAAACCTAACTGATGTCACCCGCTGGGTGATCAGGGGGTTAAACCTTTATTAGGTAATATATGGCTGGTGCCCTGACACTATAAAAAACTAACTAACCAATGTCACTCGTGACACTAATACGGTGATCACTGGTGACAGGGGGTGAAAGGGTTAACTAGGGGGCAATCAGGGGGTTAAAACCTTTATTATGTAATATATGGGGGTACCTGAAGCTATAAAAACCTGATGGTGAAACTAATCAACTAACTGGCTAACTAGCGTCACCCATGACACTAATACGGCGATCAGAAAAAAGATCCATTAGTGACACTGAGACAGGGGGTGAAAGGGTTAACTGGGGGGGGTGATCAAGGGGTTAAACCTGTGTTAGGGGGGTTTGGGGGGTACCCTAGACCTAACAGGGCCTACTACTAATTGCCCTAACACTGATTAGAGCCACAAGTGACACCAATGCAGTGATCAGTGAAAAATCTGAAAACTACAATTGGTGACACAGTGACGGAGTGAAGGGGTTAACTGGGGAGGGGAGGCGATCGGGGGGTGACAAGTACGTGTACTGGTGTTAGTGTAGTGTTGTGGAACTTATGTGGTAAGATGTTCTCTCTCTGGAACGGAAAAGAGTTCCACAAGGGGAGATGACATCACTTCCCCCTGTGTTTACACTTACAGACAGGGGAAGCATTTTCATTTGTCAGAACTGATCAGCAGGTCCAGGCCAGAAATAATTGGCCTGGACCTGGAGACTGATCAGTTGTGCTCTGAATCAGATTCCTGTGGGCATGGTGGGGGCGCGCGCACCCCCAAGCAAAGTACGGGTATGTGATTATGCGCACCCATGCCACTTTGTCGACGTATATCGGCGTGAGCCGGTCGGCGAGTGGTTAAAATGGATTGGTTACCTTTACTCAGGTTAGCTCTATAAATCCAGGCAGGAGGAGAGCAGAGGAATGACTCCCTTTGTGTCAGGCCTCTCTCTACTGTCCCCTGACACCACAGGCCCAACTTTACACACTTATTTGTCAACAAGTAATGGCTTAACTTTATAGATAAACTGTCCCACACACCCAATGCATATGCAGAGCCCTGAATATGTGTGTGCGGATCCGTATGGCACTTGTAGCTTCAGTCCTTTCAAGGAAAAGATAAGGTTTGGTGTCTTCAGCTAGCCACTTTCGTTGGTGCACTTAAACTTCTGTATAGCAGGGCCAAACACCACAACTGGCCCAGCTTATCATGTGCAACAGGCAGGATCCTCCTCAGCAAGGTGAGAGGACATTGGTGCTGTATACAGTGTCCCAGAAATGGATAGCCTTACCCTTATCCCTGTGGCACTACAAGTGTCAGCAAGATGACTACCAGCAACGATGTCTGTATACAGTGTTCATACTCCTCCTATGGTGCAGTGTCTCTGTTCCCTGCAGATGGGCAAAATGCCCTCTCACCAAATCCTGTGGTCAAGGCCAAACAAATGTCCTGGAACAGGCAGGCTTTCTTGGCAACCCGATCTGGTCACCCCACACTGGAACGCTTCACCGTCAGTGCAGGTGCACCTCGATAAGCACCTGGAATGTCCCTCTCTCAGGCTGGATGTCCTGACTGGCGGTGGAGGCCTGAATCGCGCAGGAAGATCATCTGAGAGACAGCATCTCTTCTCCAGGTCTGATCTCTCCCACTGCCTCATGGTGTCTGAGTCTCCTTGGATAAGCAATATGGAGTCTTTAGTTTCCTGCCAGCAGAGCATGCTGGGATTTGTGTTGCTGCCCCCATAGAAAGCTATGGGGCCATTTTAGATAGGGACTACACATTCCAGAAACCTTTGCAGCAGCTGCTTCCTGAAGCTTGTTAAAGTCCCCCTGATTGGCTGCTGTAACTGTGCATTTAATTGGCTTTCTTCTACCTGTCAATAGGGGCACAAGGAGGAACAGAGTAGCCTGTGTGAGTCAGCTCACATTACATTCAACTCAGACAGTGAAACAGGAAGAAGGAGGGGGGGTGAAAAAGCCCATGCAGATATGACAGGCAGCTTTGTCCCTCTTTCAGGCTGGAAAGCCTGTGTACATTGCGATTGCCAGCTTGGCAGGATCGCGGGTGACAGAGCGAGACACCCACTACACACTCCCCCCACCAAAGAATCTTTGGTCCTCCAAAGGAAGTAACAGTCCTTAACCTAGTACATGCTTTGTATATACACATGGAGGAAAACAGGTTAGTGTACACAGGAAAACAGACAATTTGCATTTGCATAAGGACCTGGCAGAGGAACCTCCCACCAATTAGCATAGGAAGGAAGGTTGTCCTGCCTACAGGCCACCTTAATTGGAATGGCCCAGCTAGATGTGCCAGGGGATGAGTTAAGGTTGTCCTCCACCAAATCTGTGGTGGAAGACCCAGGCTCTGCAAGAGTCCCTTGATGGGTGAGGATAACTTCTTCGGTGCTCTCACCAACACATCACAAGTCGGTCTCTTGAGAGGATGCTTAACTCTTCACTTTTTCTTTTCCACTGGCTCAAGTACGGTAGGCTCACTAGCCTCCTCTTTCAGTTTAACTACTTCTGCCTCCTGCAGATTGGTTTCTTCCACTTCTGCTATGGATCCTTATTCATCCCCTGTGAAAGAAGGAGACACTTCTGACCCTCCTTCTGGCAGTGAGGGTAAGGGATCACATCTGGGGACAGCAGGGGCTAACAGCCACTTCACCAGATCTGTGTTGGTCCCTACAATTAGCGAACTTCCTGTGGACCCTGGCAACCAAGGACACACAATCGTCAGTGTGTCAAAGTCCTGAAGCTTCCCAGCCCTCAATGGGTCACATGACAACTTGATCTGCAGAAATCCATCACAAGGGTTATCCTCCATTTGAATACCATGGATCTCTATATCTTCCAACTTTCGGAGGGATATGTATGACGAATGCTTCTTGTAAAAGTCTCTGGTAAACAAATTCACCTGAACACCTGAATCAAGAACGGCTCTTGTGTAAATTCCTTCCACCAAAACAGGCACTACAGACAAAGGGCCTAATAACTTGGCAGGAGGTTAGATGGAAGCACTTGAAATAGCAAGTTTGTGTGACTAGACTCGTGCTTCCTTCCTCTTTCAACGTTGAGAATTCTGTTTCCGTTGGCATCTTGGATGCTGGTAGGCATTTCTCACTGAAACAGCATAAACTGCAGGTGTTCTCCATTGTTCCCTCGCAGATTCAGGGAAAGTTCTTCTTGAAGGCCCAGATCTTCTCTCCATCCTTGGGTCGCTTCTCTGAAGTCCACGCCAGTCTTCTGTCCTCCACAGTGGACTGGGACATTCTCGCTGGTAGTGACATACACCTCCGCAGTTTAAAACGGCCTCTCAATTCGTTGGTCTCTGGCCAGGCGCAGCAGGCGAGACCGAGGGTACATTCTTTCCCATAGCACCATCGGACAGGTCAATGCATTTTGCTGTCAGACGGTTCATCGCTTCCATCATCGGGGATACCTGCAACTTCAGTGCGGCTATCTCAGACTTGACATCCAATGACCCAGTCATCATCTCTATTAGCCATGACATCTAAGTCTTCAGGACCCCGATCTCTGGATCACTATCAGCTGTACTGGCCATTCTGACCCCGACAGCAGATTCTGACCCCTGGCTCTTTTCTTCATTCTCCAGCATGGCTTCTTCCTCTCTCACTAATTTAATGAGCTTAAGATACTTCATGGACATGGCATCGGCTGAAGTCTGAGGCCAAACCCAAACTGGATCAGAGCGTGAAGCGCCTCTCAGTATCTGCTGCATTCTAGCTTAAACCATGGCAGAAGGTAGCATTCCCTCCTTTAATACGATCTGATGCAACATCCTATTTAAGCGCTGAGGTATTCAGACAGGCGTTCAGCTTGGCGTTGGAGAGTATACTCAAATCGGTAAACTAAGTCTGCTGCTGTCTCTATTGGCCCAAACTCCTCCTGCAGAATATTCAGGTAGTCTTGAGCACGCACTCTGTTACTGAACTTCAGATTGCTGATAGCTTCTGAGGCAGGGCCCCTTAGACCCTTAGTAATCCTCTGCTTCTTGAGGGTCTCAGGAATGTCCCATTCATCCAAGGCTTGTGTGGTCTGGTCCAGCTACTCTTCAAAGTCATCCTACCCTGGATGTCTTCCAGAAAAGGCCAGGCGCTTCTGGTACCCATTTCCAGAGCACAGTGGAGTATCCCTCTGGCACTTTGACATGAAATCTCCCATAGCAGTGAAGAACTCCGGCCCAAACATGGCCGAGGGTGTCGTGAGTGGGACTTCTTCCTCCATGGCCTCAGCTTGGCTAGAACTTGCTGGAGACATGTCTGATGTGCTGTCAGAAGCCATGAAATCAGACCGAGACAGAAGTACAGTTAAATCACACTTGTTTAATAATAAAAGTAAAAAGAACAAATGTAGTCAAAACATAGCCAAAGTTCAGTAACTAGAATGGATAGTCAGCCAAACCAGAAGTCAGGGATCAATGTAGTGAAACAGCAAGCAGGATCTGGAGCCAGAAGGGATGTCAACAAAGCCAGTCTTTAAACAGGAACGCAGGAGATGTTTCTTGTGATGTTGACCAAGGCGAAGGCAGAGAACCTCTGGACTGGACGGCTTAAGTAGGCAGGACTGACGAGCAGGATATCAACCACAGCTGAGTAACTGTGGTGAGAGATGGGAGCTGGCAATTAGCCAACAGCTGAGCGGCCAGATCAGAGAAGGAAGGGCTGAGCCCAGCCCTGACAGTACCCCTTCTCAACGACCCCTCCCCCTCGGAGGACCACCAGGCTTGAGGTGAAAGCGTCTATGGAGATCACAGAGGAGGACGGGGCATTTAGGTCCAAGGATGAGACCCAAGAGTGTTCCTCCGGACCGTACCCCTTCCAATGCACCAGGTACTGTATGCGCCCACGGAACCTACGGGAGTCAACAATGGACTGTACTTCATACTCCTCATGGTTCTCAACCTGTACAGGGTGAGAACGTGACACCGAGGTGGTAAAGTGGTTGCAGACCAAAGGATTAAATAAGGAGTTATGAAATACGTTCGAAATACGCATATTAGAAGGAAGGTCTAATGTGTAAGCCACTGGGTTAATCCTGCGAAGAATACGGAAAGGCCCAATAAACCGAGGTGCGAACTTCAGAGAGGGAGCACAAAGTCGGAGGTTGCAAGATGACAGCCAGACCCTGCCCCCAACCTGGTAGGAAGGTGCAGGCAGGCGTCTGCGGTCAGCATGGAGTCTGTACGTATTATCAGCATGATGCAAAGCCTCATGGACTTGTGCCCAAGTGAAACGAAGAGATGCTCAGAGATGCTCCTCTAATGCAGGAATATTCTGCGGAACAAACGAGTCCGACAACATGGAAGGATGGAAAACATAATTCGCCATAAACGGGGACAATCGGGAAGCAGAATTCAAGGCACTGTTGTGAGCAAACTTTGCTCACAGTAATAGGTCAGAAATATAGCAACGTAGGAATTGCTCCAAGGCCTGATTGGCTCGTTCTGCAGCACCATTAGACTGCGGGGGATACGCAGAGGAGAAAGCAAGCTGAATTCCCAACTGTGCACAAAAGGCATGCCAGAACCGGGATACAAACTGACTACTCCTGTCCGAGACTATCACCTTGGGTAGCCCATGTAAGCGAAAGATCTCCCGAGCAAAAATAGAAGCCAGTTCCTTAGAAGTGGGCAACTTCTTAAGTGGAATACAATGACACATCTTTGGGAACCGGTCAACCACCATAAGGATAACTGTGTTGCCCTGGGAGTTGGGTAACGCCACATTGAAATCCATTGACAGGTGGGTCCAGGGCCTCTCTCCATTGGGTATGGGTTGTAGGAGGCGCACTGGAAGATGACGTGGAGTCTTACTCTAAGCACACATGGAACAGTCAGCTACGAAGGCAGTTACATCAGCACGTAGACTAGGCCACTAGAATTGTTGGGAAATGGCCCAAATTAGTTGATTCTTCCCAGGGTGGCCAGCAGCCTTGGGAGAATGGTAAGTCTGGAGCGTGGTAGTATGGAGACTCTCTGGGACAAAGCAGCGGTCACAAGGTTTCTCAGGCGGAGCATGGTCCTGGGCAGCAAGAATTTTGTCACCCAAAGGAGAAGTGAGACTAGTGCGGACCGTAGCCAGAATACAATCAGGAGGAATCACAGGAACTGGAACCGAGTCCAACTTGGAAGTGCAGTATAGATAGTGAACCACAGAGAGAATTATAATATTCTCAATAAGACATTGCCAACATCCCAGACATTTGTTAAGTAAGGACCCTAAAGAAAGGGCATGAGTACCCCCACCCCCCCCCGGTACAAAGGGACTTTATATAAATATCATTTATTTAGAAAAGTTTTTTTATTTTTAAACTGTGTACTGACAAACATGTCAGCAGTTTGTACAATATATTTATATGAAAAGACAAAACATTGTGCTCAAGATGACCTGTTACAAATTCCAGTGAACATAATTTTCCTCCTTTAGCCTGACATGTTTCAGGAAATGTATCCCTTCCTCAGAGGCATTGTAGGAGAGAATACAAATAAATTTAACACTGAATTGTAAAAGATTTTCCTAGGGCTACTTTAAAATCAAAATTTCATGAGAAAGCAAGTTTGCCGCTGCCTGTCCATCGAAAAGGCGATGAACCCCGTCTGGGCTCGGAACAGCCCTCACAAAAGGTCCCCACAAAACAGCCCCCATGATTCAGCCACAGAAAGACCCTGATGGGTGGTCAAAAATCCTAAAATGGGTATATGTGCACGAGTGGCTGAAATGTTGTTAGTCCTAACAGGCAAAGCCTGCAGACTCCGAGCCCAGACGGGGTTCATCGCCTTTTCGATGGACAGGCAGCGGCAAACTTGCTTTCTCATGAAATTTTGATTTTAAAGTATCCTTACGAAAATCTTTTACAATTCAGTGTCGAATTTATTTGTATTCTCTCCTACAATGCCTCTGAGGAAGGGATACATTTCCTGAAACATGTCAGGGTAAAGGAGGAAAACTACGTTCACTGGAATTTGTAACAGCTCATCATGAGCACAATGTTTTGTCTTTTCATATAAATGTATTGTAAAAACAGCTGACATGTTTGTCATTACACATGTTTTTTTTTGTAAAAACTTTTCTAAATAAATCATATTTTATGATATATGATTTTCTTTCTGTTCGCCCATAAAGTCCCTTTGTACCGGGGGGGGGGGGTACTTATGCCCTTTCTTTAGGGTCTTTTCTTAACTTGGAAGTGGAGGAAAATTGTTGTGACAAGGCGTCAGCCCTTACATTCTTAGTACCGGGTAAGAATGAGACAATGTAATTGAAACTTGACAAGAAAAGAGCCGTCACGCCCTTCTGGGAGAGAGGCATTTAGCCTCAGACAAGAATGTAAGATTCTTATGGTCAGTAAGAATTAGAACCAGTACAGTGGTACCTTCGAGGAGATGTCTCTATTCTTTCAGGGATAAAATGATCGCCAACAGCTCTCTGTCACCAATCTCGTAATTGCACTCCGCAGGTGACAATTTCTTGTAAAAGTAGCCACAAGGATGCATAGCGCTCTCAAAGGTAGGACGCTGAGACAGAAGGGCACCAACACCAGTCTCAGAAGTATCAACCTCAAGGATAAAAGGTAATGTAGGATCAGGATGTGCAAAAAACAGGAGCAGAAACAAAGGACACTTTGAGATTCTCAAAGGCCTTAATGGACTCCGGAGACCAACTCTGTGGGTTACCGTCCTTTCTGGTCATATCAGTAAGGGGCTTGACCAGAGACGAGAAGTTACGAATAAACTTCCGATAATAATTGGCAAAGCCCAGGAAATGCTGCAGAGGATGTAAACCCACGGGTCGGGGCCACTGTAGGACTGCCGAAAGTTTCTCTGGGTCCATCGAAAAACCAGCAGTGGAAATGACAGCCCAGGAATTTAACCTGTTCACGATGTAACTCGCACTTCTCCAGTTTACAAAAGAGATTGTTCTCTCTTAGTTTCTGAAGCACACGACAAACATCTGCCTGGTGGTGCTCCAGGGACTTGGAAAATATGAGGATATCATCGACATAAACCACCACACATAACTGCAACAAATCTCAGAGGACATCGTTAATAAATTCCTGGAAAAGTGCCGGGGCAGTACAAAGGCCAAAAGGTATTACGAGGTACTCATAATGGCCTGTTCTAGCATTAAATGCAGTTTTCCACTCGTCAACCTCCTTAATTCTCACAAGATTGTATGCCCCTCTCAAATCAAGCTTTGTGAAAACCGTTGCTCCCTTGAGGCGGTCAAATAACTCCATAATCAATGGAATCGGTTAGACATTCTGTCAGAGAAGTAATAGAAAAAGAGCTTGCCAATATCGAAAAGTTCCTGTGCGTCTGCGCGGCGGAGCCGTGCTTCGGCGCATGCGGGTTAGCGATGTAGCGGCACACACGGATTCACGGCACGACGCAATGGCGTAATGGCGAACGAACGTTCGCACGTCAGCGTTACACCCCCTTGCTGGCCTATATAAAGACTGATCTGTTCCCTGTTTAATTGCTGGTTTGTCTTTCAGCTTCCTGTGTCCCGTTCCTGATTCCTGCTACTTATATTTGCCTGTTTGACCCGGATTGACCTGACCTACCTTGCTTCTCTCCAGTGTTTGACCTCGGCTTGTTTAAAGGACTTCTCTATCATCTGCTTCCTGTGTTTGACCCTCGGCCTGTCTTTGGATTCTCCTGCCTTCCTGTGTATGACCCCGGCTTGTCTAACGGACTCCTCTGCTGACATCTCCAGTGCACTACCTCCGGCTCACCTTCAGGATTTCTCAGATTACTGTCTGCTGTGTTTGACCCTCGGCCTGTGTAAAGGACTTCTTATCCACTTGCTTCCAGTATATGTTCTCAGCCTGCACCACAGACTTTCTATTACTGGGTTCTCCGTGCCTGGTCTCCTGCATTCTGCTCAGCTCCCATTGTGTTTGCGGGTTAGAACCCCAGCCGGGTCTTCTTCTCCAGTTCCAGGGCCAGATTCATCGCTGCTCTCATCTCCAAGCTGCAGGAGTCCACCTCTAAAAGAGTTATCTACCTGCTGGTGACCCGTGCCTCTCTGTGTCCTATACCCTCTGTACCATCTCCAGGGATATAGTGCGCTTAGCTGCAAGGAAAGCCACTCCCAGCATCTCGGCTTTGGTGAGTACCCTGATAGTACAAAACAGCCATGTCTGAGGCCAACAGAGTGGGTTCCCCTCTTGAGGCTTTATGCCAGCAGGTAACAGCTCTTACTCAAGCAGTCCAGAGGTTACAAGATGGCTATTTCCAACTTGAAGGTCGTCTCCGGCACTTAACGTTATCTCCTGGGGACGCAGCCTCCGCATCCTGCAGTGGAGCCAGCTCTTCGCAAGATTACTCCAGCACAGCTCCTGCGGTTGTTATGACTCTCCCAGAGCCCAGGGTGCCCACACTCGAACGATTTTCCGGGAAATCGGAAAAGGTTTAGAGCATTTAAGAATGCCTGCTTGTTATACCTGGCTCTTCAACCTAAGACTTTTAGTTCTGAGACAGTAAAAGTAGGGATCATTATTTCTTTGTTGTCCGAAGAACCCCAAGCCTGGGCCCACAACCTCCTGGAACAGAAGAGCCCCTTACTAAACTCTGTGGAAACCTTCTTTGAATCCATGGGAAAATTATATGACGACCCCCAATGCACAGCCACGGCCGAGACCATCTTGCATACCTTAGTCCAAGGGAAGAGACCAGTGGAGGACTATACGGTCGAATTCCGAAAATGGTCTGGGGACACTGGATGGAATGAGGCGGCTCTCAAATACCAGTACCGCCAGAGGCTCTCAGAGACCCTTAAGGATTAATTGGCACGCGTTGATTCTCCTTCTACCCTGGAGTTGATCCAGCCAGCCATAAAACTAGATAGACGTCTACGGGAACAACGTTCTGAACGTTTTCAATCTCCCCGGCCTACGTGGATGCTACCCAGGGTCCCTACGGCTCACCCTCCTCCTGCAGTCCCTTCTTCCTCTACTCTGGAAAGTGAGCCAATGCAACTGGGCCTGATCTGGGCTCCACTCACGCCTGATGAGAAGCAACGGCGGCGGGAAGCCAACCTATGTGTCATGAACAGGTGTGACCAGATTGTGTGGACTGCAAAGAGGAAACCAAAACGCATGTAAAGTGAAATAAGAATAATGTTTATTTAAGATAAGTGATATAAATAAACAAACACCCCAAATACAAATAGTGCTCAACCAACCAACAGAAACCCACAGACAACAGATAATATATACAGCCAAAGGAAAGTACCAAAATCAAACACGTAAGCCAGGCCAGGGTCATACACAGGGGATAAGCAACTGAACAAGGGCAGGATAGGAGAGGGAGATAATGGATGGGATATGGATACAAGGGAATAGGAACACAGGAGGGACAGGATCAGGATGGGATCGGATACAGGCTCAGGAGCAGGCTCAGGTTCTTCAGATACAGGAGATACAGGTTTACAGGATACGGATAACAGGTCAGGGCACAAGGAAGAAAGACACCAAGGCAAGCCTATGAGGGCTTGCCGGGTATTTATAAGGCTGTGGTAATTGACCTCATGTTACAGCTGAGTGCAGAGTGTGCTGTTTGCTCCACACTGCCGGAGTGCACCCGCTGGTGGACACCGGTACTACGGCCCAAGGATGCAACAGTGCCACCAGCAGGAGAGACCTCTTACTACAGGTCCCAGGTGTTGGAAGACACCCGGTGGTGGACACTGGTACTGCGATCCAAGAGACCGATAGCGCCACCAACGGGTAAACCCTCTCATGACACTATGCCTGTACTGTGGAGGGGCAGGCCACTTCTTGCGCAATTGTCCTATAAGACCCAATAAGTCTCATCCAGTTATGAACTTTCAGGTAACTGGTCCAAGTTCAACTCACCTTGCCCTTCCTGTCTACCTACAGGTGGCAGGCGAGGAGATCCGGCTACCAGCCATTATTGATTCTGGCGCCTGCAGCTGCTTCCTGGATACATCTCCAGCTCGGAGCTTACGCATCCCTCTGCAAACTAAAAGACAAAGTCTCCAAATCCACCTGACCGATGGACCTTCCCCCTGTTCAGGACCTGTTACCCAAGAGACTAAACCCACTCTCACCATTACAGATTCAGGACATCAAGAATTTCTTTGCTTTGACATCATATGCTCTCCCATGTTCCCTATCATCCTGGCACTTCCGTGGTTGCAAGCTCACGATCCCCACATTAATTGGAGTAGGAAGGAAATCTCCTTTTCTTCAGCCTACTGCTCCCAGCATTGCTTCACCTCTGGTTCCGTCTGCACAGCTTCCTGCCTGACCATCCAGCCAGTTCCCGATCATCTTCAGCACATCCCTGCAGCCTACCATGAATTTATGGACATTTTTAATAAAAAGAAAGCCGACAGTTTGCCTCCTCATCGACCATACGACTGTCCCATTGATCTTTTACCTGGCTCTGAGATCCCCTTTGGTCGTATATTCCCTCTATCAGAAAAGGAGTTGGAGGCTCTTCGGTCCTACATCAACGAAAACCTTGAAAAAGGATTCATTTGTCCTTCTTCCTCTCCGGCTGGAGCAGGAATTTTCTTCGTTGAAAAAAAAGATGGCACTCTAAGACCCTGTGTGGACTACAGGGAACTCAACAAGATCACCATCAAAAACCGCTATCCGCTTCCCCTTATCCCAGAACTGTTCCAACGGTTCCGAACCGCACGAGTCTTCTCTAAACTTGACCTAAGGGGCGCCTACAACCTGGTTCGGATACGCCCGGGGGATGAGCGGAAGACGGCTTTTAGGTCCAGATTCGGACATTTCGAGTATCTAGTGATGCCATTCGGGCTATGCAATGCCCCAGCTACATTCCAACATCTAGTGAATGATATTTTTCAAGAATACTTAGACAACTTTGTGATCGTTTACCTTGACGATATTTTGATTTTTTCTACCACCATTGAGCTGCATCAAGTCCATGTAAAGAAGGTACTCACGATTCTCAGGAAACACAGACTTTATCTAAAAGGGGAAAAATGTGAATTTTAAAGAATGGTAGTCCAATTCTTAGGGTTCATCATCTCCACTCAAGGGGTCGCAATGGACCCTCAGAAGGTGAAGTCTATCCAAGAATGGCCAGCTCCTACAGATAAAAAGGGGAATCAACGATTTGTGGGCTTTGCCAACTTTTATCGCAGGTTTATAAAAGGATTCTCATCAATCATTTCACCCATAACCCAATTGACTCGCCAGCAAAGCCGATTCCAGTGGTCTGCAGAAGCTCAGGAGGCATTTAATAAGCTGAAGGATCTATTTACTTCTGCCCCGGTACTACTACATCCAGGCCCCGCTTTTCCCTATGTGTTGGAAGTGGACGCCTCAGAGTCAGCTTTAGGAGAAATTTTATCTCAAAGGCAAGGCAATAAGGCTCTTCTTCACCCTGTGGCTTTTTCCTCCCAAAAATGATCCCCGCCAGAAAGGAACTATGATGTTGGGGAGCGTGAACTACTGGCCATCAAATTTGCTCTTAAAGAGTGGAGGTATCTTTTGGAGGGTGCTTCTCACCCCATTATGATCTTCACAGATCACAAGAACCTGGAGTACCTCAGGACAGCAAAATGTATCAGACCCTGGAAAGCCCGCTGGGCTTTGTTCTTCTCCAGGTTCAACTTTCACATTTCCTATCGGCCAGGCTCCAAAAGTGGGAAAGCAGACGCTCTCTCCCGGATGTTTCCAGAAACCTCTCAAACAGCAGAGCCAGGTACTATTCTGTCCTCACAGAATTTTCTTTGCTTAATCCAGCCAGATCTAAGAACTGCCATTGAACAGGCCTCCAGCCAATGTTTAAACCCTGTAGTACCTACACTGAGGAAACAGGATGGTTTGCTATGGGCTCAAAACAAAATATTTGTCCCAGTACAAGTAAGACCCTTGGTACTAGGAACTTTTCACAATAACAAGTTTGCAGGACATTTTGGGGTACAAAAGACCTCTGAACTAATACATTGTTCCTTCTGGTGGCCAGGGTGGAGTCAGGATTGTAAAAATTATGTAAGATCTTGTATTGTTTGCCAACGCAGCAAGGGGTCCAACGCGAAAGCTTGGGGTCTATTAAGACTGTTACCCATACCAGAGCAACCCTGGAAGGAAGTGGCTATGGACTTTATCGTTGACCTACCACCTGCTGAGGGGTTCTCCACCATTCTGGTAGTGGTCGATAGCCTTTAAAAGATGGCCCACTTCTTACCTATGAAAGGCATGCCCTCTGCTTCAGATACCGCGGATATATTCATTAAGGAAGTAGTTAGGCTCCATTGAGTACCCGATAGCATTGTGTCTGACAGAGGAGTCCAGTTCACCTCAAAATTCTGGAAAGACCTTTGCAAATCCTTAGAAATCAAGATATGCCTGTCCTCAGCGTATCACCCCCCAAAGTAATGGCCAAACAGAGAGGACGAACCAAACGCTGGAACAGTATCTACGCTGCTTTTGCTCATGCTCTCAAGACAACTGGGTTTTGCTCCTCCCCTGTGCAGAATTTGGCTACAATAATTCCATACACACAGCAACCAACCAAACTCCTTTCTGGGCCAATTATGGATTTCATCCTTCTTTTTTGCCTAACTCTTTTCCAGAGGTATCAGTTCCTGCGGTACAAGACCGAATAAGTTTTATTCAAACTAATTTTCAATTAATTCAGGAAGCTATGAAGAAGGCTCAGGACAGCTACAAGAAATACTATGACAGGGGGAGGAGGAGCAATCAAACTTTTAAGATTGGAGATGAAGTCTGGCTATCTGCAACAAACCTTAGACTTTCTTGTCTCTCACGCAAATTGGGCCCAAAATTTATTGGTCCCTTCAAAGTAAAGAGAGGAGTGAACCCTGTGGCTTTTGAACTTTCTCTACCTAGCTCTTACAGAATTCATCCTGTTTTCCATACTTCTCTTTTGAAACCAGTAACTCCCAGTTTTCTCCCAGGAACGGAAGAATTGCCACCTCCTCCAATCAATATTGAAGGCGAATCATGGGGGCTATCATGGACTGTAGAAGGGGGGGTCGTGTCCAGTACTTGGTCAAGTGGAAGGGGTACCAACCAGAAGATAATTCTTGGGAACCTTCCTCCAATATACATGCCCCACGTTTAATACAAGCGTTTCACAAGAAATATCCGGGAGTACTGGCCAGATTGGGCATCCGGAGGCTGCCCCTTGGGGGGGGCACTGTCAGAGAAGTAATAGAATAAGAGCTTGCCAATATTGGAAAGTTCCTGTGCGTCTGCGCGGCGGAGCCGCGCTTCGGCGCATGCGGGTTAGCGATGTAGCGGCACACACGGATTCACGTCACGACGCAATGGCGTAATGGCGAACGAACGTTCGCACGTCAGCGTTACACCCCCTTGCTGGCCTATATAAAGACTGATCTGTTCCCTGTTTAATTGCTGGTTTGTCTTTCAGCTTCCTGTGTCCCGTTCCTGATTCCTGCTACTTATATTTGCCTGTTTGACCCGGATTGACCTGACCTACCTTGCTTCTCTCCAGTGTTTGACCTCGGCTTGTTTAAAGGACTTCTCTATCATCTGCTTCCTGTGTTTGACCCTCTGCCTGTCTTTGGATTCTCCTGCCTTCCTGTGTATGACCCCGGCTTGTCTAACAGACTCCTCTGCTGACAGCTCCAGTGCACTACCTCCGGCTCGCCTTCAGGATTCCTCCGATTACTGTCTGCTGTGTTTGACCCTCGGCCTGTGTAAAGGACTTTCTTATCCACTTGCTTCCAGTATATGTTCTCGGCCTGCACCACAGACTTTCTATTACTGGGTTCTCCGTGCCTGGTCTCCTGCACTCTGCTCAGCTCCCATTGTGTTTGCGGGATAGAACCCCAGCCAGGTCTTCTTTTCCAGTTCCAGGGCCAGATTCATCGCTGCTCTCATCTCCACGCTGCAGGCGTCCGCCTCTCAAGAGTTATCTACCTGCTGGCGACCCGTGCCTATCTGTATCCTATACCCTCTGTACCATCTCCAGGGGTATAGTGCGCTTAGCTGATACATTCTTAATCGTAAAACGATTGAGACCCCTATAATCAATACAAGGTCTCAGTTCACCACTCTTCTTCTTCACAAAGAAGAAACCAGCACCAGCAGGAAATGAGGATTTGCGAATGAAACCTTGATAAAGTGCGTCTGCAACATACTCCTCCATGGCCTTATCCTCCAAGACCGACAAAGGGTAAACCCGGCCACGAGGGGGTATGGCCCCAGGTTGAAGGTCAATTGCGCAATCATATGGCCGGTGTGGTGGCAAACTAGTGGCTTGACCCTTGTCAAAGACATTGCTAAAATCACGGTACTCCTCTGGCAGGGAGGAGAGTGAAGAAGTGCACAGAACCTTGCTACCTTCTGGAAGCATCTCTCACTGCATTGTGGTGACCAGGAGAGAACTTCAGCACAGAGCCAATCAAAAGAGGGGTTGTGCCTCTGTAACCAAGGATAACCAATTGTCAGGGCTGGCCTCAGCTCTTCCTTCTCTGACCTGGCTGCTCAGCTGTCGGCTAATTGCCAGCTCCTTTCTTTCCACAGTGACTCAGCTGTTGATGATCTGCTTGTCAGTCCTGGCTACCTAAAGCCGTCCAGCTCACTTCATCTTTGCCTTCGCCTATGGTCACATCTCAGAGACTTCTCCTGCGGTCCTGTTGAAGACTTGCTCAGCTGACATCCCTTCTGGCTCCTGATCCCTGCTTGCTGTACTACTAGGTTGATCTCTGGCTCTCTGACATTGGCATTGACTACCAGATCTGGTTACTGAACTCTGGCTATGTATTGACTATGATTACTCTGTTTACCTTTTTATTATTAATAAACAAGTGTGATAAACTGTACTTTTGTCTCGGTCTGATTCATGCTTTGTGAAAGTATGCGAAGGACATGAATTCAGAAGATGCAGTCAGTCCACTTGTTGGTAATATTTTTTCCAGATTGGATGACCAGGATCACCGCATGGATCAGTTTGCCTTGGCGTTACAAACGCTCCTGAGTCGCACGGCTCACCTGGAATCTTCCACTATGGCTGCTCCGGTACAACCTGTGTTGCAGGCCGTCCCTGCTGCTGCTCCAGTCTCTGTGCAGGCACCCGCCTCATGTATTACCTCTATAAGAGGCATGTCTGGTTCCGCTCCCCTTCCCTAGCGATTTGGGGGCAATCCAGTTCAATGCAGAGGGTTTCTCAACCAGGTTGAGTTATACTTTGAGATGCTGCCCCAGGTGTTTCCCACAGACAGAAGCAAAGAAGGTTTCGTCATATCTTTGCTTTCTGAGAGAGCCTTGGCCTGGGCAAACCCTCTATGGGAGATGCAAAAACCCATGGTCCTGAGTTACCCAGAATTTGTGGCTTCCTTCAAAAGGGTATTTGACATTCCCGCACGCTCCGCTTCTGCTGCCAAGAGCCTCATGTCCATCAAACAGAGTATGAGAACTGTTGCCGATTACGCCATTGAATTCCATACTCTGGCAGCAGAGGTTGCTTGGAACAATGAGGCCCTCGTGGCTGCCTTCTCTCATGGTCTCTCAGATAACATCAAGGATGAGATAGCAGCCTAAAATATACCCACTGAGCTGGAGAGGTTGATCATATCAATGATCAATGCCATCCTCATTGACTCCAGAGGAAGACTCTCTTTTAAGGAGCTCTGGCGCAAGCCTCCTGTACATTTGTCTCCAAGCTTTGCAGTCCCACCCTTGCCTCCCTCACCTCCCGGTACCGAGTCGGTCTGTGAAGATGAACCTATGCACTTGGGCTTCACGTGTCTTACTGCGGATGAGAGAGCCCTTAGGAGGTGGGAGAGATTGTGCTTTTATTGTGGCCAGGCAGGTCACTTTTTGAAGTCTTGTCCTACCCGTTCAGGGAACACCCGAACCTTGAGGTCCTGTCACGGACAGACCTTAGGTGGCGTTGTTTCATCTCCACTTTTCCAGAAAGATAAGCCCCTGGTTTCGGTTACCCTGTCTTGGGCTGAGTCATCCGTCGAGATACAGGCACTCGATTCCACTGCAGATGCGTGACACTCCACTTGCCATTGAGGCTCTTGACGGGAGACCTCTACAGCCTGCCCATGTGACTGTTCCGTTGTCCATGGCCGTAGGGGCCCTTCACCATGAGATAATCCAATTCCAAGTTATTTCCTCACCTAAATTTCCACTGGTTATTGATTATCCTTGGTTACAGAGGCACAACCCTTCTTTTGATTGGCTCCGTGCTAAGGTTCTGTCCTGATTGTCACAATGCAGTGAGAGATGCTTCCAGAAGGTCGCCAAGGTCCTGTGCACCTCTTCACTCTACTTCCTGCCGGAGGAGTACTGTGATTTTAGCGATGTCTTTGACAAAGGTCAAGCCGGTACTTTGCCTCCACACCGGTCGTATGATTGCGCAAGTGACCTTCAACCTGGTACCATACCCCCTCGTGGCCGGGTTTACCCCTTGTCGGTCTTGGAAGATAGGGCCATGGAGGAGTATGTTGCAGACACACTTTCTCGAGGTTTCATCTGCAAATCCTTGTCTCCTGCTTGTGCTGGTTTCTTTTTTGTGAAGAAGAGTGGTGAACTAAGACCTTGTATCGATTATAAGGGCCTCAATCGTCCCATGATTAAGAATGCCTATCCCATTCCATCGATTACGGAGTTATTTGACCGCCTCAAGGTAGCAATGGTTTTCACAAAGCTTGATTTGAGAGGGGCATACAATCTCGTCAGGATTAAGGAGGGCGAGGATCAGGACATTATGAGTATCTTGTAATGCCTTTTGGCCTTGGTAACACTTCGGCAGTTTTCCAGGAGTTCATTAACAATGTCCTCTGAGATTTGTTGCAGTTATGTGTGGTGGTTTATCTCGACGATATCCTCATTTTCCAAGTCCCTGGAGAGCCACCACACAGATGCTGTTGTGTGCTTCAGAGACTAATGCCGCATTCACACGATCGGACTTTACGGCATACTTGGTCCAGCGTACCGGAGTCCGTTGGACAATTCGATCGTGTTTGGGCTCCAGCGGACTTTGTTTTCTCAAAAGTTTGACAGACTTAGATTTGAAACATGTTTCAAATCTGTCCAACGGACTCGAGTCCGGTTGAAAAGTCCGCTCGTCTGTATGCTAGTCCGACGGACAAAAACCGACGCTAGGGTAGCTATTGGCTACTGGCTATGAACTTCCTTGTTTTGGTCCGGTCGTACGTCATCACGTACAAATCCATCGGACTTTGGTTGATTGTGTGTAGGCAAGTCCGTTCATTCGGAAAGTCCGTCGTAAAGTCCGTCGAAAAGTACGCCGGACAAAGTCTGCCGTAAAGTCCGCTCGTGTGTACGAGCAATCTCCATTGTAAATTGGAAAAGTGCGAATTCCATTGTGAACAGGTTAAATTCCTGGGCTATGTCATTTCCACTGCTGGTTTTTCCATGGACCCAGAGAAACTTTCAGCGGTCCCACAGTGGCCTCAACCCATGGGTTTACGTCCTCTGCAGCGTTTTCTTGGCTTTGCCAACTATTATCGGAAGTTTATTCGTAACTTTTCGTCTCTGTTCAAGCCCCTGACTGATATGACCAGGAAAGACGGCAACCCACAGAGTTGGTCTTCAGAGTCCATTAACCGCTTCAGATCCGCGCTATTGCCAAATGACGGCAACAGCGCGGACCTACATTGCCGGGACTACGTCTATTGACGTCGTCCTGTGCACGAGCAGCCTCCGCGCCCCCTGCAGGGCACGCGCGGCGCGCTCGGTGATCGGTGAGACTCGCCTGATCACAGATCAGAGTAAGGGGTCGGTCCCGACCCCTTACCACATGATCAGCTGTCAGCCAATGACAGCTGATCATGTGATGTAAACAGAGCCAGTAATCTGCTATTTTTTCTCCTTGCGCTGACAGTGTGAGGAGGAAAAAAAAAGCCAATCACCGGCGGCCGTGAGAGGGACATCAGTCACGATCACGGCGATCATCTGCCCCCTGCCAGTGACACCTGGCAATAGGCAGAAGTGCTGCCTACCAGTGCCCACCAGCATCACCCATCAGTGCCCACAGTGCCATCTATCAGTGCCCACAGTGCCACCCATCAGTGCCACCCATCAGCACCCACAGTGCCACCCATCAGCGCCCACATCAGTGCCACAACAACAGTGCTGCACATCAGTGCCACCTATCAGTGCCCATCAGTGTCACCTACCAGTGCCCATAAGTGCCGCCCATCACTGACCATCAGTGCCACCCATCAGTGCCGCCCATCAGTGCCCCCCATCAGTGGTACCTATCAGTGCCCATCAGTGCCACCTATCCGTGCCACCCATCAGTGCCACCCATCAGCGCCCATCAGTGGCCATCAGTGCTGCCTTATCTGTGCCCATCAGTATCGCCTTATCTGTCCCCATCAGTGCTGCCGTAACTGTGCCTATCAGTGCCGCCTTAACTGTGCCAATCAGTGCCGCCTTAACTGTGCCTATCAGTGCCGCCTTAACTGTGCCTATCCGTGCCCATCAGTGCAGCCTATCAGTGCCCACCAGTGCCACCTCATTAGCGCATATCAATGAAGGAGAAAAATTACCTGTTTGCAAAATTTTATAACAAACTATGAAACATGATTTTTTTTTTTTCAAAATTTTCCATCTTTTTTTGATTGTTTAGCAAAAAATAAAAATCCCAGCTGTGATTAAATACCACCAAAAGAAAGCTCTATTTGTGGGGAAAAAAATGATAAAAATTTTATTTGGGTACAGTGTTGTATGACCGCGCAATTGTAATTCAAAGTGCGACAGCGCTGAAAGCTGAAAATTGGTCTGGGCAGGAGGGGGGTTTAAGTGCCCAGTAAGCAAGTGGTTAAAGTGGTATTCCGGCCTGAAAAAAAAAAAATTAAAAGTCAGCAGCTGACTTTAAAAAAAGTACTTACCTGTCCTGGGTGCCCGCGATGTCGGCCGCCCGAGGCCGACCCATCCCTCGGCTCTCAGGTCCCGGCACCGCCATCCTAGGTAAGGGAAACGGGCAGTGGAGCCTTGCGGCTTCACTGCCAGTTTCCTACTGCGCATGCGCGAGCGGCGCAGCGCTCCGCTCTGTGAATGGCCCCGTGGTGTTCTGGGAACACACAGTTCCCAGAAGACAACGGGGCCATTCACCGAGGAGAAGAACACGCCGCGGAATAGGAAGAGGCAGATTAGGAAGACTGCCTAGCAACAAGGGTTTAGGTAAGTTTAAAAAATGTTTTTTTTCAAATGTTTTTTTTTAATTTTTTTTTCGAATTTTTGGTGATTTTTTTTTTCAAGGTGGCCCTCCACTTTAAGGCCTTTAAGAGTCTCAAGGCTGCCTTTGTTTCTGCTGCTGTGTTGGCACACCCTGATCCTACATTGCCTTTTATCCTAGAAATTGATGCTTCTGAGACTGGAGTTGGCGCCCCTTCTGTCTCAACGTCTTAACTCTGAGTGTGCTATGCATCCGTGTGGCTACTTTTCCAAGAAATTGTCACCAGCAGAGTGCAATTACAAGATTGGTGACAGAGAGCTTTTAGCTATTTTAGCCCTGAAAGAATGGAGACATCTCCTTGAAGGTACCACTGTGCCGGTTCTCATTCTTACTGACCATAAGAATCTCACATTCTTGTTTGAGGCTACGCGCCTCTCTCCCAGAAGGGCGCAATGGGCTCTTTTCTTGTCGAGAGTTAATTACATTGTCTCATTTTTACCCGGTACTAAGAATGTAAGGGCTGACCCTTGTCACGACAATTTTCCTCCACTTCCAAGATGGAGTCGGTTCCGGTTCCTGTGATTCCTCCTGAACGTATCCTGGCTACGGTTCACACCAGTCTTACTTCTCCTTTGGGTGACAAAATTCTTGCTGCTCAGGTCGATGCTCCTCCTGAGAAACCTTGTGACAGCTGCTTTGTTCCCGAGAGTCTCCGTACTGCCGTGGTCCAGACTTACCATTCTCCCAAGGCTGCTGGACACCCTGGGAAGAATCAACTCTTTTGGGCCATTTCCCAACAATTTTGGTGGCCTAGTCTACACGCTGATGTAACCGTCTTCATAGCTGCCTGTTCCGTGTGTGCTCAGAGTAAGACTCCACGATACCTTCCAGTGGGCCTCCTACAACCCATACCCAATGGAGAGAGGTCCTGGACCCAAGTATCTATGGATTTCATTGTGGAGTTACCCAACTCCCAGGGCAACACAGTTATCCTTATGGTGGTTGACCGGTTCTCGAAAATGTCACATTGTATTTTACTCAAGAAGTTGCCTACTTCTAAGGATCTGGCTTCTATTTTTTCTCAGGAGATCTTAAGCTTACATGGGCTACCCAAGGTGATTGTCTCAGACAGGGGTAGTCAGTTTGTGTCCCGGTTCTGGTGAGCTTTTTGTGGACAGTTGGGTATTCAGCTTGCTTTCTCCTCTGCGTATCACCTGCAGTCTAATGGGGCCGCAGAATGAGCCAATCAGTCCTTGGAGCAATTCCTAAGTTGCTATATTTCTGACCATCATAACAACTGGCCAGACCTCTTGTCACGGAACGTCCCACACTCCGCTTGAGTGCTTCCGTCATATACCGCTTCCTAAGTTCTGGAACACGAGTCCAATGGATCTGGCTATAGGAACCCCCAAGAACTAGACAACACCAGTCTTGGAGTACATCAGAACTACTCTTTATTTGAGATCTCCCACACATTTATACACCAGGATGACTCAAAGCTAACCTAATTAACATGAGCTCCAATAGGAGTCGTCCCGTCTCCTACATTGTATAGAGGACAATGTGATCAGCTCATTCAATTTACACACATTACCAAAAACATCAACACAGGGTTAATTAGAACAAACAACAATGGGTGAAAAGACTCTTAGAGCCACACTAGACTTATTTACAATAAACCCATTATAGCAGAATTGATGACATTAGTATTTAACAGTACGAGTCCCAACGGTATAAATCAGTCACCATTCTAATATGGCATATAAAGGGTTCCCAGAGTCTGTGTGGTTTTGGGGGGACATGGAGCTGAATCCAAAGTAACACCAACCCCAGGGTCCCCAGGCATACAGCTCACAGAGAGCACCATTCCCCCAAATGCTAGGGCCCATAATCAAAAGGCAACAGGCTTGCATACAGTCCTCTCCAACAGCCTCTGTCCCGGCTAGGTCTGTGACACCTCTTATCATGGGCGGAGTTTGCTCACAATAGTGCCTTGAATTCAGCTTCCCGTTTGTCCCCATTTATGGCGAACTATGGTTTCCAACCTTCCGTGTTGCCTGCCTCGTTTGTTCCGCAGAGTATTCCTGCATTAGAGGAGCATCTCCGTGGCCTTTGTTCCACTTGGGCACAAGTTCAGGAGGCTTTGCGACATGCTAACTGTCAGGTCACCTGAGACCAGGTGACAGATGCACTCTGTATGAGTCGGAAGTGCACCGCTAAGATAGTGGAGCCTAGGATTGACTGCTGCAGATAGTACCCAGGGAGGTTCAGGAAACAGGTCTACTGGATCACTAACACAGATCCCAGTGGGAGCTAGAGCATAGATTCCCCAGGGCGCAGAGTCTAAGATCCAGCAGGTTTTCACCAGAGCCTCTAGTGGTGAGGATGGACTGCGCTGCAGTCTGGCTTCAGGTCACGGCCCCTAGGGTCTCACAGCTCACGGTAGACTACAGGAGAAGGAAGCAGCAGGCTGGAACAACAAGGATAGTAAAGGGATAAGGCAGAGGTCAGGGCGACTAGCAGACAGGAACAACAGAGTACAAACCAAAGGTTCAGGGTCACAGGCAAACAGGGATAGTCGGGGACATGCCAAAAGGTCAGGGTTACGAGCAGACAGGAATAGTCGGGAGCATGCCAAGGTCGGTAACAGAGAGAAACGAAGAACACACGGCAAGCAGGAAACAGGAAGCCAAACACACAATGAATACACAATGGTTGATCAGCAAGGTTGGCTTGCAATGCACAGGTTAATATAGTGTTCCTAATTAGAGGCTGAGGTGGAGCAATGCTGAGGGAAGATTATATAAGCAGTCAGGTGAGAGTGGCTGGCCTCTAAAGGTGAACACATGGAGGAGGTAAGCTGACAGATAAAGATTACTGCATAACCATGAAACTAACGATAGGTACAGACTCCATGCTGACCGCAGACGCCTGCCTGCGCCTTCCTACCAGGTTGGAGACAGAGTCTGGCTGTCATCTTGCAACCTCCAACTTCGTGTTCCTTCTTTGAAGTTCGCACCTTGGTTTATTGGGCCTTTCCGTATCCTTTGCAGGATTAACCCAGTGGCTTACGCGTTGGACCTTCCTCCTAGTATGCGCATCTCTAATGTGTTTCATGTGTCCTTATTGAAACCTTTGGTCTGCAACCGCTTTACCATCTCGGTGCACATCCTCACCCTATACAGGTTGAGAACCATGAGGAGTATGAAGTACAATCCATTATTGACTCCCTTAGGTTCCGTGGGCGCATACAGTACCTGGTGCATTGGAAGGGGTACAGTCCGGAGGAATGCTCTTGGGTCTTATCCTCGGACGTACATGCCCCTGTCCTCCTCCGCGATTTCCATAGACATTTTCCCCTCAAACCTGGTGGTCCTCCGAGGGGGTACTGTCAGGGCTGGGATCAGCCCTTCCTTCTCTGAGCTGGCTGCTCAGTTGTCGGCTAATTGCCAGCTCCTTTCTCTCCACAGTGACTCAGCTGTTGATGATCTGCTCATCAGTCCTGGTTACTTAAAGCCGTCCAGCTCACTTCATCTCTGCCTTCGCCTTTGGTCACATCTCAGAGACTTCTCCTGCGTTCCTGTTGAAGACTTGCTTGGCTGACGTCCCTTCTGGCTCCTGATCCCTGCTTGCTGTACTACTGGCTCTCTGGCATTGGCATTGGCTGACTACCCAATCTGGTTACTGAACTCTGGCTATGTATTGACTACGCTTACTCTGTTTACCTTTTTATTATTATTATTAAACAAGTGTGATAAACTGTACTTCTGTCTAGGTCTGATTCATGGTTTCTGACACCAATAAGCAGTGGAAACTTGGGTGAGGAAAAAACTTGGAATTGGATTATTTTATGGTGAAGAGCCCCTACGGCCATGGACAATGGAACCGTGAGTCACATGGGCAGGCTGTAGAGGTCTCCCGTCAAGAGCCTCAATGGCAAGTGGAGAGTCACGTAGCTGCAGCGGAATCGAGTGCTTCAATACAAAGGCAGCATCAATGAGCAGGCCTGCAGCCCCAGAGTCAATTAGAGCCTGTATCTCGATGACTCAAGCCCAAGAAAGGTTAACCAAAACCAGGGGCTTATCCTTCTGGATAACTGGGGATGAAACAACGCCACCTAAGGTCTGTCCATGACAGGACCTCAAGGTTCAGGCGTTCCCTGGACGGGTAGGACAAGACTTGAAAAAGTGACCTGCCTGGCCACAATAAAGGCACAGTCTCTCCCTCCTCCTAAAGGTTCTCTCAGAGCAATATAGCTCCCAATCCTATATTCAAGCTGCTTTCAGGGGATTCCAAACCTGAGAATATCCCCAAGAACAGATGCCAACTTAAATGGCAAATAAAGCACAATATGACACTTTAAATTGGATTGGTTACCCTTGCTTAGGCTAGCTCTAAGTGTCCAGGCGGGAGGAAAGCAGAGGAATGACTCCCTTTGTGTCAGGCCTCTCTCTACTGTCCCCTGACACCACAGGCCCAACTTTACACACTTATTCAAGTCAACAAGTAATAGCTTAACTTTATAGATAAACTGTCCCACACACCCAATGCATATGCAGAGCCCTGAATATGTGTGTGCGGATCCGTATGGCACTAGTAGCTTCAGTCCTTTTGAAGAAAAGATAAGATTTGGTGTCTTCAGCTGACCATTTTCGTTGGTGCACTTAAACTCCTGTATAGCAGGGCCAAACACCACAACTGGTCCAGCTTATCAAGTGAAACAGGCAAGATCCTCCTCAGCAAGGTGAGATGACAATAACTCTATACAGTGTCCCAGAAATGGATAGCCTTATCCCTTATCCCTGTGGCACTACAAATGTCAGCAAGATGACTACCAGCAACAATGTCTGTATACAGTGTTCATACTCCTCCTATGGTGCAGTGTCTCAGTTCCCTGCAGATGGGCAAAATTCCCTCTCACCAAATCCTGTGGTCAAGGCCCAAATGAACGTCCTGGAACATGCAGGCTTTCTTGGCAACCCGATCTGGTCACCACACACTTGAACGCTTCACCGTTGGTGCAGGTGCGCCTCAATAAGCACCTGGAATCTTCCTCTCTCAGGCTGGGTGTCCTGACTGGCGGTGGAGGGTTGAATCACGCAGGAAGGTCATCTGGGAGACAACATCTCTCCTCCAGGTCTGATCTCTCTCACTGCCTCATGATGCCTGGCCAAGCAAGATGGAGTCTTTAGTTTCCTGCCAGCAGAGCATGCTGGGATTTGTGTTTCTGTCCCCATAGAAAGCTATGGAGTCATTTTAGATAGGGACTACACATTCCAGAATCCTTTGCAGCAGCTTCTTCCTGCAGCTTGTTAAAGTCCCCCTGACTGGCTGCTGTAACTGTGCCTTTAATTGGCTTTCTTCGGGGAGGAACAGAGTAGCCTGTGTGAGTCAGCTCACATTACATTAAACTCAGTCAGTGAAACAGGAAGGAGGAGGGTGGAGATATGCAGACACGACAGGCAGCTCTTTGAGGCTGGAAAGCCTGTGTACACATTGCGATGGCCAGCTTTACAGCATGTAAAAATGAGTGATCCACGTTGGATAGACGAACGGAGCGCGGGTGACGTCACGATCCAGACACGTGGGCGCCGCCGTCACCCGCGCTCCGTTCGTCTATCCAACGTGGATCACTCATTTTTACATGCTGTTGTCCTTTGCACTGGGGTACAGTGCGACGCTTGTAAGTGTTTTGATTTATCTTTAAATAAATGAATTTTAGTGATATACAGAGAGCACTAGATCTCTTTTATATATCTCCACATGTCATGACTGCAAGAGTACCTGTTGCTGATACCTGACCAGGATTTACATTTACCATCCTCTGCCTTTATCCCTGTGAGGGAACTGCTTAACTGACCTGACTGATAAACTCAGGGGTCCATCTGTAGAGGTGAGCGGCTTGTGCTACCGAAGGTGGAGGTCCATTTCACTACAGTCACCCTACAAGATATTGCATGTCACGATTATCACTGGAGAAATTGCTGGATTTTATTTGGATCTAGTTTTTTATATGGACTATTATTGATGGTTTTTATTTAGTTTTATATGCGCTGTACTGCCTTTCTATTCATACTTTTTGGGATTTGATAAATTTTTACCCCCAGTACTACAGCTGCTCAGTGTTAGGATATACGGTTTGCGCTGATCGATTTAGTTTTATAGTATTGGGTATATTGGATTGTACAATTTTTTTTTTTTTTATGGTTGAACTGGATGGACTTGTGTCTTTTTTCAACCTGACTAACTATGTAACTATGTAACTATGTTTGTTCCATTTACTTTTATTATTAAACAAGTGTGATTTAACTGTACTTCTGTATCGGTGTGATTTCATGGTTTCTGACAGTAGGTAAAAAGCACAAGTGGAGAGGTGCCTCTGGGTGCAGTCGTTTTTTAAAAATCTATTTAATAGACAACGTAAGATCAACTCACATGTGGTATAAAAATGAAAAGCATGGTATCAGAAAGTCGAGATGACGTTCCCACATCCTGTGACAAGATCCGTGCTTTGTACGATGACCGGGGATCTTCCGAATGATGTAAACGCCGGCTCCGGAAGAGCGGCCTCAGAACGAGGCTGGGAACACAGTGGACGGCTGGCAGCAGGGGGACGACGTCATCAAAATTGGACAAGTTTCATGAGCGTGCGCGCTTCAATGCTCTGCAGGTTGCGCTCCTTCCTCAGCAGACAAAGTCTGAATACCATAGAGAGGGATTAAATAAAGAAAAAAGACACAAGGGCGGAGCTGGATGAGGCAATGAGGGGAGGTTGGAAGTGATAATGAAATCAGTAGAATAACCAAATTAAGATGTAAATACTATAATAATATAATATGCAAATAAAAAATATGGATATAGTATGCTGGTCCGGACTGAGTATATATAATACTGGTAGGGGAGAAAAATACGTATATATAGTCTAAATGAACTAATGGACATATATAAAGTAGTAAAGTAAAAACTGTTATTATATATGCTGGATATGAAAAATATAAAGAGGAGGACAAGCTAAACCCACAGAGCACCAATGCACATGCATGGGAAGTATCCATAAATACAATGAAAATTATATAACATATGTAGGGATATATAAATAAAGTGATAACATTATTAAACATAGACGTACATGAATTGGCAGGCGGTACGCATGCTGAAAATGATAAATATATAAAACAGAATGGGTCTACATACAAAACATATATGATATAAATAATTAAGTGGGATAATATAATAGCTCGCAATATGCTGGGATAAAATGTGGTAATAAAACGCATATGTATATATATATGTATATATATATGTATATATATATATATATATATGTATATATATATATATATGTATATATATATATATGTGTATATATATATATATATATATATATATATATATATATATATATATATATATATATATATATATATATATATATATATATATATATATATATATATATATATATATATATATAGGCCAGAAAGTACCTCCTCTCTATATCCATCCTGACCCACCCTTGTGTCCACCTCCCAATACCAATCTCCCACGTCCTCTTATGAGCATTCCTGTGAGTCCTCCGAATCAACCCTATCACCGGAAGCCCACTAGAGCTCCTCGTAGTTCTGACTCTCCACTGCATAAACGCTCTCGCAGTAATAATCACACTAAGAACCACGGCCCAAAAAATCCGTACAGTAATTCCAGTCTTCTCCTTGCCTTAAACCAATTCTATAATAGACCACCCACCACCAAACCTTCTGACAGTTTGACCATACCCATTACCTCTTCTGCTATTCCTTCTGACCATGGACCACCAGTATTACCTCCCATTTCCAGCCACACCACTTCTGGTAACATAGTTTCCAAGAGTTCTACTATCTCTGATTTTGATACTACAGTAACCCCTTCTGTGGGTGCAGATATCATTGCATCTACATCTGACAATAATCCTCTTTACACTAACAAATACACCCATTCTACCTCTCCTCTTTTAGTATCTAGTTCTCCTCAAACAGCCTCCAGAAAAAGAAAGTTCACCGGAGAGGCTGTAGAGGAGGGCGAAATAAAAAATCATCTCAATGTATCCAAAATAAGGAAACAGTGAAGATTTTCAACGTATCTTCACACCATTTGTCAAATGCAGATATTTCACTCTTGATTAGAGGTCTTAATTTTGCACCTGTCAATAAACCCAACCCATTTCTTCTTTTTAAGGATCTGAACAGATATGTGCGGAACCTTACCTTGAAGCGTTACTATTATATCACAGAAAAAAAGAACATTCAGGTCAATGCCATTCAGGTCAACTTCTCCCTTATCATCTCCTGCCCTTACATCAGACCTTTTCCTTTGACATCAGTTCTCAGCTCACTGTTTGATGCTGAGTTTGCCTATCTTCTTACTCAACACACTGCTACCTCCCCCCCAGTCATACACACCCCCTTTAAGCCTAAGTCGGTTTTTTATCCGTCACAAGCTAAAGGCCCATATATAGAGAGCTTTTAAAGGGTCGTGTTCTCAGACTTTCAAAAGCTTTGTCAGTCCTCCAGTACCATCAAAACGAACAATTTGTCACCGCTAGAGACCAGAGCCCTTAATTCCTTGATGAAAGCCAACGATTTAGTCATCAAATCAGCAGACAAGGGTGGGGGAATTGTCGTATAAGATAAGAGTAACTATATGGAAGAGGCAAGAAGATTGCTATCTGATGCTACTACATACCAGCCAATCAAGAAAGACCCAACTTCTGAATTTGCCAAAGAGGTACATACCTTAGTGTCCACGGCCTTCCATAACAATATTCTCAATAAATTAGAGAAGTCTTTTCTCCTTCGAGACTTATACCAAATCCCCTACTTCTACCATCTCCCCAAAGTTCATAAAAGTTTAGACCACCCTCCCAGTAGACCAATTGTAGCGGCTATGGACAGTGTCACCACAGGCTTGAGTTTATACGTCGATCATTTTCTACAGCCCATTGTCCAACAGCTACAGTCTTACGTTAGGGATGGGACACATCTCCTTGAACTTCTGTCTGTCTACAAGTGGGAGCAGACTTATGTCTGGCTCTCACTTGATGTCAATTCATTGTACACATCCATCCCCCATTCTTTTGGCCTACTAGCATTAAATTTTTTTCTAGCCAAAGATCCCCTTATCAACCCACGCCAGGCAGCGTTCATTCTGGACGCTACTTCCTTCTGTCTAACACACAACTATTTTCAGTTTGATGGGGATTTTTTTGTACAAATACAGGGTACAGCTATGGGGGCAAATTTCGCGCCCTCCTATGCCAACCTTGCTATGGGCTACTGGGAGCCTTCATATCCTCCACAATAACCCATATCCACGCAATATTGTTTTCTTTGGTCGTTACATCTATGACATTATCATCATCTGGGACGTTCCTACTGATGTGATAGACAATTTTGTCAATCACCGCAATGACAACCAATATGGTTTATCATTTACCTATGTTACTAACCCTGATACGTTATCTTTCCTTGATCTTGAGTTGGGCTTTGATCCAGCTACCCTCACCATCATCTCTAAGAATTATGTCAAACCCACTGCGGGAAACTCTTTTTTGCATTACAACTGTTGCCATCTCCCGCAATGGATCAACAATATCCCTAAGGGTCAGTTCTGTCGACTCAGACAGAACTGCACAAGAGAATGTACCGTATTTATCGGCGTATAACACGCACCCCAATTTAGGAGGGAATTTTAAGGAAAAAAAACTTTTAGGAGGGAACTTGAAAGGGAAAAAAACTTACATTTAAATGCCCATCATTGCAGCCTTCTCAGTGCAGCCTTGCCCCAGTGCAGCCATGTCAGTGCAGCCATGTCAGTGCAGCCTTGCTAGTGCAGCCATGTCAGTGCAGCCTTGCCAGTGCAGCCATGTCAGTGCAGCCATGTCAGTGCAGCAATGTCAGTGCAGCCTTCCCCAGTGTCCATTGCAGCATTGCCCCAGTCCAGCCTTGCCCCAGTGCAGTCTTGCTGAAGCCTCTGAGCTTCAAAATCGCCGACCGCGATTTGAAAATGGCGCCGCCGGCGCCGAAATACACAGAGCCGGTCCTCGGCTCTTCTCGGCGGCTCTCGTTCACTTTCGGCTCCACTCGGACGGTGAGCGGAGCTATCTGAAACTAGCCGAGTATACTCAGCTAGGTTCGGGCGGCGCTCGAGTGAAACCGAAAGTGGCCGAGAAGAGCCGAGGACCGGCACTGTGTATTTCGGCGCCGGCGGCGCCATTTTCAAATCGCGGTCGGTGATTTTTTAGTTCTGACAGGTCAGGATCGCAGGGGATCGGCGTATAACACGCAACCGCGATTTTTCCCTGATTTTAAGGGGAAAAAAGTGCGTGTTATACGCCGATAAATACGGTAATTATGTCGATCAAAGTACTCTACTCACTAAAAAATTTAGGGATAAGGACTATCCCCCAGCTCTCATCAACCAAGCATTTCAATATTATATAAAAGGGAAACCTCCGAAACAATTGCTTGAACCACCCAACCACTCTGTTTGGTTCACTACCAACTTTCATCATCAATTCAGGAAAATGGAGAAAATCTTGGCTGACCATTGGACCATACTATTACAGGACCCATTCCTAAAACCTTTCATTCCAGATAGAACAGGGGTAACATATCGGAAGGTGCCTAATTTAAAAACGAAAATAGCTCCCAGCAAAATCCGATCCAGACACACTGTCTTGGACAAGCTCATACTCATTCCACTAATTGGGATGTTCCAGTGCCGCAAACCCTTATGCAAAACGTGCCAATAAGTACAACATGGTAAAAAGTCATTTACCACAAAGGGGGTCACCCATACACTGAAGGACTTTTACAACTGCTCCTCAGACTTTGTAGTTTATGGACTTACCTGCCCTTGCGGCTTACTATACGTAGGCCACACTATACGAGCTCTCAGGACCAGGTTTGGGGAGCATAGGAGGTCAATCGAAAGTGGCATTGACCCATTAAAGGTGGCCCACAGTGTGCCTAAACATTTTACCCAAGCCCTCCAACAATCCACGAAAGGGCTTCAAGTTTGGGTAATTGAACAAATCCCCAATTCTCTTCCAGCTGCAGAGTGATTCAAAAAAATCTGCACTAGAGAAACTTACTGGATTTATCATTTAGATGTCCTTTCACCTGGTGGAATGAATGAAGGTATAGAAATTTCCACCATCATATAAACCCACCTTTCATCTTTGTTAGTATACTTACGCCTATCTTTGTTTCATTTTTTTAATGATATCTCTTATATATACATGATTTTATGGTACTAATTTCTATATTAATACATTTGGTATGTGTGTGTGTTTGTATGCATTTTATATGCGTGTAAACATTTTATCCCAGCATATTGCAAGCTATTATATTATCCCACTTAATTATTTATATCATATATGTTTTGTATGTAGACCCATTCTTTTTTTATATATTTATCATTTTTCAGCATGCGTACCACCTGCCAATTCATGTACGTCTATGTTTAATAATGTTATCGCTTTATTTATATATCCCTACATATGTTATATAATTTTCATTGTATTTATGGATACTTCCCATGCGTGCACATTGGTGCTCTGTGGGTTTAGCTTGTCCTCCTCTTTCCATTTTTCATATCCAGCATATATAATAACAGTTTTTACTTTACTACTTTATATATGTCCATTAGTTCATTTAGACTATATATGCATATTTTTCTCCCCTACCAGTATTATATATACTCAGTCCAGACCAGCATACTATATCCATATTTTTTATTTGCATATTATAGTATTATAGTATTTACATCTTAATTTGGTTAGTCTACTAATTTCATTATCACTTCCAACCTCCCCCTCATTGCCTCATCCAGCTCCGCCCTTGTGTCTTTTTTCTTTATTTAATCCCTCTCTATGGTATTCAGACTTTGTCTGCTGAGGAAGGAGCGCGACTTGCAGAGCATCCAAGTGCGCACGCTCATGAAACGCATCTATTTTTGATGACGTCGCCCCCCTGCTGCCAGCCGTCCACTGTGTTCCCAGCCTTGTTCTGAGGCCGCTCTCCCGGAGCCGGCGTTTACATCATTCGGAAGATCCCCGGTCATCTTACACAGCACGGATCTTGTCACAGGATGTGGGAACGTCAGCTCGACTTTCTGATACCATGTTTTTCATTTTTATACTACATGTGAGTTGATCTTACATTGTCTATTGAATTGATTTTTAAAAAACGACTGCACCCAGAGGCGCCTTACCACCTGTGCTTTTTTTTCAGCTCTTTGGAATATGGTTTCTTCCCTAAATTGATGGCAGCCTTGTGTGCTTCCTGTGGATGTTTTTTCCCTCTCCCAATACCACTACATAGCTGATTTGCCTGTGTATGCCAGATGGACTATATTGTTAATTACTAGCAGATTTGTATTGGGACTTTTATGATCTCTGTGTTGATGTGCCTATACTTGTGTTCATTTCTGACAGTAGGTGAAGGCCATAAATTCAGAAGATACAGTCAATCCACTTGTTGGTAATGTTTTTTCCAGATTGGATGAGCAAGACCACCGCATGGATCAGTTTGCCATAGCGTTACAAACATTCCTGAGTCGCACGGCTCACCTGGAATCTCCCACTGTGGCTGCTCCGGTACAACCTGGGTTGCAGGCCGTCCCTGCTGCTGCGCCAGTCTCTGTGCAGGCACCCGCCTCAAGTATTACCTCTATAAGAGGTATCTCTGGTTCCGCTCTGCTTCCCCATCGATTTGGGGGCAATCCAGTTCAATGCAGAGGGTTTCTCAACCAGGTTGAGATATACTTTGAGATGCTGCCCCAGGCGTTTCCCACGGACAGAAGCAAATTAGGTTTTGTGATATGTTTGTTTTCTGAGAGAGCCTTGGCCTGGGCAAACCCTTTTTGAGAGATGCAAAAACCTGTTGTCTTGAGTTACCCTGAGTTTGTGGCCCCCTTTTAAAGGGTATTGGACGTTCCCGCACGCCCTGCTTTTGCTGCCAAGTGCCTCATGTCCATCAAACAAAGTACAAGAACTGTTGCCGACTATGCCATTGAATTACGCACTCTGGCAGCAGAGGTTGTCTGGAACAATGAGGCCCTCCTGGCTGCTTTTTCTCATGGTCTCTTGGATTCCATTAAGGATGAGATAGCAGCCCGAGATATACCCACTGAGCTGGAGAAGTTGATCACGTTTGCCATCCTCATTGACTCCAGACTGAGAGAAAGACTCTCTTTTAAGGAGCGCTTGCGGAAGCCTCCTGTACGTTTGCCTCCGAGCTTTGCAGTCCCACCCGTGCCTCCCTCACCTCCCGTGCCTCCTGGTACCAAGTCAGTCAGTGAAGATGAACCCATGCACTTGGGCTTCATGCGTCTCTCTGCGGATGAGAGAACCTTTAGGAGGAGGGAGAGATTGTGCCTTTATTGTGGCCAGGCTGGTCACTTTTTGAAGTCTTGTCCTACCCGTCCAGAGTATGCCTAAACCTTGAGGTCCTGTCACGGACAGACCTTAGGTGGCATTGTTTTGTCCCTGGTTATCCAGAAGGATAAGCCCCTGGTTTCGGTCACCCTTTCTTGGGCTGAGTCGTCCGTTGAGATACAGGCTACAAACGACTCTGGGGCTGCAGGGCTGTTCATTGATGCTGCCTTTGTAAAGCACTTGATTCCGCTGTAGCTGCGTGACTTTCCACTTGCCATTGAGGCTCTTGACGGGAGACCTCACAGCCTGCCCATGTGACTCATGAGACGCTTCCATTGTCCATGGCCGCAGGGGCTCTTCACCATTAGATAATCCAATTCAAAATTATTTCTTCACCTAAGTTTCTGCTGGTTATTGGTTATCCTTGGTTACAGAAGCACGACACCTCTTTTGATTGGCTCCATGCTGAGATTCTTTCCTGGTCGCCACAATGCAGTAAGACATGCTTCCAGAAGGTAGCCAAGGTCCTGTGCACCTCTTAACTCTCCTCCCTGCTGGAGGAGTACTGCGATTTTAGCAATGTCTTTGACAAAGGTCAAGTCAGTAGTTTGCCTCCACACCGGCTGTATTATTGCGCAATTGACCTTCAACCTGGTGCCATACCCCCTCATGGCCGGGTTTACCCTTTGTCGGTCTTGGAGGATAAGGCCATGGAGGAGTATGTTGCAGACGCACTTTCTTGAGGTTTCATCCGTAAATCCTCATCCTCCTGAGTACCTCGTAATGCCTTTTGGCCTTTGAAACACCCCGGCAGTTTTCCAGGAATTCATTAACGATGTCCTCCGAGATTTGTTGCAGTTATGTGTGGTGGTTTATCTCGATGATGTTCTCATATTTTCCAAGTCCCTGGAGAGTCACCACACAGATGTCTGTCGTGTGCTTCAGAAACTAAGAGAGAACAATCTCTATGGTAAATTGGAGAAGTGTGAGTTCCATCATCAACAGGTTAAATTCCTGGGTTATGTCATTTCCACTGCTGGTTTTTCGATGGACCCAGAGAAACTTTCAGGAGTCCTACAGTGGCCCCAACCCATGGGTTTATGTCCTCTGCAGTGTTTCCTGGGCTTTGCCAACTATTATCGGAAGTTTATTCGTAACTTCTCATCTCTGGTCAAGCCCCTGACTGATATGACCAGAAAGGAGGGTAACCCACAGAGTTGGTCTCCGGAGTCCGTAAAAGCCTTTGAGAGTCTCAAGGTTGCCATCGTTTCTGCTCCTGTGTTGGCACATCCTGATCCTATTTTACCTTTTATCTTTGAGGTTGATGCTTCTGAGACTGGAGTTGGCGCCCTCCAGTCTCAACGTCCTATCTCTGAGAGCGCTTTGCATCCTTGTAGCTACTTTTCCAAGGAATTGTAACCTGCAGAGTGCAATTACAAGATTGGTGACAGAGAGCTGTTGGCGATCATTTTAGCCCTGAAAGAAAGGAGACATCTGCTCGAAGGTACCACTGTGCTGGTTCTCATTCTTACTGACCATAAGAATCTCACATTCTTGTCTGAGGCTAAACGCCTCTCTTCCAGAAGGGCACAGTGGGCTCTTTTCTTGAACAAATTTAATTTACATTGTCTCATTCTTACCCGGTACTAAGAATGTAAGGGCTGACGCCTTGTCACAACAATTTTCCTCCACTTCCAAGTTGGAGTCGGTTCCGGTTCCTGTGATTCCTCCTGATCGTATTCTGGCTATGGTTCACACCAGTCTCACTTCTCCTTTGGGTGACAAAATTCTTGCTGCTCAGGTCCATGCTCCCCCTGAGAAAAAGTGTTCTTTTATTTTTTTGAGCATATATATATGGGCAGATAAAAATGGTGTTTTTTTATGTCATACAATATTTGTACAGCAGTTTTTCAAACGCAATTTGTTTTTGAAAAAAAATACAGTTTAATGGATTTTAATGCACAAAAACACAATATATAATCCTTTGGTAATATATAAAAGATGATGTTACGCCGAGTAAATAGATACCAAACATTCACGCTTTAAAATTGCCTACACCTGTGAAACTGCGCCAAACTACTGTACCTGAAAATCTCCATAAGTGACATTTTAAAAGCCTTTACAGGTTACAAGTTAAGAGCTACACAGGAGGTCTGGTACTAGAATTATTGCTCTCACTCTGCCATTTGTCGTGATACCTCACATGTATAATAAAAGGTTAAACGTTATTACTTCCAATTTCCTGTGTTTAACCTTTCAGATATGTAGCTGTAGTACAATAATTTCAGACAGCTTAAAATTTGTTTCGTTTAGTTAATTAATTTTATAACTAATTCCAAATTTTCAGTAGGGTTCGAATTCTGATCAGTTGAAAAATGATCGACCGATACAAATTCTGTGTGAAGAATAGCTGGTTGTTAGGAGCAGGCTGGGAAGCCAGGCACCGCATCCTTAACAACCGACTACAAATCAGCTGTCAGTGGGCTTTCCCTACTGAGAGCTGAAATGTAAACAAAAGAATGCCGGCGATACAAAATAAAGAAGAAAAACAGTGTGGGGTGCCCCCAAACCATACCAAGTCCTTAAGGGGAACCCCATGACAAAATGAAAAAAAAAGTGGAGTGGGGTCCCCCAAAAATCCATACTAGACTCTTATCCGAGCATGCAGCCCACAGGACAGAAAAGAGGGGTGGAGATGAGTGAGCAACCCCCCTCTTCTGAATTATACCAAGCCAACTACCCTCAGCACAGGGGGTGCTTTGGGTACAAGGGCCTCTTTTCCACAACTCTGGGCGGTGGTTGTGGGGGTCTGTGGCTTATCGGAATCTGGAAGCCCCTTTTCATGAGGGGCTCCCCAGATCTCGCCCCTCAATGTGAATGAGTATGGGGTACATAGTACCCCTACCCATTCACCAAAAGTGTAAAAAGTGAGTAAAGACACAACACAAGTTTTTGACAAGTACTTTATTCAAAATTCAAAAACAATGGGGTTGATTTACTAAAAGTAAATAGTCTGCAAGCGCACCCACTTGAAATTGCAATTGCAGTTGCTCTAGATCTAGGCGGAACATGCAAGGAAAAAAAAAAAAAACTGCATTTTTGCTAGCACATGATTGGATGATAGAAATCAGTAGAGCTTCCCCTCATTTCAGAGCTTCCCCTCAGATCTAGATCAACTGAAGTGCACTTCGGCTGCTTTCACACTGAGGTGGTTTTCAGGCGTTTTAGTGCTAGAAATACAGTGGGGATCGAAAGTTTGCGCACCCCAGGTAAAAATGTATATTAATGTGCATAATGAAGCCAAGGAAAGATGGAAAAATCTCCAAATGGCATCAAATTACAGATTAGACATTCTTATAATATGTCAAAAAAAGTTAGATTTTATTTCCATCATTTACACTTTCAAAATTACAGAAAACAAAAAAATGGCGTCTGCAAAAGTTTGGGCACCCTGCAGAATTTATAGCATGCACTGCCCCCTTTGCAAAGCTGAGACCTGCCAGTGTCATGGATTGTTCTCAATCATCGTCTGGGAAGACCAGGTGATGTCAATCTCAAAGGTTTTAAATGGCCAGACTCATCTGACCTTGCCCCAACAATCAGCACCATGGGTTCTTCTAAGCAGTTGTCTAGAAAACTGAAACTGAAAATAGTTGACGCTCACAAAGCTGGAGAAGGCTATAAGAAGATAGCAAAGCTTTTTCAGATGTCAATATCCTCTGTTCGGAATGTAATTAAGAAATGGCATCAGGAACAGTGGAAGTTAAAGCAAGATCTGGAAGACCAAGAAAAATATCAGACAGAACAGCTCACAGGATTGTGAGAAAAGCAATTCAAAACCCACGTTTGACTGCACGATCCCTCCAGAAAGATCTGGCAGACACTCGAGTTGTGGTACACTATTCCACTATAAAGAGATACTTGTACAAATATGGTCTTCATGGAAGAGTCATCAGAAAAAAACCTCTTCTACGTCCTTACCACAAAAATCAGCGTTTGAACTTTGCAAATGAACATAATGACAAGCCTGAGGCATTTTGGAAAGAAGTTCTGAGGACCGATGAGGTTAGAATAGAACTTTTTGGCCGGAATGAGCAAAGGTACGTTTGTTGAAGAAAGGGCACAGAATTTAATGAAAAGAACCTCTGTCCAACTGTTAAGCATGGGGGTGGATCAATCATGCTTTGGGGTTGTATTGCAGCCAGTGGCACAGGGAACATTTCACGAGTAGAAGGAAAAATGGATTCAATAAAATTTCAGCAAATTTTGGATGGTAACTTGATGCCATCTGTGAAAAATCTGAAGTTAAAGAGAGGATGGCTTCTACAAATGGATAATGATCCTAAACACACCTCAAAATCTACAGGGGATTACATCAAGAGGCGTATACTGAAGGTTTTGCCATGGCCTTAACAATCTCCTGACCTCAACATTATTGAAAATCTATGGATAGACCTTAAAAGAGCAGTGCGTGACAGACAGCCCAGAAATCTCAAAGAACTGGAAGACTTTTGTAAAGAAGAATGGGCAAAGATACCTCAAACAAGAATTGAAAGACTCTTGGCTGGCTACAAAAAGCATTTACAAGCTGTGATAGTTGCCAAAGGGGGCAGTACAAGATATTAACTCTGCAGGGTGCACAAACTTTTGCAGACGCCATTTTTTTGTTTTCTGTAATTTTGAAAGTGTAAATGATGGAAATAAAATCTAACTTTTTTGACATATCATAAGAATGTCTAATCTGTAATTTGATGCCATTTGGAGATTTTTCCATCTTTCCTTGGCTTCGTTATGCACATTAATACACATTTTTACCTGGGGTGCCCAAACTTTCGATCCCCACTGTAGCCTCTAACTAATACCTGAAAACCACTTCCCTATTCATTT
Source organism: Lithobates clamitans (assembly GCA_037952925.1). Taxonomy (NCBI): domain Eukaryota; kingdom Metazoa; phylum Chordata; class Amphibia; order Anura; family Ranidae; genus Lithobates; species Lithobates clamitans. Next base: position 2,225,459 of record JBBGZY010001275.1, read on the forward strand.
TAGTGTGACTGGGGCGGTGCGCTTGCGGGACGTTCTGAAAAGTCCTGCAAGCAGCATCTCTTTTTGCGGTTTGAGAGTGGTGTATACACCATTCCCAAAATGCCCTGCCCATTTAAATGAATTGGCAGCACTGCCGAAGTGCCTACAAAGCACCTCGGCAGCACCGCAACACTGCGCTTTTAACCCTTTCTTCTTCAAACTCTAGCGGGGGGTTAAAAGCACCCCGCTAGCAGCTGAAAAGCGCCGCTAAAACGACGGCAAATCGCAGCTAAAACTAGCAGCGCTTTACTGCTAATGCGGAGTGGCTACAGTGTGAAAGTAGCCTTCTAGTGCACAGTATATTTGCCTTTAGTAAATCAACCTCAACGTCCCTCGGTTTAGATTCAATGTCAATCATGACCCCCGCTGCACTGACAGACCTAAAAAAAAGTAAGAAAAAAACCCTTCGGTCTCTCTCATCAAAGGCTTTCGCCGTCTGCCTGCTCCTCCGTCTGACATTTCTTAAATAGCCAACATCACCGAATGAAAATGTCTCACACATGTGGTATCGCCATACTCAGGAGGAGGAGCAGAATGTATTTTGGAGTGTAATTGGAAGTATGAATATGCTGTGTGTGAAAAATAACTTTTTATTATGGCAATTTTGTGTAAAAAAAAAATAATTATTTCTTAATTTCCCAAGAATTGTGGGAAAAAATTACAACTTCAAAAAACTCACCATGCCTCTTAAGCCCCATACACACTATAATATTTTCTGCTGATTTTTGTCTTCAGATTTACCAAAACCATGTACTGCAAGGGCCTGCCTGATTGCATACAAATTGAAACTCTTATGCCCTGTACACACGGTCGGACATTGATCGGACATTCCGACAACAAAATCCATGGATTTTTTCCGACGGATGTTGGCTCAAATTTGTCTTGCATACACACGGTCACACAAATTTCCGAACGCGAAGAACGCGGTGACATACACCACGTACGACGAGACTAGAAAAGGCCAGTTCAATACCAAGCGCGGCACCCTTTGGGCTCCTTTTGCTAATCTCGTGTTAGTAAACGTTTGGTGAGAGACGATTCGCGCTTTTTCAGACTCGTGGTTTTCAGATCGTATTTCTGCTGTTCAGTTTGTGCTTGTGGGTTTGTATCTGGTCTTCAGTGCGTGCAGCGAGTTTCCATTGACTTGTCATTGTGTTCTTGTCCGTTCGTTTCTGGTTTTCAGGTCGCTCTTCACAGGCCTTGCTGTTCTTCAGTGCGTTCTGTTACTGTGTTCTGACCAGCCGACCGTTTTCTAGCCATGTTGCATGTACGTACTCATCGTAGAGTTCGTGCGGTGCGGGCCCTTGGTGTTGGGGTCCTTACTTTGACACAAGCCCAGTCCATGAACAGGGCAAGGAGGTGTCCATGGACCAAGAATTGGTTGCTCCAGTGTGACCAATTCTGTCACATGCCTTTGGTCCGTGAGATCCGTGAGAATAATCCTGACGATTTCAGGGACTTTCTCCAGATGACAGACCCCATTTTTCACCGTTTGTTGGCTTTTCTGACCCCTTATATCAGCAGGCAGGATACCTGCATGAGGCAAGCCATCACTCCAGAGCAGAGGCTAGTCGCCACCCTGCGCTACTTGGCGACGGGGAGAAGCCTGCAGGACCTCAAGTTCTCAACAGGCCTCTCCCCCCAGGCTCTGGGGATCATTATCCCAGAGACCTGTTCTGCCATCATCCAGGTCCTGCAGAAGGAGTATATTAAGGTAAGATTTATCCTTTAACATCACATTTTATTGTATTTAATGTTTGTTAATATATTGTATTTCTTTCCTCATTCCCTAATTACCATGATTGTAATATGCTGTGAATGTCCCCATTTGTCCTCATGCATGCTGGATTTAAAAAAAAAAAAAATTTTGTCCTTCAAACATATTTGCCTTCATACATACTTGCCATATCCACCTCGTCTACTCAATTAACAATGTATTTTGTCAGCTCCATAGTAGTGCTTTACCCCTAAATACCTGTCCAAAACATCTCACCCCCCCTAAAATTTTAAAAATGGCCCATGAGAGGGGGTGAGGAATCTGATAGGTGGACCTTATACCTTTGTCTTTAAATACTCCCTAAAATAAATGTTAAAATGATGTTGGCCAAGAATGTTTGTGTCTAATCTGCTTTCAATGTTTATGTGCAAAATGATTAATTTATTTTTCTTGTTTGACTCCACAGTTTCCTTCCAACCCACAGGAATGGCAGATTGTGGCATCCCACTTTGCCCAGCGGGACTTTCCTAACTGCGTCGGGGCAATTGATGGGAAACACATCCACATCGTCCCACCACCCAACTCAGGGTCATACTATTACAACTACAAGGGGTTCAATAGTATAGTGATGTTGGCGGTGGTGTCGGCTACTTACGAGTTCCTGTATGTGGACGTAGGGAAAAATGGCCGGATGTCAGATGGTGGAGTCATCGCCCACACGGAGTTCTACAGGCGTCTCCAGAATGGCAGCTTGGGCTTGCCACCTCCAGAAGACAGTGCGGAAGGACTCCCATTCGTCTTTGTTGCGGATGAAGCGTTTGTGCTGGGGGACCATCTTATGCGGCCATTCCCTATGAGGACCCTCACCCCGGACTAGAGGGTTTTTAATTACTGGATGGCCAGAGCCAGAAGAGTGGTGGAGAACACGTTTGGAATAATGGCCAGCCGGTTCCACCTATTTCCACCTATATAAGGAGAAATTCTTTGAACTATGCTGGCTCAGTTGGGTTTGAGGCCGGAATTCATATTAATGAACCAACCCTGACGGCACTTGAAGCTGGCCATCCTGGCTTGCCCCCCAAGACTGCCCGCGAGGTCTGTATAAGATACATGGAATACTTTGCGGGTAGGGGGGCCATCAATATGCCAGACAATGTCTGAGACATTTTTTAAATAGAAATATATTTTAAACTGAACAAATATTTGCTTTGATTTACTGCTTGGCTTTCTTTTAGCTGACCATGACTGAAATTTGGGGAGTCCTGAAAATGGCGTGATTGTGTAAAATTAGAAAGCACTGTGGGTGTTATTTACTAAAGGAAAATACACTTTGCACTACAAGTGCACTTGAGACTGCACTGAAACTGCACTTGTAGTGCAAAGTGGATTTGCCTTTAGTAAATAACCCCCATTGTCACTGAAAACACCAACTTTACTACAAAAAATGCTTTTGAGCATTGAAAGATGAAGCCACACATTGTTGATTCTCAATCTTTTTAATCAAAGCACAATCACATGTGCATTTATAAAAGGTTTTTAGAACAAACCAACATGTTTGTTGTATAACAATTTTTTAGGTCAGAAATCGCCTTTTAAGGTAAAACAGGCATGTTAAAAACCATAAAAAATACACAACTCTGGAACTTACAAAGTTCAACATTTATAGAAAGTGAAGGCAATATCAGACATGAGTATTTACTGTGTTTGATATTGCATTCAGCAGATGGGGTGAAGTCACCCTTGGAAAAGACAAATTTTGAAGATGCACACAAATTGCCTAATGTCAACATGTGCTAGCTGCCATCATGGGGGATCAATGGATGTGTTTTGTGGGTGCAACCCCTTCCTCTCAGATACTTTATTATTAAGGAAGGGGTTGCACCCCCAAAACGCGTACATTGATCTCTCATGATGGCAGATAGCACATGTTGACACACTCTGTGCATCTTCAAAATTTGGCTTTTCTAGAATATGTTAAAAAATTGTCAGAAAAAAACTAGAATAAAGCAGAAATAAGTTAGGGATTTCTAGGGGTTTTAAATTCTCCCTAAAACATCAATGATGTTCTTAATTTTGTTTTGAACATCATTGATGTTTTGCTTGATGTTTTCTAAGTTTCTATTACACCCCATTATCTCCCCAATCAGGATCTGGGCACTTTCACTGGTGAAATTACCTTCTTCCACAACATCACAATCACCTAAAATATAAAAAAAAACCACACCATGTATTATAAATATACCGGCATCCATCTCTTACCTGAGTCTGTGGTCACAGACACTCACCTGTTGTGGTGACTATTTCCACAACATCTCCCTCCTCCTCCTCTGGTTGGGTTTGGGGGATTTCCACTTCTTCATGAGGTGGGGGGTCTGTTGTCTCCTCTGATGAGTGGTGTCCTCCGAGTCTTTTCTCTCCTATGTGAAAAAAATAGGTATACTTAGCACACAGATATTTGATGGCAGAAAAAGGAATATGAAACATTGCTTGGAAGAGGGGTACAATTGTCTCTTTTGGCAGAGTTGCAAGATGAAGAAATATTTTTTTCCATTGTCAAGCTTGAATACTTACCTGTTTTGTACAAGCTTCACAGATGGAGTCAACCCTATAGTATACACTGGAGCACCTGTGTGGGCCCCCTAATAAAAAGGGTGTTCTGGTGTCCCACGCTAGTGCTCCAGCGTCCAGATGTGTAAACAGTTGCTGAGTGTCCTCTCCTTATACAGAATATAGTTAGCATTTCATTCTAGTTACTAACCCATCTAGACAACAAAATTATTTTAAGAGAAGTAGGCCATAAAAAATGTATTGAACTGCATCAGGACAAAACATGGTGTTTTATTGGCCGAACGAACAATGTTTCCTACGGACGAATAATGTGTCCATGAACATGAAAGTTGCCATTTTAAACTGTACAACAGTGGCACACAGGAGGAGGCTGTGGAATGTGGCAGCCAGGAGGAGGCGGGGGTTAGTGGCAGCCAGGAGGAGTCGGGGGTAAGTGGCAGCCAGGAGGAAGCCAGGCCCAGTAGAAGCCTCACAGAGTCCCAGGTTCCTTCACTCCGCCTTCCAAACAAAAGACCCAGACCCAGGAAGGGGAGTAATGTAGAGGGTTTAGCACTCAGCCTGATTCAGGAGGCTTCTGCGTCCCTCAGAGTCACCCCCACTCGTGAAGAGGCCTTTGCCTGCATGGCTGCCACCAAACTGCAGGACATGCAGGAGGGCCAACGCCTTATGTGTGAGGACATCCTTTATAAAACATTAACTAAGGGGGTAAGGGGCGAAATCACACCCAATACCCACCTGTGAGAGTTGCATCATCCTCCTCCTCCTCCTGCCACAACTCCACCACCACAGACAGCGTGGAAGGAAGAGTGGAAGGAAGACAAGAAAGTGATGGCCCTGGGTTTAGTCTGGTCTGACAAAAGATGCAGGCTCTTGTATGACCACAGCCTGGGGACATACATGTCATCTGCTGCTGTTCATGATCTCTTGGACTTCTGGACCAGATTGTACTCCCTTAGATAAGGACTCCTCAGGCCACCAATTTTGCCTGGAAATAATTGATGTGTGCCCTGGGGGCCAAAGGCTTCGCCAATTTCTGCTGTTTCTCCAGTGTTGCCTCCCTCTTTCTTTGGTTAGGACCCCTTAATAAATTTTTGGTTTGTTTTATTATACTCGCCTATGTGTGTTTTCCTTCAAAAAGGACAGTTTGTTTATGAGGAGACAGGTACATTTCAAAAATACAATGTGAAATTAACAAGAGACACCAACACCAAGCAACCTCCTTGAGATTAAACAATACAAGATAATAATGGTGTTGTGGTAACTTAACACAAAAAACATACCCAAAACTATTCTGGAGTAAAAAAAATATATATACCGGTATATATAAAATAACAGGAGATCAGGATTTCAAAAAATAAAAACAAAAAAAAAAATCTAAAAACATCCAAAAATTTTTTTTTAGGGAGATGTGACAAATAAAAATATTATATTCATGAAATCACGATAAATAATAAAGAAAGAAGTTTGTGAGAAGTCTGTGTGAATATGAGCAACAAAACAACTTCATCCTTCTAGCATTATAAAGAAGAAGAGAGTGCGCTGCATTAAACAATGTAAAACATTGCAGCGTGATGAAAGTGCTATATCCATTACGAACGCTAATTTTACCAGACCAAGCAGTTCCGTCTCGGAATTTATTCTGAGCATGCGTGGCACTTTGTGCGTCGGATTTGTCCACACATGGTCGGAATTGACGCAAACGCATTTTGTTGTCAGAAAATTTTATAGTCTGCTCTCAAACTTTATGTGTCGGAAATTCCGATGGAAAAAGTCCCATGGAGCCCACACACGGTCGGAATTTCCGACAACAAGCTCCGATGTGTGTACAGGGCATTAAGGTTTGACCTCATATTATATGGTTTTGGTAAATCTGAAGGAAAAAATCAGCAGAAAATCTGATAGTGTGTATGATGCTTTACTAAATACCTTGGACTGTCTAATTTCCAAAAAGGAATCATTGGGGTATTTGTACTGTCCTGACATTTCAGGGCCTCAAGAAATGAGATAGACAGTCAGTATATCAGGTGCGATACATTTTTTATGATTTGCACCATAGCTTGTAGACGTTATAACTTTCACACAGACTAAATAATATACACTAATTTGGGTTATTTTTACCAAAGATATGTAGTAGTATAAATTTTGGCCCAAATTTATGAACAGAAGTTACTTATTTGCTAAATTTTATAATAGAAACTAAAAAAAAACGTGTTTTTTTTTTTTTTTTAAATGTTTGCTCTTGTTTTACTTATATCGCAAAAAATAAAAAACCCAGTGGGGATAAAATACCACCAAAAGAAAGCTCTATTTGTGTGAAAAAAATGATAAAAATTTTGTTTGGGTACAGTGTTGCATGAGTAATTGTCATTCAAAGTGTGAGAGCACTGAAAGCTGAAAATTGGTCTGGGCAGGAAGGGGTTGAAAGTGCCCCGTATTGAACTGGTTAAGGGGAACCCTATGACAGAGTTAAGAAAAAAAATGGCATCCCCCCCCCCCCCCCAAATCCAAATCAGGCCCTTTGGGTATGATATAGATTTTAAGGGGAACTCCGCGCCAAAATTAAAAACAAAAATGGCGTGGGGTCCACCCCAAAATCCATACCAGACCTTTATCTGAGCATGCAGCCTGGCAGGCCAGGAAAGGGGGGGGGGGGCTCTCAACCTGTCCCAAGCTCTCAACCTGCCCCAAGATGCTGCTTGCAGGACTTTTCCAATTGTCCTGCAAGCGCACCACCCGGGTGTGAAAACACCTATTGCACAGAATGGGAGGCAGTTTTCAGGCACTTTATAGGTGCTATTTCTAATGCTAAAATGCCTGAAAACTGCCTGTGTGTGAAAGGAGTCTTACTTTTTGACACTTTTTTGGTGATGTACCCGATACCCATTCACATGGGGGGGGGGGTACATAGTTATATAGTTAGTCAGGTTGAAAAAAGACGCAAGTCCATCTAGTTCAACCAATAAAAGGGAGGGAAAAAAATCATACAATCCCATATCATACAATCCCATCAACATGGGAACAAGGTGCTTTGGATGTTTAAATTACATTTTTTCCTTTAGAAATATCAATATTGCTGCAGCATGTTCTATACGTTCTACAGATATGCCACTTTACTGGTAGACTAAAGGCATGATGTTTAAAGGAATATTTCATTTGTATTGTTGTACTTTAAGCATCATTAAAATCACTACTCCTTTAAAACGGTTGTTTTAAAAACTTTTTTTTCATTGATACTAGTCCCCGAGGACAGTACCCGGGTCCCCATACACTTTTTATGGCAATAACTTGCATATAAGCCTTTAAAATTAGGACTTTTGATTTTTCATGTTCGTGTCCGATAGACTTTAATGGAGTTTGCATGTTAGCTAGAACTTTTTCCCTGTTTGAGATGTTCTGGTGCAAACCGAACAGTGGGGTGTTCAGCCCATCCCTAATCATCAATACAAAGAAAGTAATAGATCAGTTGCTTTTTAAACAGCTTCAACACTGGTGGCAATCTTGTCCAGAAAGGTCTCAAAGCTAAGTCAAGTAGGCTGCAATGCTGTAAAACAAGTCATGTAAATGTTGAAATGAACTATTCAGGTGACATTAAATATATTGGAACTTTGTATTCTGGGGCAGGGGACTTTTGTAACAAAAAGACTGCAAAAAGAGGAATAAACTGGGCAAGAAAAAATGGAATGTGTTATGGCAGCACAGGCACATAAAGGACTACGGCTGAAGAAGTTATTAGCACACCTCGGTTAACAACAGATCCCGCATGAATGTTGAAGGTAAACTAAACTACTATTAAGCATTTGAGAAAAAAATGGAATGTACAGTAGCAGCAGCTGTAGCTTATCCAGTAGATGCTCTACTAAATGGACAGAAGGTGGCACTATAATCATTATCATCAAGTTAGCATGAAGATCACTTTACTGTTGTATAGCTGTATTCCAATAGTTACTGTTCTCTCTCTCTGTACTTGTTTCTATGCAGTATGCCCTATCTCGCTGAGTAAGTTAAGGCCTAACTTCAGAAAATGTTTTTTTTTCCTTTTTTGGTTAGATATTTATTATCCCTGTAGTTGGGGTAATATTGTCCCTGTGATGCTCATACAAGAAATTAGGGTGTGGTTAGGACAGGAAAGCACAGACGGCAAGTAATTAATGTCAGAAATGTAGCCCCTTCCTCAATTTTCTAAAAATGTGTTTTTGTCTATGTTCTCAATGGAGAGAGTTTCCATTTCTTCCTGTCCTGTGAGGTAGAAAGAGAAATCACTCCAATAGGGAAATAGAGGGCAAAAAAAAAAAAAAAAGATGCTACAGTGTGTCCTCCCTATCTTCTAAATGGAAAAAGAAGTGTTCTATCGTTGGGCATGAATTCATCTGTGTTCACTAAATGTTATTGAAATTTTTCTTTTAAATGACAAACAAGTTCAAACATTTTTGTTGTTTGTTATTTGTATCTTGTGGTTACTGGGTGAAAGAATAAATTAAGCAGTTTATTGCTTCAAGTACACCACCCATTCTTTAACCACTTCAATACCAGGCACTTACCCCCCTTCCTGCCCATGCCAATCTTCAGCTTTCAGCGCTGTCACTGTTTAAATGACATATGCGCGGTCATGCTACACTGTAACCAAACAAAATTTTTATCATTTTGTTCCCACAAATAGAGCTTTCTTTTGGTGTTATTTGATCACTTCTGCGTTTTTTTTTTTTTGCGAAACAAATATAAAAAGACCGAAAATTTTGAAAAAAATAAAAGTTTTGCTTTTGTTTCTGTTATAAAATGTTGTAAATAAGTACGTTTTCTCCTTCACTGATGGGCACTGATAAGGCGGCACTGACGGGCACTGATAAGGTGGCACCAATAAGGTGGCACCAATGAGCGGGCACTGATGATGGGCATTGATAGGCGGCACTGGTGGGCACTGATAGGCGACACTGATGGGCACTGAAAGGCTGCAAAGATGGGTACTTATGGGTGGCACTGATAGGCGGCACTGATAGGTGGCACTGCTGGGCACTGAAGGGGACTGATATGTGGCACTGATATGCGGCACTGATAGGCATCCCTGGTGGCACTGGCAGTGGTAGGCATGGTGAGTGGGCACTGATTGGCAGATGCCTGGGCATTAATTGGCAGCTGCCTTGGCACAGATTTGCATTTCCCTGGTGGTCTGGGGGGGGGCATACCTGGTGGTCCAGTGTGGATGGCCATCCTGGTGGTCCTGGGCGGCATGATGGTGGTCCTGGGCGGGATCCGAGGGAGGGCTGCGCTGATAAAGAATCAGCGCAGATCCCCCTGTCAGGAGAGCAGCCGATCGGCTCTCCTCTACTCGCGTCTGTCAAAAGGCTCTTCCTGTTTACATCGTGATCAGCCGTGATTGGACACAGCTGATCAAGTGGTAAGGACCCTCTGTCGGAGGCTCTTTACCAAGATTGGTGTAGCGGTGTGTCAGACTGACACACTGCACAACCGATCGCCGCAAAGCGCGCCCCCACGGGCAAGCGGCGGCTGTTATCCTGTTGGACGTCATATGGCGCCCAGTCAGGATAACGCAACCACCGCCCAGCCGTCACTTTGCTATAGGCTGGGCAGGAAGTGGTTAATGATTATTAGATTCTGTTGTGTGCTAAGATGGATTGGTTCAATGTGGAGTTACAATATATTATAAAGTTACAGTACATTAGAAAAGGGAAGAATGGAAAAATGAAAGTAAGAAAGGCAGAATGGGAATATCCATAACTGGGGATTTACTGAAGCTACCAGCTGCATCTGTGCCATCCATAGGCGTGCACACAGGGTGTGCCGGGTGTGCCTGGGCACACCCTAATGTGTGTCAGGAGATCTGCTATAAGATGCTGCAAGAGACTGTATAGGGAGCTGCCTGTGAGACAGTTTCCTATTGAGCAGTCAGGGAGGTATGTAAGAGCCGCTTAGTGCTTTAAAATGTAATGTAATGTCACTGCTTGCAGATAAGAGCTGTCAAAACTGGGGGCTGACCAAACAGCTAGCCTATCAAACACACTAATGTCGAGGGCTGGGTGGGCCATTCCATGTATGTGGCTCCGCCCCTTTCTATGGGCTATTAAACACCAGCCAATGATTGGGCTGCTTAAGAAAGGGGGTGGAGCCATATACACGGAGCAGCCCGCCCAGCCCCTATTCCTTTGGCTGATGTTTGATAGCTGATAGAAAGGGGCGGAGCCACATAACATGGAGCGGCCCGCCCAGCCCCTATCCCGTTGGCTTGTGTTTGATAGGCTAGATGTTCTGTCCCACCCACCCCTGACATCAGCTCCGAGTTCTGACAGCTCCTCTCTGCAAGCAATGACATTACATTACACTTTCACGTACTGAGTGGCTCTTACATGCCTAGCTGACTGTGCAATGGGAAACTTCCCCTCTTCTAGACCAGTGCTAATCGGTGCGGCCTATCAATGTCCATCAGTGCCACCTATCATTGCCAACCAATGCCACCTAACAGTGCCGCCAATCAGTGCCACCTGTCAGTGCCAATCAGTGCCCACCAGTGCCACCTGTCAGTGCCCATCAGTGCCACATGTCAGTGGCAATCAGTGCCCACCAGTGCCACATGTCAGTGCCCACCAGTGCCACATGTCAGTGCCCAGTGCCCACCAGCGCCACCTGTCAGTGCCAATCATTGCTCATCAGTGCCACCTGTCAGTGCCAATCAGTGCCCACCAGTGCCCATCAGTGCCACCTGTCAGTGCCAACCAATGCCACCTATCAGAGACAATCCGTGCCACCTGTCAGTGCCAATCAGTGCTGCCAGTCAGCCCATCAGCGCTGTCTATCAGTGCTGCCTATCAGTACTCATCAGTTTTGCCTATCAGTGCCAATCAGTGCCCATCAGTGCTGCCAATGAGTGCCCATCAGTGCTGCCTATCAGTGCCACCTATCAGTGCCAACCAATGCCATAAATCAGTGCTCATCAGTGCTGCCTATCAGTGCCCACCTGTGCTGCCAATCAGTGAAGCCTATTAATGCCAACCAATGCCACCTATCAGTGCCAATCAGTGCTGCCTATCAGTGCCAATCAGTGCTGCCTATCAGTGCCAATCAGTGCTTCCAATCAGTGCCCATCAGTGTTGCCTATCAGTGCCCATCAGTGCTGCCAATCAGTGTTGCCTAGCAGAGTCATCTATCAGTGACAGTGCCCATCAGTGCTGCCTATCGGTGCAGCCTATCAGTGCACCATCAGTGCTGCCTATCAATGCACATCAGTGCCACCTATCAGTGCTGCATATCAGTGCCCATCAGTGCTGCCTATCAATGCCAATCAGTGCTGCCAATTAGTGCCAATCAGTGCCACCTATCAGTGTCACCTTGCAGTGCCTATCAGTGCTGCCAACCAGTACCGCCTATCAGTGCCCATCAGTGCTGCCAATCAGTGCTGCCTATCAGTGCCTATGAGTGCTGCCTATCAGTGCTTTCAATCAGTGCACTGAGTGCAGGGATGGGCAGTTGAACTCAGCAGCTAGGCACATTGTCTATGGGGGCTGGCCTGGTGGGGCACAACTGAAATCCATCTGTTTATTAATGCCACATGACGATCTTTAGTATAATACGTAATCACCACACTACTATCTACAATAAACTACTGGAGGTAAATTAAAAAAGTGTCAGTAAAAGGCCTGGCACTAAGCACTGTTATGTGTTCCAAGACCACAAAAAAAAAGTGCAGCGCTAACTTACTAATCAATAACTTAACAATAATTGTGGAACCCTCTAATGTATGGAAATCTCAATAAATGTCAATATTACCACAATTCCGGTGATATGTAACATCACATATAATACACATCAAACTGAAAAAATTAATAAAACATGAAACTTAGCAGGGATGGTGGAAACCCCTCCTATAGATATTTGCCATACAGATTAACTACAAGTGCAATAATTCCAGTGATATGTGATTTCACTTGTAATACACATCAAAATGATAATAAGACATTTTTTTTAACTTAGCAGGGATGGTGGAAACCCCTCCACAGATAATTGCAATAAAATTAGCTTCAAGTGCAACAACTTTTTAGTTGGGAGGTTCACACCATTATAGCACTTTGGAATTTTTATTGTTTAAATGTTTATATTTTTATTTATATTATTGTTATTTTATATGTTTTAGTTACTATTATAATGTGAATTTTTGCACTTGAATGTAATTTTCTACCACCCTTGCTCAGTCAATGATTTTACGGACCTTGCTTTGTGCACTGGTGCGCAGTCATGTTAGAACAGGAAGGGGCCATCCCCAAACTGTTCCCACAATGTTGGGAGCATGAAATTGTCCAAAATGTCTTGGTATGCTGATGAAGAATAATAAAAGGTTGCGCTAATATTGATAAAACATAATAAATAATTTGCAATGAAGAAAGATTCATATGTTGATCATGAAATCAATATGCAAGACTTAATGGAAAAAGGAAAAAGTCCATAAGATAAACCATCGGTGAAGGGTTGTGAAAAAAGTCCATAAAATAAAACATCAATTCAGTGTTGTAAAAATTAAAATCACCAACAATAAACGTAAAAGTCCAAGTGATGAAAATAAAAATCTGTGATAACAAAGGAAGGTCCGCCACCAGATATGGAAGGGGTTACTCCTTACCAAAAGGCCATGATCCCCCACCACAGAGGATCACAGCAAGCAGAGATCTTTAAAGTTAAATGGGAACTGTCAGCGGTGTCCACCAGAGGTCGTCTCGTCAGCATCAACTCCAACGCCCCGGGGCATCACCAGTAGAGCACCAAACACACTGCAAAAGTGGGTATTAAGGGTTAATAGTGATATCCACAAATCCGCAGTGCTCCTTCATCACAGACATGGCCATACAATGAATGCACACAGTGCCTGAACTGTAGATCACTCTCACACTGCTCTCAGACTTGGTGCTGCATTTCCCCACACTGTTACTGTATGTGCTGCTTCCTGGAAACCAAGCCTCACTTTCATTTACCCACAGTGCTTGGGTCTCAGACTTCCTTCTAATTGCCTGGCAACCACAGCTAACAGGAACAGAGGTATGCTGATGTCTTAAGAGTTCCCTTCACTGGAACCAAGTCCAACCCCTGAAAAACAACCCCATACCATAATCTCCCCTCCACCAAATGATTTGGACCAGTGCACAAAGCAAGGTCCATAAAGACATGGATGAGCGAGTTTGGGGAGGAGGAACTTGACTGGCCTTCACATTAAAGTGGAGACTGCAAACCAGGCCTTCTCATCCAACATCAGTGCCTGGCTTCACAAATGCTCTTCTGGAAGAATGGGCAAACATTTCCATAGAAACACTGCAAAACCTTGTGGACAGTCTTCCCAGAAGAGTTGAAGCTGTTATAGCTGCAAAGGGACGGCCAACTCAATATTGAACCCTACAGACTAATGCCCTGTACACATAATCGGATATTGATCGGACATTCCGACAACAAAATCCATCGGATTTTTTCCGACGGATGTTGGCTCAAACTAGTCTTGCACACACACGGTCACAAAAAGTTGTCGGAAAATCCGATCGTTCTGAATGCGGTGACGTAAAACACGTACGTCGGGACTATAAATGGGGCAGTAGCCAATAGCTTTCATCTCTTAATTTATTCTGAGCATGCGTGGCACTTTGTGCGTCGGATTTGTGTACACGCGATCGGAATTTAAACAATCGGATTTTGTTGTCAGAAAATTTTATATCCTGCTCTCAAACTTTGTGTGTTGGAAATTCCGACAGAAAAAGTCCGATGTCCACACACAATCGGAATTTCCAACAACACAATCCGATCGCACTGTTTCCATCGGAAAATCCGATCGTGTGTACAGGGCATAAGACCGGGATGCCATTAAAGTTCATGTGCGTGTAAAGGCAGGCGTTCCAATACTTCTAGTAATACAGTGTATATATATATATATATATATATATATATATATATATATATATATATATATATATATATATATATATATATATATAAATATAAATATATATATATATATAATTATTATTATTATTACCAGTGCCACCTGTCAATGCCCAGACTGCCATCATAGAGTAAGGATGCAAGTATCTAATATAGAAGAAAATGTTTTGAACTAAGGCTCCCATATTAAAAAATTTAGGTATTTATTGGCTAGTTGGGCAGTCATTTTTTTCACCTATCTTTGTCCAGGATATGTGTGTCTGTATTTGCAAACTGTAGTTGTTTTTCATGACTTGGCAATGACTTGTTTAATTGCTGTAAATATATGTATGAGCAGCATGTGCTAATGCATAATTTCTTCATGTGTTTTATCTAGTAGTTCCTTACTAGGGTTTTTTGCAAAAAGGACTAAAGAAGAATATTTATGATTTGATATTAAGCACTTGAAATAAATAGGGGGTGGTTTTGGCTTCCTACTTAATTTATAACTATGTATTATCTTGTCTGTTCCTATAATTAGGTTGTCTATCAAAGCTCTGATAATATTAAGGGTGATGATATAATACCAATATTAGCTATAAAAATAAACACAATATTAACAGAGAACGCTAAAAGAATACTACAGAGCATATAAAAAAACAGAGATGATACTTTACGCAAGCCATTCCATGAGGTTCTGTATGTTGGCCAGACTCCGGGACAAAGAGAGGGAGAAAGAGCAGACCATCGCTGGCCATTACCTTTTTAACGCACACTCAGACACAACCCACACAAACACCCTCTGCTCACCCATGAGTTTTCTGTCCAGTGAGAAGCTATAAGGGGCTGTTCTTTCTAATCACCAGGAATTATGCTAGGGCACTTTCACACTGGGGCGGGGGATTGATTTCAATGGGCAGGGGTGCTTTAGGAGCGGTGTATACTTTAGGAGCAGTGTATACATGTGTAGTCTTGCTACATATTTTTGGTAAAAAAATCCCAATTAGCGTATATTGATTGGTTTGCGCAAAAGTTACCGTGTCTACGAAACAGGAGATAGATTTATGGCATTTTTATTATTTATTTCTTTTTTACTAGTAATAGTGGCGATCATCGATTTTTAGCGGGATTGCGGCGGACAGATCGGACACCTAACAGACATTTTTGACACTCTTTTGGGAACCAGTGGCATTACTACAGTAATCAGTGCTAAAAATATGGACTGTTATTGTACTAATGACACTGGCAGGGGTTAACATCAAGGTTTTAGGGGGCGTGGTCACCGGTTGATGTTGACCATGCCCCTAAAACATAACAGTCCCAGCATGCCCAGGAACTGTGACGGCGTAAGGGGGCAGGGTCACCGCCTATATAAGTCAGAGAGATTCTATTCTATTCCCTATTCTGTCACTACGAAGAACGATCGCGGGTGACTGGTGGACAATAGGAGCACGCCCACAAATTACGAGCCTGACATACACTTACAGAGATTTGCGCAGCCGAGCCAACCTGCCACAGTATAACTGTGGTGGCTGATCGGCAAGAGGTTAATCTTCCCATCAACAGGTGGTCTGTAGCAAAGCTCTCCTATTTCCATACCCCACAGCCAGGGGGTATGAATGAATACTTTTTCCAGATGAAGATTCTGATAAACACTCAGTTGCACACTCCCTGCTGGGTAATCTGAATGAATGAATGAATGATTTGTAAAGTGCTGCAAATGCGAACTGAATCGCCTCAAGGCGCTGATGCGTTGTGTTGTCAGCTTAATTAGAAGAGGTGAGTTGAGTTTTTTCCTGAATGCCAGATGGTTTTCTTCCATGCGGATGTGAGTCGGAAGAGAGTTCCATAGCCGAGGTCCCTGGACTGCAAATCTTCGTTCTCCCCAGGGGCGTTGCTACGTCTGCAAAAGATCTGGGGCTAGAGCCCATAGCAGCGGTCACCAACCTTTTTGCATGTCCGCGTGGGGGGGGGGACCGGTGCTCAGCAATTTTTTGCGGGCGATGGCTGTTGTTGGCGCTTCAATCATCGGGGCACCATGGTTGTTATGGTGTCAGGTTGATTGAAGTGCATTATTTCTATTATTACATTCCAATATATAATGAAGTGGTTCAACTCACTTGCCATGTCGCCTGCAACCAGATGTGGATTGTCACTTGCCACTTTCACCTGGCAGCAGATATGGATTGTCACTTTCCACGTTACCTGCCACCATTTGCAAATTGCCACGTCTCCTGCCACCATTTGCAGATTGTCACTTTCCACGTCTCCTTCCACCATTTGCAGATTGTCACTTGCTATATCACCTGCCACCATTTGCAGATTGTCACTTGCCACATCTCCTGGCATCATTTGCAGATTGCCACATCTCCTGCCACCATTTTCAGATTGACACTTGCCACGTCACCGGCCACCAGATGTGGGTTGTCACTTGCCAACTGAAGTGGATTGTCACTTCCCATGCCAGCCAGTGCCACCAAATGTGCATTGAGGCTGCATTGGTGGCAGGCTGGCAGCACTGGTCCATTTAGTGAGAGCAGGAGAGCGGTGATGCGGGGCGGGCAGTCAGAGATGATGTCATCTTGCTTCTCCCCGCCGCACCTCTAACATTGAAGCAAGGGGGTCTGGCTGCAAAGTGGAGCTCCACCGATGACAGGAAGCACGTGACCTGCACTCCACCGTGCTGTGAGGGCAGAAGAGCGCTGATGTGTGGCGGGCAGTGAGAGATAATGTCATCTCTCTGCTGCTCGCCGCACCTCACTCCCGAATTGAAGAGGCCCGGCTGTGAAGAGCGCTGCTGTGGAGCGGGCGGACAATGATGTCATCTCTGCTCGCCCCCCCACTCGCTTCTCTCCTCTCCTCCGCCTCCCTCAGCAGCCACGACCCACTGGTTAGGCAGGGACCCTGTGGCAGGAGACTCGGGGCTATGGGCCCCAGATTCGGGGCTATAGCCCCAATAGCCACCCCCCAGCAACGCCCCTGGTCCTCCCCTTGCTTTGTAGTGGTATTTGGGAACGAGGAGGAGGTTTTGGCTAGACGATCGCAGATTGCGATTCGGTGTGTAATGTTTTATTTTCTCTCTGAGGTATTGAGGGGCGTTTCCACATATGCATTTGTGGGTGAGGCAATCTGCTGGCATTCCAGGCTACCTCCATTCGTATCCAAGTGCCTTAGGGGTAATCAGATTTCAACAGTCCAGAAACATCTGATATTAAAAGAAAAAAAAAGGTTACCTCCCAACTGTGCTCTTTTTTTTCATTTAAATAATTTTTATTGTTTTCACCAGTAAAAAAAAAAACATACAATTGAACAGTAAAATCCATCAAAAGTTATCTTTTAACAGTTATTATTAATTCTTGCTTTACCTACTTTACCGTAACACCTCTAACCCCCCCCCCCACCTTCCCTCTACCCTTCCCGTTGAGGATATCCGTTTTCGGTGTACATGTTATTCCCTAGTTACATCTTTTGTTGGAAACTACTTTTTTCTTATCGCTTCCCATCTTTAAACTATCATTGCTTAAGGCATGCCATCCTTTGTAACCAGGGTTTCCATATCTTAGCAAACTTGCCATAGTTACCTTGTCTAGTGTAAGTTGCTTTTTCCTTCCACACTAGTAAATTTATGGTTATAACCCAGTCGGGGCATTGTTGATTGCCAGGATTGTGCAATTAATTTCCTTGCTTGATACAGGCATCTCACGATCACTATTATGGTACCCGCATTCCCTAAGTCTTCTTCGATGTGACCCAAAACACATACTCTAGGTTCTAGTTCTAATTTAACCCTAAACGTAGTATTAATAATTTTTAAAATCCCTGACCAATATCTGACCAGTTTTGGGCATCTCCACACCATATGTATAAGGTCCCCCGTCTCCCAGCATCTAGCATACTTCTCGTCGGGTCTACGGCTGAACATATACAGTTTCTTGGGAGTATAATAAGCTCTATGTAGCAATAACAAGGGTGAAGCTTTTTGTGAGGGAGAAACCGACACCAACAGGCCGAATTCTAGAATCCTCTTCCATTGCTCCAAAGTTATTACCCCCACATCTACTTCCCATCTTTCTTTGTTCTTAGAGGACACTACCTGTATATTAATTCTGCCTGTTTGTGCATATATCTCAGATATAAGACCTTTGGTGATATCTGCCTTAATTATTTTTAGAGAAGTGGAATCTTACTCCATTCCAGTGGGCAAACCCTGAACTGATTGCCCAGAGCATGTCTGATGTGTAAATACCGTATTTATCGGCGTATAACACGCACTTTTTTCCCCTTAAAATCAGGGGAAAGTTGCAGGTGCGTGTTATACGCCGATCCCTGCCGATCCGGAGCTGTCACTTCTTCAAAATCGCGGACCGCGATTTGAAAATGGCGCCGCCGGCGCCGAAGTACACAGAGCCGGTCCTCGGCTCTTTCCGGCGGCTCTCGTTTACTTTCGGCTCCACTCGTAGTCCCGAGCGGAGCTATCCGAACCTACTCGGATAGCTCCGCTCCGGACTACGAGTGAAACCGAAAGTAAACGAGAGCCGCCGGAAAGAGCCGAGGACCGGCTCTGTGTACTTCGGCGCCGGCGGCGCCATTTTCAAATCGCGGTCCGCGATTTTGAAGATGTGACAGCAGGGACAGGGGATCCCAGGCTGCACGGGGGGAAGTCTGCACGGGGGGAAGTCTGCACGGGGGGAAGTCTGCACGGGGGGAAGGCTGCACGGGGGGAAGGCTGCAGGGGGGAAGGCTGCACTGACAAGGCTGCACTGGGGAAGGCTGCACTGACAAGGCTGCACTGGGGAAGGCTGCACTGACAAGGCTGCACTAACATGGCTGCACTAACATGGCTGCACTGACATGGCTGCACTGACATGGCTGCACTGACAAGGCTGCACTGACATGGCTGCACTGACAAGGCTGCACTGACAAGGCTGCACTGACATGGCTGCACTGGGGAAGGCTGCACTGGGGAAGGCTGCACTGAGGAAGGCTGCACTGACAAGGCTGCACTGACAAGGCTGCACTGACATGGCTGCACTGACAAGGCTGCAATGAAGGGCATTTAAATGTAAGTTTTTTTCCCTTCAACTTCCCTCCTAAAAGTTTTTTTTCCTTAAAATTCCCCCCTAAATTGGGGTGCGTGTTATACGCCGGTGCGTGTTATACGCCGATAAATACGGTAACTATAGAATGTTTTATTTGGTATCCCATACTCATGTCTCAACTCTGCAAATGATTTTAAGATGTCTCCCTCATACAGTTGAATCAGCCGACTTATTCCATGCCTTTCCCATACCTTGTTCTTCTCTATAGTCAATAACTCATGCAGATATTTATTATGCCAAATGAGTGAATATTCTGTAACTCCTCTGTACCCCATGATTCTCTTAACTGTCTGCCAAACTTTAGTGACCATCTTAAGTGTTGGACTCTCACCTTGCAGCGAATCTGCCTTTAACGCTTCCACTAATGATTTGTGTGGATTCCCCTGTAACATAATTTTACCACTGGCATTCCCCCCTCCCGGGGTAGCACAACCCCCCATTTGAGGTAATTGAGCTGCCAGATAGTAACTATGCGGGTGGGGGACTGCCATTTCCCTTTATTGGTAGGTCGCTGCACCATTTGCAAACTGATCCTGGCCTGACCTTTCTTCCATATTAACTCCCTAAAAAGGGTCTGTATTTTTTGGAACCATTTCTCCCCGATCCAGACTGGAGAATTATTAAGTAAGTGCAACAACTGTGGCATCCATATCATTTTAACCAGGTTGGCGCGTCCTGCCACAGACAAAGGGAGTCTATTCCAAATATCAGATTTCCTTTTAAATTTCAATGGAAGTGGGACTAAGTTATCACTGATATACTGATTGGGATCGTTTTACAGCACTAGACCGAGATATTTCATTTTCTCTGTTACTTTTAACTGGGATATTCCCCTTGGGATGGAATTAATAAGTGGATCAACCGGTAGAAGCAATGACTTCTCCCAGTTAATAGCTAAGCCCGAAAACTTACCAAACTCCTCCACTATATGCATTACTTTATCTAATGAGGACACCGTATCCCCCCCAAAAAATAAAACGTCGTCTGCATATAGTGCTATCCTTTCTTCCCCACATTTCCTTTGAAATCCCTGTAATCCAGTTGATGATTTTACCACTACTGCTAATGGCTCCATCTCCAGGGCAAACAACAGGGGTGATAAAGGGCACCCCTGTCTCATCCCTCTCTCGAGCGGAAGCCTTTCTGAGTATTCATTGTTGATTTTTAATCTGGCACTTGGGTGATTATATAATGTTTTCAACCATCCAATGAATGTAGGGCCAAATCCGAACCTCTCCAGTACCCACCAGAAGTACCCCCATTTAAGGCTATCAAAAGCCTTGGCTGTGTCCAAGGACAAGATGGCCCTAAAGCCCATGTTTTCTGTCGGGACCTGGAGGTTCATATATACCCTTCTGATCTTCATGCTGGTAGACCTGTTAGGAATAAACCCCGACTGATCCAAGTGTACAAGTTTTGAGATTCATTTATTCAGCCTGGTTGCCAACACTCTTGCCACAATTTTAACATCAGAACACAATAATGATATTGGTCTGTAGGAGGATACTTCAAGTTGGTCGTTCCCTTCTTTCTGTATTACTACAATATTAGCTTCTGACATCGAAGAGGGCATTTTTCCCCTTTCAGCTGCCAAGTTCAATGTTTTTAAAAGGTCTGGGAGTAACACCTCCCTATAATATATATAGGTCTCCAATGGTAACCCATCTAGACCCGGGGATTTTTGATTGGACATACCAGCTACTACTTGTTGCAACTCCTCCAAAGCTATTGGAGAATCCAGCCTGTTCCTATCGTTTTCTGAGTGAGCCGGCAGTTCAACGCCCCCAGGAACCTATCCATATGTCCCCGATCTGAGCCCTGACGTGACTTATACAGATCTCTGTAAAACTCAGAGAATGTTTCCATAATCACAGCAGGTTCAGACGAGGTTTCGCCACTTGGGGTCCTAATCGTGGAGATAGGTAAAGAAGGAGAATTGGTCTTAGCTAGAAGTGCTAACATACAGCCTATTTTTTCCCCTTCTCCAAAAAATTTTGTCTCTGAAAGAGTCTCTTTTTCTCGTTTTGTCTGGTAATTGCCACTTTATACTCCTGCTGCTTCTTGAGCCATATCTCTTTCTTCTCTAGGGTTGGATCTATCACATACTGTCTCTCAGACTCCATCACCTCCTTTCAAATATGCTCCTCCCATTCCCTTGATTTCTTCTTTATTTTTGCCACCTGTTGAATTAAAAGCTCCCTAAGGAATGCTTTTAGATTATCCCACACTACCCCCACTGGCGCTGTGCCTATGTTAAGTTCTACAAACTCTTTTAATGTCAAGGTTATTTCTTATGGATTCCCCATTAACTCCATCCATAGTGGATTTATTGTCCACATTTTCTGGGTACATCTATCATGTAGATTTAAAGTTAGAGCCAAGGGTAAGTGGTCTGATACCCCTCTTGGCCAGTACTCTATTTTTTTTAATTAGCCGTAGTGCTTCACTATTGCCTATTGCCATGTCAATGCGAGAGAGTGTAGAGTATGACCCTGAGAAACAAGAGTATTGCAGATTATTTGGGTTGCGGAATCTCCAAAAGTCGCTCCATCCAATCTCCTCAAGAAATTGGCCTAGACGTCCCTCTGACATCCTTTCTGTCCAAGCCCCTGGTGGGAACCTATCCAGACTATTATAAAGCACCGCATTAAAATCCCCCACCACTATAACCGGGGTATCTACCTTATCCTCCACAAACTCTAAAAATCCGTACAGGATCTCCAATGGGGGCGGAATATACACATTTGCTATCACATATGGTTTATTTTATATTAGGCAACTCAAGAAAAAATAACAGCCCAATGTGTCTATTCTGACATCTCTGCAGGAAAATAACACTCCTCTCTTTACCAGTATGCTCACCCCCCTAGAATAAGAGGAGTAAACTGAATGATATTGTTCTTGAAATTTCTTACTCCGAATTTGTGACTTAGTGTCATTGGTAAGATGTGTTTCCTGCAGGCATATCAGTTCAACACCGTGGGTCTCCAGTACCGAAAACACGGTAGCTTTTTTAATGGGATCACCCATCCCCCTAATATTCCAAGAGTCTATATTTAGGGTTTTAGGCAGCATCTAAAAAAAACATGAAAAGAGCAGCACGGACAAAAAAGAAAAAAAGAAAAAATAATACAAGCAAAAAAAAAAAACCAAAAACGGGAGTAATCTAGAAACAGCCAAAGTAAAAAGCCATTTTGCCTAGCTTTGCTTACAAAGCATCCCTGTCCTTCCACCAAAAACCATTTAGTTTGTTTGTTTGTGTCTCCCAAAGGAGCAACCAGTGTTAAAATTGTGTCAAAAAAGAAAACAAAAAAACCCTTATAACCTATTCCCTGTCTACCTTCACTTTCTATATTATTTTTTATCAAATGTGAATAACATATACGTGTATGCTCTATTATTATCTGCCCCCCCCTCGCATGTGTACTATATAATCTTCCCCTAACTCTCCCCTACAACTCCCTTTTACCACCCTTCCACACCTCCCTTTTGTATTATATACCTCCCTTCCCCCTTGATCCTTAAATATCCCCCCCCTCCCTCCCCTTACGCCTAACCAGGCTAGCCCTAGGGGCAATACTTGTGACCATTTTTTCCCTCCAAACGTAAGTGTAATTTAAATTCCTTGTTCTTCAGTGCTTGTCCCCTCCCCCCCTCCCGTCCCTTAACCCAATTCAAAATTATCAAACTTACAAAAAAAACATTCTTGAAAAAAAACACCCCATCTTTCATTAGTGACTTTCACCAACCAACCCCCCACCCCCCACCCCCACCGGCACCATCCTTTGTTTAACTTCCTTATAGAAAAAAATATCCAAAAATCTATACATGTTTCCAAAATTAACTTAAACCGAGTCAAAGAAATGGGTTACCCCTACAGCCGTTAAACGTAGAGGTGCTGGATACAGCAATGCGTATGTAATTTTATAGTTCCGTAGGCTGCGCTTGATATCAGTAAAGCTCTAGCTTTTTGCATCAAAGTCACCTTATCCTTGTAATTAAGGTTTTTCATAATTACTAGTCTGGGGTGACCTCTGGTGGTGGAGCTCTAGAAGGTAATCTATGAGCTCTCTCAATCACAAAAAGGTGCGAGAAGATCTCTGTCCCAAATACTTCCCTAAGCCATTTTTCCATGAAATCTACGGGGTGGGAGCCCTCGCACTGCAGTAGATACGCTTAAATTAAAAGCAATTTCAGTCATTTTTCCCAGGGGGTCATCTTCAGGGCTTTTTTTTTTACTCACAGTTTTTGTAGTAATAGGCAATACTGTTGACATTTTACCTAGGCTTTTTCTGTCCCCAGGGCCTCCTGTCTGAGATTTCCCTAGGGATTGTTGGTTACCTTTAGCTGGTGACTGTGTAGGAATATGTGCGTACCTTTCCAGCTTGGCTGCTGCCGCCTGGTTCTCCTTCTCCTTAGTTGAACGAGTGGATTGAGAGCTTAAGTTCTCCTGGTGCTGCTGTTCCTCTCTCTTTTTCCTTGTCATGGCCAACTGTATAGAAGTATAAGGAGATATATAGCTGTCAGAGGTTACCAGGCTGTGGTACTTTTTCACTCTTTTGGCACTATGATAGTTCTGCTTACAATGGGATGTAGCTGATACTAGTCCCCATTTTTCACCTATTAGCCACTTGGTACCGCTGAGTCTGCTAGGCTGTGCAGGATCGCTTCAAACAGCCGCTCCACGTTGTGCATGCCAAACAATGTTTGTCTCGCTGTTTCTCGTGGAAACTCGGGCCGTTGTCAGGGCAACCAGATCAACAATGCGAGCCGCTCAAGTTCCCCCACGCTGTGCTGAAGGCAGACTTGTGCTGAAGGCAATCCTCCGTCGTCTACCCCGCTATCTTAACACAGCACCTCCATTCTCACGATCCTCCCGGAGGGCACACTAAGCAGGCAAGGCAGGTACTACCTCATACAGGGGAAAAAAAGCACACCGAGCTGGGCTGATTAGGATGGCCACAGGGGATGGAGCAGGGAGAGACCTCGCACACCTCCGCTCACTCCGGCATCCGGTCACGCCGCCCTTACAACAGTACTCTAATAAAGACTGGAAAATTCAATAAAGCTAAAAAGGCAATTTTCCGGTAGTTTATTTTAGAACTACCTGTGCCTAATTCAGGCAACCATTTGCACCAGTGTCAGTAGCATTACTAACACGTGTGGCAAATTCAAGTAGTACTTACTTTTACCATTCTAAGAACCTGTGGCAGCAACAGATTCTTAAAGAATTACCACCAATTCACAGATTAAGAAACTGGTGGTAAGGACCTGCTGTGAGATGGTATACAGAGGTACACCAGTACTCAGAGTGGGTCATGTCTGTGCTGGGAAGCTGTCATATATGTGACAGCGTCCTGCACAGGGCTCTATTTTTGGTCCCATTCAGCTGTTGGCCTGGAGATTCTCCAGCCATAACCTAAATGTAAACTAAGGAGCCAAGAATACTGATGATGACTTTACCCAAATATGGAAATACCCATATTTGGGAATGACTTGTCACTGGGTGGTCACAGCCAGATGGGAAACTGAGAGGCTAGTTCTCCAACAGGTGTCTATCAATACCCCCCGAGTTGGTTGTAAACCTCTAAAGTGAAACATGAACAAAGCATATTCTTCTATGGTGTGTACTTTCCTCAATCAAAGGTTCCTAGTGTGATTTTTTGCTGTCTCCTAATTCTGCTATCTGCATGAGTCACTTCTGACAGTCTATGCTGGCACCAGACAATGAAACAAAATAAGTGCAGAGCAATAAAAACAATTAAAAATGAAAATCCCCAAAATGCAATTCAAGCAGATGAGCTGTAATATTCAATGGCCAGAGGAGATACGATCCCAGTGCAGTATATGATTATACGCTTACCAGAAACTGTGGACCTCTGCAAAGCAGAGGTCAAACTCACGTATATCCACTCAGGGATGATGATGTCCTGGATGCTGTCACTGGAGCAGAGCACAACCGGCCACGAATCCTGATGTTCACAGGCAAGGGCAAGCTTCCAAAGGAGAGAACCCCAAGAGCTTTAGGTATCCGGATCAGGGTGTCATCACAGGTATCTCCCCGGTAACAGTAAATGAAAACACAAAGAAGGTTCCTTTCTAAGAGTAGTCCATTTATTAAATGAACTGTGGTAACAACCACTATTAAAACAGGCGCTCACAGGCGCTAAAGCATAAAACTTCCAAAGTACACTGTCGGGCTGCGGTGCACAAGCAGACCCGACATGCAGACGGAGGCAGCGGGTGACGTCCGAAAATAAGCTCCTCCCCCCGTACGCGGCGTTACGTCCTATTGGACTTCGTCAGCGAGGGGTGGAGCCTGACGTACACCCTGTGTATTTATGTGGTGAGTGGACGGTGTCCGCATAGGTTCACAGGTACCAGGAAGTGAAAAAGCTTCCTTAGCAACCGGACCTTAGCGACAACGCGTCTGCTAGAGGACAACAGCACTGCATAGACAAACCTGTGCTGTGGGACCAAAAATGAAATAAACAAATGTCTGGGGATACCCACCTACTCGCCTTGCATAGACATGGCAAGCAACCCTTATAGTAGTATACAATATAGTGGCAATAGTGGGCATCTTATGTACCAATATACTGAGACTAAGGTAGACATATTTCAATTATGTAATGATATAAAGAAGTCTCCTACTGCCTCCTCTGTACATATAAACCATCCACAATATTTTTGGTCCCACACCACAGGTTTGTCTATGCAGTGCTGTTGTCCTCTAGCAGACGCGTTGTCGCTAAGGTCCGGTTGCTAAGGAAGCTTTTTCACTTCCTGGTACCTGTGAACCTATGCGGACACCGTCCACTCACCACATAAATACACAGGGTGTACGTCAGGCTCCACCCCTCGCTGACGAAGTCCAATAGGACGTAACGCCGCGTACGGGGGGAGGAGCTTATTTTCGGACGTCACCCGCTGCCTCCGTCTGCATGTCGGGTCTGCTTGTGCACCGCAGCCCGACAGTGTACTTTGGAAGTTTTATGCTTTAGCGCCTGTGAGCGCCTGTTTTAATAGTGGTTGTTACCACAGTTCATTTAATAAACGGACTACTCTTAGAAAGGAACCTTCTTTGTGTTTTCATTTACTGTTACCGGGGAGATATCTGTGATGACACCCTGATCCGGATACCTAAAGCTCTTGGGGTTCTCTCCTTTGGAAGCTTGCCCTTGCCTGTGAACATCAGGATTCGTGGCCGGTTGTGCTCTGCTCCAGTGACAGCATCCAGGACATCATCATCCCTGAGTGGATATACGTGAGTTTGACCTCTGCTTTGCAGAGGTCCACAGTTTCTGGTAAGCGTATAATCATATACTGCACTGGGATCGTATCTCCTCTGGCCATTGAATATTACAGCTCATCTGCTTGAATTGCATTTTGGGGATTTTCATTTTTAATTGTTTTTATTGCGCTGCACTTATTTTGTTTCATGTTACTACTCAGGCTTTTTTGTGATTACCTGTAGTGTTTAGCTTGCAATTGGGTGTGGGTTTTAGTTGTTTGCGCTGATTGCAACCCTATATAGATTTTCTGGCACCAGACAATGCCCGCAGGCAGAGATGCCCTGCCCCTCCCCTCCAGCCCACAGCAGGTGATTGACAGCCCTAGCTGTGCATAGGGATATAACAAGTGCAGTGCTCACAAACCCAAAACTAAAATGATAAAATAAAATAGTAGTGAAAAATAATCCTATGAATCACCAAGATCTTACCCTTATTGTCTCCCAACCAAGTACTAACCAGGCCAACCCTGCTTAGCTTCTAAGATCAGATTAGATTAATTTAAATGCTTTAATTAAACCGTGATATTGTGGTAAAATACAAAAACATAACTCAACAAAGTGCTTAAATCCAAGAATTCATATAGAGGCATATACAACAGAAAATATACTAGAACAGAATAAAAAGAGTCCCACAAGCTGTTATCAGAAAATAGGATGGGCTCCTTAGGCTATCACCATCAAACACTTGTAAGGTCTCCCAGGTGTCATTAGTTACATACAGTATCTCACAAAAGTGAGTGCACCCCTCACGTTTTTGTAAATATTTTATTATATCTTTTCATGTGACAATACTGAAGAAATTACACTTTACTACAATGTAAAGTAGTGAGTGTGCAGCTTGTATAACAGTGTAAATTTGCCGTCCCCTCAAAATAACTCAGCACACAGCCATTCATGTCCAAACCGCTGGCAACAAAAGTGAGTACACCCCTAAGTGAAAATGTCCAAATTAGGCCCAAAGTGTCAATATTTTGTGTGGCCTCAATTTTTTTACAACACTGCCTTAACCCTCTTGGGCATGGAGTTTCAGAGGTTGCCACTGGAGTCCTCTTCCACTCCTCCATGACGACATCACGGAGCTGGTGGATGTTAGAGACCTTGCGGTCCTCCACCTTCCATTTTAGGATGCCCCACAGATGCTCAATAGGGTTTAGGTCTGGATACATGCTTGGCCAGTCCATCACTTTTACCCTCAGCTTCTTTAGCAAGGCAGTGGTCATCTTGGAGGTGTGTTTGGGGTCGTTATGTTGGAATACTGCCCTGCAGCCCAGCCTCGGAAGGGAAGGAGACACGCTTTGCTTCAGTATGTCACAGTGCATGTTGGCATTCATGGTTCCCTCAATGAACTGTAGCTCCCCAGTGCCGGCAGCACTCATGCAGCCCCAGACCACGACACTCCCACCACCATGCTTGACTATAGGCAAGACACACTTGTCTTTGTACTCCTCACCTTGTTGCTGCCACACAAGCTTGACACCATCTGAACCAAATACGTTTATCTTGGTCTCATCAGACCACAGGACATGGTTCCAGTAATCCATGTCCTTAGTCAGCTTGTCTTCAGCAAACTGTTTGCAGGCTTTTTTGTGCATCATCTTTAGAAGAGGCTTCCTTCTGGAACGACAGCCATGCAGATCAATTTGATGCAGTATGCGGTGTATGGTCTGAGCACAGACAGGCTGAAACCCCGCCCCTTCAACCTCTGCAGCAATGCTCATCTATTTCCCAAAAGACAACCTCTGGATATGACACAGAGCACATACACTCAACTACTTTGATCGACCATGGCGAGGCCTGTTCTAAATGGGACCTGTCTTGTTAAACAGCTGTATGGTCTTGGCCACCATGCTGCAGCTCAGTTTCAGGGTCTCGGCAATCTTCTTAAAGCCTAGGTAATTTTTATGTAGAGCAACAATTACTTTTTTCAGATCCTCAGAGAGTTCTTTGCCATGAGGTGCCATATTGAACTTCCAGTGACCAGTATGAGAGAGTGAGAGCGATTACACCAAATTTAACAAACCTCCTCCCCATTCACACCTGAGACCTTGTAACACTAACTAGTCACATGACACCGGAGAGGGAAAATGGCTAATTGGACCCAATTTGGACATTTTCACTTGTGGTTGTACTCACATTTGTTGCCAGCGGTTAAGACATTTTTGGCTGTGTGTTGAGTTATTTTGAGGGGACAGCAAATTTACATTGTTATACAAGCTGTACACTCACTACTTTACATTGTAGTAAAGTGTAATTTCTTCAGTGTTGTCACATGAAAAGATATAATAAAATATTTACAAAAACATGAGGGGGGTACTCACTTTTGTGAGATACTGTACATATACAAATTGCAGTGAACCGCTGTGCCACTGGGAATTAGCTCAGCAGGACCAATGCACATATAACAAAAGAGACACCCCACATAGCGTAAAACCCATTAAAAGGAATTTATTAGGTCTAAGCATCTACAAACATCCAGAAGTAACTCAGCATATCACATGGTACAGCAACAAGGAATTCCAGCATGCTCAGTACAGTAGCATGTATCTAGGTCCACCCTACTCTTTACCTCACGAATGACATCATCAGGGCCACGTATACATGCCCACCCATACTGAGTTGTTGAAATAGACATTAGGCCAAGGAGGATCACTTCTCATTGGCTAAGAGAAACATAAATCAAATAGCTAAACCATTGCTTTCCACGGCTATCTTAGAGTAAAGCAGAACTCTGGGCAGAAATTTTACCTTTAAAAAATGTGTTGTTCTTACAGTGCATAGTTCTCTTGCCTGCTATATATATGCAGCCTTCTTTGTAGAGCCCCTGTCCCTCTCATATCCTGTTCACAAAACAGCTGGCTGATAGGCCCTCTATCCCCTCATCCACCGGTCTTGTACATGTAGTGGTACCTACATGGGGGCTGCTGATTGACTCTATACCCCGCTGGCTATCCCGATTCTGCAGATCCTCTCTTACCTCTGACACCTTGGGTTCCATTCTGCAATGTGGCGTTAGCAATAAGAAACTCACACGATATCACTGAACCACTCAAAAAGATTTACTGAGATAAGTAATGGAACACAATGAAAAGCAGGAATGAACAAAAGTTATGATTGACAACAGTTATCACTTGATGCACATATAAAGAGCGTATAGCCTTATAATCACCTAAAGGGGGTATATGTGAACAGGTGCACAGAAGAATAGGTACTCAATATCTTCAAGACATATATTAAATTCCTTCCCACTAAAGCCTCAACACACAGAACAAAATGCAGTATATAATCTTTACATTCAGTAACACAGTGTAAAATTAAGCATATACACTAATTGCTCCCCCTAGGCTATAATTCAGAGATCAACTTGTGAATAGAGCAGCAATGCTTAGTAAAAGAAGAAGATGGTGAAAGTTCTTTAAACTCCTGATATCTTCAGCTAACCTGATGGTTACACTGCAGTAATTTGTTGTAATTTGTAATCCACAGAGAAAAAAGGAAAGAAATGACTGCAGAACAAAAGATGTGCTGATGATTGCTTAACTGAAGAAATATCACCACTTGTAGATTCCTCTTTACATGTGAGTGCAATACAGTACTGACCTTACAGCGCAGGGGAGAAAGATAAGGCCCCAACGTCCAGCTGTATGATGCCTGTGAAGAAGTAGATTCACCTCCGTGGAACTACAAGTCTCACCAGCAGTCTGTAGAAAGAACTCACTCAACAATACTGTAACCTCTACTGGAATGGGCAGGTGCCCTCTCACCACAATAGACTCCAATGGCTGTGAGGCCCAATCCGGAATCCCCTCCTGGTGTCTCCGTCTGGTGAAAATGGCACCGCCATGCTATGCTGCAACTTCCAATGGACTGAAGTGCAGGTGGCTTCCAGGTGCTCTCAATCGCAGGCCAGTCCTTGCTAGAATAGCAGGGCTGTCCTCCAAGATCCCTCAGAGGGGGCAATCCGGCTATCCGCTGTAAAGGCCGCAGTAGCACATTTCTTAATCTACCTAACAAATACCCACGGTTCTGCCCACTCAGACTCTAAATCCCAGGGCATGGTGGGATGTGTAATCTCGGTGAGCTGCAAGGAACACTAACAAGAAGTGGTGTCACCACTTCTGAGATATCTCCTCCTGGAGCCTGGGGATTGAGGAAGCTTCTGTGTAAAATAATGATGTCACAGATTTTTAAACAGTGAATATTAAATAAACTGTGCAGTGTTAATCAAAATCATGTCAGCAGTTTTGCTTAGCAGTCTATACAGGGCTATTGTACAGATTTAATCACCTTCCCAGTTCTTCTTTAACACAAGCACTTAATTTAGCTCTATTGCAACAAAGGCTGGGTGCTACTCCTATATATGGTATTCTGCCAACATCCCTAATTATAAATACAATACAAAAATATTTGACCCCAATCTGACTTTTCTAAGGCAGAATAAGGAATTGTAAACATATGTAGTAGAATAAAAAATACCAATCTTTATTTACAAACAATATAAAATATGACCAAAGGTCGATGTGGCAAATTAGGTACAAAACCTAAGGGCAATATTAGTTGGTAGTGTGCATACATGCATACAGATGGTGGGATATCTGCCATGGATATTTCAGCTCTATTTTTTTTTTCAGAAAAAAAACTTTTATTGTGCAAAAATTAGAAGAGGTACAAACAATCAGAGATAACACTCTGGAAGTAGAGAATGACTGTTATATGCACGTCATAGAAAAGGTACCATTATACAAAGTAGGGATGAGCTTTGAGTTCGAGTCAAACCCATGTTCGACTCGAACATCGAATGTTCGACCGTTCATCAAATTGAGAACAATATAGGCTGTTCGCGCCAAACTCGAGTGGCGCATCACGACCCATAATTCAATGCGACAGCACAGTGCATTGCTGGCTGATGATTGGCCAAGCATGCACTATGACCCACATGCTTGGCCAATCACAGCGCCGTCTGTTTAGAGAGCCGTAATTGGCCAAAGCCAGGGTGGCTTTGGCCAATTATGGCTCAGGGGGTTTAGTACACGCCCCACACAATATAAGGCCGCCTGCACGTCGGCCCTGTGTAGTGTGTTCCGGCGTTGAGAGAGAGATAAAAAGAGAGAGAGACAGTGTCATTTAATTAAGGTTAGAGTAGGCAGGCGAGTCAGTTAGCTGCACTTACAGTGTATTGAGTATATATATGCATCCTAGGTGTTATATATATATATATATATATACTGTATTCAGTTTAGCTAGATCCGTTACTGTTATTCTCTTCCTACTGACAGGCAGACAGGTGTTTTTACAGTATTTACAGCTACCTAAAGAAAATTGCTGGTGTTCTTCTGATCCTATTAGTCCTATTAGCTACAGTATTTACAAGTTAGTGTAGTGCATCCTCTGCACAGTGTGCACCTAAAGCTACCTGAAGAAAATTGTTGGTGTTCTTCTGATCCTATTAGTACCACAGGCAGCTGTAGTATTTACAAGTTAGTGTAGTGCGTCCTCTGCACAGTGTGCACCTAAAGCTACCTGAAGAAAATTGGTGATGTTCTTCTGATCCTATTAGTACCGCAGGCAGCTGCAGTATTTACAAGTTAGTGTAGTGCGTCCTCTGCACAGTGTGCACCTAAAGCTACCTGAAGAAAATTGGTGGTGTTCTTCTGATCCTATTAGTACCGCAGGCAGCTGTAGTATTTGCAAGTTAGTGTAGTGCGTCCTCTGCACAGTGTTCACGTAAAGCTACCTGAAGAAAATTGGTGGTGTTTGTCTGATCCTATTAGTACCGCAGGCAGTGGCAGTATTTACAAGTTAGTGTACTGCGTCCTCTCCACAGTGTGCCCCTCAAGCTACCTAAAGACAATTGCTGTTGTTCTGCTCCTATTAATACCACAGGCAGGTAGCTACAGTATTTACAGTTAGTGTAATGTGTCCTCTGCACAGTGTGCACCTAAAGCTACCTGAAGAAAATTGGTGGTGTTCTTCTGATCCTATTAATACCACAGGCAGGCAGCTGCAGCATTTACAGTTAGTGTACTGCGTCCTCTCCACAGTGTGCACCTAAAGCTACCTAAAGACAATTGCTATTGTTCTGCTCCTATTAATACCACAGGCAGGCAGCTACAGTATTTACAGTTAGTGTAATGTGTCCTCTGCACAGTGTGCACCTAAAGCTACCTGAAGAAAATTGGTGGTGTTCTTCTGATCCTATTAATACCACAGGCAGGCAGCTGCAGCATTTACAGTTAGTGTACTGCGTCCTCTCCACAGTGCGCACCTAAAGCTACCTAAAGACAATTGCTGTTGTTCTGCTCCTATTAATACCACAGGCAGGCAGCTACAGTATTTACAGTTAGTGTAATGTGTCCTCTGCACAGTGTGCACCTAAAGCTACCTGAAGAAAATTGGTGGTGTTCTTCTGATCCTATTAATACCACAGGCAGGCAGCTGCAGTATTTACAGTTAGTGTACTGCGTCCTTTGCACAGTGTGCACCTAAAGCTACCTGAAGACAATTGCTGTTGTTCTGCTCCTATTAATATCACAGGCAGGTAGCTACAGTATTTACAGTTAGTGTAATGTGTCCTCTGCACAGTGTGCACCTAAAGCTACCTGAAGAAAATTGGTGGTGTTCTTCTGATCCTATTAGTACCGCAGGCAGCTGCAGTATTTACAAGTTAGTGTAGTGCGTCCTCTGCAAAGTGTGCACCTAAAGCTACCTGAAGAAAATTGGTGGTGTTCTTCTGATCCTATTAATACCACAGGCAGGCAGCTGCAGCATTTACAGTTAGTGTACTGCGTCCTCTCCACAGTGTGCACCTAAAGCTACCTAAAGACAATTGCTGTTGTTCTGCTCCTATTAATACCACAGGCAGGCAGCTGCAGTATTTACAGTTAGTGTAATGTGTCCTCTGCACAGTGTGCACCTAAAGCTACCTGAATAAAATTGGTGGTGTTCTTCTGATCCTATTAGTACCGCAGGCAGCTGCAGTATTTACAAGTTAGTGTAATGTGTCCTCTGCACAGTGTGCACCTAAAGCTACCTGAAGAAAATTGGTGGTGTTCTTCTGATCCTATTAATACCACAGGCAGGCAGCTGCAGTATTTACAGTTAGTGTACTGCGTCCTCTGCACAGTGTGCACCTAAAGCTACCTGAAGACAATTGCTGTTGTTCTGCTCCTATTAATATCACAGGCAGGTAGCTACAGTATTTACAGTTAGTGTAATGTGTCCTCTGCACAGTGTGCACCTAAAGCTACCTGAATAAAATTGGTGGTGTTCTTCTGATCCTATTAGTAAAGCAGGCAGCTGCAGTATTTACAAGTTAGTGTAGTGCATCCTCTGCACAGTGTGCACCTAAAGCTACCTGAAGACATTTGCTGTTGTTCTGCTCCAATAATACTACAGGCAGGTAACTACAGTATTTAAAGTTAGTGTACTGTGTCCTCTGCACCGTGTGCACCTAAAGCTACCTGAAGAAAATTGGTGGTGTTCTTCTGATCCTATTAGTACCACAGGCAGGCAGCTGCAGTATTTACAGTTAGTGTACTGCATCCTCTGCACAGTGTGCACCTAAAGCTACCTGAAGACAATTGCTGTTGTTCTGCTCCTATTAATACCACAGTGGACAATTTAGTAGAAAAACCTGCGCTAATGAGCAAGACAAAATACAAATGAAAAATTGCTTGAAAAGTGCAATGTGCAGCTGCAACAAAATACTTCAAATATCAAATAAAGTGTAAAAAACCATATAAACTAAATTTGTGCGCTAGCATAAATAAATCTTTCTAATGAAAATTTACAACTAAGAAGCTCCTTGGGAGTACTACCCAGGAGCTGTAATAAATTTAAATCCCAGTGCAAAGAAATAACACAATAGAAAATAAAGTATACAAAGATTATGAGTTAAAACACATCTCCATGACAAAAATAGTGAATAATTTCTGAAAAAACCTAAAAATGAAAGTTCAAAAAGTTGCGATCGGACCCCCAATCGCTAGAAAAACACCACATTCAGTCCATGAAAGACAAGTAGTATAAAGAGGATAAAACGTTCCTTAGGTGTGTCATATCAAGGTAGAGAGGTGAAAAATATAGGGACACTTCCAAGCCACCGATAGTTGCGGGAGAGGAGTAATGGATGTACCCTTACCGCACTTGATGGACCTCCTCTATGGCGAGGTCATACGAACTTGCAGATATAACCCTCTGCAGGGACAGATGGATAACGATGCCCGGGTCCTGTTTGTAAGCGCCTCTCACTCAAAGACTGATTTTTGCTTTAAGCTGCAGTTTGTCTCTGAGCGGTGGTCAGCTCTCCAGCAGGCCATTCTTGCACCACATTCACACCTGATTTGTAGCTCAGCTGAGCGATCCTCACAGGCGATGTTGGGCTTTGACTGCAGATTCTGGTCACAGGACCTTTTGCTCTGTTCTTCTTTTCTTTACTCCTCCATCATCACCGATTGCAGGTATACATCATCTGCCCCTCCGTACTGTACAGGCTGCTTCATATGATGGGCACAATGAGGCTGTGTGCAGAGGGTCCGATACAAGCTGAAGATCCTGTCTAGGTAAAACTGGAGCACCGCTGGGTGTGGGTGGGGGCCCTGCACTGTATTGGGGGCCCTGGAGAACCTCTGAGAGAAGTGTCAGTGGTGGATGTGAGTGCTGAGCTCTCCTCATCTGAAATATATTAATACCACAGGCAGGCAGCTACAGTATTTACAGTTAGTGTACTGTGTCCTCTGCACAGTGTGCACCTAAATCTACCTTAAGTAAATTGGTGGTGTTCTTCTGATCCTATTAGTACCACAGGCAGGCAGCTGCAGTATTTACAGTTAGTGTACTGCATCCTCTGCAGTGTGCACCTAAAGCTACCTGAAGACAATTGCTGTTGTTCTGCTCCTTTTAATACCACAGGCAGGCAACTACAGTATTTAAAGTTAGTGTACTATGTCCTCTGCACAGTGTGCACCTAAAGCTACCTGAAGAAAATTGGTGGTGTTCTTCTGATCCTATTAGTACCACAAGCAGGCAGTTGATTCTGCTAGCTGCAGTATCAGTATATATATATATATATATATATATATACATCCCAGCTTTGTGCAGCTACATCTCCCTGCAGGCCATTAGTATGTCTGGAAGGCCAACAAGGAGAGGCAGACAGTCACAAGCCAATAAAAGAGGGCAAGCAGGCTCTGTGTCTAGAGGCAACAGTGCTGGTCGTGGAGATGGTGCATCCTCATCAGCACGTGGCCGTGGGACACACTTGTCCTTTTTTTTGGCAGCTGGCCGTGTTGAGCCGCAACATGTGGTAGACTTGGTAGAGTGGATGACCAAGCCATCCTCATCCTCCTCATCCTCTCTCACCCAGGCTCAGGGTACTTTGTCTGGCAAAGCAGCTGCCAACGCAGCCTCTTCCCTCGGCTCAATGGCATCAGTCCCTCCTTCCCTAGCCCCACCATGTCCTCCTGAGGAGTCCCCCGAACTGTTTTACCACAGTGTTGGGTACATGCTCCAGGAGGATGGCCAGCGTTTTGAAGGCTCCGATGATGGTACCCAGATAGAGGAAGGCAGTAACGTGAGATCAGAGAAAGGGGGTGCCCAAGAAGGACAGCAATCTGGCAGTCATGTTCCCCCAGCTGCAGCATACTGCCAGCTTTGCTCCAGTGATGAGG
Source organism: Lithobates clamitans (assembly GCA_037952925.1). Lineage (NCBI taxonomy): Eukaryota > Metazoa > Chordata > Amphibia > Anura > Ranidae > Lithobates > Lithobates clamitans. The sequence continues at coordinate 2,261,744 of JBBGZY010001275.1, forward strand.
AGGGAGGGGATGATGAGGTCACTGACTCCACGTGGGTGCCTGATAGGAGAGAGGAGGAGGAGGAGGCACATCTCCAACGAGGCAGGATGCACTCCAGGGGCCAGCTTAAGGGCAGCACACTGACTGCATCACGCCGCAGAGCTCCCCATGTGCAGGGCGCTGCTATCTCTGCGCGTTATTCCAAAAGTTCTTGGTGTCGGACTTTTTTGAGACAAGTGCATCAGATCCCACTGCTGCTATTTGCAACATATGTATCAAGCGTATCTCGCATGGCCAAAACATCACCCGATTGGGCACCACATGCTTGACCAGACATATGTCGACCTGCCATGCAATTAGTTGGCAAGCATACCTAAAAGACCCACACCAAAGAACAAAGCGGACCTCTCCTTGTTCCTCATCAGCTGGGATCTCCAATCCCACTATACCTTCAGTCCTCTCTGAAACCTGCACTAAGAGGAATGAAGGTGTAGAATTAGGTGTGTCACAGCCAAGTACTTGCGGGCAATCTGCTATCGGTACATCGATGTCAGATTGTACCAGGCAAATTTCCCTGCCCCAGCTGCTGCACCGCCGAAAGAAGTTCACTCCCAGCCATCCACATGCCCAGCGGTTGAATGCTAGCTTGGCTAAATTGCTAGAACTTCAACTGCTGCCTTTTCAGTTGGTAGACTCTGCCCCCTTCCGTAAGTTTGTGGAATGTGTGGTTCCTCAGTGGCAGGTTTCCAAATGCCACTTTTTCTCACAGGAAGGCGATTCCGGCTCTCTACCGGCATGAGGAAGGCAATGTCTTGGCCTCGCTAGACAGGGCGGTCAGCGGTAAGGTGCATAATACCGCTGACTCATGGTCCAGCAGGCATGGACAGGGACGTTACCTATCTTTCACCGCGCACTAGGTGACTCTTCTGGCAGCTGGGAAGGATGCAGGACAGGGTGCAGTAGTGTTGGAGGTTGTTCTGCCACCACGCCTCCAAAATTCTACTAGTGGCAATTCTGACACACCTCTCTCCTCCACCCCCTCCTCTTCTTCTTCTCCCAGGCCTCTTCCTGTGCTGATTTGTCCTTGGAACCAGCAGTGCTCTGTAGGCGTTCAAGGGGCTACGCAAGCACGCAGGCAAAAAGATGTCATGCGGTGCTTGAGCTGGTGTGCTTGGGGGACAGGAGCCACACTGGGGCAGATATTCTGTCAGCTCTGCAGGGGCAGGTTCAGAGGTGGTTGACACCACGCCAGCTTAAAGCAGGTATGGTGGTTTGCGACAATGGCACCAACCTCCTCTCCGCCCTCAGACAGGGACAACTGACCCATGTGCCCTGTTTGGCTCACGTCCTTAACTTGGTGTTGCAGCGGTTCTTGGGCAGGTACCCAGGCTCACAGGATGTACTGAGGCAGGCCAGGAAAGTCTGTGTGCATTTCCGCAGGTCGTATAATACCAGGGCTCGGCTGGTTGACCTCCAAAAGGAATTTAACCTGCCCAAGAAGCTCCTAATCTGTGACATGCCCACCAGGAGGAACTCAACGTTGGCCATGCTGTAGCGGCTGCACACGCAACAGAGGGCCATCAATGAGTACCTATGCGACTATGGCACCAGGACAGGGTCAGGGGACCTTGGTTTTTTTTTTTCTCCACACCAGAGGGCTATAATCAGGGATGCATGCACTGTCCTGTCACCATTTGAGGAGGCCACGAAGATGGTGAGCAGTGACAGTGCATGCATCAGTGACACTGTCCCTCTTGTCCACCTGTTGGAGCACACGCTGCATGGAATAATGGACAGGGCACTTGAGCCAGAACAGAGGGAGGAAGAGGAGGACTTCCTTACCTCTCAAGGCCCCCTTTATCCAGACAGTGTTCTTGCATGTCCGCCGATCACACAGGAAGAGGAAGAGGAGGAGAAGGAGGATTGTGTCAGCATGGAGGTGGAGCCTGGCACTCAGCATCAGTAGCTGTCTTCAAGGTATCATTTACAGTCTGAAGAAACCCATGGACTTGTACATGGCTGGGAGGAGGTGGCTGCGGATCATGTCGTCCTTAGTGACCCAGAGGACAATGGACCTAATGCCTCAGCAAACCTATGCTGCATGGCCTCCCTGATCCTGCAAAGCCTGTGGAAGGATCTTCGTATTCGTGGTATAAAGGGGAGGGATGATTACTGGCTGGCAAGCCTCCTTGATCCACGTTACAAGGGTAAGGTTGCGGACCTTATCTTGCCGTCGCAGAGGGAGCAGAGGATGAAACATCTTTGGGAGGCCTTGCAGAAAGGTTTGTGCAACGCGTTTCCAGAGCCTGGGAGGTTACAATTTCCTGGTCCTCCTGGACAACGTGTTGCTGAGGCTTCGGTCAGTCACAGAAGGAGCGGTGGAGAAGGTGGCCATCTGACCGATGCGTTCAGACAATTTTTTAGTCCGCAGCCCCAAGGTCTGATCGGTTCCAGCAACCATCGCCAGCGTCTGATAGCTTATAAGAACATTTTTGGTTCTGAGCACCGCCACCAGTGGCCAAGGCCCAATTTTTCTGCCCTTGCTTAACAGGGGCATGTAATTACAATTTTTGATGCAATACTTTGCAGCACGGCTCATTCCTGCGCTCCAACTATAGTATCTGTGAGGGATTGCAGTGTTGTGGCACCAGCACCAGTGCCCAAGGCCCAATTTTTCAGCCCCTGTTTAACAGGGGTGTATAATTACAATTTTTGATGCAATACTTTGCAGCAGGGCTCATTCCTGCACTCCAACTATAGTATCTGTGAGGGGTTGCAATGTTGTGGCAACATCAACACCTAAGGCCCTAATTTCTGCGGAGTATATAGGGCAGGCCCCTACTTTCAAACATTCAACTTACAAACGACTCCTACTTGCAAACAGAAGGAGACAACAGGAAGTGAGATGAAATCTACCCCTAGGAAGGGAAATTCTCTCCTGTAAGAGTTAATATGGGAAAAACATGTCTCCTCTTCAATGATGCTTTATCACCAATCTTTGTTTCACTAAAAACCCAAAATTTTCAAAAAACATTTGTCATTGGGACAGAAAGTGAAGTGAAATCTTCTGAAGAGGTGCACAGACAGCAAAACAAATGTTACAGGGGTGATAACCCTTTCCTATGTTTTCCAAAAAGCTTAAAAATAAATTTTTTGGCTGGATCTACACTTTACAAATGTACCAGTTCAAAATTACAAACAGATTCTACTTAACAACAAACCTACAGTCCCTGTCTTGTTTGCACTGCCTGTATACTGCTGTTCAGAGTATATATGGCCTGGGGGCTCCACGCCTTTCCTTTTTTAAATTTGGGTGCGGGGTTCCCCTTAATATCCATACAAGACCCAAAGGGCCTGGTTATGGACTGGGGGGTGGGGGGTACCCATGCCATTTGTCTCACTGATTTTCATCCATATTGCCAGGACCCGACATTACATTAAAGCTGCAAGCAGTTATAAATGACTTTTATTCCTTTAAAAATGTCATTTTGTGCAGGGACTGTTCTAAGCACGGGAAACACGCCACTTTACAGGCATACTATAGACACCCCCCAGGTATGATATTTAAAGGAATATTTCACTTTTTTTTTTCAATTTAAGTTTAATTAAAATCACTGCTCCCAAAAAAACGTCAGTTTTTAAAACTTTTTTTTGCATTGATACATGTCCCCTGGGGCAGGACCCAGGTCCCCAAACCCTTTTTAGGACAATAACTTGCATATTAGCCTTTAAAATTAGCACTTCTGATTTCGAACGTTCTAGTCCCATAGACTTTAATGGGGTTCTAAAGTTCTTTCGGTCCTTTCGCAGGTTCTGGTGCGAACCGAACCGGGGGGTGTTCAGCTCATCCCTAACACAAAGCTGTACATTGGATTGGGGTAAACATTTTGCGCAGTAAGTATGGTAAAAAACATATTACCAAACCTCGAACAAAAGAAAACACAGAAAATGAGAAGTCAACTTACGAAGTGTGTACTATCCTCTGAAAAAGCATCCCTAACAGACAATGTAGATACGTATCCCAAGGCAGTATCCATTGTACCCTGATATCCCCATAGTTGCCAACATTATCAAAAAATGAATAGGGACACTTTTTTGTCTGTGGGCGGGGTCTTATTATAATTAGGGGGCAGGGCATTAGTTTGTATGCATAGTGGAGCGGGGGAGATGCAGTGCACGCAGCACGCTGCGGCGAAAAATGGGCATGGTTGGACACCAATGTTGGACGTGGCTTAAAGGGGTGTGGTAAGAGTCTGAGATGAACGAGGGATGGAGGGATAAAAGAAAGAGAGAGAGGGAGAGAGAGAGAAATAAAGAAAGAGAAAGGGAGGGAAGGAGAGAGAAAGCAGGAAAGAAAGAGGGATGGAGGGACAGCAGGCTCAGATCCTACACCAAAATAGCAATATGTGTATTCCAGAAAGTTTAACACTCATCGGATAAAGATACTCCAAACATTTGGCATTAGGGCTTCAATTATCACGGCACCATGATTGATATGGTGTCAAGATGATTGAAGCACATTATTTCTATTATTACCTTGTAATATAAAATGAAATAGTTCAACTCACCATAATGCAGAATCAGTGGGAGCCCTGAGCGTGTCACTTGCCACTGTCGCCTGCCACCAGATGCAGCTTTTCATTTGCCACGTCGCCTGCCACCAGATGCAACTTGTCACTTGCCACATCACCTGCCACCAGATGCAACTTGTCACTTGTCACTTGCCACGTCGCCTGCCATCAGATGCAGCTTGTCACTTGTCACATCACCTGCCACTAGATGCAGCCTGTCACTTGCCACATTGCCAGCCACCAGATGCAGCCTGTCACTTGCCACGTCACCTGCCACCAGATGCAACTTGCCACGTCGCCTGCCATCAGATGTAGCTTGTCACCAAAATGCAGCATGTTACCAGAATGCAGCTTGCCACCAGAATGCAGCTTGTCACCAGAATGCAGCGCTGCTTGTCACCAGAATGCAGCTTGCCACCAGAATGCAGCGCTGCTTGTCACCAGAATGCAGCTTGTCACCAGGGGCCGATACTGGTGATTTGATCTCCGCTGCCATTTTACAAAGAAGACCAGCTCTTGTGGAGGCCGAGATGAAGAACCAAGTGGGCCTCACAACAGGTCACAGACCGGCAGCAGGCCGTGGGCCGGGGGGTTGGTGGCAGCTCCATTTCTATTGGCAGCCACCTAGGCTCCACCTCTTCTTTCTTCCCCTCAGCCTCCACAAGAGCTGGTCTTCTGTAAAATGGAGGCGGAGTCAAATCACCAGTGCCGGCCCAGACCTCTATCTAGCGGTAGCGATACACCGGGATTCGGGACAAAAACATTTCCCGTGATTTTTGCCCGGGACACGGTAAGACAAGGACAAGGGTCTGAATGCAAACAAAGCCTGGGGAATGCCCAGGAAAAACTTCCAAGCCTACTTACCACCAGCTCGCAGACAACCAAATTGACCTGTCTAACAGTATGCATTAAAAACAGGAGTTTAGTCTGCACGCATTTGCAAATGCATGCGTAAGCCACAGAGCCTCGTCACGGCACCCTGTTATCTGTGGTCCTAACACTAAAATACAATGTCCCCACAGTGGAGGCACATTCTGATGGATAAATGCAGCCAGGTGGACTGAAGGGCAGCCCACGCGTTCTTAAAGGTATAGGAGCACACCAAACACCCAGCAGATAGCACTATGGGTGCAAAGGTGCTGGTGCATTGCTGGACCAATACACACACCAACGTGATCCCAAAAAACTTGCCACCACCTTCATTTATAGCTGGCCTGGGTTTGAATACTGGGAATGTCCCGTGAAAATCAGGGCTGTTGGCATGTATGTATCCCCTATCTCTCTTAGGCTCTTATAGCTTTATCTTGGACAGCATAACTGCCTCCTCTCCTAGACTTGGAGCCGTCTGGTAAGAACTAGTTGAGGAAGGGCTACTCCCAGGTTCTCTAGCCATTCTTGCCATTTGGTCGAGAATAAACAAGTGTGACAGTTTCTGGGCCGCAGAAACCGAACCTAGTGGACCAGCCACCAGTATTTGTTCCCAGCTATCCCCATCTATAAGGCCAACATCCAATTCTCATTTCTCCATACAGGGAAATAGATCTGGGGCTTGGATATGGGTTAGCAAGCAGGCATATATGCGAGAAATAATTGCCTTTTTATCTGGAGTGTTAAAAATAGAGGGGAGGAAATCAGAATCATCCAGACGCATAACAGAACATCTACCCTGCATTCTCATGGCATTCCGCAGCTGCAAGTACATGTAATAACGGTAATGTATCAAGGGGTACTCTGCTTGCAACTGACTGAAGGATTTCACCACTGGCCTGTCAAACAGCTGTGACAAGTATTTAACTCTGGCTGCTTTCCATACAGAATGGTTCAATAGTTTCCCTAGTTCAGTATAGAATTTATTACACCAAATATGCGTACATTCCAGAAAAACCACAATGCCCAGTCGTTTCCTCAACTCCGCCCAGAGTCTCAAAAGCAAGTGAACAGTCGAGCAGTCCGGTGAGACCTCCGGAAGTCCCATTTCCATTTGGGACATTGCAGAGTACTCCATTAGGGAATGGATCAGCAAGGTCCTGGAAGGGTCCGCTACCACTGACAAATCCCACCCTGTAAGATGTTGCAACTGTGCAGTCATAAAATAAGTGAAAGAATGTGGAACAGACACTCCCCCCTGGTCTTTAGGGTATTGCAGTGTAATTCATTTAATACAGGCTACTCCATTCTTCCATAATAATGCTCTATATTGGGAATCTATGCAATCAAACCAATAGCCGGGTATCCAAACAGGTGCGTTGTGAAGGACATACAGCAGCTGGGGGACCCACACCATTTTTATGAGATTAGCTCTATATGTAACAGATAAAGGCAGTTTACACACACTGGCACATTTAGGCTTAAACTTTTGCAGGATAGGGTTCAGGTTTAAAGTTACATAATCTTTATCATCGCCTGTCACCACAATTCCCAGATATTTAAAGGAGCGGACCACTTCCACCTGAGCTATTGATTCTGGGAGGGTAGATTCTAGGGACTCTAGCAATAGGTGGGACTATTTATGCCAATTAATGGCAAACCTGGAGTACTGCCCGAACCGCACTGTAAGTTTCACCACCTCCAGTGATCCGGCAGTGTCCCCTAAGTATATCAAGGTATTGTCTGCACAGAGGGAGAGTTTATCCTCCCTCTCACCATGATGAAACCTCACAATATCCGGGGAGGACCTGACCATAGCTGCCAATGGTTCCAACGCCAGGGCAAAAGCAGGGGCGAAAGGGGACACCCCTGCCTGTATAAAGGAAAGGCCTCAGATAAAACACCATGAATTTGTATTCTTGCCTAAGGAACTGCATACAATAGCTGCACCCAGGAGGGAAAGGATTTCCCCACCGGAACTTCCTCAAAACTGCCTAAAGGTATTTCTGCTTGATGTTGTGAAATGCCTTAGCAGCGTCGAGGGAGAACACCGCTCTATTTCCAGGGTTATCCACTGGCAACTAGATATTTAAGAAAAATGCACCAGCTCCTTCTCTGTGGGAGTAACCTTAGAGGAGTACACATCCCTAAAATAGTCACCAAACATAGATGATACTCGGCCCAATTTCACCAGTGGGGCTCTGAATAGCATCTATATGCAACTTAACCTGTTGTGCGCGAGAGATAACTGCCAATAAGTGCCCTGTATTGTCCCCCTCTTCAAAGTAGCGTTGTTGCATGAAAAATTGTTTTTTTTTTCAGCAGCGGTAGAAACAGCCTGTTGATAAAGGGTGTGGGCCTCCAACCAACTCCATTCAGAAGCCGGTGGGGGATTGGCAATATAAAGTTCCTCAGCTTTCCTAGCCTCATCATAAACCAGGGTTTCCCATTCTCTAGTGGCGGATTTAATAGAAGACATTTGTTTATTAAGGTGGCCCCTAAGGTGCGCCTTAAGGGCATCCCAAACAATGCCCGGTGTCGCAGTACCCCTGTTACAACGGATAAAAGTGGTAAGTGCCCTAGGCATGGGATCATCAACAAGGAATAACTGGAGCCAGAAGGGGTTTATTTTCCATAGTCTCTCCCCAGGGGCACCCGGAACAGAAATCAGTGTCCGAAGGAGCGAATGGTCAGAAATGCCCTGAGAGACATATTCAACTAAAATGACTTTGGGCATGGCCAATGGGCTGCACAAACAGAAATCAATGCGTGATAATGCTCTATGCATGGCAGAATAACATAAATAACATTTCCTGTCTGGAAACCTGTCCCTCCACACATCCCTTAAATCTCAGAGATCAGCCTTGCAAATAAGGTGGAACCACTAGGGCCCCCAGGGCGCCCGCTATGAGGTGAAAACTTGTCCATACTCTTATCTAGGAGATTATTAAAATCCCCTAGAACCCAAATGGGTATATCGGGAAATGGAGCCATAAATTGAGCTAAACAAATTAAACTGTCCGAGGAGAAAGGTGGAGGGATATTTGCTACAATACACATCATAACAGCCAGTTTACCCAATAGAAATATATATCGACCTTGGTCATCAATACGAGAATGTATTAAGGCAAAAGACACATGGTTAGAAATTAGAATACTAACTGCTCTGAAATAAGTGGTGTGAGTGGAGTGAAACTGCACCTGATAACCAGAGCTTTTCAGTGTAGATAAAGTGTTGGATTAAAGGTGCGTTTCCTGCAGACACACCAGAGAGCAGAGTGGTATGATTTGAGTATAGAGAAAAGTGCCTGACGTTTCACTACATCACCCAGTCCCCCCACATTCCATATTATTAGATTGAATTCAACTTCCATAATGACAACTTAGCAATAATAAGAGACACAGGGAACCTGTGCCATAGCAGTAAAAAACAAGGAGCAAAGTTGACCAAATTAAAGGTGTAATTAAGAAAAGGGGGGGGGCAGTAATTTTGCCAGTGTTCCATGACAAGGTTCAGATCAGAGGGGAACTCCAAGGTATGGAAACATAGGGTCTGAATAGTAGAATGGGAGGCAGTCAATGATAGGCTGCAGCAGGTACACACTTCAACAATCCATCCAGAGGCCCACTGAAAGCTATCACATCTCACAGCGGGGGGTAGAGAACTAAATAGAATAAAGGAAAAAACACATAGTCCCCAAAAACAAAAGGGGCCAAACATAAACGAGGTGTCCATGTGGGGCAGGCACTAAGGGGGGGCCCCTACGTCTCTGTTATCCCATTGATCCGATGAAAATTGCCAGTTCCGTTTGAGTAAAGTTACATAGTTACATACATGGTGAGGTTGAGAAAAGACACAAGTCCATCAAGTCCAACCTATGTGTGTGTATCCCTATATGTTGCGGTCGTTCAGATGCTTATCTAATAGTTTCTTGAAACTATCAATGCCCCCCACTGAGACCACCGCTTGTGGAAGGGAATTCCACATCCTTTCCGCTCTTATGCCCCGTACACACGAGCGGAATTTCCGTCAAAAAAAGTGTGATGGGAGCTAATGGTCGGATATTCCGACCGTGTGTATGCTCCATCCAACATTTTCTGTCTGAATTTACGCCAGCAAAAGATTGAGAGCTTGTTCTCTATTTTTCCGACGGAAAAAGTTCTTGACGGAAATTCCATTCGTCTGTATGCAATTCCGCCGCGCAAAAAAAAAAATGCATGCTCGGAAACAATTTGACGCTTGCTCGGAAGCATTGAACTTCATTTTCTCGGCTTGTCGTAGTGTTGTACGTCACCGCGTTCTTGACGGTCAAAAGTTCAGAGAACTTTTGTGTGACCGTGTGTATGCAAGCCGAACGTGAGCGGAATTCCGTCAGAAAACCCATCCAAGATTTTTCAGACGGAAATTACGCTCCTGTGTACGGGGCATAACAGTAAAGAACCCTCTACGTAGTTTAAGGTTAAACCTCTTTTCTTCTAATTTTAATGAGTGGCCACGAGTCTTGTTAAACTCTCTTCTGCAAAAAAGTTTTATCCCTATTGTGGGGTCACCAGTACGGTATCTATGATTTGAAATCATAACCCCTCTCATGCATCTCTTCTCCAAAGAGAATAAGTTCAGTGCTCGCAACCTATCCTCATAACTAATATCCTCCAAACCCTTTATTAGCTTTGTTGCCCTTCTTTGTACTCACTCCATTTCCAGTACATCCTTCCTAAGGTGCCCAGGGCCGGACTTACCATTGGGCTTGACTGGGCTCAAGCGCATGGGCCCCAGCCAATAGGGGGCCCCGCCTGTTTCGAAAGCCGCCGAGATACACTAGACATCCGGCTCTGTAACTCGGCGATGCCATTTTTAAACTGAAAGGCTACAATGACACTGGAGCAAGGCTACACTGACAAGTCTGCAAATGACACTGGGGCAAGGCTACACTGACAAGGCTACACTGACAAGGCTACACTGACAAGGCTGCAATGACTCTGACAAGGCTGCAGATGGACACTGATAAGGCTGCATTTATGGGCATTTACATGTAAGTTTTTTTCCTTAAACTTCCCTCCTAAAAGTTTTTTTCTTTGAAATTCCCTCCTAAACTTGGGGTGCTTGTTATACGCCGGTGCGTGTTATAATTATCATTTTATCCATTTTTATTGCTTTTATTAATCGTGGACCCAGGACGAATACCAGTACAGTATCCCCCACTTATACGCTTATATATTATCTACTTTTGTGAGTAGCTATTTGGCTGTTTTGTCTTGTCCAATTAAACAGAAGTTCTTTAATACTGCACTGAGTCTGGCACCCCTTTGCCCTTTTCTATTTCTTTTTTATAGAGCTGTGCATATGTATAGAAGGTAGGACCCAAAAATGACTCAAGCCCAGGGGCCCCCACCACTCTAAGTCCTGCCCTGCTGGTGCCCAGAACTGGACAGCATACTCTAGGTGCGGCCGGACCAGAGTCTTGTAAAGCGGGAGAATTATTATTTTATCTCTGGAGTTGATCCCCTTTTTAATGCATGTCAATATTCTGTTTGCTTTCTTAGCAGTAGCTTGGAATTGCATGACATTGCTGAGCCTATCATCTACTAGGACCCCCAGGTCCTTTTCCATCCTAGATTCCTCCAGACGTTCTCTCACCAGTGTATAGATTGCAGTCATATTTTTGCCACCCAAATGCATTATTTTACATTTTTCTACATTGAACCTCATTTGCCATGTAGTTGCCCACCCCGTTAATTTGTTCAGATCTTTTTGCAAGGTTTTCACATCCTGCGGAGAAGTTATTGCCCTGCTTAGCTTAGTATCGTCCGCAAATACAGAGATTGAACTGTTTACCCCATCCTCCAGGTCATTTATGAACAAATTAAATAGGATTGGTAGGATTTAAGCACAGAACCGGATAGGATAGGATAGGATTTAAGCACAGAACTCTGGGGGACCCCACTACCCACCCCTGACCATTCCGAGTAATCCCCATTTATCACCACCCTCTGAACTCGCCCTTGTAGCCAGTTTTCAATCCATGTACTTCTCCTATGGTCCATGCCAACAGACCTTATTTTGTACAGTAAACGTTTATGAGGGACTGTGCTTTTGCAAAATCCAGATACACCACGTCTACGGGCCTTCCTTTCTCTAGATGGCAACTCACCTCTTCATAGAAGGTTAATAGATTGGTTTGGGGGGCGTGACTGGAAGGCGACCTAGATGGAAGCCTGACTCTTCTGCTCCCTCTCAGCCCGTGACTAAAGGCAAATTTGGGGACGTTAAGCCGCATCTACATGGGCAAATCTAAAGCCACCCGATCCGCAAAAGCCTGGGGATCATTGCAACCCCCGCCTGGCTCCTCGTCTGACCTCCGATCTTTCTTCCCACTGACGGACATGCCTCCTGGCGGAACAGACAACATGGCGCTGGAGGTCTCGGTGGCCCGCTCCCGGACCTCCACGCTGCTCTCCCAGCCGGATTACATTCTAAGCCGGACCTCGGAGGGTCCCCCGCTGGCTCCGCTGGGCACTCTGGACATATCCTCCCCATCAGGAGTGGTGAGTCCCCCTCACTCTGTCAGGGATCTCACCACATGGCCCCCAGTCCGCCATGCTCGGCCTCCCTCCTCCACAATACACCCAATGCTCAGGTGCCTTTCCTCGATTGCTGAGGACAGCATCAGACCCCTGCATGCTTGGAGATGACCCGGATCCCCGGCCTCCTCCGATCTCTTCTCTGATTTCCCAGCCCTGCCAGGCCCTATGTACCCATCCAGCCAGACACCTCAAGAGCCTGTAGGGACTCATGCGGCCTTCAATGTCTCTGCACATGAACCACCCCCACCTAAAGCCCAGAGACTGTCGCACCCACGGGCCCTCGGCTCCTCCAGGGCACAAGCTGCACCTCCAGCCACCTATGCACAAAAGGTGCACTCACCTGCCCCTCACTCCTATGGAGCAGAAGGCATGAAGGCCCCCATGCCTGCCCAGGCACAGACCTGGGGAGACCCATGGGGCTCCACACCAGGACTAGTACACTCCTTTCAGAGCAATGCTGCCCCGCACTCTCAGCAGTTATCGCCTCACCAACCTCCACCACAGCAAACCCCATTGCCAGCCCAAACCCACCCTATACCCCCGTAGTGGCACTCGTATTTACAGGCGGTGCCCACCAAAGAAGATTTTAAGCAGCTGATAGCAGATGTAAAGTCCACGTGTGGTTCAGAAATACAGATGCTACAGTCAGGCCTTAAACACCTAGCAGACAGGGCGGAAATGGCCGAAGAGGAAATACAAGAGACTAAGCTGGCAATCCACAGAACCCAACTTCAGGGAGTGGACCATCGTAATTTACTAAGAGACATGCAACGCCACGTAGAAGACTTGGACAACAGGGGCCGTAGGAAAAACATACGTGTGAGGGAAGTTCCGGAGACAGAGGGCCCTGAAGACATCCAGAACACCCTACAAAATGTGTTTAACAACCTCCTAGGTGAGCCTATCACCAAACACATTGAAATGGACAGAGCACACTGAGCCATGCGTCCTAAGAGCTCCACTTCCAAACCGAGGGACATTATCTGTAGGATCAGTTCCTACCCCCTGAAAGAAGAAATGATGAGGCAAGCCCGCCTAGCATGCAAGGTGACTTTCCAAGATGCCCAGCTGCAACTATTTCTGGATCTCTCATGGTTTACCCTGCAAAAGCGCAGACTTCTACAAACTCTATTGCACACACTCCAAGACGAAAACATTCCTTACCGTTGGGGATTCCCCTTAAGCCTCACAGCTAAATGCCAAGGCAAATCCGCTGTCTTACGTTATCCAGAGGACCTAAATGCCTGTTGTGACGTCCTGGGGATTTCTATCCCCCAACTCCCGGAATGGGACCTGGTAGCCACACCACCCCCACCACCTACCATCTGGCAGAAGGTCCCCCCATCTAACCGCTCCCGGAATGCGGATACTTCCCGCAAGGGCACCAAACACAGGAACGGCTGAACTAACTGCACCCCCTCTTTATGGGTACCTCGCTAATGGATTATACTGCCATACAACAAGGCTGATGAACCTGCCCTGGAAATTTTTGTTTATTTAGTCCCCCCCTTTCTGCCCCAGTTTCAACCCCCATGTTTACCTTATGGGCACGTCTCTGACTAGACTTGAGAGAGTAGGAACTTTCATGCTTACTCACCCCCCCTGGTTAAGTGATTACAGTTACAGTAGTTTTGCTATTTGTATTTTATATGACCAATCCAGGGCTCCCTTGCATCCGCCTCGCCCATCCTTTTGGATCAGGGTTGGGTGGATCCCTGGGAAACCGTACTGACCTAGGCCCAACAGCCTCCCAAAGTCAGGTGAAAAGATCTACTCTGATCTGTCAGGTTTTATTTTGTATTAACCTTTCTCTTTCTTTTTCAGCTTCTTCTCTCTTTCTTTCTCTCCCATCACCTTGTGGTTCACCGCGTGGAATGCGGAATTTGCCTGGACCTCCTCCCGAACTGTGTCCACTCCTGGCCCTTATCTTTGAGACCCTCATATCCACAACAGGTAAGATACCCCACCTCCCCTTACCCACACCATGGCTAAGATCCTTTCTTTAAATGTCCACGGCCTAAACTCCAATAAAAGGAGGCATCTGGCACTGAGAGAGTTTAAACAGTCAGGGGCAGATATTATCTTTGTCCAGGAGATGCACTTTCATAAAGGGGGCTCCTTTGCATTCGCCTCCAGGCAATTCCCCCAGATCCATCTTTCCTCAGGACCCCATAAGCGAGCCGGGGTCGCAATACTTATCAAACACGGGTCCCCATTCACCTATTCGGAACACTATAGTGACCCACACGGCCACTTTGTCATTCTTAGGGGACTGTGGCAAGCCCGGGAGATCACTTTATGTGCCTTATACGCCCCGAATATTAAATAATATAGATTCCTCTCTAAACTGTTCACTGTTTCGGTCTGAACATAAGCTCTTAATGGTGGGGGGCGACTTTAACTTAACCCACTCCGTTTCTACTGATCGCCACGTGGTGAGCCCCCGAGCGTCGTCGGCTCGAGCCCTTAGAGACTCAAAGCTCTTTCGCCAACTCTCTAGAAGATATGCTCTATTCGGTGCCTGGAGGGTTCTCCACCTGGGGGATCCGCAGTAATCTTTTTTTTTCACCCCACCAAACTCATTCCCGTATTGATTATTTCTTTATTAATAACCCCACCCTTAGAATAACACGTCAAGCTCGAATACTCCCGATCTCCTGGTCTGACCATGCCCCTATCTTGCCTACCTTAGATCTGGGATTCCCCAACCCCAGGCCCTGCAACTGGAGACTAAATACATTTCTTCTCCAACACCTTCCATCAAAAATGGAGCTGACCTCCACCTTAAAATTTTACTTCACAGAAAACAACACCACTGACATCTCCCTCCCCACACTCTGGGAAGCCCATAAGGCGCTTATTCGCACAGTTGTCTGGCACTGTCCTCTGCCATGAAAAAGGATACTCTGGCCACAAAGCTCCGAACCGAGAAAGAACTTAGGGTCCTAGAGCATCGACTACAACTGTCCCCTACCATACCCCTCTTTAAGAAAATTACAAAACTACGGGCGACTCTAAGTGATCTTGCACTGGGCTGTGTAGAAAAGGCTTTGCTTAGACTAAAACAAGTATACTATGATAAGGGAAATAAGGCACATTCTCTATTGATGAAGAAGTTGCGTGACAATTCCTTTATCTCCACACCCTGCCAGATTAAGAATAAGTCAGGCTGCCTTTTATCCCACCTCAAAGACATTGCTCATACCTTTGCAGATTACTACGCAGACCTCTACAATAACCCTGACATTCCCAGTAACCCCACCCCCCCAGATCTCTCCCATTGCATGCACCAATATCTCAAACAAAGTGGAGTCCCTCGACTCCAAGCTACTGATTTAGAAGCCCTAAACACACCAATCACAGAAGAAGAAATAGAATTAACTGTTTAATCTCTACCATTCCTCAAGTCCCCAGGTCCAGACAAACTTCCTTACGAGTACTATAAGACCTTCCTTCCCCTTCTAATCCCCCACATGTGCAAACTTTTTAATGCCTTTCTCCGGGACACTCCCATCCCAGCAGACAAGCAATGATCTTTTATCACTCTGATCCCCAAACCAGATAAAGAACCTGTTTTATGCGCCAATTACAGACCCATCGCTCTGCTGAACTCGGATTTAAAATTTTTTTACAAAACTACTCTCAATTAGCTTGAATATAGTCCTTCCCTCTCTAATTCACAAGGATCACGTGGGCTTTGTCCCACTCAGACAGGCAGGCGACAACACCAGGAAGGTGATCGATCTGCTGGACGTGGCAAACAGGGAGAACTCGGCATCCTTCCTCCTTAGCCTGGATGCCAAAAAGGCTTTTGACCATCTTGGTTGGCCCTTACTGTTCGCCACGCTGCAACATGCTGGGTTTGGAGGTCCCTTCTTACGAGCGATCCAGCACCTCTACTCACACCCCACTTCCCAGGTTAGGACTCCCTTTGCTTTTTCCCCCTCATTCTCCGTAACTAATGGCACCCGGCAGGGGTGTCCACTCTCACCCCTGCTATTCGCGTTATGTGTTGAACCCCTAGCAGCTTCTGTCCGAGGCAACCCGGATATTCGGGGTGTATGGGTCAGGGGAAGAGAGTTTAAAATCTCACTATTCGCTAATGATATCATTCTCACCCTGACACAACCTAGAATATCCCGCCCAAATCTTCATGCTGAACTAGATCCCTATGGGGCCCTCTCGGGCTACAAAATTAATACATCCAAATCAGAGGCCCTTCTAATAAATATCCCCGAAGCGGAAATTACGCACCTACAGGCCAATTTCTCATATCATTGGAAATGTGCTTCCCTGAAATACCTGGGAATATGCATCACCCCAAAATTCGCCACCCTATACCAGGAAAACTTCCCCCCCTCTTCCACTCTATCAGAACCATGCTCCTGCAGTGGAAAAAGCATCATATCTCCCTCCTAGGCCTGATCGCTTCAGTTAAAATGACGATCCTCCCGAAGCTACTTTGTCTTTTCCAAACCTTACCTATTCCGGTCCCCTACAAACACCTGAGAAAACTCCAATCAGACATACTTAAATTTGTTTGGAACCACAAAAGGCATAGAATACCCAAATTAGTCCTAATGGCGGCACGCTCGGATGGTGGCCTCGCATTTCCCAACCTTATCAAATATTATCAAGCCACTCAACTTCGTGCAATAGTATTGTGGTTTACTCAGAGGTCCTACAATAAGTGGACAGAAATCGAGAAAATCTGGCTAGCCGCAACCCACCCCAATAACTTGCTTTGGAGTGCGGGTGCAGAGGTGCCCATTGAGCGTCTACTGGGATCCATGTCCCAACTCCGCCGGCTCTGGCGCAAATTGCTACCTCTGCGCGGCCTGTCCTCAGAAAGATCGCTTTTGACTTTGTTTATTTATCCAAGGTGCCAGATAGCCTCACACACCAAATGTCATATCTATGGTCATCGCGGAATTTATTTCACTATGGGAACATAGTAGACCCTAAATCACGTAAGCTGTTACCCTTCTCTGAACTTCAGGCCAAGTATGACCTGCCTCGCCAGGTATTTTATAGTTATTTACAAATACGCCACTACGCCCTGACCATAGCGTCTGACCTGCAGTTCGCCCCCCCAACCCCCTTTGAAAAACTAGTTTTAACAGGCTTGGCCCAGAAGGGCTTAATCTCTGACTATTATAAAATACTAAATGCTTACTCACTAGATACAAAAGGCAAGCACCTCTATATGACTAAGTGGGAGAAAGCCCTCAAGGTGGACATCCCCATAGAACAATGGCAGGTGATATGGTCTCAGGCGGCAAAGAGCTCACTCTGCACACTATACAAAGAAAATGCGTACAAAATAATCCTATTCTGGTACATGACCCCAGATGTGCTCCACACCATTTACCCCACTAGTTCAGATCGCTGCTGGAGATGCCAGGGAGACAAGGGCACCCTCCTCCACATTTACTGGGGATGCCCACTAATTGACCCCTTCTGGAAAGCGGTCCAGCAGTTGCTGACCAATCTTCTAGGAATACCAATCCCCATGACCCCCAAATTTTTCCTATTGGGCCTATCCCCACTAAAGATCTCCAAAACCTACGAAAAATTAGTATGCCACATCCTCACGGCTGCACGCTGTCTTATCACATTAAACTGGAAAATAAGGCCTCCCCCTACCCCTGAGGCACTATACGCCAGAATTAAAGATGTGGAGCTGATGGAGAAGATGACGGCCAGGATGCAGGGCAGGCTGGAAGCTCATGACAAAGTATGGGAGCTGTGGCACCTTCAGGAGGACCCTCCATGACCAGGTAAACGAGCTACTACGGTGACCTCTCCCCTCTTCTTTCCCTATCCCCCTCTATTTCTTTCTTCTTCATTCTGAGTATTTCTGTTACTCTTATTACTTCATATAAGATGATACATGTTACTACGTGATGTTAATATGCACATGTAATAACTTCAGACATGTAATTGCTACTGTCTTATATACTGAATATACTGAAAGAAGTATTGAGCATATGTTTGAAAAATTAATGTATAACGTGATTTGTATTCTCTCATTCTACTTAATGCAAAAGCTGATAATAAAATAAATGTTATTTGGAAATAGATTGGTTTGGCAAGAACGATTCTTCATGAATCCATGCTGATTACTGCTAATGATACTGTTCTCATTACTAAAATCTTGTATATAGTCCCTTATCATCCCCTCCAAGAGTTTACATACTATTAATGTTAGGCTAACTGGTCTGTAATTCACAGGGATGTATTTTGGGCCCTTTTTAAATATTGGTGTTACATTGGCTTTTCTCCAACCAGCTGGTACCATTCCAGTCAGTAGACTGTCAGTAAAAATTAGGACCAATGGTCTGGACATTACTTGAGTTCCCTGAATACCTTCGGTACCAAGCCATCTGGTCCCGGTGATTTATTATAAAGGTGATATCAAATACAGTTCAAAGTGTATATACCGCGCTACTGATATTACTGAGTGAAAAGAACCTGTAGAAAAAAAAAAGCAGCGACACAAACATGCGATACAATCATGTACTAAGCTTGGTAAATGGAAATAGTCGCGCTAATAAAAAGTGCATGAACTTCAAATCAAAAAGCAAACACACTATAATGCATTGATAGTGTATAAATCATGTAATAATGAAGAGTGACACAAATGATGAAGTCTCTGTAAAGTGAAAAAAGTGAATAAAGGTGACTTGTGAAATTTTTCCATAAAAAGATGGTAGATACGTCAGATTCTGTGGCGATACGGATCTGGAGAGAGGGGAGGAATTTTCGGAATTTTCAACTGCCACCAAGAGAAAGTGATGAATCCCTCCGTGAAACAAGGACCAGAAGAAATAAACAGTCTTACCAGAAGATGTGGACCTCCTGTTATAGTGAGGTCGTATTCACCAGCAGATATAGCCCTCTGCAGGGTCTGAGATGGATCTTGGACCAAGATGTATGAATGAGCCCCGGGTGTTCTTCTCAATCACTGGCCACCATCCGCCCACTTTCTTCAAAATTTCAATCTGAATTAGACCTGGTATCAGCCTCTTGCAGTCCCTGTATGGTACGGCTGATGTGTGAGAGGAAGAAGCAGCACAAGGAGTCAATCGGGTAATGCCCTGACAAAAGGCATGTTGGAAGGAAGGACCTAGCATGAGGCTCACTCATCAGCTTCCAGAGCGTCCCATACAGAACACACTGAAAGCAGACGGTGTTCTGTATGGGACGCTCTGGAAGCTGATGACTGATCCTCGTGCTGGGTCCTTCCTTCCAATATGCCTTTTGTCAGGGCATTACCCGATTGACTCCTTGTGCTGCTTCTTCCTCTCATAAGGAAAAAACTCTTCCCGGCCGAGGGCTTCCAAAAGATAGTATTTCTATAAATGCAACAGGATTTTTTCCTTCATTTATTTTAGGGATGCCCACTGCCCGCACATTATTTCTCCTAAGTCTTTTCTCCATGTCTTCCAGGCGTGCAGCATGGCTGGAGGTTAGGGACTGTACTTGCCGTACTTCATGTTGCAATGGAGCCACATCATCCTTAATAGTGCTCATACGGCCCTCCAATGTGGCTGTGCAATCTCTTAATTTTTCCATGTCCTGTCTAATTAGTGCAACTTCTATTTTCACTCCTTTAAGTTCAGTAGTTAGATTAGACAAGTATTTCATGAGGTGATTGCAGCAAAGATCTCTCTGAGAGTAGGCTCAGGGTCTTAAGTGGCAAGGATGCTGGGATCATTGCTAGAGGCTAAGATAGCAGGGGTACTCACTGTGTCCCATTGAAGCTCTGCAGGGTCCTCTAGCCATGTAGGATCGGTCTCTTCCTCAGCAGAGAGTCTGGAGGAGCCTCTACATGTACACCAGTCTGCTTGGCAGGAGTATCTTTGCCCAGTGTCTTGGAAAATAGCTTTTGAACTGTCTCCTTTGCTGACTGAGAGGAGCGGACGCCATCTTGGGCCGCATGGTCACGTCCCGTGTGGAGGCCTCTACAAAGTCTAGACATGTCTCCGGGGGCCAGAAGAGACACCAGAAGATAGCCGGAGCAGCGCTGTATACAGGGCAGGTCAGCAGCGGTGGATACATAGCGAGAGAAGGGAGATTGTAGGTTAAAAGACAGGAGTCTCTGCGGAGAGAGCCCTCAGAGCATCCTACTCCTACGTTCTACTCCATGCACTGCAAGCCAGAAGAGAAGATGAAATTGTTATCAAAAAAATAAAAATTATCAAAATTAGCTATTGTTTATAAAACAATTAATGTCCCACTCAATATTTAAACTGAGGGAAGCATAGGTTTTTAGCTGGTATATCCAGTTGGTTTCAGCTCTAGAATTATTTCTCCTAGCATTACTTCCCCTCCAATTGGAGACATATTTCTCAATGGCAACAAATGTGGTGCCTGCTGGGTTTTTATTATGTCACAAAGTGTAATGCTTTGAAACACTGTGGATTTTATAGCCTTTCCTAATGTTGGCAATATGCTCTTTTAACTTCTTCCCATTGGGCCACTACACATACACGGCCGGGTGGGCCTTTCGTTGTTCTGAGTGAACGTTCACAGGACACAGCCAAGACAGGATTGGGATAAGGGCGCTGTTATAGGCTCTCCTGATCACGTGACGGCTGTATCCAATCACAGCCATCACAGTGTAAACAGGGACATGTGTCTCTGTGAGTGTTTTTCCCGCTGAGCTCAGTGAGAGCTATGTGCGGGGAGAGGAGGGAGCGGGGGAATCTGCAGCCTCTGTGACAGCTCTCTGTGTAAGAAATGAATTTACACACAGAGCTGTCACAGATCCCACACACAGTACAAGCACCACTGTCCCTGTCCCCATAAACAGCTGTCGCAGTGCCCCATAAACATATGTACAAGTGCACAAAACATGTGTCAGTGTCCCTATCACATCTGTACCAGTGCACAAAACATCTGTCAGTGTGCCCATGAGCATCTGTACGAGTGCGCAAAAACATCTGTCACAGTTCCCCATCACATTCGTACCAGTGCACAAAACATCTGTCAGTGTCCCATCACATCTGTAGCAGTGCACAAAACATCTGTCAGTGTCCCATCACATCTGTAGCAGTGCACAAAACAGCTGTACCAGTGCAAAAAACATCTGTCACAGTGTCCCATCACATCTGTACCAGTGTACAAAGCATCTGTTACAGTGTCCTCATAAACATCTGTACCAGTGCAAAAACATCTACAATAGTGTTCCATTGTGACATCAAAATCTGTCAGTGTCCGCTGGTGGAAATCAACATCTGTCAGTGTACAATTGCACAAATACATCTGTCAGTGTACCAGTATCGGTAACCAATAAAGGCTTATAAAGCATTGCCTATGGAGATTTCTAAATACCAACGTTTGGTGCCATTTCACAAGCATACGCAATTTTAAAGCGTGATATGTTTGGTATCTATTTACCCACACCATATTTATATTTTACCAAAAATGTTGGTATTATATTGTCTCTATGTCTATTGAAATTCACTAAAATATATTTATGCGTTAATGTGTAAAATTGCGTTCAAAAAACTGCTGCGCAACAACAGGGGGGTTCTAAATCATTTTCTAGCAAAAATACAGATTTTTACTTGTAAACAAAAAGTGGATAATGACTGAAGGTGCTCCTTGGATATTGTGCCTCTCTATGTGGCCAGGCTGTGAAAAAGTCTAACACATGTGGTATCGACATACTCAGGACAAGTAGCAAAATGCGTTTTGGGGTATAGTTGCAAGTATGCCTATGCCGTGTGTGGGAAATAACTTGTTAATATGACATTTTTCTGAAAAAAAAAATGAATATATTTAATTTCCTTATTTTCTAAAGAATTGTGGGAACAAATTACAACTTCAAAGAACTTGTCATACCTCTTACCAAATACCTTGGACTGTCTACTATCCAAAAAAGGGTCATTTGGGGGGTATTTGTACTGTCTTGACATGTTAGGGCCTCAAGAAATGAGAAATGAGGCCGTCAGTACGTCAGGTGTGACCGGGTGTGATCAATTTTTCATAAATAGTACTTTAGCTTGTAGGCTCTATAACTTTAACACAGGCCAAATAATATACTCTGATTTGGGTTATTTTTTACCAAAAAAATGTAGCAGTATAAATTTTGGTCAAAATTTATGAGGAAAAGTTATTTATTTGCAAAATTTTATAACAGAAACTAAGAAAAATGTATTTTTTTTTTCAAACGTTTTTTTTTTTTTTTTGTAGTGCAAAAAGTAAAAACCCCAGTGGTAATTAAATACCACCAATAGAATGCTCTATTTGTGTGAAAAAAATGATAAAAATTTATTTGGGTACAGTGTTGCATAACTTAGTAATTCTCATTCAAAGTGTGAGAGCGCTGAAAGCTAAAAATGGGTCTAGGTAGAAAAGCGGTGAATGTGCCCAGTAATGAGGTGGTTAAACAAACCTGCAGTGTTCATGTGGTAGGCCCCATATATTGCAAACCACACGGACACTGCAGCAAATAAACCACATTAGTTGTGGCATAAGAGATACAGTAAATGAGCATTTATCATAGGATTTAAAAGTTTGTGGGGATGTTAAGCTAGTCAACTTCCTTCCCTTAAAAAAAATTATCTGGCAAACCCCAGATTCTAAAGAGATGATAACCATCAATTTTGCTGAAAAAAGTAGGTCTTATAGGTGGATCTAGTACTTTGGGGGCCCCCTTATTTCTTAACCACTTCACACCCAGCCTATAGCAAAATGACGGCGGGGTGGTGGCTTTCCCATCCTAACTGGATGTCATATGATGCCCTGTCAGGATCAATGTTAATTTTCACATCAAATTTTGATTCAGTTTTAGTTATAGTCTTTTGACTTAAATGCCATTTTAGATTTAGTCGTATTTTATTATCTGAGTTGTTTTAGTTGTATTTTAGTCTACTAAAATCCCCAGCATATTTTAGTAGACTAAAATCTGATGGGTTTAGTTAAATTTTAATTATTTCTTTAGAACTGCCAAACATTATATACTCCTGGAGTAAAAATCTAATAAGATGTTTATTATTTATGGTATTAAAGTGAACATGCACTACAGACACAGATTTAGCCATTGTGATATATATTCAATTTAGTGATAGTCTTTTGACTAAAATGCCATTTTAGTTTTATTCGTATTTTAGTCTTTTGACTAAAATGTCATCTTAGTTTTAGTCATATTTTAGTCGACTAAAATAGTATTAATTTAGTAGACGAACATATTTTAGTGGACGAAATTATCACTGGTCAGGATGCGCCAATCGCGCGGCCGCAGGGCCACATAGTGGTGCGATCTGTCACCAGCTGTGTCCATGGTACACAGCTGATGATTGATCCACGTACCAGCTAGCTGCCTATACCATATGACCACTGTGACAAATCACTGCAGGTCACATGACAGTTGTACACAATGGATGGCTTCCTTTCAAGCCATTCAATGTGTACAAATGTGTTGCTAGCTGTGATTGGTCAATTTGATCACATGGTACAGACAGGGCCAATCGCAGCCCATCTGTACCATGTAATTAGCTTTGACCAATCTCAGCTAACCACAACAAAACAGACTGAATGAATCAGTTTCATTCAGTAAATTGCTTGCTCATAGCAATATAAGCAAACATAATGTGTAAAAAAAGTGTCCCTGACCAACGCCATACCAGTTATATGATGACGCTGTACTGCACTGGTGACAGTATGTAAAAAAAAAAAAATGTGATTTTAATTTTTTTTATTTCTTCATTGTCCAAAAGATTATGGCAAAAAAATTACAACTTCAAAAAACCCGCCATGCCTCTTACTAAATACCTTGGACTGTCTACTTTCCAAAAAGGGGTCATTTCGGGGGTATTTCTACTGTCCTGGCATATTAGGGCCTCAGGAAATAAGAGAGTCAGTCACTACATCAGGATTAATTAATTTCAGATATATACCATAATTCGTGGACTCTATAACTTTCCTACAGACTAAATAATATACACTGATTTGAGTTATTTTCACCAAAGAAATGTAGCAGAATACATTTTGGGCTAAATTTATAAAGAAATAAAATTTTGCAATAAATAAACAGAAACTAAGAAAAACATTTTTTTTTTCAAAATGTTAGGTCTTTTTTTTGTTTATTTAGCAAAAAATAAAAAAGCCAGTGGTGATTAACCACTTGACCACTGGGCACTTAAACCCCCTTCCTAACCAGACCAATTTTCAGCTTTCGGTGCTCTCACACTTTGAATGACAATTACTCAGTCATACAACACTTTACCCATATGAAATTTTTATCCTTTTTTTCACACAAATAGAGCTTTCTTTTGGTGGTATTTAATCACCGTTGGGTTTTTTATTTTTTGCGCTATAAAAGAAAAAAGACTGAACATTTGGTAAAAAAATGAATTTTTCTTTGTTTCTGTTATAAAATTTAGCAAATTAGTAATTTTTCTTCGTAAATTTTGGCCAAAATTTATACCGCTACATATCTTTGGTAAAAATAAGTACAACTTGGTGTATATTATTTGGTCTTTGTGAATGTTAGAGAGTCCAAAAGCTACGGTGCCAATATCTGAAAATTGATCACACCTGAATTACTGACGGCCTATCTAATTTCTTGAGACCCTAACATGCCAGAAAAGTACAAATACCCCCCAAATGACCCCTTTTTGGAAAGAAGACATTCCAAGGTATTTAGAAAGATGCATGGTGAGTTTTTTTGAAATTGTCATCTTTTCCCACAATTCTTTGCAAAATCAAGATTTTTTTTTTCTTTTTTTTTTTCACAAAATTGTCATATTAGAAGGTTATTTCTTACACACAGCATATGCATACCACAAATTACACCCCAAAACACATTCTGCTATTACTCCCGAGTATGGCGATACCACATATGTGAGACTTTTACACAGCATGGCCACATACAGAGGCCCAACATGCAGGGGAGCACCTCCAGACGTTCTGGAGCGCCCAGGCCAATTCTGACATTTCTCTCCTACATGTAAAAATCATAATTTGTTTGCTAGAAAATTACATAGAACCCCAAAACATTATATATATTTTTTTTAGCAAAGACCCTAGAGAATACAATGGCGGTTGTTGCAACTTTTTATCTCGCACGGTATTTGTGCAGCAATTTTTCGAACGCGTTTTTTTGGGGAAAGAAACAGTTTTGTGCTTTAAAAAAAAACAAAACAGTAAAGTTAGCCCAATGTTTTTGCATAATGTGAAAGATGAAGTTACGCCGAGTAAATAGATACCCAACATGTCACCCTTCAAAATTGCACACGCTTGTGGAATGGTGCCAAACGTCGCTACTTAAAAATCTCCATAGGTGACGCTTTAAAATTTTTTCCTGGTTACATGTTTTGAGTTACAGAGGAGGTCTAGGGCCAAAATTATTGCTCTCGCTCTACCGATCGCAGCGATACCTCACATGTGTGGTTTGAACACCGTTTTCATATGTGGGCGGGACTTACGTATGTGTTCGCTTCTGCATGCGAGCACACGGACATGAGCGCTTTAAAAATTTTTTTTTTTTTTTTTATTGTTTATTTTACTTTATTTATTTTATTTTGACACTTTTTCCCCCCCCAAAATTTTTTTGATCACTTTTATTTCTATTACAAGGAATGTAAACATCCTTGTAATAGGAATATGGCATGACAGGTCCTCTTTACAGTGAGATATGGGGTCAATAAGACCCCACATCTCACCTCTAGGCTGGGAAGCATGAAATAATAATAAAAAAAAACCGATCTTGTCTTCGATCGTAGCGGTGAGTCGGTAGAAGCACCGGAGGGTGGCGGGAAGGGGGGGGGCATCCCCTCTCGCCTCCCATAAGAATGATCAAGCAGTGGAACAGCAGCTATGATCATTCCTATGGTGTAGGAAATCGCTGGCTGAAAAAGCTGATATCTGAATGATGCCTGTAGCTGCACCCATCATTCAGATATTCCCGCACAAAGTCAAGGACATCATATGACTGTGGGCGGGAACTGGTTAAAAATTGCGGAGTATTGCGGGCTATTGCAGAGTATTGCGGGCTATATTGCAGAGTATTGCCGGGTATATTGCAGAGTATTGCCGGGTATATTGCAGAGTATTGCCGGGTATATTGCAGAGTATTGCCGGGTATATTGCAGAGTATTGCCGGGTATATTGCAGAGTATTGCGGGGTATATTGCAGAGTATTGCGGGGTATATTGCAGAGTATTGCGGGGTATATTGCAGAGTATTGCGGGGTATATTGCAGAGTAGTGCGGGGTATATTGCAGAGTATTGCGGGGTATATTGCAGAGTATTGCGGGGTATATTGCAGAGTATTGCGGGGTATATTGCAGAGTATTGCGGGGTATATTGCAGAGTATTGCCCGGGTATATTGCAGAGTATTGCCCGGGTATATTGCAGAGTAGTGCCCGGGTATATTGCAGAGTAGTGCCCGGGTATATTGCAGAGTAGTGCCCGGGTATATTGCAGAGTAGTGCCCGGGTATATTGCAGAATAGTGCCCGGGTATATTGCAGAGTAGTGCCCGGGTATATTGCAGAGTATTGCAGGGTGTTATGCAGAGTATTGCAGGATGTTATGCAGAGTATTGCAGGGTGTTAAGCAGAGTATTGCAGGGTGTTATGCAGAGTATTGCAGGGTGTTATGCAGAGTATATTGCAGGGTGTTATGCAGAGTATTGCAGGGTGTTATGCAGAGTATTGCAGGGTGTTATGCAGAGTATTGCAGGGTGTTATGCAGAGTATTGCAGGGTTGGCTGAGCATTGAGGGATGGATGGATGTGACTGCAAATGTCACTGAGCACCGCTGTGGGCACTACACATGCAGCCCACAGCGGTGCTGCCATCCGATCCCTCCCCCTCTCCCCTCACACTGTACCGATCGGTACAGAGAGGGGAGGGAGGAACCGGCGTCATGAGATGACGCCGGTCTGTTGACATGTGATCGCTCCGTCATTTGACGGAACGATCACGTGGTAAACGGCCGCGATTAGCGGCTATTTACCGTAATCCGTGATGCGCCGGGTCCTCTGGACCCGGCGGTCACGGATGTTCCCAAGTGCGCGCCCCAGGGGGCGCGCGGGAGCATCATTCTGGAATCACGTCCATGGACGTCCACCCAGAACTAGCCGACCGCGCTGTTGCCGTCTTTCGGCAATGGCCTGGTCGGCAAGTGGTTAAACACCACCAAAAGAAAGCTCTATTAGTGTGAACAAAATGATAAAAATGTAGTTTGGGTACAGTATTGCTTGATCGCGCAATTGTCATTCATAGTGTGACAGCACTGAAAGCTGAAAATTGGCCTGGGCAGGAGAGGGTAAAAGTGCCTGGTGTTGAAGTGGGTAAAGTTGCTGCACCCCTGAAGATAACTAAAGGATTTTGTGGCAAAGCTGGACCTGATGTCTTTAACCACTAGCCTACCGCCCACTGTCATATGACGGCCGGACGGTAAGCCTATTGTTCTGAGTGGGCGTCATATGACGTCCACCGTTTAAACAGGGCATGCGCGCGATCGTGAGCGTGCAGCCCTGTACTGTCGGTGGCGGCGTGTCACCGAGACACCGCTCGTCACCGACAGGGGTGAACAGCCACTGGGCATGGCTGTTTACCACGTGATCGGCCGTGATGAAGTCACGGCTGATCACTAATGGTACATCCCGCATTGCACGGCGCATGCGCGCGATCGCGCTGCGCGTGCACGTCGGTGGCGGCGTGTTCCCCGGGAACACTGCTCGTCACCGACGACAGTTTACAGCCATTGGCCAGTACTGTGTACCATGTGATCGGCTGTGATCCATTCACAGCCGATCACTAAGTGTAAACAAAGAGCTGTCACTAGCTGTTACTAGCCCTTCTCTCCTCACACACCGTTTCCAGTGTGAGGAGAGAAGAGCCAGGAGCAGTGAGTTACAGATCTTTGTATTTGTAGTGTCTGCACCAACACCACTTCTGTCCCATCGCCCCCCCCAATTGTCATCTGTCACCCAACAGTCACCCCATAAAAAGTGCACCTGTCACATAGAGACTGCCATTAGTGACCATCAGCGGTGCCCTGTCACCCACCAGTGACCGTGCCCTGTCACCCGTCACCCATCAGTGACCTGCCCTGTCACCCGTCACCCATCAGTGACCTGCCCTGTCACCCGTCACCCATCAGTGACCTGCCCTGTCACCCGTCACCCACCAGTGACCGTGCCCTGTCACCCGTCACCCACCAGTGACCATTAGCGGTGCACCCGTCACCCATCAGTGACCGTCGCCTGTCAACAATCTGTGACTATCACCTGTCACCGTCCGTGGCCTGTCACCCATCAGTGACCGGGCCCTCTCACCCGTCACCCATCAGTGACTGTGCCCTGTCACCCATCAGTGACCATCAGCGGTGCACCTGTTACCCATCAGTGACCGTCGCCTGTCAACTATCTGTGACCATCGCCCATCACACCATCACCTCTCAGTGAACGTCACCTGCCACCCATCGCACAGCCCATCAGTGACCGTCACCTGCCACCCATCTGTCACCCGTCGCACAGCTACCCGCCACACAGCCATGTCCAAAAGAGGATATACAAGTGAGGAGGCGTTCCAGATCCTCTCTATGACTGATGAGAGCACCGGGGAGCTCTCATCAGAGTCCCATTCTGATTCCGAAACAAGTTCGGCATTTGAGCCGATCGAGAGTAGCAATGGTTCGGATGAAGAATGGGTCCCTTCTAAAAGGGCACGACACTCTGGAACCCAGGAAGCCGCCAGCAACCGGGATTATATTCCCAGTACCAGCTCTGCCGCCAGAAATAGGCCCCAGGAAGAAAGGCCCAGTACCAGTGCTGCCGCCAGCAATAGGCCCCAGGAACAAAGGCCCAGTACCAGTGCTGCCACCAGAGATGGGCCCCGCGCACAAATGCCCAGTACCAGTGCTGCCACATCACACCCGAGTTCCAGCACAGGAAATTCAACTCCCCCAACTACTGGAGTGTCACGTCCCCCAAGAGCCAGGGCCGCTACCTATATGCCAGATGGTTTTGCCAACCCAACATGGCTGCCTTCCAACTCGGGATCACCAAATATTCCCCCTTTCACAGCACAGCCAGGTGTGCAGGCCAACACCCAAAATTTTACAGAGATCAATTTTTTTCACCTGTTTTTGTCCGACACTTTGCTGCAGTTCATTGTGGACCAGACAAATTTATATGCCCAGCAGTATATTGCCAGCAACCCCCAATCATCTTATGCCCGTCCGTTTGAGTGGAGAGATTTGAATATTGAGGAGTTCAAATTATTTTTGGGCCTCACCCTAAATATGGGGCTTACAAAAAAAAATGAAGGACATACCTATTGGTCCACCCACCCCATCCACCATATGGCCATGTATTCTGCCGCTATGTCCAGGTCCTGATATGAGATGATTATGAGATTCTTTCATTTTAACGACAACACCCAGTGCCCTCCCAACAATCATCCAAATTCAGATAAGCTATACAAGATTCGCCCACTAATAAATTCATTTTCCCAACGATTTGCAGAACTTTATGTCCCCGAGAAGAATATATGTGTGGATGAGTCCCTGGTACCATTTTCAGGCCGGCTAGGAATAAAACAGTATATTCCTAGCAAAAAGGCCAAATATGGAGTCAAATTTTACAAGCTGTGTGAGAGAGCCACGGGATATCTATATGCATTCCGCATATATGAGGGAAGAGATTCCCAGCTCCAGCCCCCTGAGTGCCCAGCCTACATGGGCACAAATGGAAAAATCGTATGGGATCTGGCTTACCCACTTCTAAAAAAAGGCTATCATATATACCTGGACAACTTTTATACCAGCTTGCCCCTTTTCAGACACCTATATATTGAAAAAACCCTGGCCTGCGGAACTTCAAGAAAAAATAGGAAGGGCTTCCCACAATCCATTGTGAACAAAAGGCTGAAAAAGGGGGAAAGAGCAACACTGAGATGTAATGAAGTGCTGGCCTTGAGGTGGAAGGATAAGAGGGATGTGCACATGATGTCCACCATTCATGATGACACTGCAGTTGTAGTTCAGCGAAGACGAGGTCCCATTGAAAAACCGACATGTGTCCAAGACTATAATCTCTACATGGGGGGGGTGGATTTCAATGACCAAATGATTCAGCCCTATTTGTCAATAAGGAGGTCCCGATTCTGGTATAAGAAGGTAGCAATGTATCTACTCCATTTGGCCATTTACAATTCCTACATAATCTACACAAAATCCACAGAAAGCCCCGCCTCCTTCCTAAAATTCATAGAAGAAGTAGTCACGTCCCTCATCTATCCACAAAGACCCCTCCCAGAATTACCTCGTTCTGATGCTGTTAGCCGACTTCATGAATGGCACTTCCCGTACAACATTCCACCATCGGAAGCAGGCCGAAGACGGCAAAAAAAATGTCGTGTGTGCAGCAGAAGAGGTTTTCGAAAAGATACCAGCTACCATTGTCCCCGGTGTCCCTCCCAACCTGGCCTTTGCATTGGTGAATGCTTCGAACTGTATCATACATCCCCAAGTTATTAGCCCATATTTTCCCCATTTTCGCTGATCATTTTCCATGCTTCCCCAAATAACCATGCCACTGCCTTCAATGTGAACTGACCCTGGCCTGCTTTTTGACTATGCCTCTTCCTACCGTTTGGACTGCTTCCACATGAACTGACCCTGGCCTGTTTTGACTATGCCTCTGCCCACCGTTTGGACTGCTTGCTCGTGAACTGACCCTGGCCTGTTTTGTGAATACTCTTCTGCCTACCGCTTGGACTGCTTGCACGTTAACTGACCCTGGCTTGTTTTATGGACTATGCTTTTGCCTACCGCTTGGACTGATCTGTTGCCCTGCTACTATAGTACACAGGGGTCTCACATATGTGAGGGGCTCCAGAATAGTTTTTCCGGATGGAGTTAACAATTTTTTTTGTTTTCTCCCGGTTTTGTAATTTCCGGATTAGGGTCTGGAGTCCGGAGGCTTCATAGAGATTTGGGTGGGTCGAAGCCTCTACCCCTGTGCCCCTGTGCACAGGTCTTACCCAATTGCGGCCCTCAGCCTTCTGCTGACTTACTGCCATCATGCCTTTGCCTGCCGCATGAACGGACCACACATCTGCCTGCTACCTGGACTATGCAAATAATTCGCTGTAGCAAAAGGCAGTATGTTTATGAAGGGCTGGAGAGCGGTACAAAAATGTGTGTCTGCAGGTAACAGTGTACCAGGACCAATATTATGGCTGTGCTGGCTGTCTCTGCCTGGACAATTCCTATGGACTGTGCTGTGCCGACTATAGACAATATTCCTGCCTGCTGCCTGGATAGTTATTGCTGTCGCTAAGCACATCCCTGACTGCTGCCTGGACCAGTGCTCTCTTCTGTGGACACTACTAAAAGCACAGGTAATACTTTTTTTTTATCCTTTCCGCAATAGAATTTATTTTGGATTGTAATTCTTGGTATGTACATGCTATGTGTTAGAAATATGAAGGGCCTTCAAAAATGATAGGTTGCCAGGAAATTATCTATGTAATGTATTCTCCTAGAACGCCTGATGGTGCTACTTGGATGTTGGGCCACTGTATGTGGCCAAGCTGTGTAAAAGTCTCACACATGTGGTATCCCCATACTCAGGGGGAGTAGCAGAATGTATTTTGGGGTGTCATTTTTGCTATGTGTTGGAAATATCTTATAAATGGACAACTTTGTGTAAAAAAAATGAGTTTTTATTTTTTTTCCACATTTTCCAAAAACTTCTGGAAAAAAAATAACCGTTCAAAAGACTCATTATGCCTCATAGATTATACGTTGGGGTGTTTGCTTTCCAAAATGGGGTCATTTTGTGGGCAATTCCTTTGTCCTGGTGCTCCAGGGCCTTCAAAAGTGTAATAGGTGGTTGAGAAATGAGATGTGCAATTTATGCTCGTAGATCGCCTGATGGTGCTACTTCAATGTTGGGTCTTTGTATGTGGCCAGGCTGTGTAAAAGTCCCACACATGTGGTATCGCCATACTCAGGAGGGGTAGCAGAATGTATTTTGGGGTGTCATTTTTGCTATGTATTTGCTATGTGTTGGAAATATCTTATAAATGGACAACTTTGTGTAAAAAAAATGCGTTTTTATTTTTTTTCCACATTTTCCAAAAACTTCTGGAAAAAAAATAACCGTTCAAAAGACTCATTATGCCTCATAGATTATACGTTGGGGTGTTTGCTTTCCAAAATGGGGTCATTTTGTGGGCAATTCCTTTGTCCTGGTGCTCCAGGGCCTTCAAAAGTGTAATAGGTGGTTGAGAAATGAGATGTTCAATTTATGCTCGTAGATCGCCTGATGGTGCTACTTCAATGTTGGGCCTTTGTATGTGGCCAGGCTGTGTAAAAGTCCCACACATGTGGTATCGCCATACTCAGGAGGAGTAGCAGAATGTATTTTGGGGTGTCATTTTTGCTATGTATTTGCTATGTGTTGGAAATATCTTATAAATGGACAACTTTGTGTAAAAAAAATGCGTTTTTATTTTTTTTCCACATTTTCCAAAAACTTCTGGAAAAAAAATAACCGTTCAAAAGACTCATTATGCCTCATAGATTATACGTTGGGGTGTTTGCTTTCCAAAATTGGGTCATTTTGTGGGCAATTCCTTTGTCCTGGTGCTCCAGGGCCTTCAAAAGTGTAATAGGTGGTTGAGAAATGAGATGTGCAATTTATGCTCGTAGATCGCCTGATGGTGCTACTTCAATGTTGGGCCTTTGTATGTGGCCAGGCTGTGTAAAAGTCCCACACATGTGGTATCGCCATACTCAGGAGGGGTAGCAGAATGTATTTTGGGGTGTCATTTTTGCTATGTATTTGCTATGTGTTGGAAATATCTTATAAATGGACAACTTTGTGTAAAAAAAATGCGTTTTTATTTTTTTTCACATTTTCCAAAAACTTCTGGAAAAAAAATAACCGTTCAAAAGACTCATTATGCCTCATAGATTATACGTTGGGGTGTTTGCTTTCCAAAATGGGGTCATTTTGTGGGCAATTCCTTTGTCCTGGTGCTCCAGGGCCTTCAAAAGTGTAATAGGTGGTTGAGAAATGAGATGTTCAATTTATGCTCGTAGATCGCCTGATGGTGCTACTTCAATGTTGGGCCTTTGTATGTGGCCAGGCTGTGTAAAAGTCCCACACATGTGGTATCGCCATACTCAGGAGGAGTAGCAGAATGTATTTTGGGGTGTCATTTTTGCTATGTATTTGCTATGTGTTGGAAATATCTTATAAATGGACAACTTTGTGTAAAAAAAATGCGTTTTTATTTTTTTTCCACATTTTCCAAAAACTTCTGGAAAAAAAATAACCGTTCAAAAGACTCATTATGCCTCATAGATTATACGTTGGGGTGTTTGCTTTCCAAAATGGGGTCATTTTGTGGGCAATTCCTTTGTCCTGGTGCTCCAGGGCCTTCAAAAGTGTAATAGGTGGTTGAGAAATGAGATGTGCAATTTATGCTCGTAGATCGCCTGATGGTGCGACTTCAATGTTGGGCCTTTGTATGTGGCCAGGCTGTGTAAAAGTCCCACACATGTGGTATCCCCATACTCGGTAAGAGTAGCAGAATGTATTTTGGGGTGTAATTTGTTGTATGCATATGCTCTGTGAGAGAAATAACCAGTTAATATGAAAATTTCTATAACTTTCACAAAGACCAAATAATATACACTAATTTGGGTTATTTTTACCAAAGATATATAGCAGTATAAATTGTGGCCAAAATTTATGAAGAAAAATTACTAATTTGCTAAATTGTATGACAAAAACAAAGAAAAAGGCAATTTTCACAAAATTTACGGTCTTTTTTTATTTATAGCACAAAAAATAAAAAACCCATTAGTGATTAAATACCACCAAAAGAAAGCTCTATTTGTGTGAAAAAAAGGACACAAATTTCATTTGGGTACAGTGTTGCATGACTGAGTAATAGTCATTCAAAGTGTGAGAGCACCGAAAGCTGAAAATTGGTCTGGGCAGGAAGGGGGTTTAAGTGCCCTGTATTGAGGTGGTTAAAAAAAATGTTTTTATTATGCTATGTGGAGAAGAGAAGGTAGTAAAGAAAGACTAAAGTTTTCCAAATTATTTGATGATGGCCTGTTACACATGATCCCATGTTCACGATCCTGGCAACTTACCTCATAGATTACTTTAATCAGATTTCCCTCACTGTGGGCTCAATTCACTAAAGAAAATCTTATAAGATAATTGAATCACATTTTTTCCAATTATCTTATGAGATGTTGAAAATGTCAATTCACTATCATCTTATTTAAGTTATTTACCTCAAAAAACAAAAACATGAGGTAAATAGAGTTATTTACGTCATGTACTTACCTTTTGACCATTAAATGACATTTTTGGTCATTTAATGGTCATAACTTTGCTGTTGGCAGACATGTATTGATACAAAAGAAAAAAGGTGACTAGAATACCAGTCAAAGGAAAGCTGAGTATAAAATGGTGTTAAAGTCAATTTGCTAAGGGAAATAAATAAATACATGAGTTAAATAAGTAGTGGTCCAGGTTTGAGGTATTTAAGGAATGTAAAAAAATAATAGCCAATTTGGACTACCTTTTTGAATCGGTTTCTCAAACAGTAATGCATAGAAACCTAAATATGGAAAAACACAGAATCATTGGGCCTGATGTACTTAAGGCATAAGTAAAGGCAATTTTTTTTTAGTTTGGATAGAGCGGAGATGGATTAGACCCACTGACAGATTTTTTTTGCTGTCTGTGTCCCTGTTAGGGAGATTCACCCTCTATATTTGTGCTGTTTACTTTTATCATTGAAAGTGAAAGAAAACCCCAAAGTTTGGGTTGCCCCAAGAAAAGTAATTGGGGCTCTGGGGGGTCCCCATTACAAGTAAGGGGGTTCTCAAGGAATTCCCTTAATTTGTAGGGATTTCCTCTCACTTCCTGTTTTGGCTATAGGACAGAAAGCGAAAAGAAATCTTCCCTATGAAACGTTGTCTTTTTTTTGGTGGAAGAAGGGTATTTATATTTGTGTGTGATTTTTTAATATTATTTTTATAAAGATATTATTACTTAATTTAACTTAGTTGTTTTTGTTCCTCTGAAAGCAGCTTCCCTTTGACTGGTATTCTAGTCACCTTTTTTCTTCTGTATTAATACATGTCTGCCAACAAAAAAGTTATGACCATTAAATGACCAAAAACTTAAATAATAGCCAGTTCTAAAGGAGGATCTCTTAATACCAGTCCCAGGATGGATAATGGCAAAAAATGAGGAGAGTATGAGAATACCACATGTGTGAGACTTTTTGGGCACCTAGCCGAGTACAGGGGCCCAAAACCAATGACCACCTTCAAGACCTTCAAAGAATGTAATTTCCTCATATCACTTCCTGACTACCTGTCAGAGTTTCAGAGGCCATGAAATGCCAAAATAGTACAAACAACCCCCCCAAATGACCCCTTTTTGTAAAATAGACACTCCAAGGTGTTTGCTAAGAGGAGAGAAGTAGGTCTAAAAGTGGCACACTTGCGGTTTTTCATGTACAAATGGTGCCCCTTACGGTACAAGGGCGACAACAAGTCCCACCCTATCTTGCCACTGCTCCCCATGTAGTCTGGGCAGGCGGGGGACTCCACCTAACTGTCTCACAGAGGTTATACAGTTTGACCCCATATCTGGCACGCTTGCTGGGGAGA
Source organism: Lithobates clamitans (assembly GCA_037952925.1). Lineage (NCBI taxonomy): Eukaryota > Metazoa > Chordata > Amphibia > Anura > Ranidae > Lithobates > Lithobates clamitans. Next base: position 2,297,428 of record JBBGZY010001275.1, read on the forward strand.
TATTGCTTGGATGCAAGCCTGCCAGTAAAATGTACAAGTGACTCGTCTATGTAGATGTTTTGTTGGGGTGTATACACATCTGCAAATTACTGGGACAGGTAATTTACAAGGAGCCAAAATTGGGGGAGCCAGTCATAGTCAGGGTCACCTGGAAGACGATTATGGGTATTGTCATTGAAATGCATGAAACGGGCAGTGCACGAAGGTGAGGCGTTACTGGATTAGGGTATATAATTTTATATACACCCTCACCCAGGTAAACCATGTTAAATCTCCTAGACAAGCACTATTGGGTGCCAAGGTAGAACCAGCCTCAAGATCCCGGAAACATCTCAGAGAGTATGTATTTACAGCAGCAAAAATCATAATAGAGAAACCATGGAAATCGGAGGTCGTGCCGTTTGATCAGCTCAAATATAAACTCTCCTGGATTATGCTAAATGAACAAATGACTGCAACCTTAACTGATAAAATGCAATAGTTTGAAAAGATCTGGAATCCCTGGGTCCAGTACTTAACAGGGGACCCCAGAGCCATATCGGCGTAGAATGGCCGGTGGGGGGCGGGAATCAGGGTGCGGGGTCGCTTTCTAACTCTTTACTCCTTTACTTGTCTTTCAAACTGTAATTCTTTATATTCAACCATCCCCTTTCTTCAACTCTAACTAAACTCTGACAAAATAGTAAGGGTTATATTGCAGAGATCTAGAAATGTTAACCTTATCTTTGGCATAGTCCCCACACGAAAAGAACTAGAAAATGTAAATGATTCCGCGCAAAGGAAGTAAGTACTGGCAAAGAAAAAACTAAAAGAAAGAACTGCTGCCTCTACTAATTACTGCCACTAGTTGGAGTACGTGAATGGAAAGAAAATAAAGTAGATATGGCGCTGTTCTATATTATACCTGTATTTGAAATTAAATTAAAAAATAAATTGATTAGTGAATGCACGCGTGAAAGTGCAACTAATGTACGCTACATCCCTTCACATGTGTCCTTCCTGCCAAAAGAAGGAAAAATAGTAATTTTCAAAAATAAAAATGTGAAAATAAATGTAAATAAAGTACCAAGTGGTTAAAAACCTCTGTGCAAATATGCCAAATGTTGAACAAACAACGGGACTGTTTAGTCCCAATGCATCCTCCAAAAATGCATTTAAAAGATATATAATCTCATTAGTACTTTAAACAAAGTAAGGTGCTTCTGTGCTAGTGAAAAACTTTTATGAAAGATATGCATTTAAAATTAATATATTTAAAATAAAAACAGAATATATATATATATAATCCCAACAATAAATATCCAAAATAAAGTGCTTCTGTGCTGGTGAAAACAATAATTGTGTTGGTATTTCCACTTTGCAAATGTGATCACAGCATGCATGCTTTATCCGTGCTCTTTTTGTGGCTGCACTCACCAGAATTTCCCCCCCTCTTGGGGTATGGAGCATTCACCATATCTGCCACTGTGCAGCACTCTGGAGGCTGGATAATCCCCGATGTATTAGCAGTTTCCACTCTTGTCCCATAGATCATATAGAGCATAGGAGTAAAGGATTCCAATAGTGTAATATTGTTTCAACTATTTATTGCTTAAAACCATGAAAAAGGTACTCACATTCAGTGAAACACATAAAAGCATTTGTTGCTGACACAAAAGTCAGTGACCGGAAGTGATGCAAGAGCGTGTGCTGACCCCGTCCTACGCGTTTCGTTACTCTGACATCATCTAGAGCGTACACCGCACATGCCTCATCCCCTTTTTTATAATGAAACATAACCTGAAATTCTTTAGTGGTACACAGAAGACCACTTGCTGTAATGGAACTAAACTTAGCAACGAAGCCGACCTTCAGTCCAGCTTGCCAATCCTGTTCTCTCAAATGCTCACAAGGTCCATGCAGATCTCCAAACCATTTGGCCTGCTGCCTGCCCTGTCTGCCAACCACTTACTTCTGACTCCTCCTGCTGAAGAAGGTCCCATCTTCCCATCATTTGCCCCAGGGGAAATGTATCAATGCGAAAACATTTTTTAAAAACTGCCCTTTTTTTGGGAGCAGTGATTTTAATGATGCTTAAAGTGAAAAAAATAAAGTGAAATATTCCTTTAAATATCGTACCTGGGGGGTGTCTATAGTATGCCTGTAAATTGGCACGTGTTTCCCGTGCTTAGAACAGTCCCTGCACAAAATGACATTTTTAAAAGAATAAAAGTCATTTAAAACTGCTTACAGCTTTAATGTAATGTCGGGTCCCGGCAATATGGAAGAAAATCAGTGAGATAAACGGCATGGGTACCCCCCAGTCCATTACCAGGCCCTTTGGGTCTTGTATGGATATTAAAGGGAACCCTGCACCCAAATTAAAAAAAGGAAAGGCATGGGGCCCACAGGCCCTATATACTCTGAACAGCAGTATACAGGCGGTGCAAACAAGACAGGGACTGTAGGTTTGTTGTTAAGTAGAATCTGTTTGTAATTTTGAACTGGTACATTTTTAAAGTGTAGCTCCAGCCAAAAAATCTATTTGTAAGCTTTTTGGAAAACAGGGAAGGGTTATCAATCTTGTGACATTTGTTTTGCTGTCTGTGCACCTCTTCAGAAGATTTCACCTAACTTTCTGTCCCAATAACAAATGTTTTTTGACAATTTTGGGTTTTTAGTGAAACAAGGATTGGTGATAAAGCATCAGTGGAGAGGAGACACGTTTTTCCCATATTTCCCATATTAATATTACAGGAGAGAATTTCCCTTCCTAGGGGTAGATTTCATATCACTTCCTGTTGTCTCCTTCTGTTTGCAAGTAGGAGTCGTTTGTAAGTTGGATGTTTGAAAGTAGGGGCCTGCCCTATATACTCTGCAAAAATTGGGGCCTTAGGTGTTGGTGTTGCCACAACACTGTAAGTCCTCATAGTTACTGTTGGTGGGCACTGGAACGGGCTCTGCTGTGAAATATTAGATCAAGAATTGTAATTACATGCCCCTGTTGAACAGGGTCAGAAAAATTGGGCCTTTGGTAGAGGTGGTGGTGGTGGTGCTGGTGCCACAACACTGTAAGTCCTCACAGTTACTCTTGGTGGGCGCAGAAACGGGCCCTGCCGTGAAATATTAGATCAAGAATTGTAATTGCATGCATCTGTTGAACAGGGGCAGAAAAATTGGGCCTTTGGTGGTGGTGGTGGTGGTGCTGGTGCCACAACACTGTAATTCCTCACAGTTACTCTTGGTGGGCGCAGAAACGGGCCCTGCTGTGAAATATTATATCAAGAATTGTAATTACATGTCCCTGTTGAACAGGGGCAGAAAAATTGGGCCTTAGGCACTGGTGCCACAACACTGCAACCCCTCACAGATACTCTAGTTGGAGCTCAGGAATGAGCCCTCCTGCAAAATATTGCATCAAAAATTTTAATTACACGCCCCTGTTAAACAGGGGCTGAAAAATTGGGGCTCGGGCACTGGTGCTGGTGCCACAACACTGCAACCTCTCACAGATACTCTAGTTGGAGCGCAGGAACGAGCCCTGCTGCAAAGTATTGCATCAAAAATTGTAATTACATGTCCCTGTTAAACAGGGGCTGAAAAATTAATTGGGCCTTAGGCACTGGTGCTGGTGCCACAACACTGCAACCTTTCAAAGCATTGCATCAAAAATTGTAATTACACGCCCCTGTTAAACAGGGGCTGAAAAATTGGGCCTTAGGCACTGGTGCTGGTGCCACAACACTGGTACCCCTTACAGATACTCTAGTTGGAGCGAAGGAACAAGCCCTGCTGCAAAGTATTGCATCAAAATTTGTAATTACATGCCCCTGTTAAACAGGGGCTGAAAAATTGGGCCTTAGGCACTGGTGCTGGTGCCACAACACTGCAACCCCTCACAAATACTCTAGTTGAGCGCCGCAACGAACCCTCCTTGCAAAATATTGCATCAAAAATTGTAATTACACTCTCCTGTTAAACAAGGGCTAAAAAATTGGGCCTTAGCCACTGGTGGCGGCGACCAGAACCAAAAATATTCTTACAAGCTATCAGCATGATCATTGAGGAGGAAGAGGATAGTCACTTAGCATAACAGGATAGTCAGCATCAGCATAGGCAGTCTTGAAGGGAGCTGACATTTCAAAAAAAATTATTCGGTTACGTGGTGGGCATGTCACAGATTAGGCAGTTCTTGGGCAGGTTAAATTCCTTTTGGAGGTCAGCCAGCCGAGCACTGGCATTATATGACCTGCGGAAATGCACACAGACTTTCCTGGCCTGCCTCAGGACATCCTGTAAGCCCGGGTACCTGCCCAAGAACCACTGCACCGCCAAGTTAAGGACGTGAGCCAAACAGGGCACATGGGTCAGTTGTCCCTGTCGGAGGGCAGAGAGGAGGTTGGTGCCATTGTTACAAACCACCATACCTGCCTTAAGCTGGCATGGCGTCAACCACCTCTGAACCTGCACCTGCAAAGCTGATAGAATCTCTGCCCCAGTGTGGCTGCTGTCCCCCAAGCACACTAGCTCAAGCACCGCATGGCATCTTTTTGCCTGCGTGCTTGCGTAGCCCCTTGAACGCCTACGGAGCACCGCTGGTTTCCGAAGACAAATCAGCACAGGAAGAGGCCATGGAGGAAGAAGAAGAGGAGGGGGTGGAGGAGAGAGGTGTGGCAGAATCACCGCTAGTAGTATTTTGGAGGAGTGGTGGTGGAACAATCTCCAACACTACTGCACTCAGTCCTGCATCCTTCCCAGCTGCCAGAAGAGTCACCCAGTGCGTGGTGAAAGATAGGTAACGTCCCTGTCCATGCCTGCTGGACCATGAGTCAGCGGTAATATGCACCTTACCGCTGACCGCCCTGTCCACTGAGGCCAAGACATTGCCTTCCACATACTGGTAGAGAGCCGGAATCGCCTTCCGCGAGAAAAAGTGGCGTTTGGGAACCTGGCGTCCACAAACTCACAGAAGGGGGCAGAGTCTACCAACTGAAAAGGCAGCAGTTGAAGTGCTAGCAATTTAGCCAAGCTAGCATTCAACCGCTGGGCATGTGGATGGCTGGGAGTGAACTTCTTTCGGCGGTGCAGCAGCTGGGGCAGGGAAATTTCCCTGATAGTATCTGACGTCAGTGAACCGATAGCAGATTGCCCCCAAGTACTTGGCTGTGACACACCTAATTCTACACCTTCACTCCTCTCAGTGCAGGTCTCAGATAGGACTGAAGGTATAGTGGGGTTGGAGATCCCAGCTGATGAGGAGCAAGGAGAGGTCCTCTTTGTTCTTTGGTGTGGGTCTTTTAGGTGCGCTTGCCAACAAACTGCATGGCAGGTCGACATATGTCTGGTCAAGCATGTGGTGCCCAAGCGGGTGATGTTTTGGCCACGCGAGATACGCTTGAGACATATGTTGCAAATAGCAGCGGTGGGATCTGATGCACTCGTCTCAAAAAAGAACTCGTCCCACACCAAAGAACTTTTGGAATAACGCGCAGAGACAGCAGCGCCCTGCACATGAAGAGCTCTGCGGTGTTATGCAGTCGGTGTGCTGCCCTTAAGCTGGCCCCTGGAGGGCATCCTGCCTTTTTGGTGATGTGCCTCCTCCTCCTCTCTCCTATCAGGCACCCACGTGGAGTCAGTTACCTCATCATCCCCTCCCTCCTCCTCACTGGAGCAAAGCTGGCAGTATGCTGCATCTGGGGGAACATGACTACCAGATTGCTGTCCTTCTTGGGCACCCCCTCTCTCTCGGCTCACGTTACTGCCTTCCACTAGCTGGGTACCATCATCAGAGCCTTCAAAACACTGGGCATCTTCCTGGAGCATGTACCCAACACTGTGGTCAAACAGTTCGGGGGACTCCTCAGGAGGACATGGTGGGGCTAGGGAAGGAGTGACTGATGCCATTGAGCCAAGGGAAGAGGCCGCATTGGCAGTTGCTTTGCCAGACAAAGTACCCTGAGCCTGGGTGAGAGAGGATGAGGAGGATGAGGACAGCTTGGTCATCCACTCTACCAAGTCTTCCGCATGTTGCAGCTCAACACGGCCAGCTGTCCCACGGCCACGTGCTGATGAGGAGGCACCGTCCCCACGACCAGCACTGTTGCCTTTAGACACAGCCTGCTTGCCCTCTTTTATTGGCTTGTGACTGTCTGCCTCTCCTTGTTGGCCTTCCAGACATACTAATGGCCTGCAGTGAGATGTAGCTGCACAAAGCTGGGATGTATATATATACTGATACTGCAGCTAGCAGAATCAACTGCCTGCTTGTAGTATTATTAGTATGAGAACACCAGCAATTGTCTTCAGGTAGCTTTAGGTGCACACTGTGCAGAGGACACAGTACACTAACTGTAAATACTGTAGCTGCCTGCCTGTGGTATTAATAGGATCAGAAGAACACCACCAATTTTATTCAGGTAGCTTTAAGTGCACACTGTGCAGAGGACACAGTACACTAACTGTAAATACCGTATTTATCGGCGTATAACACGCACCGGCGTATAACATGCACCCCAATTTAGGAGGGAATTTTAAGGAAAAAAAAACTTTTAGGAGGGAAGTTGAAGGGAAAAAAACATTTAAATGCCCATCATTGTAGCCTTCTCAGTGCAGCCTTGCCCCAGTGCAGCCATGTCAGTGCAGCCTTGTCAGTGCAGCCTTGTCAGTGCAGCCTTCGTCAGTGCAGCCATGTCAGTGCAGCCTTGTCAGTGCAGCCTTGTCAGTGCAGCCTTGTCAGTGCAGCCATGTCAGTGCAGCCATGTCAGTGCAGCCTTGTCAGTGCAGCCATGTCAGTGCAGCCATGTCAGTGCAGCCATGTCAGTGCAGCCTTGTCAGTGCAGCCATGTCAGTGCAGCCTTGTCAGTGCAGCCATGTCAGTGCAGCCTTCCCCAGTGCAGCCTTCCCCAGTGCAGCCTTGTCAGTGCAGCCTTCCCCAGTGCAGCCTTGTCAGTGCAGCCTTCCCCAGTGCAGCCTTGCCCCAGTGCAGCCTCCGATCCCCTGTCCCTGCTTCCTGGGCTTCAAAATCGCCGGCCGCGATTTGAAAATGGCGCCGCCGGCGCCGAAATACACAGAGCCGGTCCTCGGCTCTTTCCGGCGGCTCTCGTTCACTTTCGGCTCCACTCGTAGTCCCGAGCGGAGCTATCCGAGTAGGTTCGGATAGCTCCGCTCGGGACTACGAGTGGAGCCGAAAGTAAACGAGAGCCGCCGGAAAGAGCCGAGGACCGGCTCTGTGTATTTCGGCGCCGGCGGCGCCATTTTCAAATCGCGGTCGGCGATTTTGAAATTTTGACAGCTCGGGATCGCAGGGGATCGGCGTATAACATGCACCTGCGACTTTCCCCTGATTTTAAGGGGAAAAAAGTGTGTGTTATACGCCGATAAATACGGTACTTTAGCTGCCTTTCTGTGGTATTAATAGGAGCAGAACAACAGCAACTGTCTTCAGGTAGCTTTAGGTGCACACTGTGCAGAGGACACAGTACACTAACTGTAAATACTGTAGCTGCCTGCCAGTGGTATTAATATAGGATCAGAAGAACACCACCAATTTTTATCAGGTAACTTTAGGTGCACACTGTGCAGAGGACACAGTACACTAACTGTAAATACTGTAGCTTCCTGCTTGTGGTATTAATAGGATCAGAAGACCACCACCAATTGTATTCAGGTAGCTTTAGGTGCACACTGTGCAGAGGACACAGTACACAACTGTAAATACTTTAGCTGCCTGTCTGTGGTATTAATAGGAGCAGAACAACAGCAATTGTCTTCAGGTAGCTTTAGATGCACACTGTGCAGAGAACACAGTACACTAACTATAAGTACTGTAGCTGCCTGCCTGTGGTATTAATATAGGATCAGAACACCACCAATTTTATTCAGGTAGCTTTAGGTGCACACTGTGCAGAGGACACAGTACACTAACTGTAAATACTGTAGCTGCCTGCCTGTGGTATTAATAGGATCAGAACAACAGCAATTGTCTCCAGGTAGCTTTAGGTGCACACTGTGCAGAGGACACAGTACACTAACTGTAAATACTGTAGCTTCCTGCCTGTGGTATTAATAGGATCAGAAGAACACCACCAATTTTATTCAGGTAGCTTTAGGTGCACACTGTGCAGAGGACATAGTACACTAACTGTAAATACTTTAGCTGCCTGTCTGTGGTATTAATAGGAGCAGAACAACAGCAATTGTCTTCAGGTAGCTTTAGATGCACACTGTGCAGAGGACGTACTATACTAGCTTGTAAATACTACAGCTGCCTGCGATACTAATAGGATCAGAAGAACACCACAAATTTTCTTCAGGTAGCTTTAGGTGCACACTGTGCAGAGGACGCACTACACTAACTTGTAAACACTACAGCTGCCTGCGATACTAATAGGGTCAGAAGAACACCACCAATTTTCTTCGGGTAGCTTTAGGTGCACACTGTGCAGAGGACGCACTACACTAACTTGTAAATACTACAGCTGCCTGCGGTACTAATAGGATCAGAAGAACACCACCAATTTTCTTCAGGTAGCTTTAGGTGCACACTGTGCAGAGGACGCACTACACTAACTGTAAATACTTTAGCTGCCTGTCTGTGGTATTAATAGGAGCAGAACAACAGCAACTGTCTTCAGGTAGCTTTAGGTGCAGAATATAAATAATAAAGTGCAGTGCTAAGTAGGGCTGAAACAACTAATCGATTAATCGACAACTAATCGATTATGAAATTAATCGATTACTATTTTCATAATCGATTAATCGGCCAGTAACATAATGTGGTTAAAAAAAAAACTAAAATGAGCCCTTTATAGTACAAAAAAGAGCAAATAATCGCTACTGTAAACTATTTCTTTCACAGTTCTACAGTAAAAAATATTAACCCCTTACAGTAGTGATTTTTTGCTTTTTTTTGTACTATAATATTCGTTTTTTTAACCCCATTATGTTACTAAACGTCTTAGACCTGGTTCACATTTTTGTGTTTTTTTGGTGCTTTTTGCAGAAACGGACTACAGTTCATTTACATGGTTTCCTATGGGACACGTTCACATCTATGCTTTTTCAGCCGCTGCGTATTTGGAAAGCGTCAGTGACTTTTTTTTTAACGCAAAACAGTGCTTTTTTGGTTCAACATACTTCAATGGAGAAGCTGCTGAAACAATTTGTGTTTTTTAATCTGCCCAACAACAAATTGGCCAAAAAAAATGCAAAATGCAAAAACGCAAATCTCAGCAAAATCACGTGCGCAAAAATCAAAACGCACAGCAAAAGAGCACTGCAGAAACAGATCAAAAGCAAACTGCATAGGTGTGCACCGAGCCTTATGCTGGCCACACCGATCAATTTTCAGATGAGAATATTCAGACGAAAAATCTTTGTACATTCGATGAATGAAAGAATGTTTGAAATTTTCACTTGTTTTTAACATTCTGTTTTTAAAATAATTGTAATTTCTGAACGAAAACCACATACACTGTCTGATAATTCCTTTCACCAAGAAGTTTTTTTATTATTTCCAAATTTTCCCATTACTGTGGTTGAAAATGAACGTGGATTTGACCCCACTAACGATTAGAAAATCGAACGAACGTTCTTATCTTTCCTCTAATAGTATATACAGTATATCTCCTCTTAAAGTATATACAGTATATCTCTTCTGTCTGTTATTCTCAGAGTGGATTAGATATTTTGCTCCCTAACCATATAGTTGGCTATTTTTATTTAGCACTGCATAGAGATATTTAAGAATAAATTGCCTTTTTTTAAAACTTTACATATTAACTAAATTATACACCACACTTCTTTGTTAAGGTTATTAACCGATTAATCGAAACAACAATCGGCCAACTAATCGATTATGAAAATAATCGTTAGTTGCAGCCCTAGCGCTAGGTCATTAACATAAGTGAATGGAATCATGAACAACCTGTGAAAAATAAAATAGCACACCAAATATATGCGGTGGACCTGCTAAATAAAATTAGAAAGTTCTATAGTGATAAGGGACCAAAGTCCGTGGTGTATGAGGTAAGTAGAAGTCCTCTCCAAGAGTGGAAAACCGTAGGCCTGAGAAGTGTGAAAACCCTCTGATGGGAAGGCGGCCACAGATGGCAAAGCACATAAATCTTCAAAAATGGCAATAAATGGAAAAGAGTTGGGTACCCTTACCGGATCCGTAGGACGCACATGCCGTTTAGCAGTGCGTCGGTAAAGCGTGAGGGATAGTCTCCCGTGGTGTCAAGGCAGATGGTGTCCTGTGAATCCCGATCACACTTAAAGATTAGCCGTCACAGACAGGAGCTGGACCACTTGCTTGCACGCCCTTCAATTTCAGATGATCAAAAGGAAGCGATTCGAAGTGGAGCCATGGGGAAAAAGAAAAAGGCACTCCACATGGTGTAGGTCAAAAATGGGGTTTTATTGGATAAAATCCAAACATGTTAAAAGTGATCACAGACAGATAAAATTTTTGGCAATGTGGGAGCCTACGCTGACTGTGTAGTCGAAAAAAATTAAAATATATAAAAAAATATACAATATTGTCAACTTCTTATCTCACATTAAATCACAACAATCCCAATATCAGTGTTCATAAATAGTGTGACGAGTATATATGAACCATACAGTCCTTGTTACATGGTATATCCTCAAAATAAAAAATATATTAAAAAAACAAAAAATTTTAATCATCTACTACAACAAGTGATAACACCCCACTCGTAATTCCCCTCTGGGTGTGCTCTCACCTCTATGCCAGTGACCTCATAATTAGGTTTGGTCAGTGCTCGCTTTTTAGTCACCAGCAGACTAATGAGTAAAGATGTTCTATCTCCCTTTAGTCCTCCTTGGCTGTGGCGATGTCTCTTACCATAGGATTCATGTATGCAAGAAAAAATAATCCCATTGTGCATTATATCATTTAAAACTAACACTTTATTAAAATGTCAACAAATCACTACTCACATATTCAGGGTGCTTGTAGTGCACCACTCTGACCTCACTTAATAACTCTATGCAGTATGTTGCCTCTGTGACACCAGCCGCTCATCTTCTATTCCTCCCGATTGGTGCACTCACTGTAACGTCCTTCTTGCCCCTCCCTATTCATTAGTCCACTGGTGACTAAAAAGCGAGCACTGACCAAACTTAATTGTGAAGTCACTGGCATAGAGGTGAGAGCACACCCAGAAGGGGAGCACGAGTGGGGTGTTATCACTTGTTGTAGTAGATGAGCACTTTTAAGGATTGCACAGGAGTGGTGACCACACACACAATTTAAATTGGATCATTTTTTAAATTTTTTGTTTTTTAATATGTTTTTTCTTTTGAGGATATACAATGTAACAAGGATATGGTTCATATATACTCACTTTTCACTCTATTTATTAACACTGATATTGGGATTGCTGTGATTTAGGCCGGGTTCACACTGGTATGACATACGCACTGACTTTGGGAGCACATGTCACATGTATAAATGAATGATTCCCTATGAGAGCTGTCTTAACTGGTCTGACACAAGTCGGTCCGACTTTGAAAATGGTTCCTGCACTACTTTGGTCCGACTTTGGTCCTACTTCGGCCCATTGAATATCATTGAAATCAGATCAAAGTCGGATCATCTTAACTGATCTGACTTTGGCATGCGACTTGTGCTCTGAGAATCTTGAAGGGGAACCCTACGCCAAAATAGTAGGGTTCCCCCCAGGACCATGCCAGACCCTTCAGTCTGGTATGGGTTTTAAGGGGAACCCCCACACCAAAATAAAAAAACAGAGTGGGGTCTCTCCCCCTAAATCTATACCAAACCCTCATCCCAGCGGCAGGTCAGGAAAGGGGGGGGGACCAGTGAGTGCAATACCAGGCCAAATACCCTCAACATGGGGGGGAGGGTTGGGTGGGTGCCACCCCAAAGCACCTTGTTCCCATGCTAATGCGGACAAGGGCCTCTTCCCCACAACCCTGTGCAGTGGTTGTGGGGGTCTGCCGGCAGGAGGCTTATCAAAATCTGGAAGACCCCTTTAACAAGGGGGCCCCCCACCCTATGTGACTGAGTATGGGATACATTGTACCCCTACCCATTCACCAAAAAAAAGTGTCAAAAAGAAATAAAACCAGCACACAGGTTTTTAACAAAGTCCTTTATTAAAGCAGCTCCAGCATCTCTTCTCCCTCCAATTAGGTCTTCATCCTCCTGTTCCCACTGTGCTGATGTCTTCTTCCTCTGGTTCTTCTCGCTGAGCTGAGTTCTTCTTTCGCTGCCAGTTCTTCCCTCAACGCTAGCTCCCGCTGTAAATGTTAGCTCCAGTGTGTGCCATTACCGGTGACATCATCCGGAGACCCCGTCCCTTGTGACATCACTATATATGTAATTATACCCTAGGCTTATTGTATGCTGCTCTTAAATGTAATCTATTTATATTCCCCTATATGTTTTTCAGTAGAAGCTTGATAAATTCAGATTTTAGGGGGGGCGTGGCCTGACCTCGGGAGAAGATGGCAGCTTAAATCTACTGCTCCCGCTGACAGAGAGGATCTTCTAGATAAAACGGAGGTTATTAGCCCGCCTTAACGCGAAAAAACCATGGGAACTTCATCCCGCAGCTCCTCCGCATCCAGATCAAGGTCCCCTCGCGACTTGACTGGTAGGAATAGCCACGTTATACCAGAAATGTTCCGCTCCCATTCTGGCAACATGGCGCCCACACGAGGCCTGCCTCAGACAACAGGCCTAACGGAGGAAAATGGAGCAGTGATTCTAACGCCGAATTCCCAACCCAGCCTCCAAGACCTACACTCCGTAGCGCAGGATATAAAAAACACCCTCACGGCAGCTCTAACAGCGGCGATCACGGATCTCAAGATCGACATTCAAGCGATTGCAGGCAGAGTCCAGGAAGTAGAGAAGACGACCACAACCCACTCTACAGTGCTCCGTCGTACGTGCCAGGCCCTGGATACACACACCCTACAACTGCGAGATATGAATAGACACTTGGAGGATTTGGACAATCGCGGTAGGCGCCACAATTTGCGGGTGAGAGGCCTGCCGGAATCGATTGAGGCTGACAGGCTCCAAACAGAGATATCCAGCTTCTTTAACAGTCTCCTGGATAAACCACCAGCCACCCCCATAGGTATGGAACGCATACACCGCGCCCTACGCCCACGGGGGAGAGAAGCTGACCCGCCTAGGGATGTGATTTGTCATATTATTGACTACCATCTGAAAGAAGAACTGCTTCGCAAGGCCCGTATGGCTACAAAGCTCTCACACAATGGCGCCGACATACGCATTTTTCAAGATCTCTCCACAATAACACTACAGCGCCGGAGAGAACTGCGCCCCCTGCTGGAAGTACTACGTTCCAAGGACATCGCATACAGGTGGAAATTTCCCTTCGGGTTGTCAGCATCCTACCAGGGCCGTACTGCACTGCTCAGAGTGCCGGAAGATTTACGCTATTTCTGCGAAACCCTTGACTTACCGTTCACGGATGTCCCCGAATGGTATGCGGAATTCCGCCCTCCGGCCTCCAGAAAACTACCGCCTGACAGTGAACCAATGGACACTCAGCCGCATCGCTACAGACGGCAGCGATCCCCATCCGAAGCAAGACAACGTCTCCATGGACCTGGTACTGCCAGGGGCCCCAGCCCGCTAGACACACCGCAGACCAGACGAGCACGCCGGGACCGCTGACCAGCGTAGCCGGACCGCATGACACACGGTGTCTCGATTCGCTCACTGTCTTTTGTTTCACGGGTTACAGTGAGTTCCGTTCCAGTTTTTTTTTCTTTTCTCCTTCTCTGGTTTATGTTTCGTTTTGACCACACCAGCCGCTAACCGCCAAGCTCCCTGCAGTCCTAACTGTCAGCTCAGGACTTAACCAATCCACCCGAAATGTCACCCTACAAGTGAGAACACTGAAACCACACGGACTGCTGATGTAAAGAAGAATCAGGAACCCCGGATCAACACTATCTTCAACATAGGAAGAAACCAAGAGCACACAGGACATGACATTTTAGCTCACACGGCTTTGGTCACCCTCGCCAGCTATGTGCCCACTGTCACAGTATCCTTTCCTCCTCTGATCCCTTACTCACACACACTTTAAAAGGAGAATGAGGGAGACCGGGTAGCTCTAAGATTCAACTGAAACGTAAAAGCTCTCGTGCTATCACTAACCTTTTAATGTCTTATGCTAACCATTAGTGCTTAATATCTTTAGTCTGGAATTGACTGGACAAGAATGGGGGAGGTGATGGTTCGCGGGAATGGTATAGGTGCTCTCCGGCATGATATTGCCAAAAGTACACAAGTATAAGACCGATGCTCCATACACGAATTTATGCGCAATTTAATTCAGGTTTGATCAGATTAATCTGGGATATTGCCCGATACATGACACACAGTTATCTAGAACGCTGATTACACTACCACTCATCGGTTAGACATTACCACGGCTACACCACTTGCAGCATGCAGGTGGGGGGGGGCGCGGTTCCCGCGGGGCATCACCTCCTATGCTGTATGGATGATACTTGGAATGTATGATATGAAAGGCTTAGATTTTAGTACCAACTTTTTAAAGCGATGAGCTCATAATTGGTCGATCAGCATGCACATTAATTTATTCTGTACTCATGGGTGGAGGGGGGGGCCCCCGGGGGCATCATGCTACCTGCGCCATACACTAATATACTGCTGTGTTCAAGTAATGAAGCAGGTTGCATCCATCTAAACTAGCCCTGGTTGCATTAAAACATGATAAACAGGGTTCTTATTAACTGAGAAAATGTCTCCACTAAACGCCAATCTCCACAGATGGCTGAGGGGTTTGGTGACCTCGGCGTCCCTTCTCATCATAACCAGCATAGGGTATTCTCAATAACGCATGCACTATTGGCCCATGGCGTGGGGAGGACATGGTGTCTCTACAGGCCCCTACTCTATTCTTGGCCACGTAAGATCTGAGACTCCACCCAGTATATAGAGGTTTCGGAAGATACTTCACATCTAGATGTATCGTAGGCATGATTGAGGGAAGGCCCATGTACCCTCTTGACTCGAATTCCCGGTTTCCTACCCTCCAGCTGGTGACACAGCAGCTTGTCGCGACTTGTCATAGAAGACACGCACATCTCACTGCTCCCGGTTAAACCAAAACACAGAGCTTAAACATACCCGCCCAACATAGGGGGCAGTAGCCAACGCAATACACACTTGTTGGACCAAGGCTGATAGCATGATAGGTTGGGGTCTCCACGGTTATGAGCTTTATCTGACCTTAATCCATCACCGATGGTCAATTTTAAGAAATGTTTAGGATTCCTGCCGACATATGGTAATCAAAACCTCTGTAACACTTACGAAACATACACTAGATCAGTCTTGCCTAGACGGAACCCTGAATAGAGATTATCACGGACCAGGGACATACGAATCAAAACCTCAGACGGCACTCTTCCTCAGACATACAGGTAACTCCCCACAAAGGTTTGGCACGCCTCTGTAACTAAACGAACATCTCGGCGCCCATTATTTATTATTCCTCATATCTATTCATACATTACCCAGGTTCCCCTCTCCACTAGTTTACCATGATTTTAAACCTCCCACATAGGCTTCTTCCACCTCCCTGTCAAGCGGGCAGCCTCTCCTATTCGAAAACACACCCCTTTATTCCGACGTCAGTCGCTCCTCACTTCAGTGGCGCCCATAGGCACTTCAACTGATATATATCTCAGATCTCATTACACGCCACAGACTCATTCCGGTTCTACCTAAACTTAGGTAGTTTTTCCCTACGGACCAGCGAGCAGGATCTCGCTGATCTCCGGAAACGACCACACCCATACACGAAGTCACCCGACTGTTCACTCTCACTTACACACTGCACTTTAGCGTAATAATATTGTATTCTTAGACCCCCATACACCTTCTAAAACCCCGGATAATTTTCGAAACCCCCTCCAGAGCTACAAATTCTCTGACATCTCTGTCTAATCCCCTCTACAACCCCTTCCGTGTCCTCCTCCGACGGAGACGCTCAGGTATAAAGACTCTTCACGCTATCTTTACTCAGCTCATTCAAAGTTCAAACCTGCCAGCAATATGCAGCACACACCATCACCCAACAACAAATCAATCAAAATAATATCTCTAAATGCAAGGGGACTTAACATCCCTGAAAAACGCTCTCAGCTGCTACTTTCCATGCATAAAAATAAAGCAGACATTGTCTTTCTCCAGGAGACACACTTTAGAACAAGCTCCATCCCCAAACTCTCCAACTATCGATTCCCAACTTCCATACACGCAACTAACAACTCTACAAAATCAAAAGGAGTCTCCCTCTTATTTGCTAAAAACTGCCCGTTCCAAGTTACAGACACATGCATAGACTCAGAAGCGCGATATCTTTTTGTCAAGGGCACACTACACGGCAAAAGAATAACCCTAGCTAACATATATGCACCCAACACGAAACAAGTACCCTTCTTCAGGTCCACCTTAAGAAAACTCACTTTGTTCCAAGACGGCATTCTCATATTAGGAGGAGACTTCAACGTCCCGCTAAATCCACTACACGATACTTCAACCGGCTCTTCCAGCTTACCATATAGCGCGCTACGTGCAATTAAATCGCAATTGACAGAACTATCACTTCACGACTCCTGGCGCACTCTCCACCCGAACGAGAAAGATTTCACTTTTTTCTCGACTCCCCACAACAGATACTCCCGATTAGACTACCTATTTATTTCACAAAGGGACCTGCCAATGCTAACGAAGACCACCATAGACCCCATGTATCTCTCCGACCACCACCCTATTTCCATGACGCTAGCTTTCTCACACACTCAACCCAGACACCATATTTGGCGTCTGGACCCATCGCTTCTCACGGACATAGCAACCATGACAGCCATACAACAACGCCTCCTGCTTTACTTTAAAGAAAATGACTCCCCGGAAATCTCCTCTATGATGAGATGGGAAGCACATAAAAGCACCATTCGAGGAGAACTAATTGCGCTTTCAGCAAAACGTAGGAAGGACAGACAGACACACATAAATACCTTGACCTCACGAATACAATCCTTAGAAGCAGCACACAAAACATCCATGGCAGTGACGGCTCTCCCGGAATTGCTCCACGCTAGATCCGAGCTTTTAGAAGCTCTCAACAAACAAACAAAACGCAATTATATACTTTCCCAAAAAATATTCTATGAGTATGGCAACAAATCAGGCAAAATCTTGGCCAGAGCTCTACATGCCAAAAAAGCAAAAACAACAATCCACTCAATAACGGATCCTACCGGGAATAGACTAGTTTCCAATGATCAAATAGCCGGACAATTTGTTAACTATTACTCCCAGCTTTACAACCTGCATCCCCACGACACACAGAAGGTTGACAACCACAGACGGACAGCCATCCAGGACTTTCTCACAAATTATTGCCCTCAACACATACCTATTGATGAAGCAAACAATCTAGAAAGACCCATATCCCCAGCTGAACTGGACGTAGTTTTAAAACAATTGAAACCTGGGAAGAGCCCTGGCCCAGACGGTTTAACGACCGGATATTACCAAACCTACATTGACATACTCAAACCACATTTCCTGCAGGCATTTAATTCCGTTTCCTCAGGTAATCCCCCACCTAGAGACCTACTTGCGGCACATGTAACGGTGATACCTAAACCCAACAAAGATGCGTCTATGGTAACGAACTATCGACCTATATCCTTATTGAATGTCGATCTAAAAATATACGCCAAGATACTAGCCAATCGTCTCTTACCTCTCCTACCCAACCTCATCTCACTGGACCAGGTTGGTTTTATACCGGGCAGAGAGGCTAGAGACAACACTATTAAGGCCATCAACATACACAAATGGTTAACTTCACAACAACAGCAAGGATTCTTCTTGTCACTTGACGCGGAGAAGGCATTCGATAGGGTGGCGTGGGATTATATGGAGGAGGTACTCAAAAAGATCGGTATACGAGAGCGTATGCTACAATTTATACTAGCCCTCTATGCCTCCCCCACCGCACAAGTCCGTGTTAATGGACACCTGTCGAATGCCTTCTCCATGTCAAACGGGACACGTCAGGGATGCCCGCTTTCCCCGTTAATATTCATCCTTACCCTAGAACCACTCCTTCAACGCCTCAGATCCAACCCGGACATCAAAGGAGTATCCATATCAGGGACTACATACAAGCTATCCGCATTCGCAGACGACATCCTTTTGTTTCTGACTGAACCCCACATTTCTCTACCTAACTTACTTAAAGACCTCAATACATTCAATCTCCTGACCAACCTACAAATTAACTTTAAAAAATCAGAAGCCCTGAACGTTTCTTTACCAACAGTGACCCTTGAAACTTGTCAATCTAACTTCCCCTTCAAGTGGACTCGTGAGGCGATTACCTACCTCGGGATACGCTTACCAACACGCCTCTCTGACCTGTATATTAAAAACTACTTACCAATCCTCCAACAAATTCAAAAAGATCTTAAGTCCTGGTCAACGGGACTCTTTTCCTGGTTTGGGAGAACAGCAATAATTAAAATGAACATCCTCCCAAGATTACTATATGTCATGCAAACGGTCCCTATACGATTACCAAAAGCCTTCTTCGCTTCATACCGCAGGGCTTGCAACGAGTTCATTTGGGGAACAAACCGCCCCAGGCTTAGCTTCGAAAGACTGTCCCTGCCCAAGTTAAAAGGAGGACTGGCCCTCCCAGACATTGCAAGATACCACCAAGCATGCCAATTGTCCAGAATAGTTGACTGGGCTGTCCACTCCCACACTAAAGCCTGGACGCAAATTGAAAATGAATTCTCACTTACACCCGTTAGATCACTACCCTGGACGCCCACAAGACAGATTCCCCAGACATGCTCACAACACCCTTTAATTTCCTCCACACTTCAATCATTCAAATCAATGTGCCAAAAACACCACATTTCCTCTAACCCAAGCCCCTTAACACCAATCCGAAATAATGCAGACTTTCCACCGGGTTTACACTCCACATTCCTCAAGGGATACTGGCCCCAAGACGACATACGCGCAAAACACTTCTTCTCAGGAAATACCTTCCAAGCAATCTCAAACCTACCCGCACACGGGTCTGGAAAACCCTTCCCACCTTGAATATATAACCAAATCCGACACTTTCTTGACCACCCCCCCAAAAATACAGATTACTCCAGACAGCTTACTCCCTTTGAAGTGCTATGCTCCCAGACATGTAATCTCAGAATTATATGCTCTCCTTTTCTCGGAACACACACCTAAATCCAACATAGCCACACGTGCTTGGGAAAAAGACTTAGACTTAGATCTTTCAGACCAAGAATGGGAAAACATCTACTCCTATATACACAAAGGTACGATTAATGTATCAGCTCAAGAAAACGGATTTAAGATCTTTTCTAAGTGGTACAAAACCCCCCTTAAACTACACAAAATGTCCCCCTCCATACCTCCGACATGCTGGAGATGCTCAGAGGCAGAGGGTTCCATGGTCCATTTATGGTGGTCATGCCCACTTATTCAACCCTTCTGGAAAGAAGTCCAACGTATCACTACTAACATAACCACCTATCCAATTGAATTTACCCCTGCCCAAATGTTATTGCACCACTCCTCTATACCAAAAAAAGACTACCATCGCTCACTAGCACTACATATGTTAAATGCAGCCAAAATGTGCATCCCACCTCTCTGGAAATCTACCAAACCCCCGACTACTGCAGATTGGCTCAAGCGTATATCTAAAATAGCCGAAATGGAGGAACTGATCCACCAAGCCAAAGATACGTCCCCCAAATTCAGAACTATTTGGTCTTGCTGGCAACATTTCCAAACGACACATGAATATAAAGTTCTCCTGTCCTAAGAACTTACAACAATGCCTGGGACTCTGTCGGAGGAGGACTCCTAACACTCCTTTTCACTACACTTAAGACCTTCTCTTTCCTTTCTTATCTTACATACACCGACACTCTCCCTCCCATTTTATATCTCACCCTTCTTCATGTCTTCCCGCTAAACACTTAGGACCCTTCTTACAGACCACCGAGTCACATTGCATACCATTATCTTTCCCATACCCTTCCTCACCTACTTTATACTCTGTTCCTCCCAACCACCCTACCCCATCATGACAGGACTAACACCCCTGCTCATTCAACTAAGATTAGGATTGCTTGTGGTCCGGTGACCGCAATCCTATCACAAGCCAACAACCCAGAGGCAGATTACACGACAAAGCAACTCTTCACACGAAGATGTTCTCAGGACGCTACTCTACAAACTGACAATTTGAGAGTAATAAGGAGCGGACCCACGACTATATTCACACGCGCTTGACAGATCTAAGCCGTTATCAACACCCTTCTTAAGCTTCCGTTCTTAGATAAGAGATAACTTACATCCCACCCGATGGATTTAATTACACACTGCCCAAGCTCATCATTCGAATAATAAGAGGATTCCTTTTGCTCCCCAATAGAACACACTTTCATAGATATGCCTCTGGGCGCAGATCCACATGTCTCTTTGTTTATAACTGATGTTTGGTTGTTCATCGTTTTATCATACATAAAAATTTATTATGTATCGTTCTTTTTGTATTTGCTCACAAAGTTGAATTGGATGTATTGTATTGAATCAGATGTTTTCTGTATCACATCTTTTTCAACAACACAATCTTATGTACATGCCTGATGTTATGCTGCTGTATAACTTGACTTTTCAAAGACAATAAACATGATTCTGTAAAAAAAAAAAAAAAAAAATTCAGAGTTTAGGGTTAAAAAACCCTGGCCAATTTATTTTAGCTACAAAAGGGCTCTCTGAATAATAGGGGGTGGATCTGAGGAAGGAGGCCACACCCTCTGAAACATGTTATCTTGACAACTACAGTGTCCCTGGGACAAGTGTTGTAGGTGCGCCACAGCCATCTCTTAAGTCAGTGAGTGGCTAACTCATGGCTTGTCGGCAGCTGCTTGATGAGCCTGTGTCTGTGGAGCCAGCCCATCCATCCAGCGGTCTTCTCATCTATTCTGAAGCATGGATGTGTCCTTTTTTAAGGCTTTTTATTGGAGGAACTGTTTGACGTTGTTTATTCACCTTAACTTGTGAGTGTATAGATTTTATCCTTTTATATCCAATAAAAAGACGTTATTGCACCATGAGCCTGTGTACTCGTATTCCCTTTTGTTTTCACAGCTATCAATTCCCGTTGATCACCAAGCTGCAAGGAGTATGATGCTTCATACTAAGGCTCCATGCACACTGGAGCTGATAAACTGCAGTTTATTGGAGTTTGGGCGTTTTTTTTTTAAAGCCCATAAACTCCACTCTATGTTATCCTATCTGTCCATGCACACATGGACGTTTTTTAGCTTTAATGAGCAGTGGAGTTTATGGGCTTTTTTCTGAACGCCAGAAATTTGCATTCAAAGTGCCATTTTTCACAGCCAAAAAAACGCCAAACGCTGATAAACACTCATAAACTCACGTTAATTAGCGTTCGGCGCTCTATTTTTTCAATGCATTGTGAGAGTTTGGAATGCATTGTGGGATTTTTGGAGTGTCCTCTGTGTATTTTTTTTTAAAACGCCCATAAACGCTAAAGCTAAAAAACGCTCATAAACGCTAGTACAAAACGCTGTTAAAAGCATGTTTTTCAACCAGAGTTTTCTGCCAGCAATCTGGCGTCCAGAAAAAGCTTTTTTGAGCTTCAGTGTGCATGGAGCCTAAGCATTCTCGTTAAAGGATTCTGTGGTCAGTGTGTTATCACTTTGGACTGGACAATTTTAGCGCAAAGACTATTTTTGTTTCATTTTCTGTTCTATATTTGAGTATATAGTTTGCTGCTGATTGTTTGCAATCCAATTAATCATACCAATGGTGTGATTATTCAGCTTCATAACCACCTGTTTCCCAGTTTGTTTAGATAGGACAATTTTTTTTAAATTTATTTATTCATTTGTATTTTGTTTTTCATGTGATTTTTTGCTTTGTCTATTGGTACTTATATGTATTTGAATTTTCGGTTTTTATGATGAATCCAGAGGAAGTTTTGGAGGAAGATGAATATAGAAGCAGCAGGTCTGCTACTATTTTTTCCTCGCTTTTTAAAAGTGCCAAGGTGCACACTATCTCTAGTAACAAGGCTGCATCTGATCCCTCTAATGAGCAGACAATAGGATCATCATCTTCTATGATGAATGCACCAAAATTGCAGGAGGAAGACTTTTGGAAATTGTGCAGAAAATTAGAGGCAGCATATAACTACCATACCACACAGTGATGGGATATGTAACTTCCTAAAACTAAGCATGAGCTCCGGTGTGTTCACATAGCCCACGTGCAGAGCCCGCCAGGAAGTCTAATTACAGGCAGTGAGACATTTCCTGATCTCTGCAGCCACGCATCGGGACAATGTCTCACTGCCTGTTATTAGCGCAGCGCAGTGCCGACTTCCTGGCAGGCTCTGCACGTGGGCTGTGCGAACAGCCCGAAGCTCATCCTTACTTATTACGTATCTATCAGAAGGTCTTGGACCAAGAGGGCTGCGGAATACCAAACGCTACGGCTTCTTGGATGAAGACCTTCAGTCCATTTGGGATAAAGTTTTATCCCTATGCACAGCACAATGGATGGAAATAATGCGTCTTCAAAGAGAACGCATGTTAACATCCAATAAGGAAAAACTAAAAGAGTTGGTTCAAAATTTAGATATTTACAAAACCATGCCCAGCTATTCTAGATGTATAAATATTCTCAAATCGCAGAATGCAATTTGAGGAGGAATTCATTGAATAAAAAGTTTGCTAGATATTTGGATAATTATGATAAGGGGCATATATTTAATTGGAAAAAGTCCACCGATTCTTTCCCCAACGACGATAAACCCACAGTCGCATGGAAATGCGATTAGACATATACATTCCAGACCTCATGTCCCAAACAATTCCAACGATCGGGACCGTCATCCATGCCATCATTGGGTAAAAAATTTGGGGCGTATGAGAGAAAGATCTGAGACAGGACAGACACTGGAGGGAAAGGGTGGAAGTGCTCATAATAGAAATTCTCATCAGACCACCAGTCATAGAAATGGTAGAAACAAAAACTATAATAATCACAAAAAGAATAAAAACAATAAGGTTGAGGGATCATCCTCAGATTTCAGACTTTATAAAGAATGTAACAAGAAATGTAAGGGTGCAATAAGGATGGCTAAGATAGAACATGAAAGACACATAGCGGAGGAGAGCAAAAAAAATCCCAGAAAAATTCTTTAAGTATGTAAACAGTAAAAAGGGAGGACAGACCATATTGGCCCCATGAAGAATGAGGAAGGACATCTGGTTACAAAGGATGGGGAGATGGGGAAGGTATTGAATTTATTCTTCTCCTCAGTCTTCACAAGGGAATCGGGGGGCTTCAGTAACCAAAACTGCAGTGTTTATCCTCATGCCACATCACAGGAAGCACCTCCATGGTTAACAGAGGAAAGAATTAAAACTAGACTTGGGAAACTTAACATTAATAAATGACCGAGACCAGGTGGCTTGCACCCGAGAGTACTTAGGGAACTCAGTCTAGTAATTGCCAGACCATTGTTCCTAAGTTTTACTGACAGTCTACTGACTAGAATGGTACCAGCTGATTGGAGAAAAGCCAATGTAGCACCAATATTTAAAAAGGGCCCAAAATACATCCCTGGGAATTACAAACCAGTTAGCCTAACATCAATTGTATGTAAACTCTTGGAGGGGATGATAAGGGACTATATACAAGATTTTAGTAATGAGTATGGTATCATTAGCAGTAATCAGCATGGATTCATGAAGAATTGTTCATGCCAAACCAATCTATTAACCTTCTATGAGGAGGTGAGTTGCCTTATAGATAAAGGAAGGTCGTAGATGTGGTGTATATGGACTTTGCAAAAGCATTTGACACAGTTCTCCATAAACGTTTACTGTACAAAATAAGGTCCGTTGGCATGGACCATAGGGTGAGTTCATGGATTGAAAACTAGCTTCAAGGGCAAGTTCAGAGGGTGGTGATAAATGGGAAGTACTCAGAATGGTCAGGGGTGGGTAGTGGGGTCCCCCAGGTTTCTGTGCTGGGACCAATCCTGTTTAATTTGTTCATAAACGACCTGGAGGATGGGGTAAACAGTTCAATCTCCGTATTTGCGGACGATACTAAGCTAAGCAGGGCAATAACTTCTCCGCAGGATGTGGAAACCTTGCAAAAAGATCTGAACAAATTAATGGGGTGGGCAACTACATGGCAAATGAGGTTCAGTGTAGAAAAATGTAAAATAATGCATTTGGGTGGCAAAAATATGAATGCAATCTATACATTGGGGGGAGAACCTCTGGGGGAATCTAGGATGGAAAAGGACCTTGGGGTCCTAGTAGATGATAGGCTCAGCAATGGCATGCAATGCCAAGCTGATGCTAACAAAAGCAAACAGAATATTGGCATGCATTAAAAAGAGGATTAATTCCAGAAATAAAACAATAATTCTCCTGCTCTACAAGACTCTGGTCCGGCCACACCTAGAGTATGCTGTCCAGTTCTGGGCACCAGTCCTCAGGAAGGATGTACTGGAAATGGAGCAAGTACAAAGAAGGGCAACTAAGCTAATAAAGGGTCTGGAGGATATTAGTTATGAGGAAAGGTTGCGAGCACTGAACTTATTCTCTCTGGAGAAGAGACGCTTGAGAGGGGATATGATTTCAATTTACAAATACTGTACTGGTGACCGCACAATAGGGATAAAACTTTTTCGCAGAAGGGAGTTTAACAAGACTCCTGGGCACTCATTAGAATTAGAAGAAAAGAGGTTTAACCTTAAACTACATAGAAGGTTCTTTACTGTAAGAGCGGCAAGGATGTGGAATTCCCTTCCACAGGTGGTGGTCTCAGCGGGGAGCATCGATAGTTTCAAGAAACTATTAGATAAGCACCTGAACGACCACAACATACAGGGATATACAAGGTAATACTGACATATAATAACACACATAGGTTGGACTTGTGTCTTTTTTTGACCTCACCTACTATGTAACTATATAATAAAAACAAAAAAACATATCCCCCAGAAATGGAAATGAAAGATACCAAAATTCTGAAAAAAAATCCAAAAATTTCCAGCAACTGTGTCATAACTTCTGAGGCAGTTCCCCATAGCTCTTGTGACGATATAGGCATTAGAAATTTCTGTTCCAATAAATTTGGGGAATCTGATGCTGGCATACACAGTAGGGATGGTGGTGATGTCAGTGCAACCCAGAGATACAATGTTGCAGTATCTAATCCTTTCCATGTCTTGGTAATGGAAATCCCTTCAACTGATATGTCTGTAGCAATAGCTAGTATAAATAATGACACTCTGATAACATTTTTTTTTTTTTAAACTGCCCTCCTAGAAAAAAGGAAAGTACAGAGGATCCAGAAGAGGAAGGAAGCATAGGAAGAAAAAGAGGGAAACCGGGGAGTCCAACACTACTATAGAGATCTTTAATCTGTCTACATATAACCTTTCAGAGGGAGAGATAAGTCTCCTCCAAAAGGGCCTGAATTTTTCACCTAGTTGCAAAATATAAAGTGCTGCTCACTGAATGCATATCCAGGTTTAGGAGAAACTCTAGGCTTACCTATACTTGAGAATTTTTATAAAACACGGCCAGAAAGAATTTAAGGACTCCAAGGGGAAATCCTTTCAGATCAACTCGTTTATCACATAGGCCGTTCTGGGTTCTGCTATCCAACTTGCCCATACTTTCTCATATTTTCCCCCACATCCCCTGTTACAATATGTTTCCCTATATAACGGCAAATTATTATTCACTAGATACTTCCAAAAGGCTAATGAGGGAGTTTCTGCTTTTTTCCAACTCAGTACTATTGCCTTCCTCGCATAGAAAAGCAACAGACTTACTTGTGTTTTCTTTGCTACCGAGATGTTTTTCCTCACCAGTCCCAGAAGACAGATTTCTATGTCTTGTTCCAGAACGATTGATGTAACTGTAGCAATTACCTCTACAACCTCCCTCCAAAATACCACTATCGCAGAGCAGGACCAAAATATATGAAGAAAATCTCCTGGAACATACCCACACCTCCAACAATTCTGGGGGTTCGATATGGACATTCTATGTAGTCTATGGGGTGTATAATAGGTTCTATGTGTTATTTTGAATTGCATACGTTTATCTCAGAGTGACATTAATATCTGAAATTCTCCTCCTCTAATTTTGGAGCGTCCCTCATCCAACATGCTCGTAAGTTGCTTATATCTGATAATGCAGTTTTCACTAGGTAAGTATATAAAGTTGAAATCAGTTTCCTTTCCAGTCTCCTTCTAACTATTTGTTCTAATCGTGATTCTACCAATTGTGGGAAGCCCTGAGGGAATTGGGCAGACAATGCATGGGTGAGCTGCATATGTCTAAAGACATAACTTACTGGATTATTCCAGCATTCCATCATTCCTGTGAATGATATCATTGTTTTCCCCTGTACTACCTGAGATATCTTTTTGACCCTAAATTTGGTCCACGCTCCTGGATCTTGTATAGAGTCTAAATAGGGCAACTGAGGATTTTTCCACAACAGAGTATTTGGAGATAAAATCTCCTTGAAATGTTTTTCCCCCACTAAACCAGCTCTCCATGCCTTTATAGTTGTTATCATCAGAGGAGTTAGCTCATACCCAGTTTTCAACCCTCGAAATGGTAATGTCTAAAGTGCCTCAATAGAATGTACCACTGCAGCCTCTAACATTGTAGAGGCATTGTGTTTGTCTGGATCTAACCATTCTCCTACCATTACCAGGTGTGCTGCTAAATATTGTTTATAGAAGTCTGGAGAAGCCAGCCCCCCTTGTGCCAGTGGACGCATAAATGTAGTCAATTCAATTCTGTGTAATTTATTTCTCCATAAGAATGAGGGAAAAATACTATGTAATTGTACAAAAAATCTTTTTGGCACCCATTGTGGTGAATTTCTAAACAAATATAAAAATTTATGGAGAATCTTCATCTTTATTAAATTTATGCAGCCTAGCAATGACAGGGGCAAAGCCTCCCATACCTTCAGTTTTTTCTTAAATTCCTGTACTACTGGATTTAAATTTAACATAAGAAAATCTTCAGCCTGTCGTGAAATTATTATACCAAGGTATTTGAATTCTGCTACCCATTGCAGTGGCAAGTTTATAGCTGCCATATCCTGTGCTCCTTGGTCAATGGCAAATAGTAGGGATTTACCCCAAATTACCTTAAGTCCTGTAAATAGTGAATAGATATTTAATAGTTTTAGAGCTCCTTGTAGCGATGGGCCGGCATCGCCAAGGAACAACAGCATATTGTCAGCATACAGGGCTACCCTCTCCTCCAGCCCACCCCACCCGTAGTCCCTGAATGCCTGGGGAAGTCCGGAGAGCCTCTGTCACTGGCTCAATTGCTACAGCGAAGAGGACCGGAGAGAGAGGGCAGCCCTGCCTTGTTCCTCTATATAGTTGAAAAAAAGTTGACAACCTCCCTCCCAACTTAACCGCTGACATTGGTTTCTTATATATTGTTTATATCCAGTTAATAAAGACTAATGGAAATCCCATCCTTCTCAGTATTTCCCATAGAAAAGGCCACTCGATTGTATCGAAGGCTTTTTCTATGTCCAAAGAGGCCACCGTTCTGGTTCCCTCGTTAACATGATTAGTATGTATATTTGTATGTAATCTCCGCAGATTAATATCTGTCGTTTACTGAGGCATGAATCCCATCTGATCTGGGTCTATAATGATTTTTAACAAGGTTTTTATTCTCAATGTTAGTATTTTAGTCAATATTTGAATGTCTATATTTAGTAATGCTATTGGCCTATATGAAGCACATAGTTTGGGATCCTTCATTCCTTTATGTATAAGGGCTATATGTGCCTGTCTCATTGAGTCTGGGAGAGCCCCTTTCAGCAACCCACTTGTAAATACTTCTGCTAATTTTGGGACTAAAAAATCCCTATACTTTATATAAAATTCCACAGGAATTCCATCAGCACCTGGGGCCTTACCCCTCGGGAAAGTATGTATAGCTTTCAAAATCTCCTCGCTTGTAAATGGGCTGTCTTTCTCTCCCTATCCCATAACCACCTGTCTGGCTATCCCGTCCAAGAGGTCCGACATTTCTCTCGGGCGGAAGTCGGAGTGGAGAGAAGAAGTGTATGGTGTGGTGGTATGGTGTGCAGGTTCAACCACTGTTTCTCCTTCTGGAGTCCTAATTTCTGATATAATTGTAGCTTGGTGTTCCTGCTGTGCCAACCTTGCCAAAAATCTTCCACTTTTACCCCCTTGTTCAAAAATGTTTTGCCTATTTTTTAGGGTTGCACCGAATGAAGATTTTGGTGCCGAAACTGATACCGAAAATGAAGGATGCACTAGGCCGAAAACTGAAACTGAGAGCTTTAAAAATATATTTATATTATTTTTATATATAATTGTATTATATTCAACTTTTTAATTAATATGGTCAAATTATTATGAATTTATTGTTTGCCATTATTGGCACCTTTAGTGCACGAAAGGTCAAGAAAAACCAAGTTAGATTTACTGGTAACTTGTTTTCCAGAAGTCTTTCAGGACAGCACCTGAGAGATAGTGACTCCCCCCACCGGACCATAGGAAACACCTTCTTCCTCCAAACTTTAAAGGGAGGCACCTTCCTACCATACCACAGTTAAAGTAGAGAAAACCTCCGGCCCCGGCTGGAACACTTAAACACATACGTTAGTCACAGCATAGTATATTAAAAAAAAGGGGGCGGGATGTTGCTGTCCTGAAAGACTTCTGGAAAACAAGTTACCGGTAATTCTAACTTGGTTTTTCCCAAGGCGTCTTTCAGGACAGGACCTGAGAGGATAACAGAGACTTACCCCCTTAGGGCGGGACAACAGCTTGCAGGACCTTTCTGCCAAACGCCTGATCATTAGCAGATGCGAGGTCCAGCCTGCAATGTTTCACGAATGTGTGAAAACTTGACCATGTTGCCGCCTTGCAAATTTGTTCAGGGGTGGCACCAGCTCTCTCTGGCCAAGTGGCTGCTAGTGCTCTTGTTGAGTGTGCACAAATTCCTGCTGGTGGAGACACACTTGCATGCGACTAAGCCTCTGAAATGGATAGTTTCAGCCACCTTGCTAAAGAAACCTTAGAAGCCTGGCAAACTTTCTTGTTGCCCGAAAATAGCACAAACAGTGAATCTGAACGTCTAAAGAGCTTTGTTCTTTCCAAGTAAAATAACAAAGTCCTTCTGACATCCAACACGTGGAAACAAATCTCCTTCTCCCGTGCTGGGTTGGGGTAGAAGGTTGGAAGTACAATGTCCTGAACACTATTCTGTACTGAAGCTACCTTTGGTAAGAATTTCTGATCTGTCCTAAGTATAACCCTATCTGGAAAGATAGACAAATAGGGTTCCTTACTTGATAAAGCGTTAAGCTCACTGATCCTGCGTGCAGAGACCATGGAAATCAGAAACACAGACTTAAAAGTGAGATATCTGGGTGGCGCTTCTTCCAAAGGTACAAAGGGACTCTTTGTTAGAGACTGAAGGACTATCGACAGATCCCATTTAGGGAAAAACTTAAGCGGTGCTGGTCTGGATGTCGTAAGAGATCTAAAGAATCTGGCTACCAACGGATTCGAGGTCACAGATTTTTCTAAGAATACTGCTGGCGCAGCAACCTGCACCTTCAAGTTACTAACTGTTAGCCCTTTGTCAGCTCCAACCTGTAAAAACTCTAGAATGGTAACAAGACTCCCTGGGTCCTGGGCAGATGAATTACTCCATGTATTATAAACCTTCCAGATCTTGGAATAAATGTCCCTAGTCACCTTTTTCCTACTTGATAATAGTGTTGAAATCAACAGGTTGGAAAAGCCCTTGCTTTTTAGGAGCTGCTCTTCAGATACCAGGCTGTGAGCGCCAAAGTGGCTACCTCTGGATGATTTACGGGACCTTGTAATAGTAAATCGTGCCTGAGGGCCAGATGCCAATAAGGCCTGACCGCCATTCTTAGAACGGTTGAAAACCAGGCCCTTCTTGGCCAAAAGGGCGTGATTAGGATGACTGGTACCATTTCCTTCTGAATTTTCATTAATATTAAGGGAATCAACTGGAATAGGGGGAAAGATGGAATTTCCATGGATACGCCAAAGCATCTATCCCTAGTGACCAGTCGTGATTGTTTAGGGAAAAAAATTGCGGAACCGGGGCGTTCTCCCTTAGAGGCGAACAAGTCCACCTCTGGTAGCCCCCATTTTTCGGCAATCATAGCGAAAACTTCTGGGTTCAGAGTCCATTCTGCTTCCTGAATGGGGTTCCTGTTCAGGAAATCTGCCACCCTGTACAGAGACCCCTTTAGGTGGACAGCTTATAGAGACAGCAAGTGTCCTTCTGCCCACCGAAGAATGTTCATGGTTAGTACTTTCAGCGATTTGCTCCTTGTACCTCCCTGCCTGTTTATATAAGCCACGGCTGTGGCATTGTCTGTTAGTATTTGAACATGCTGAGCTTGGAGACCCTGAGTAAATGACTTCAGAGCCAAGTCGATCGCCTTGAGCTCTCTCCAGTTTGAGGACCTTGTCGCCTCTTTCCTGGACCAGTTTCCCTGAGTGAAACCCTTTCCTAGGTGGGCTCCCCAACCCCAGGAACTGGCATCGGTTGTCAGCCTTTTTTCGATCGGAAAGGCCCAGACTAACCCCTCCAATAGGATATCCTGCCTCTTCCACCACCATAGTGACCTCTTCACCTGGGTTGTAATTTTTACCTCTGATACTAGGGATTCCAAATTGTGATCCCAAGATCTCAGAAGAAAGGCCTGCAGATGTCTGAAGTGTAGTCTTGCCCACTGAACAGCCGGCATTGACGAAGTCAGAACACCCAGAGCTGACATGACCTGCCTTACTGTCAGCTGCTGGTTGGTCTGCAGTAAAGACACTGTATTGTGGATTTTTTCCTTCTTCTCTGAAGGAAGAAAGATCCTCTGATGTACAGAATTTATTATATACCCTAGAAACCAAATCTCCTGAGATGGGTCCAGGGAAGATTTTTGGACATTTAGAATCCATCCGAGAGACTCCAGATGGCTGCATGCTCTGCCTAAATTGCTCCGCAATTCCTCGCTTGAGGGGGCGAAAAATAGCAGATCGTCTAAATAAGGAATTACTGCGACTCCTTGAAGACGAAGCGGAGCTAGGGCCACTGCCATCACCTTGGTGAAAATTCGGGGTGCGGATGATAGCCCAAAGGGTAAGGCTTTGAATTGTAGATGCTGAATTCTGCCTTCCATCCTTACCGCCAACCTGAGAAACCTCTGGGACTGGGACGAGATTGGAATATGCAGGTATGCATCTTTTAAATCCACTGACGCCATGAAGCAACCTGGAGTCAGTAGATTTTTGGCAGTGAAAATTGAGTCCATCTTGAACTTTCTGTATTTGATGGCTACGTTTAGCAGCTTTAGATTGAGAATTAATCGAAATCTTCCTGTTGGTTTTTTTTACCAGGAAGACATGCGAATAGAACCCCTCCTGCTGTTATTTTGGTGGCACTGGGATTACTACACCCTGCTGCATCAGTTCCTCGAGAGAGGACTTCATGGCCAGGGCCCTTATTGAATCTTGAGGGGTATTTTTTATCAGAAAGCTTTTTGGGGGGCTTCTGGAAAACTCGAGAGTATAACCCTGAGAGTGGTCAGAATAAACTGATTTGAATTTATCCCTGACCACTGCGGAAGAAACTCTCGTAATCTTCCGCCTACCCACAGGGAAGAGTCATTACGATTTCTCGGCCTGTGAAGGAGGACGGAAGAGAATTCTGCTTTTACCCTTCGCTTTTTGTGCGGACCAAATTTTCCTCCTCCCCTGAAACTTACTGCCCTGCTCTTGAGCTTTTTGAGCTCGATAAAGACGTTTTGGGGCCTGCTTTTTCTTTTTGACCGTAAAGGACTTCTTTTTATCGGCAGTTCTGTCTAGGATATTATCTAGATAAGGGCCAAAAAGAAGGTCACCTGAAAAGGGAATACCACAAAGCTTGCTCTTTGAAGCTGTATCACCTGGCCAGGTTTTTAGCCATAAAGCTCTTCTTGCAGCATTTGTCAAAGCTGCAGACCTAGCTGACATTTTGATTGCTTCAGCCGAAGCATCTGCCGAGATCACGGTAGGAAAGGAATTTAAGATCTCCTGCTTAGGGGAATCTGCCACTATATGTGATCTAAGTTCACCCAGTATTCCAGATTCCTGGCTACACATGTTGTGGCCATTGCTGGCTTTAAATTGCTCATAATTGATATCCATGATCTCTTGAGCAAAAGATCCATGCGTTTGTCCATTGGATCCTTCAGAACCCCCATGTCTTCAAAAGACAGGTCTGTGGATCTTGGGACCTGGGAAAATGCAGCATCCAACCTGGGCACCTTATTCCACACCGCAGAAGGGTCCTCCTCAAAAGGGAAATGCCTTTTGTGGGCTCTGGAAAAAAAGGGTTTTCTTTCTGGATCTTGCCATTCCTTAGCAATGGCGTCAGAAATGACCGAATGGACCGGAAATAATCGGCCCTTAGGTTAATTTAATCCTGCATACATGCGGTCATGAAGAGATAATTCCTTCCTTTCCTCACTTAAGCCAAGCGTAACATGAATAGCTTTAAGGAGCCCGTCTACCTCCTCAAGGGATAGCTTAAATTTGGAAATAGCCACCTCAGCTTCCTCACCCTCTTCTTCCGAATCCTTAACGGAAGGAGCAGGGGATTGCTCTTCCCTGGTTGAGGGGCCTTCAGGTAAAACTTCCACCACCAGGATAAAAAGGGAACCCTGGGAAGCCTCAGAAGTGGATGGCTGACTAGCAGCTGGATTAACTAAAGAGTCACGAAAAGTTTGAATCGTGGCATATAGTTCCTTCTTTACAGTGGCAACCAGATCATCACAAACCGAGGCTGATTCCTCCCTGACTAAAGAAGTGATGCAAGCACTGCATAGGGGCTTTTTTCCAATTCTCTCCCATTTTGGCCCTGCAAGAAGGACATCTCTTTTTTGGGTCAGAGCTTTTAGCCTGTGAGAGAAAAAACAAAAAAGGGAAAAAAAACAGGGGACCTTTTATTGAGACCCAGTCTCAACATTGCAAGAATCACCCACAGGTGTACTAAGAAGAAACCTGTCAGCCTCTAGTGCCCAGACAGGCCCCTTGCCACTAGGGGGTAGAGAAAAAAAGGAATAGACCAAACACCGGGTAAAGGAATAAAGGCAGACTTTAACCGCTGTTCCTACCTGAGCTTTGCTGGCGCCTGTGCCTGTCCCCACCGCTGCAGACGCTGATTCCTCCATGTCTGGTGTGCAGCTCTCCACTCTTGGCTTCATATGCCGCTTCCAGACCCCCATAGTGCATCTGCACCGGACCGGAAGCGGAAATAGGCACCAGCTCCTGTCCTCCCTCCTCCCCCCTTGCGTCCACGCCGGAAATTACGTTTTCGCTGAACCAGTGACCCACTTTGTCATTTCCGGCGCGACCGCCGGCAAAAATGGCGGCGGCGCACCGCCGCTTCCTACGACCGCGCGGGCCACGGATCTTCGGCTCTCACCGAGCACTAGGAGGGGAAGAGGAGCCTGATTGCTACTGCTGCTGTTGCTTGGGTAGGCCGGGAGGACAGCGGGTCTCTTGTGGAGGAAAAGAGAAGGAAGCCACATCTCCCAGGAGCACCCGAGAGACACTGACTCCCCTCCCAAAAGATGTTCCCTCCGGGCCGGAGGAAACACAAAAACCGAGGTATGGTAGGGAGGTGCCTCCCTTTAAAGTCTGGAGGAAGAAGGTGTTTCCTATGGTCCGGTGGGAGGAGTCACTATCTCTCAGGTGCTGTCCTGAAAGACGCCTTGGGAAAAATGCAATCTGCAGTCTCCAACCATCTCTTGTATCATGTCTGCTATCTCTAACTAAAACACATTGCTAATAGTATTAGCAAAATTTCCATTTGATGCACCTCTAGCAGATATGATACAGAAGATAGTCAGAGACTGCAGACATGATACAGGAAATGATCAGAGAATGTAGACATGATACAGGAGATGGTCAGAGACTGCAGACATGATACAAGAGATCAATGCAGCCTCACCAGTGCCCATCATATGCAGCCTGCTTGTGCCCAGCAGCCTCACCAGGGCCCGTCATATGCAGCCTGCCTGTGCCCAGCAGCCTCACCAGTGCCCGTCATATGCAGCCTGCCTATGCCCAGCAGCCTCACAGTGCCCATCATATGCAGCATGTCTGTGCCCAGCAGCCTCACCAGTGCCCATCATATGCAGCCTACCTTTGCCCAGCAGCCCAACCAGTGCCCATCATACGCAGCCTGCTTGTGCCCAGCAGCCTCACCAGTGACCATCATATGCAGCCTACCACTGCCCAGCAACCTCACCAGGGCCCATCATATGCAGCCTGCCTGTGCCCAGCAACCTCACCAGGGCCCGTCATATGCAGCCTGCCTGTGCCCAGCAGACTCACCAGTGTCCATCATATGCAGCCTGCCTGTGCCAAGCAGCCTCACCAGTGCCCATCATATGCAGCCTGCCTGTGCCCAACAGCCTCACCAGTGCCCGTCATATTCAGCCTGCCTGTGCCCCGCAACCTCACCAGTGCTCGCCATATGCAGCCTGCCTATGCCCAACAGCCTCACCAGTGTCCATCATATGCAGCCTCCCTGTGCCCGGATCAGAGTGGTGATCACGGAGCAGGGTTTGAATTGCCAGGACGGCAGTAACATTGTCCCACCTCCTGTGATCATGTCACACTGATTCAATGTCCCGGCATTGGATCAGTGTGCTGTCTATCACAGGAGGGGAGACATTGTTACTACGGCCCGGATAATTCAGCTCCGTGACATGTGGAGATCGTGGCGAGGAGGGAGGGGAGGAGGCGGCATGCCAGGGTGACACTCCCGCAATGGGCGGCACCCGGTGCTGACCCCCCCCCCTTTCAGTATCAGCTGTTTTTTGCTATCGGACGAATTAAAAAACACCATTTTTGACCGATAATTTTCGGTGGCTGAAATTTCGGTGCACCTCTACTATTTTTATATAGTTCTAACCTAGTTATTTCCATCATATGTAAATGGAGATTCCTTTGCGCAGCCATCATTATATCAAAATTAATTATACTAGAATCTCGGCTATACTTTTCCTTCTGTAATTCTATCTGGATTTGTAATACCTGTATCTTGTCCTTCTGTTTCTTATTAACTGCTGCAATATTTGAACTATATTGCCCTCGCACATATGCTTTGAAGGTATCCCAGACAATGTTTAACCACTTAAGGACCAGCGCACGACTATGTACGTCGGCAGAATGGCACAGCTGGGCAAATGGGCGTATATATACGTCCATTTGAATTTCCCGCCGTGTCATTGCGTGCGTGCGCCGGCCGGGAGCTCCGTGAGTTGGGTCGCGGGTCCCGCGGACTCGATCGCCGCGGGGATACCCGCGATCGTCTGACGGAGAGCAGGAACGGGGAGATGCTGATGTAAACAGCATCTCCCCGTTCTGGCTAGTGACAGTGTCACTCGATCTCTGCTCCCTGTCATCGGGAGCAGAGATCTGTGTACTTACAGACACAGCCCAACCCCCCTACAGTTAGAAAACACTCCCTAGTACTGACTTAACCCCTCCCCGCCCCCTAGTGGTTAACCACTTCACTGCCAGTTTCATTTACACAGGAATCAATGCAATTTTTTAGCACTGATTGCTGTATAATAGACAATGGTCCCAAAAATGTGTCAAAAATGTCCGACATGTCCGCCATAATGTCGCAGTCATGATAAAAATCGCTGATCGCCGCCAAAACTAGTAAAAAAAAATTATTAGTAAAAATGCCATAAAACTATCCCCTATTTTGTAAACGCTATAACTTTTGCGCAAACCAATCAATAATCGCTTATTGCGATACGTATCGGCCTAAACTGAGGAAAAAATTTTTTTTATATATTTTTGGGGGATATTTATTATAGCAAAAAGTAAAAAATAATGCATTTTTTTCAAAATTGTCGCTCTTATTTTGTTTATAGCGCAAAAAATAAAAATCGCAGAGGTGATCAAATACCACCAAAAGAAAGCTCTATTTGTGGGAAAAAAAGATCGTCAATTTTGTTTGAGAGCCACTTCGCACAACCGCGCAATTGTCAGTTAAAGCGACGCAGTCTTGAATTGCAAAAAGTACTCTGGTCTTTAGCCAGCCAAATCCTCCGGGGCTGAAGTAGTTAATGAAGATGATTAGACATTATTTTCCCAGTATTCCACTACCATTGATGACATTTTCTCCTCTACCTCTGGGTGTAAAGAATGTGGAAGGACATCTGGTTACAAAGGATGGGGAGATTGCGAAGGTATTGAATTTAATCTTCTCCTCAGTCTTCACGAGGGAATCGGGGGCTTCAGTAACGAAAACTGCATGGTTTATCCTCATGACACAAAGCAGGAAGCACCTCCATGGTTAACAGAGGACAGAATTAAAATTAGACTTGGATTTGGGGGGCGTGGCCTGGACATGGCTGAGTGAGGCTGCTTTTCCTCGGAGCTCCCGGCCTGTCCCGAAAACCCCGGCTAAATACATCCTGCCAGAGGCATGCTACCAACTAAACGGCACAGGAGAAGAGCATCTACACGGGGTACACCCGTCGGAAGGAGCCCAGGAGAGATCCGCCACTATTTTCAGCAACTACAGAGCACATCCCCGGGAGCCACCGTAACTGCGCCGCGAGGCCTACCACGCGGAGAGAAACAGAAGGTCCCCAGACAGAGCGGACATCTAACTGCATCCCGCCTCCAAGACGCCAGTAGCAGCTCCCCGGATACTGCCGGAGACCCCACGAGAGGCACAATGACATCCCCACGATCCCCCGAACCTATCGTGTTCGAACAGGACATTCGGGCCCTGCTCCAGGCCCTCCCCACTCGCTCCGACATCGAGGCGCTTATCCTCAGGTTGGAAGAGACCCACAGGAGGGTTATGCAAGAAGTGCGGGGGGAGGTAGCTACGCTGGCGGATCGCATGACCACAGGTGAGGCTTCAGTGTCCTCTTTGGAGGGGAGAGTTTCGGCGCTCGAGCGAGAGAGAGACCTACACCGAGAATCTGCCGTCGCCCTGCAGTTACACTTGGAAGACATCGAGGACCGGAGTCGCAGGAACAACCTGCGTCTCCGGGGGATCCCAGAAGAAACAACTGCGGAGAACCTAGGGGACACGGTAAAAGAAATATTCCGCACCGTGCTGGGGGCCCCTGAACTTAGCATCGAGCTAGATAGGGTGCATAGAGCCCTAGGCCCCAGATCTGAAGACCCAAGTAGGCCGCGTGACGTTGTGTGTAGACTACATCGCTACACTCAAAAGGAATCTATCCTCCAACGTGCCTGGGAACATGGAGACGTGGAGGTGGGAGGCAGGCAGGCCAGAATACTACCAGACCTATCGAGGGCCACACTGAGACGTAGAGCCCTCCTCCGCCCTCTCCTGGAACTGGCCAAGCAAAAAGGCCTGACCTACAGATGGGGATACCCGTTGTCGGTAACGTTCCGAGGCGACACTGGGTCTTTCTCCCTTCAAAAAACCGCAGACCTACCAGCGCTATTCAGATTCATGGATGCAGAACCAATACAGGTACCCGATTGGCTTCAGTTTCTTCCACGTTCACAAGGCCGATCGGGCCCCCTGAGGCTGCACGGACCCCTTCCCCCTCGTCACCAAAGGAATAGAAGGAGACGCAGGACGGCATCAGAGGGAGAACCGCGTGAGTAGGCCGATGGCCACCCCTTCCTTGTCCAGCTTTAAGTACCCCAAACAGACCGCACGGAACTGAGCCTTCACACATGGGGTACTGTAAGGTGGTCACCTTTGCCGTTTAGAGGGTGGGAGAAGTGCCTAAACCTTGTACCTGCTTCCCCACACCCAGCCTGCCCCCCCCCCTCTCCGGACTAAATGAACGTACTAGGCCTGATGAGGGACGGAACTGAGACCTGGGGGATCCCCAAAAGGGTCATGGGGAAACTACTGACCTAGTATTGAACGTTACCCGCCCCACCCCTGGAACTAAGCCATGCTTACATTTGTCTGACTTGGGGCAGGGTATCTGTCCGCTCTGGTCCACCGAAACTGATCTCCCCCCACCTACCTGCAGAGGGATTTTTGTAAGACACTCAGAAATATCGCTAGTTTAAATGAGCGGAACCATGCAGAGTGTGAATTCACAGGAGGCTAAGTGACACGGGGACGGCAAGAGGAGAAAACCCCACCTGACACCCACCACCACTCGCCTCGCTTTTGGGGAAAGGCATACCATGGAACTATTACTGAGACAGGAACTACACACAATGAGACACTCCGGTTCTATACATCAGACCCTGTTACTAGCCATACCGCTAGGAAGCAAACTGACATTTTGGATCTGTTGCTTGAGCTGGGGGTGGAGGAGAGAATCCCCCACTTGTTTGCCGGTTATAGGTTCTTTGGCCATGAGAGGATCTGACCACTTTGCCTTCGCCCCATGAGGATCTGTTCACTCACGATTCTGTGGTCTTGACCTATATATAGATGTTCCAATCTCAGAATAGATGTACCCGTTACTTTATAGTTTATTTTGAGTACATCCCATATGGCTCATCCATTCTTATATGCTGCTGGACAAGGAGGGGCACATGACACTATGTCACTGCACTTGTTAAGTTAATGTGTTTACGCATTTGCACTCGTTGGGCTCCAGATATGAGAGCTCTACTTTACCTCATTACATTTTTTTTTCATTTTGCTTTATTATGTTTATACCATGCCTTTCTAATGGTTTTGTTTAGAAAATTACTGTGTCTGGAATATTACATCTTAATAGCTTGTTAGATGACTGCTAATGGCACTAAACATGTACACATTAAAATTATAGATAGCCGGGGGTGGAGGGGGAGGTACGGGAGCTCTCTACCCGGCCCTGTCTATCCACCGTCCCGCATAGGACAACGCTCCAATCCCAGTATATTCTCTGGGGAGCGTAATAGCCTGATTGGCTAATTTAGTACTTGCACTAAGCTGCACTATCTAGTGACAGCCTTCTTATTTTCTCCTCTACTCTCTCTTGAGTTCATTCTTCTTCTCCTACCTGACCTGCTTTTCACCCTCTTTACCCACCCTTAACTAACACCCCCCCCCCAACTCCCCTCCCCCCTTCAACTTCCCAACCCCCCCCCCCCCCCCCCCCGGGATTCAGCTTGTGACCATCTACAAACCCACCACACACGACCATGACTTCCATAAACGTAATCTCCTTTAATGTAAAGGGCCTGAACACACCTGAAAAAAGACGAATGTTAACCAATGACATGAGACGCATGGGAGCAGGAATAGTTTTTTTACAGGAGACCCACTTCAGGGAGGGTTCTTTACCGACACTACAGAGCAAATTCTTCCCAGTGGTATACCACTCGAGATACACTGAGGCTAAATCTAGAGGGGTCTCCATCCTAATCTCATCTACAATACCATGGTCACTTACAGAAGTGAAGTGTGACGGGGAAGGTAGATTCCTCTTCGTAAAGGGGAAGATAGGAGACACAAAGGTGACTTTGGCTAACCTATACGTTCCCAATACACAACAAGACAGATTCCTTAAACGACACCTGGACCTACTATCACAATTCTCAGACGGACATTTGATTCTGGGAGGAGACCTTAATATTCCCCTCACCCCTACGGAGGATACTTCCAATGGAACTTCCTCGACATCGCGAGATTTACGTAAACGTATCGGAACGACGTTACATAACTCACAACTGATCGACGCTTGGCGTCTTTTCCACCCAGGGGAAAGAGATTACACTTTCTTTTCCAAACCACACCAGACATACTCTAGAATCGATTATTTCCTGATTCCCCACAGAGACTTACAAGCGATTAAAGAGACTACTATAGGACCAATCACGTGGTCTGACCATGTCTTTTCCACCCAGGGGAAAGAGATTACACTTTCTTTTCCAAACCACACCAGACATACTCTAGAATCGATTATTTCCTGATTCCCCACAGAGACTTACAAGCGATTAAAGAGACTACTATAGGACCAATCACGTGGTCTGACCATGCCCCGATCACACTGCGATACGTTCTCCCAGACTTAAGGTCGACACAGAAGCCACCGTGGAGACTAAACGAAGGACTATTGAAAGACCCAGAAGTTTTAGCGGATGTAACCAGAGAAATAGGTCACTATTTCACCACTAATTCCACACCTGACTGTGACACAGGGTTAGTGTGGGAGGCACATAAAACCGTTATCAGGGGGATACTCATCAAACACGGTGCACGACTCAAACGACAAAGAACTGCACAATTAAACACGTTGCTCAGAAAATTAGAATCACTAGAAGCACGTCACAAACAGGCACCCACTAAACAACTGGAAATAGAGTTAGACACGACCCGTACACAGATCACCGACCTTCTACGCTATAAAGCGAAAGCGGCGATACAAATCAGCAAAAGGAAACATTACGAATCTGGCAACAAGTGCGGGAGACTGTTAGCCCAATCATTACGAGAACAGAAAATAGCTTCATATATACCCCACATTTTGTCCCCAACGGGCCAGAAGGCCTCTCTACCACAACATATTGTACAGGAGTTTAGCTCCTTCTATTCATCTCTATACAATTTAAAAGAGACACAAACCCCCCCTGAAAAAACAACAGAATACATATCATCCTCCTTAATGCCAACCCTCCCTGACGACGTAAAAACCATACTAGAAGACCCCATCACGCTGAGCGAACTACAAACCGCTCTAAAAAATTCTAAATCGGGTAAAGCGCCAGGCCCGGACGGGCTCACAATACCTTATTACAAGACCCTTCTCCCCTCCCTTGGCCAACAACTGGTTAAACTTTATAATAATCTAGGCTCTGGGGGAAAATTTCATAGATCAACACTGCAGGCACAGTTTTCCGTCATACCGAAAGAGGGCAAAGATCCAGGCCAATGCGGCTCCTACCGTCCGATCTCATTGTTGAATACGGACTTAAAACTCTTCACAAAAATTATCTCCACCAGACTACAACAACACCTTACCTCACTGATCCACTTAGACCAAGTAGGATTTGTCCCAACCAGGGAAGCTAGGGACAACACGATTAAGGTCCTTAACCTACTTCATTTAGCTAACAGTACCAAATCCCCATGCATTTTACTAGGAACGGACGCTGAAAAAGCTTTCGATCGGGTCAGCTGGAGGTTTATGTTTGCAACGTTGAAACATATAGGACTAGGGGACAAAATGATACAATGGATCTCTGCAATTTATTCAGACCCATCGGCCAGAGTGAGAGCGAATGGAGTACTCTCGGAAGCTTTCCCAATTACTAATGGGACTCGTCAAGGTTGCCCCCTATCACCACTGCTCTTTGCGCTATCCCTGGAACCTTTCCTATGCCACATTAGATTGAACCCAGACATCACAGGAATAGAAGTAAATAAGAAACAATTCAAAGTCTCTGCATACGCTGATGACTTGATGTTCTCCCTCACGAACCCAACCATCTCCGTCCCCAACCTGATGAAAGAATTTCACATCTATGGCCAACTAGCTAATCTAAAAATTAACTTTAGTAAGTCCGAAGCGATGGGATTGGGAATTCCACAACCACATCTCACACAACTTCAAAACAGTTTCCATTTGAAGTGGACCACTACAGCTTTGAAATATCTAGGTACACACATACCCACGAACTTTTCCCAATTGTTCAAACTTAACTTCCCACCTCTATTAAAAAAAGTAAAACAAATACTAGATAAATACACAGGGGGGCTCCATTCCTGGTTTGGGCGTTGCAACATCCTTAAGATGACAATCCTACCCAAATTCCTTTACCTCCTACAGACCATCCCAATTCACATACCAGCAGACTACTTCAATCACGCACGATCAATATTTATCAAATTCCTTTGGGCCGGGAAAAGACCACGACTAAATAGAAAGACCCTTTCGTTACCTAAACGATACGGAGGACTGGCAATGCCTGAACTCCAGTCCTACTACAGAGCTACGCATCTGTGTAGGCTCATAGACTGGTGCCGACATACCACCACAAAGCTATGGACGCAACTCGAACAAGCGCAATGCGCGTCTCCTATACACAGGATCCCATGGTGCTACAATGCACTCCCAACAGACCTCAAACGCCACCCATTAATAGGCAACACGGCACGCATTTGTGCACGTCTGATTGACACGTCCCCCCCTTTTGCCCGTAACTCACCACTCAAGCCCATATTAGGGAATCCTTCATTTGAACCAGGAATGAGGGATGGGAGATTTCGGGAACTAAGGAATGCGGGAATATACCAAGCCTCGCACTTCAGTAGCGGGGGTAGGATGAAGAATATCGCAGAGCTGTCCGATCCTGAAGGACAGTTCCGCCTAGACTTTTTGCGCTCACTACAGCTCCATCACTACCTAAGTAGTATACCACCACCCAATGTTACTGACCAAACCTTCACACCTATGGAGGAGTTATGCTCCGGTATAGAGCCTTTACTACACTCACTCTCTATAACATATAGCATGCTAACCACTCCAACAGGAGATTATAAATTACAGAGTCTCTCCAAATGGGAAAAAGATTTGAAATGTCACTTTTCCTCCAACAAAACACAGCACATCCTGCAGTTCACCCACAAATCCTCCATATGCACCAAAATTCAAGAAA
This sequence comes from Lithobates clamitans, assembly GCA_037952925.1. NCBI lineage: Eukaryota > Metazoa > Chordata > Amphibia > Anura > Ranidae > Lithobates > Lithobates clamitans. The sequence goes on from JBBGZY010001275.1 coordinate 2,340,258, forward strand.
CAAATTATAAAATCCTTACTCATTGGTATAGAACCCCAGCACTGCTACATGCAATTTACCCCTCGTCATCGGAGGTCTGTTGGAGATGCCAGGAGAAAAAGGGCACGCTCCTCCATATTTTCTGGTCCTGCCCCAGGATCCAGAACTTCTGGAGAGAAGTTCGCCAGATAACACAGAGATTCACAGACCGGGTCGTACCAGAAGACCCGGCATACTTCCTCCTGCATGCCAATGACACCCCTGCGAAGGTCTACAAAAAATCAGTGGTACGACACCTGCTGGATGCAGCGAAATCCTGCATCCCAATCCTCTGGAAATCCACCCAACCACCAACCATAGCTCTCTGGATACAAGCCAAAACAGACAAGAAACGTACACCAAAACTTGGCAATTATGGAATATGTTCAAGTACTCAGAAGAAGGTCAGGCACTTCTAAATAGTTGAGGATATAATACACTCTGTTTTCGTGTATAATCGCAGTCAGATACAGGCACAAACAAGCACTGGTGAATCACTATCCGAATTCCCACCCCCCCCCCACCCCACCCCCCCCTTTCCCACCCTAAGCATACTACCCCCCCCCCCATCACCCCTTCCCCCTCCTCTTCTTCTTACTATGTCTGTTTTTTCTTCACTCTATTATTCTACTCTTCGTCTTACTAGACACCTTTTCCCTTTTCTTTTCTTCTCCCTTTTCTACACCGTCTCCTCTCTTGCAAAACTAAAATAACTGGGAGACCGCTTGAGCCGGGATTAAGTTACACTGTGGCTCTGAAGACACATGCAGAACACACTAAGAGACATAGGACTAATAGAAAACATGAGATGGAAGGTTCCACCGTTCTAAACCATTCATTAGGAATTAGGTTAGGAAGAAAATGGTAGTAATACCTATACGTTGTCACCACTGTAATATGTTTCCAAGCCTTCTAAACAAGGAATAGAGATGTTATAATTCTCATCTACATCTGTATACGATATACACTGTCTCTGTGCCTATGTATGTGTTTTTGTTGATTACAGTCATGCTATTGTTATGTGTCCCGGTGAACCGGTTTTCTAATATAAATAAATAATAATAAAAAAAAAATTAGACTTGGGAAACTTAACATTAATAAATCACCGGGACCAGATGGCTTGCACCTGAGGGTACTTAGGGAACTCAGTCATGTAATTGCCAGACCATTGTTCCTAATTTTTACTGACAGTCTACTGACTAGAATGGTACCAGCTGATTGGAGAAAAGCCAATGTAGCACCAATATTTAAAAAGGGCCCAAAATACATCCCTGGGAATTACAAACCAGTTAGCCTAACATCAATAGTATGTAAACTCTTGGAGGGGATGATAAGCGACTATATGCAAGATTTTAGTAATGAGACTAATATCATTAGCAGTAATCAGCATGGATTCATGAAGAATCGTTCTTGCCAAATAAATCTATTAACCTTCTATCAGGAGGTGAGTTGCCATCTAGATAAAGGAAGGCCCGTAGACGCAGTGTATCAGAATTTTGCAAAAGCATTTGACACGGTTCCCCATAAACGTTTACTGTACAAAATGAGGTTGGTTGGCATGGACCATAGGGTGAGTACATGAATTGAAAACTGGCTACAAGGGCAAGTTCAGAAGGTGGTGATAAATGGGGAGTACTCAGAATGGTCAGGGGTGGGTAGTGGGATCCCCCAGGGTTCTGTGCTGGGACCAATCCTATTTAATTTGTTCATAAACGACCTGGAGGATGGGATAAACAGTTCAATCTCTGCATTTGCTGTATTTGCGGATTATACTAAGCTAAGCAGCGCAATAACGTCTCTGCAGGATGTGGAAACCTTGCAAAAAGATTTGAACAAATTAATGGGGTGGGCAACTACATGGCAAATGAGGTTCAATGTAGAGAAATGTAAAATAATGCATTTGGGTGGCAAAAATATGAATGCAATCCATACATTGGGGGGAGAACGTCTGGGGGAATCTAGGATGGAAAAGGTCCTGGGGTCCTAGTAGATGATAGGCTCAGCAGTGGCATGCAATGCCAAGCTGCTGCTAACAAAGCAAACAGAATATTGGCATGCATTAAAAAGGAGATTAATTCCAGAGATAAAACGATAATTCTACTGCTCTACAAGACTCTGGTCCGGCCACACCTAGAGAATGCTGTCCAGTTCTGGGCACCAGTCCTCAGGAAGGATGTACTAGAAATGGAGCGAGTACAAAGAAGGGCAACAAAGCTAATAAAGGCTCTGAAAGATATTAGTTATGAGGAAAGGTTGCAAGAACTGAACTTATTCTCTCTGGAGAAGAGACGCTTGAGAGGGGATATTATTTCAAATTACAAATACCGTACTGGTGACCGCACAATAGGGATAAAACTTTTTCGCAGAAGGGAGTTTAACAAGACTTGTGCCCACTCATTAAAGTTAGAAGAAAAGAGGTTTAACCTTAAACTATATAGAGGGTTCTTTACTGTAAGAGTGGCAAAGATGTGGAATTCCCTTCCAAAGATGGTGGTCTCAGCGGGGGGCATCGATAGTTTCAAGAAACTATTAAGCACCTGAACGACCACAACATACAGGCATATACAAGGTAATACTGACATAATCACACACATAGGTTGGACTTGATGGACTTGTGTCTTTTTTCAACCTCACCTACTATGTAACTGGGGAGCCAATCGCCACTTTAATGCATTTTTTAAGGCGGGAGCACGTATTGACAGGAACAAAGGAGAGTGGTCTGAAAGACCGCTTAGTAAATATGTTGCTTCTACAATATCCGCTACTAAATGTCGGATCCGCAAAGGCTAAATCTATTCGAGATGAGGTTTAGTAAGAAGTGGAAAAACAGGAATATGCTTTTTTTGGATTTCTCCATCTCCAAATTTCTATTAGACCGGTCGATTGGGCCCAATTATATAAATCAGCTGAATACTGCTTGCAAGGTTTCTATCTAATTCTGGGGATAAAATAGAATTAACCACTTAAGGACCGAGCCTCTTTCTGAGATTTGTTGTTTACAAGTTAAAAACAGTTTTTTTTGCTAGAAAATTACTTAGAACCCCAGACATTATACATTTTTTTTTCTAACACCCTAGAGAATAAAATGGCGGTCGCTGCAATACTGTCTGTCACACCGTATTTGCGCAGCGATCTTACAAGCGCACTTTTTTTGGAAAAAATACACTTTTTTTAATTAAAAAATAAGACAACAGTAAAGTTAGCCCAATTTTTTTTTATATTGTGAAATATAATGTTACGCCGAGAAAACTGATACCCAACATGTCACGCCTCAAAATTGCGCCCGCTCGTGGAATGGCGACAAACATTTACACTTAAAAATCTCCATAGGCGACGATTAAAAAATTCTACAGGTTACATGTTTTACGTTACAGAGGAGGTCTAGGGCTAGAATTATTGCTCTGGCTCTACCGATCGCGGCAATACCGCACATGTGTGGTTTGAACACCGTTTGCATATGCGGGCGCTACTCACGTATGCGTTCGCTTCTGCACGCGAGCTCGTCAGGACGGGGCACATTTAAAAAATTCTTTTTTTTATTCTTATTTTATCTTTTATTTTTACACTGTTATTAAAAAAAAATGTGCCACTTTTATTCCTATTACAAGGAATGTTAACATCCCTTGTAATAGAAAAAAAGCATGACAGGACCTCTTAAATATGAAATCTGGGGTCAAAAAGACCTCAGATCTCATATTTACACTAAAATAGAATTTAAAAAATTGCCCTTTAAGAGCTATGGGCAGAAGCGAAGTTTTGACGTCGCTTCCACTCTGCAATGATATGGAGACGGGTGGGAGCCATCTTCCCCTCACTCATCCCCATGTCAGGTCACAGGAAGGATCTGATCGCCTCTGCTGACGGCTCCGGTAAGTGGCGGAGGACACTGGATCGCGGCAGGAGGGGGGCCCCTCTCCCGCCACCGATAAAAGTGATCTTGCGGCGAATTCGCCGCAGAGACCACTTTTATCTTAAATCGGACCGCTCACTGAAGAAGAGGATACCGGTGTTATGGCAGCTAGCTGCTGCCATAGCAACATCCTCCTTCAAAGTACCAAGGTATAACGACTATAGGTGGTCCAGAAGTGGTTAAAGCAGGGGTCTCAAACTGGCGGCCCTCCAGCTGTTGCAAAACTACAAGTCCCATGAAGCATTGAAAGGCTGACAGTTGCAAGCATGACTCCCACAGGCAGAGGCATGATGGGACTTGTAGTTTCGCAACAGCTGGAGGGATCCAGTTTGAGACTCCTGGGTTACAGTCTCCAATAAACAGTAATTTTGCTGGAAAATGTTGGATAATTTTCTATAGTATATCATTTAATATTCCCAAAGAGGAAGGGGGTGGAATTTATATTGCCACAATAATATACCTTTGTTGTCCCAACGTGTATACTAATGTATTTTCCCTGCATGTCTATCTATAGCTTCTCTATTAGACCGGAAAAGGATTTATTTATTAGCACTGAAACCCCTCTCACATAGGAAGAGTAAGTAGCGTAGTATTCGCTAGTTTCCCTCCCACTAGATGCATCTCTTAAAGTAGAATCAACTGGGGGTTATATTTTCTTACATATTGGAACTTCAAAGCTCTTTTAAAACCAGAATTTAGACCTTGCACATTCAAGGAAATTAAAGAATAGCAATTATTTTCATTGGGCAGCATGCTTGCACAACGGAACAAAAGGACATCTCCACAGTATCTTGAGCCATATGGCTCAATATGGCAAACATCAACAGGGCAACAAAATCACACCATCCATGAACCCTTAGAAACCACACCTCTACCCCTCCCCTCCCCCCTCCCTAATCTACAGCCCCATCCATTCATGGGTGGGAGCAAAAAGGACCTTCCCCCCCCCCTTGACCTCACTGACTATAGGATTCTATTTTATACCCAGTAACTACTTCATACAAAACAACTCTAAAAGTGTACCACTACAATCCTTCCACCCAATTTGTAAGTCAGACTCTCTAATAGGCTATTTAACCCAAGAGACGCATTTGAATCAAAATTATATCTAGACATCAAACATCCTGCATTAATTTCTATTGTTATTTTAAATCATATACTCCCATAATCCCAATTACACCTCCCCATATTCCTCTTCCAAAAGAGAGAGAAAAAAAAAAAAAGGAATAAAGGAAAAAGGGGGGGGGGGGGGAATAGGAGAGAAAAAAAACACCTTCCATCCTTCCCATCACACTTGTGATCACCAATTTCAATCAGTTTATTCTTTCCACTTTCTACTTTACTTTTTTATCACCACCTGTGCTATTTAAAAATGCTGTACTATTATAGCTATTCATAACTTGTGTTTCTATATACATGTAATCTTTCCCCTCCCTCCCCACCCCCTAAAAAGGGGGGGGAGAAGAAAAAAAAAGGAGGCAAGAAAGGGGAGGGGGGGGGGCAGAAAGAAAAAAAAAGGGGGGGAAAGGGGGAGAGAAAAAGAAAAACAGAAAAAACAAATAAATGATTTTCCCTTCCCAATATGGTGAGGGATATATTTATCTAGTGTCCAACCATTCTACTGCAGCCGTTGGCATCTCAAAAAAGCTGGTGTATGTTCCATCAATCACCTGCAGTTTACTAGGTTATAAAAGACTAAATTTATTAAAATGATTCCTTTCTCTCAATCCTCTCCAAACTTCCGTATAGGCTCTTCTCTGTTGCTATATTTCAGGGGGAAAATCCGGAAAAAAAGTAATTTGGCATTTTCATATTGTAAGTCTGCCCTTGTCCTGAATGCTGACAATAAACAGTCTCGGTCACTATAATTCAGTAGACGTAAAAGAAACGGACAAGGGGGGCCTCCTGGCTTTGGTGGTCGAAAGTAAATCCTGTGTGCTCTTTCAACCACAAATGTTGCAGACATCATCCATCAGGCCTAGTATATTTATCAATAATTTCTCTGAAAATTCAGCTGGATTATCTACTTCCACTCGTTTTGGCAATCCAAACGGCTTTCTGTATCAATTGCTCTGTCCTGTAGAACACGAATTTGTTTTATCAGAATATGCCATTCTCTGTCATCTGTTTTTACTTTATCTTCTACCTTTTGAGACTCGAACTTCCATCTCTGAGATCTTTTATCAAACTCAGGCCTCATTATATTAATGTCTACAGGCCAAGCATCAATTTTTATTGTGAGGGTCTCACTACATGCTTTGATTACTGCCATAATATCCTTGCCAGAGGGAGCCAGCTCTGCCTCTTTATCTACTGTTGTCTGAGTCTCTGCTATTCCAACTTGGGGGGACTTTACTACCAACTTTCCTGCTGTCTTTGCTGCCAATGAATTGAGAGAGGAGCAGGGGGTAACAATCTGTGCTTTTGCAGCGCGTGGCTTTCCTGGGGCCATCCAGCCCCACTGTCAAGGGCGCCTTGAATTTCCTGAAAGTCTCCAGCTGCAAGGCAGACTCTTTGTTCCCCTCACCACTTCCCCTCCTCCTTTCTGCAGCCTTCCACACTTTACCCCTTCTTACGAAGTAGCTTAAAACCCACAGTAACCCCCCCCCCCTCACCGCTTCCACATATGGTCTTCTCTGCTCTGCCACTTCACCTGGCTATACCGCCAACAACTGACCAACCCGGATAGGAGAAAGGGGTCAGAAGTCCACCATCCACCGCCAGGAACCGCCAAAAGCTACGTGGGTGGGGGCTGGGGCCAGAGACCTTCCACTGTCTGCATGCCGTACAATCCTCACCAATCCTCTCCTCTCTCATTCATCATGGGAAGGGAGTCAGCTGCTACCGTCATATCTTGCTGGAATCATTGCAAGATTACAGCCCGCGTCACCACGGACACACAACATTCTATCCACCCCACCCCAACCTTTAATCTTTGAGCCTAAATAATATATATATTTTACACACACAGTATCTCACAAAAGTGAGTACACCCCTCACATTTTTGTAAATATTTTATTATATCTTTTCATGTGACAACACTAAAGAAATGACACTTTACTACAATGTAAAGTAGTGAGTGTACAGCTTGTATAACAGTGTAAATTTGCTGTCCCCTCAAAATACCTGGTAATCCTGCCACTCCAACAGATCATGCCAAATACAGAAGCAGATTAATTTAGCTGCCACGCCCCCTGCCCAGCCCTTTTGCAGCTTGTAGGAGCATCGATGGCAGAAGGCACAGACAGGGATGTACTTCCAAGGTGTGTGTTACGTAAAACACTGCCCGCCTGTCTAACCAGACAGGCCATCATCAGCTATGAAAAAGAAGGCCTGAAAGAGGCTATTTGGAGACAAGACTGAACAATAAAGAAAAAAAAAAGTGTTTTAAAACTGAAAAAACCTAAGTAAAATCAAATACAGTCAATATAGGTGCTATATTGCTATGGGTTTCCATAAAGTGTTCATAAATTCTGAACAATATATTAACAATGTTTTACAACCCATTTTTTCATCAAAATTGTGAAGATACTCAGTGAGAATTTCAACCCAGGCTTTCCACAGCTCTTCCCAAAGATGTGGCTTACAGGATATTTTTCCTCTGATGTTAGTGATGCTCTCTTACACAAGAGCTTGCTAGGGTTGGGAACTGGCAATTTTGGCAGCCAGTCCATCAAAGACAGCATTTCGGCTTCTTGTTTCCTCACACAACCATTTTGTATAGCTTAGATGTAAAATAACATTTGTACAAAACATTTAAAAAAAACAGTTCAATTATATCAGCTCCCACTCCACTATGTTTTTGTCATCACGCTTGACAAAATAGCAAACATTCCATCATCATCCTTTGGTTTGCTCTACATCCGAAATATTTTTTCTTCCTTGGCTCAAATATTTCAAACTTGGACTCATCTATACATAATACTCATCCTTACTTCCCATGTCCGAGGTCTGTTCTTTTGTCAGTTTTAGAGTCATTGTCCAAGGTCTGTTTTTTCCACATTTAAAAGATTTTTATTTGACACTTTTCAACATGGCTTTGCTCTAAAACTCTGCCTCAAAGCATGCATGTTCTTTTCACAGTTGCAGCTAACCGCTCAGCGTCTGCTCTACCCCTCTGCCAATTTCTCCATTGGCTGCCACTCAGCCAACAAATTAAATTCAAGATACTAACTATAACTTACAAAGCCATCCTGGCCCCCAGCTACATCACTAACCTTTTTTTTTTGTTTTTTTTTTTATTTTTATTTTAATTTTTGATTTTTGATTTATTTTAATTTTATTTCTATTTTTAATTGTATTTTATTTTAATATACCGTATTTATCAGCATATAACACGCACTTTTTTCCCCTTAAAATCAGGGGAAAGTTGCAGGTGCGTGTTATACGCCAATCCCCTGCGATCCCGAGCTGTCACAACTTCAAAGTCGCCGACCGCGATTTGAAAATGGCGCTGCCGGCGCCGAAATACACAGAGCCGGTCCTCGGCTCTTTTCGGCTAGGTTCGGATAGCTCCGCTCGGGACTACGAGTGGAGCCGAAAGTGAACGAGAGCCGCCGGAAAGAGCCGAGGACCGGCTCTGTGTATTTCGGCGCCGGCGGCGCCATTTTCAAATCGCGGTCGGCGATTTTGAAGCCCAGGATGGCAGGGACAGGGGATCGAAGTCTGCACTGGGGCAAGGCTGCACTGGGGAAGGCTGCACTGACATGGCTGCACTGGGGCAAGGCTGCACTGAGAAGTTATACGCCAATCCCCTGCGATCCCGAGCTGTCGCAACTTCAAAGTCGCCGACCGCGATTTGAAAATGGCGCTGCCGGCGCCGAAATACACAGAGCCGGTCCTCGGCTCTTTTCGGCTAGGTTCGGATAGCTCCGCTCGGGACTACGAGTGGAGCCGAAAGTGAACGAGAGCCGCCGGAAAGAGCCGAGGACCGGCTCTGTGTATTTCGGCGCCGGCGGCGCCATTTTCAAATCGCGGTCGGCGATTTTGAAGCCCAGGATGGCAGGGACAGGGGATCGAAGTCTGCACTGGGGCAAGGCTGCACTGGGGAAGGCTGCACTGACATGGCTGCACTGGGGCAAGGCTGCACTGGGGCAAGGCTGCAATGATGGGCATTTAAATGTAAGTTTTTTTTCCCTTCAATTTCCCTCCTAAAAGTTTTTTTTTCCTTAAAATTCCCTTCTAAATTGGGGTGCGTGTTATACGGCGATAAATACAGTATTTAATTTTTGGTTGCTTCATCTTTCCTGAATGTTTGTTTTTACTTCATTATCTTGCTTAAATTCATTGGATTATATATATATATATATATATATATATTAATATCCGAGTTTATCATGACATAAAAAAAAAATAAATAAATAAAAAAGTTTTTTAGTAACAGTTTTTTAGCTCTTATACATAATTCCAAATAGCGGAAGTAGCCATCTATCTATAGGAAGGAGTGACACGATGCCGGTAAATGAAACTCGGCTCTAATCTTTAGCTTGTATCAGTATGGAATACCCTGAGTTTAGAACTGTCACCAGAGGTCTTTTTTTTGCCACTAAGAAAATGGCTGCTGTTAATATATAGGAAAGGCTATAGGAAGATGGCCGCGGTAGTTTAATACAGCGGACCACAAGAAAATGGCTGCGATTCTATTTCCGGTTGTACTAATTATAAACAAAGCTTCCACAGCCAATCAGGATCCCCTGATGAAGTCACGTGATGATGTAACGCATAGGGAGTGACCCGAGGCTGACTAAGATACCGAAAGTGACGTGAAAACGGCGCTCAGACGCCACAAGATTTGATTTTATTGCTTGTCTTTGTTTAATCCAATGTAAGAGTCCAGTTTATTGATTTAATAAAAGCACGTTATATTTAACAATACTACACTATTGGAATACTCTTTTTCCTCCATCCCTTCCTTGTCCCCCCCCCCCCCCCCCCGCGGAGTACAAGAACATTATAGGGATGTGGATTTAAAGCTTCCATTCAAGGTTCCTGCTGGCTGGAGCAGAGGACCCCCTGTTGATTAAAGATATTGAGGTGAGAGTTTTGTGAGCCTACTTCTCACATGCGAGATGTGGCGATCTGTCTAATCCTATTTTTAAAGGAACATTTTGGATGTCAATTTGAAAAACATCTGATTAGAAGATTATTATCATACTAATGTTTATATAATTGAATTTATTTATGTATGCCCCCGGATTGATTTATTACTTCATTTATTTATATATTAGGCACTGTCTGCACTTTGTACCCTGTTTCCCCAAAAATAAGACCTAGCGCGATTGTCAGTAATGGCTGCAATATAAGCCCTACCCCCCAAATAAGCCCTAGTTAAAGTCCTTGTAGGTCTCCTTTTCAGGGTAGGGCTTATTTTCCAGGAAACAGGGTAGGGCTTATTTGGGGGGTAGGGTTCATAGTGCAGCCATCACCGACAATCATGCTAGGTCTTATTTTTGGGGAAACGGTATTGCTGGAGCGCGGGATCATTAACTGATTTTACATCACAAACCTAGTTTCAAAATACCAACCTAATCTTTCTCTCTGCTCCTCCCAAGATCTGCTCTCAAACTCCCTTGTCACCCCATCCCATGCTCGCCTTCAGGACTTTCCAGAGCCTCTCCCATCCTTGGAATGCTCTACCCCAATCTGTCCGATTTTCTCCATTTTCAGACGATCCCTGAAAACCCACCTCTTCAGAGAAGCCTACAGTCGTATGCAAAAGTTTAGGAACCGCTGACAATTTCCATGATTGTCATTTATAAATATTTGGGTGTTTGGATCAGCAATTTCATTTTGATCTATCAAATAACTGAAGGACACAGTAATATTTCAGTAGTGAAGTGAGGTTTATTGGATTAACAGAAAATGCGCAATATGCATCAAAACGAAATTAGACAGGTGCATAAATTTGGACACCCTTGTCATTTTGTTGATTTGAATACCTGTAACTACTTAGCACTGATTAATTGGTTTGGGGAGCTCATTAAGCCTTGAACTTCATAGACAGGTGCAGCCAATCATGAGAAAAGGTATTTAAGGTGGCCTATTGCAAGTTGTTGTTCTATTTGACTCTCCTCTGAAGAGTGGCAACATAGAGGCCTCAAAACAACTCTCAAATGACCTGAAAACAAAGATTGTTCTACATTATGGTTTAGGGGAAGGCTACAAAAAGTTATCACACAGACATAAGCTGTCAGTGTTCACTGTGAGGAACATAGTGAAGAAATGGAAGACCACAGGCACAGTTCTTAAGGCCAGAAGTGGCAGGCCACATAAAATATTGGAGAGGCAAAGGCGAAGGATGGTGAAAACGGTCAAAAACAGCCCACGGACCACCTCCAAAAGACCTACAACATCAACTTGCTGCAGATGGTGTCACTGTGCATCCTTCAACAATTCAGCGCACTTTGCACAGGGAGAAGCTGTATGGGAGAGTGATGCTAAAGAAGCCTTTTCTGCACACACGCCACAAACAAAGTCGCTTGAGGTATGCAAATGCACATCTGGACAAGCCAGCTTCATTTTGGAATAAGGTGCTGTGGACTGATGAAACAAAGATTGAGTTATTTGGTCATAACAAGGGGCATTATGCATGGCGGCAAAATAACAGCAATCCAAGAAAAACACTTGCTACCCACTGTAAAATTTGGTGGAGGTTCCATCATGCTGTGGGGCTGTGTAGCCAGTGCCGGTACTGGGAATCTGGTTAAAGTTGAGGTTTGCATGAATTCCACTCAATATCAGCAGATTCTTGAGAATAATGTTGAGGAATCAGTCACAAAGTTGAAGTTACGCCAGGGCTGGATATTTCAACAAGACAACGACCCAAAACACTGCTCAAAATCTACTCGGGCATTTATGCAGAGGTACAAGTACAATGTTCTGGAATGGCCATCTCAGTCCCCAGACTTGTATACCATTGAACATCTGTGGGGTGATTTGAAGCGGGCTGTCCATGCCCGGCAACCATCAAACCTAACTGAACTGGAGATATTTTGTAAGGAGGAATGCTCCAAAATACATTCATCCAGAATCCAGACACTCATTACAGGCTATAGGAAGCATCTAGAGGCTGTTATTTCTGCTAAAGTAAGCTCTACTAAATATTGATGTGATTTTTCTGTTTGGGTGCCCAAATGTATGCACCTGTCCAATTTCTTTTTTGATGCATTTTGCGCATTTTCTATTAATCCAATAAACCTCATTTCACTACTGAAATATACAATTGCTGATCCAAACACCCACATATTTATAAATGACAAATCATGGAAATTGTCAGGGGTTCCTAAACTTTTGCATACTGTATCTGGCCCCCACCTAACAACTGTACATTTATCATCTTCTCCATCAGCACATTCCCCACAGTTATTACTTCTTGTATCTCTTGACCTTCCCTCTTAGATTGTAAGCTCTAAGGAGCAGGGCCCTATGACTCCTACTGTATTAAAGTTTTGTATTTGTACTGTCTACTCAAGTTGTAAAGCGCTGCATAAACTGTTGGTGCTATATAAATCCTGTATAATAATAATAATAATAATAATAATAATAGTAACACGTTTTGGGTATTTACCCATTTACTATATTTGAAAGTAGGTGACTGAAGACTTCTTAGGTGCACCTTTCCAAAACTGCAGATTCTGCCGTTGTGCAATGAAGTCCTCTACTATTGATACATTTTTGTATGAAATTTTCAGTTTGTGACAAGCTAACAAATGGAAAAACCTACCCTTTGCAAAATTATGGAGACTGACGTTTTTTGAGAGCCATTTAAAATTGTGGCTTTTTTGATTTTAAATCAAAAATGAACTTTGGGAATGCCACTAGTTTGCAACTGAAAGAATAAACTTACTTTTGGAACAGAACAATGAGTTTCAACTGTACTTTCCCTCTGCTTTCCTATTAAAAACTTAACACACTAAGCAGGAGAGCACAGCATGGTCAGTTCTCTAGCTGTGATGAGAACACAGCTTGTTCTCAAACAATGGTTGGTAATGAATAAGCGCAGCGTCGCTGTATAAAATGTGTCTACCTGTACCTGTATGCCTGTCCTGTGGGGTTATTCATGTTACGGATTTTACAATAAAGAGATTCATCACAACCTCGGTGTGCAGCCATCCATTCCTTTTATCCATATTGCACAGCTGGCGAGCCAAGGCTAGCACCCCTGGGAGGAGTCCATTTCCCAGCCTACCTGGTTCCATCACTCACCTGGAGCGGCATTTTCTTTCCCTATTGTTCTCAACCAATGATCAGACTTGGATGCGAACAAAAAAATTGGATAGCTGCACTCCCACACGATGCAACACCAATATATTAAAGTAAACAAATGTCCTTTAAAAACAACCACGCACAGACAGGCAGGGAGATGACAAGTTTGGCGCATTTCAGACAGAATCCATGGTTTTGATAAAGCACAGATTTAGTGTGAAACGCGTCAACCTTGTCATACCCCTGTCTGTGCTTGGTTGTGTTTTTATGGACAATTGTTTACTTTAATAAAGTTGTATTGCATCATGTGGGAGTGCAGCCACTCGATTTTTTTGTGCGCATCAGTCTCTGTAAGCAGTGACAGGGCGTGACCATAGTTACCCACCTGTGAGCAGCGGAACTTTGCAACGATCACACTTGTGCTGACACTCCCCCCCTGCACAGTCGTTCACTGGGAAGCTCAAAGTCCCCTAGATCTTGTGCAGCTGAGAACAGAGAATATGGAATCACTTATAAAAAAGGGGGGAAGGTATATATCATTTTTATATTCACAAACAAATGTTTTGCCTTTCATTTCTATTTTAAACTGAATGGGTTGTTTTGCAAGGTGAGCATTTACAATCACTTTAAGTTCACCATTTGGACAATGAAAGCAGCTGCTGAAAAGTGGCAATACAAATTAAAAGTCATTTATTTCAAGATATAATAGCCATCTACAGCATTTAGGTATGGACTATATTTTTAAATCCATTTAATGGAATCTTGAGTTAAAAAAAAAAGTTTTGTGATTCTAAAATTTTACACATCCGTTATCAAAAGAGCATTTTTTACTATTCATTACTTAATTTTTATACTATCACATGGCTCATAACAAATAACTAGTATAACTCTGAACAGTGCTTTGGTGAACAAGATTTTTTTTTTTTTTAATAAACATCACCCAGTGGTTCAAATTACATCAATAAATTTTACAATTAAAAAAAGCTTAATCTCAAAGAAAATGAGTAACCAGAGACAATTTACAATGTCATAAAATGTATTTGGCATTTTTAACAAGTGCATACAAATACAGCTAAAAGCATATCTGTTTTTCCAAGTGCTCTAAAAAAGCATCTCAAGTCACAGCCTACACTGAACAGTAACTGTCACTGTATAAGAACAAACACTTGCAAATATAACATTAAGAATACCTTTCTGATCAGTACATAACTTTGTTTTCAGGAAAGGAACAAAAAACAAAAAAACAAAAACAAAAAAAAAAACAAAAAAAACAAAAACAAAACATAAAAAAACCCCAACAAAAACACAATGTATTCAGAAATTAAGAAGTATACAGCGATGTTTAAGCAGTCTATACGTTGTGTGTGTAAATATATATTTTCTACATATCACACACACAAACACACTGTAAGAGGTTTAGTAAGATTATGGTGGCTATAAAGCAAAATAAAAAAAAAAAAAAAAAAAAAATTGTACAGTCAAGAGTCCCTCTCCTTTTTCACTTTGACATCTCCAGCAAGAATTGTTGCAATTTCTCCCTGCATGAATGCCCATGGTACATTTGATCCCACCAGGGGACATTTTTCCCCACTTGGACAATACACTTCACCTGATGATCCTTGCTGTTTAATACTTTGCCTTGAACATGGAAAGCAAAATTTGTGAGAAGGTACTGAAGGGCACTGCACAAAATGTGTGTCCTCAAGACGCTCATGGCATAGAGTGCAACACAGTGGTATACTGTTTGGTATGGAAGAATCAGGAATGCTTTGGGGGTGCACTTGTTCCATTCCTGTATGGGAAGATGTTCCACCACCAGAAAGTTGGCTTGGAACTTCCCTTGAAGCCATTCTTCTTTGGTTCATAGAGGAAGGTGAAGGTGGACTGGTGCTGTTTCTCCTAGTTGTAGAGTGAACCTGGTTGACATCTTTAGAGGCATGGCTACCACCAGCATTATCAGCCACCAGTATTAAGGCAGCCATTGGAGACTGGCCATTTTGTGCAGCTTCGGGTGGTGTGGTGCGGTTGGAATGAGGAGAAACCGTTGCAGGTGGGGATATGAATGAAGAACCTGTCATTGAAGAAATCTTAAGACCATCTGCTGCTGGTAACCATGACTGTCCTTCACCATTCATTTTAACAGAACCTCCTTCTTCAGGCTCTGGAGAGGTCTTTCGCTTCCTAGCTGCACGGGCACCTGTGGGAAAAACAAGTGATTAGAATGGAAATACTATACTTGAAATGGTTGACATTCATTTGGTATACACATGGTGACAGTCAAAATGTAAAATTCAGGAGTCAACCAGGCATTTTTTTTATTAAGCTACCAGTGATATTTCATTCATAAAGTCACTTGTGACTAATTTATATATATATATATATATATATATATATATATATATATATATATATATATATATATATATATATATATATACACATATATATATATACATATATACACATACATATATACATACACATATACACATACACATATATACATACACATATATACATATATATATATATACATACATACATACATACATATATATATATATATATATATACATACATACATACATATATATATATATATATATATATATACATACATACATACATATATATATATATATATACATACATATATACATATATTACATCACAGCTTGGCTCCCTCCTGCTCCGCTGGGCCAGTAGGAGCACAGAGGTGCCTTGCGCATGCGCAATAGAAACCCGGCGTAATGGCAGCGGCAGCACTTGACAGCTGATGGAAACATCAGCTGCAGTGCCGACATCGCTGGACTCCAGGAAAGGTAAGTGTCCTATTATTAAAAGTTAGCAGCTGCAGTATATGTTACTGGCCTTTAATTTTTGCAGGGGTAGGCAGACCACCTCTTTAATTCAAGGGAACATGTGGAAAAATTTACATTAGTTTATAGAGACAGTTATTTGCATGAAAAAAGAAAGAAAAAAAAGTGTATTCTGAATACATAGTGTCACCATTAGGCCCTCTCCTGGAGTCAAAATAGATACAAAAGAAAGATACTTAACCCCTTCCCGACCAGCCGCCGCAGTTGTACTGCGGCAGGTTGGCTCCCCTGGGCGAAACGACATAACTGTCCGTCGGTGTGCCTTTTGACCACTAGGCAGCGCCACGCCTGAGCTAATGTGAGTGCCTAGCGGGCGCGATGACTGCTGGGCACCCGCGATCGCTCGTGACAGAGCGAGCACCAGGATCTGTGTGGGTAAACACCAGATCCCGGTTCTCTCAGGGGAGGAGACAAGACAGATCGTGTGTTCATACCAAGTATGAACACCAATGGGAGCCAGCGCGCGGCATGTGAGGAGGGAAAGCTCTGAGCTCCGTTCACAGACATACGATTCTGTACTGATCCTGGAGCAGAGGCACCCCGATTTTGTGCAGACTCTAAGGGGATGTGTGCAGGGACCCCTCGGGAACCCTCGGGGATGGTGAAATACGGCCCCCCCTGGCCCAAAACGGCAGGAGAAAGACTGGCGCGATATGCCTGGGGATCCCAAAATGGCGCCGGCTCACAGGAGGAGGAGGAATGGCCGCCGCTGCAGAGGACTGAGGAGAGCCCACATCAGCCGCCTTCCACACTGGTCAGGGTGAGTCCTAAACCCCAAAGAGGTGGAACACTGAGAAGGGGGAGATCCTTAGACAGGCTGCAGGATGTCAGGAGCAGACCAGCAGTGGAAGTGGAGAGGGAGGAGGAACCGTCCCTGGCTCAGATTATGGATGCAATACAGGGCTGCCAAACTAAACTGATTGATCATTTCGAAGGCCTCAAGATGGGAGTTTTCTTTTCTAAAGCATGACATGCAAAAACTAAGGGAAAAAGCGCAAATCTCAGACCGTCGCATTGCTTCTCTAGAAGATGTTGTCAGGCCGTTAGATACAGCTGCGCAGGTGACAAAAAAGACCCTGACTGAGCACACTTTAAAGATGGCCGACATGGAAGACCGCATGAGAAGGAACATCATCAGATTGGTGGGGTTCCTTGAAGGTGCGGAGGGGAGGCGAGTAGAAGAATTTCTAGAGCAATGGCTGACTGATCACATGGAACCTGGCACTTTTACGAAGCTATTCGCCATTGAAAGGGCACACCGTGTTCCAGGCCGGGCACCACCGAAGGGAGCCCCTCCCAGGTCCATGATAGCGAAGGTACTGCACTTTCGTGACCGTGAGAATATACTGCGTGCGGCCAGGACTGGCCCTGAACTATCGTTTGATGGCTATCGAATATCGATCTATCCTGACTTCTCTGCGGCCACACAGAAGCAAAGGGCCTCTTTTCAGCCTGTAAAGAAAAGATTGAGAGACCTCAACCTGATCTACAGTATGCTGTATCCTGCTAAACTGCGCGTAGTAGAAAATGGAAAAACATATTTTTTTACAAACCCCGTTGAAGCTTCAGAGTGGTTTGATTCACGTGGAAATCGCAGGGGTAAATCCGCCTCTCGCTCACCGTGATCCCCCCCACCGGAGAGAACAGGGGGAGACAGGCAAGATGTGTTAGGGATGACACTTCTCTTTACTTTTCTGGACTACCTTACCGCTGAGGTGACTAAAAAAAAAAAAAAAAAAAAAAAAAAAAAAAAAAAAATTTTTTTTTTCTCCCGGTCTTCTTACTTTTATTTTTCATTCGATGCGTTTGAGCCTTCTGGGTAAGCCCTGTGGTTGTTTAAAGTTCATTTGTCTGAATAACTATTCTAACAGCTCTCCTGACAGGCAACCCTTGATATGAAGAGGCTCCCACTGGGGAACTTTTGCCATTGAACTACCTGATACTGCCTTGTGCCTCTGGTTCGATGATGAGTCTGTGAACTGCTCTATAGGAAGATATACTAGACACAGACAGAGTTTGTTTTTCTATCCGGATAAATAGGAAAAAGTGTTTTTTTTTGCACGGGGAACTGTTTTTTTGCTCAAGAGCTCCGGCAAAGGAACTGGTTTTATGCGACAGTTTTAAGTCGCATCTCTGCTGCCTATTTTTTTGACTCAGGTTATGGGAAAAAAGTGCCTAGCAGGTTGGGGCTGGGTGCAGGGAGGGGGGAGGGGGGGGAGGGGAGGTTGTTTGTTTGCTGGGGAAATGATGTTTATATCTGTCTGGGATGATCTGCATTCGGTGCATTTAGTCATACATACTGTGCTCTGTATCTGTGGGAGGGGAGGTTTGGAGCCCTGCTGTCCTTGCCGTGTCCTCTATTTTAGAAGGGGAATGACCCCCAATTTTTTTCTATCTCACTTACATGATGGAGGTAAAGCTTAACATTTTGACCTGGAATGTCAGAGGTCTAAATGCAAAATTTAAACGATCGTTAGTATTTGACTATATTAAAAAGTACAAACCCCATATAATACTATTTCAGGAAACGCATCTTCAGGGCTCCAGGCTTCTTTCTCTAAAGAGGGCTCATATAGCTGGAGCTTATCATGCCAGTTACTCCTCATATGCGAGGGGGGTGTCCACTTTAGTAACTAAAGCTCTCCCCATAACTATACAAGCTGTTCGCACTGATATTAAGGGGAGATATGTTATTCTGGTGCTAAAGGTGATGAATACAGTACTAACAATTGTAAATGTTTATGTTCCCCCTCCCTTTTCGGTGACTCATCTAGATGACATCATACAGGCCACTTATGAGGTGGCTGAAGGGAAAATATTTCTTTTGGGAGATTTTAATTCTGTGGCTGTACCAATTTTGGATAGGTTGGGGGGTAAAGCTGATGCACCAACCCCCCTTGCAGGGTGGATGTCTACTCATGGGCTGAAAGATGTCTGGCGGTTTCACCATCCTGAGGTGAGGGAGTACTCCTGCTATTCGGAATCGCACAAGACTCTTTCCAGGATAGACACTATCCTGTCGGAGGGGGAGGGGATCAGTATGGTTCACAAGGTCTCCTATCTACCCAGAGCAATATCTGACCACTCTCCAATGCTATTGGAACTTAATGTAGGACCGAAATCGGGTATACGCCTCTGGAGGATGGAGGCGAGTTGGCTTCAGGAGGAGTATATAATAATTAAGTGCTCGGAGGCCATAAAACAGTTCTGGGTAGAAAATGGTAGTTTTGGAACCCCTCCTCTTCAGTGGGAGGCTTTTAAGGCCACACTAAGGGGAGTGTTTATAGCGGAGGTCCACGGGTTTAAGAAGCAATTAGCCTCCACCATACAGAGTAAGGAAACTGAGGTGACTTCTGCAGAGGCGGAATATATTAGGGACCCCACTAATGAGAGGTTGCTGACTTCACGCATGAGAACCAGGGAGTACAAGACGCTCCTTACGGAACGTACCACAAAACTTTGCTTGGCTCAACGCAGGCGTCTATTTGAATTTGGCGACAAGAATGGCAGGCTTCTGGCATACTTGGCGCGTCCGGATTATGTGCCGGTGTATATTAAGTCAATTTATGATAATTGCAGGCTGGAAATATGTGATTCGGCCGACATTTTAAAAATCTTTGTCCAATTCTATACTGAATTATACCAATCTTGTACTCCTCTGGGGACAGCGGATTTTCTGACCTACATAAATGACATTGATCTCCCTAAGCTGACCATGGAAGATAGAAACACACTGGAAACTGATATTATGGTGGAGGAGGTGGAGAAGGCAATTGCCTCCTTCCCGCCAAGGAAATCCCCTGGTTTAGATGGTCTCCCGTCTAAATGGTATTACACCTTTAGATATGGACTAGCCCCTCGTTTACTAAAGGTGTTTGATGCGGCGAAATCGGACGGTAGATTACCTCCGTCAATGCGAGAGGCCTTGGTGGTCCTGATCCCCAAAGGGGGGAAATGACCCCCGAGAATGTGACTCCTACCGTCCGATTTCGTTGATGAATGTTGACACAAAAATCCTGGCCAAGGTTCTTGCAAGTAGATTGCAAACAGTCATCACAAAGCTAGTTGATGCGGATCAAACAGGATTTATACAAGGCCGCTGCGCACAAATGAATATTAGAAGACTCTTCCTAAACCTCCAGGCGACTCACGACAACTCTGGGACTAGAATGGTGGCTTCTTTAGACACAAAGAAGGCCTTTGACTCCGTGGAGTGGCCTTATCTGTTTCACCTCTTGGAGTCATTTGGCTTTGGCCCTATTTTTATTTCATGGGTACGGCTCCTGTACACGGATCCCTTGATTAGACTGAGGATCAATGGCATTATCTCGGATCCTTTTCCAATATTCCGAGGCACTAGGCAGGGGTGTCCTCTTTCACCCCTCCTATTTGCCCTGGCGATTGAGCCTCTGGCAGTTAAATTAAGATCTACTGCGGCTTTGACTGGCTTGAGGATTGGGGAATTTGAGGAGAGAGTGTCACTGTATGCAGATGATATGCTGCTATACCTACAGGACCCAGGACCCTCACTTTCTGCAGCCTTTCAGTTGGTACAGGATTTCGGGGATTACTCTGGTTTCCGTATAAACTGGAAGAAATCCTCACTATTCCCTATTGATAAGGAAGTGGTTGTTCCCTCAGATTGTCCTATCCCATTATCCACCTCTTTCAGATACTTGGGGGTTGAGGTTCAGCTTCCCATCTCTAGGTATCTGGAGAATAATCTGTCACCCATTGTGGGAAACTTTCGAGAGAAGGTACAGAGATGGAGGAACATGCCGCTTAGTTTGTTGGGCAGGATAAATCTATTTAAAATGATTTTCCTGCCCAAGTTTCTTTACATTCTCTCGAACTCCCCTGTTTTTGTGCCGTTACGAATATTTAAACATATTGACTCAATTGTAGTGGGGTTACTCTGGGGAGCCACGGCGCCTAGAGTGTCCCTGGCAATACTAAAATTACCGGTTACAATGGGAGGGTTGGCACTTCCAGATCTGCGTTCATATTTTATGGCCTCCCAATTAGTTTTCTTGCACTGGAGACTGTTCCCACAGGAACCCAACGCCACTACTTTGTTTGAGGCGGCATTGGCTACCTCTCAGGAAACCCTCCAGAATATACTGTATAGAAAAGAAATTCCGGGGAAGAAGATGGGGTCGGTTCTGGCACTTCCTGGGAAAGTATTTCACATATGTTCCCAATGGCGAAAAGACATGCCATTGGCACTATCCCCGAATAGTCCATTATGGTACAATGGGTCCCTGGGGGAATTTTTGAAATTACCAGATGGGCAAAAGACCTGGGCGAAATATGGTATTAAATATCTACATCAGATCTGTCAGACTGATCGACTGGCCACCTTTGATCAATTGAGAGCCCAGTTTAATGCTCCCAGGACATGGGCGTATCGATATATGCAATTGACACATGCAGCGAGAGTGCAGTTTGGGGGGGACATAATTTTGGTCCAGAATACGGAGTTGGAGAAGGCCTTGTTAGACCCCGAACCATCTGGGCGAATCTCTAGATACTATGGGGCTGTGGGACCAGGAATAAAGATAATAACAGCTAGAGCCAAGCAGCGATGGGTAGAGGCTGTCCCGGGGTTGTCGGAGGAGCAGTGGCAGGAGGTACTGGATACATATGTGGTGACTGTTATCTCATCCACAGATAAAATGATGCAGTTTAGGTTCCTCCATCAACAATATTATACTCCTGTTAGACTATACAGCATGCAAAGAAAAGAAACAGCTCTCTGTCATAAATGCAGGGAGACAGAGGGCACTTTCATACATATGGTCTGGGAGTGCAGGAAGGTGAGGCCACTGTGGTCACAGGTAACTGAGTTTATCTGCGATAAATTCGCCTTACCTAATATCTGCTCACCTTTACGTTGTCTCCTGGGGATCTTTGGCCAGGAAGAGATGAATGCACATACTAAGCTATTTCTTAGGATCTTATACTTTGGGGTGCGGAAACTTATTGCCAGACGCTGGATTTATGAAGAACAGCTGACATTAGGAATGTGGATAAAAATAGTTAATGCGGATGTCCTGATGTACAAAATGACATATGATGCCAGGGGAGCTCCCAAAAAATTTAGGAAGGTTTGGTTTAGATGGGTGGATTCGAAAAACACATTAGATGAGGGAGAGTCATTGAATGGTGGACAGTAAGAACGACTGCTGTGTTTTTATGTTCTCAATTCCATAGTAGAGGGGGGAGGGGGGAGTGGGGTTTCCTTTCTTTCATGCCGGAGTTTAGAGCATGTGATTTTTCTTGACTAGTGCTGGAGACACCGAGTGCGGACATCTCAGGGGGGAAATGAGTTTTGTTTCACTGTCATGGGAGGTTGTCCTCCCCTTTTTTTGTTTTGTCTATTGGAGGGGGGGGGGGGGGGGTTTCTCCCCCTTCTTTGGTTTCTTTTTGTTTGTTTAAAAAAAAAAAATGCACAGCTATATTTAAAAAAAAAAAAAAGACGGATATATACATCTGTGATAAACATTCTGATGGGCATGTATTTTTTTTTTTTTTCTTACTTATGTCTTGTTGGAAATTGTAATCCCAACCACTGTAATGTCTGTTTATTTTGATATGTGCGCAATAAAAACTCTTTTCAAAAAAAAAAAAAAGTATGAACACCAATCTCTCTCTTCCCCTAGTCAATCCCATCCCCCTACAGTTAGAACACACACTAGGGAACACGGTTAACCCCTTGATCGCCTCCTAGTGTTAACCCGTTCCCTGCCAGTGACATTTATATAATAATCAGTGTTTTTTATAGCACTGATCGCTGTAAAATTGTCAATGGTCCCAAAAATGTGTCCAATTTGTCTGCCGCAATATCGCAGTCCCAAAATAAAAAAAAAAAACTAAATAAAATAATCACAGATCACTGCCATTACTAGTAAAAAAATAATAAAAAAAGTTAATAATGATAATAAAAATGCCATAAATCTATCCCCTATTTTATAGACGCTATAACTTTTGCGCAAACCATTCAATATATGCTTATTGAGATTTCTTTTTACCAAAAATATGTAGAATACATCAGCCTAAACTGAGGAAAAAAATTAGTTTTAAAAAAATAAATAATTTGGGATATTTATTATAGCAAAAAGTTAAAGATAGTTTTTTGTTTTTTTTTTCCCAAAATTCTTCTTTGGTTTATAGCGCAAAAAATAAAAACCACAGGAGGTGATCAAATACCAACAAAAGAAAGCTCTATTTGTGGGAAAAAAAAGGGACGTCAGTTTAGTTTGGGTACAGCATCGCAAGACCGCGCAATTGTCAGTGAAAACTACAGTGCCGTATCGCCAAAAATGGCCTGGTCATTGAGCAGCCAAATCTTTAGGGGCTGAAGTGGTTAAAGTCAAAATGACTTTTTTTTTTGCTTTTAAAAGGTAAATAAGAGAACTGGGGTCTTTTTGACCCCAGATCTCTCAATAAAGAGGACTGGTCATACTTATTTCAATTACAACGGATGTTTACACTCCTTGTAATAGGAATAAAAATAATCAAAAAAAAAAAAAATTAATAAAAAATTAAAAAATTGAAAGCGCCTCATCCCTTCTAGCTCACACGCAGAATGGAGCGCAGATGTAAGTCGCGCCCGTATATGTACAGAGTGTTCAAACCACACGTGAGGTATTCTAGCGCACGACCTCCTCTATCTCCAAACAGGTAACCTGTGAAAATGTTTAAAGCGTTGCCTATGGAGATTTTTAAGTACTGTAGTTTGTCACCATTCCACAAGCATGTGCAGTTTTAAAGCATGACATGTTAGGCATTTACTTGGCGTAACATCTTTCACAATATACAAAAAAAAAAAAATTGGGTTAACTTTACTGTTTTGTTATTTTTTAATTCATCAACAGTGTATTTTTTTCCATGTCAAATCTCATTTGACTACCTATTACACTTTTGTGAGACACTGATGGGCACTGTAGTGGCATGGATGAGGCATGGCTGAGTATGGCCGAGTATGGAAGGGGGTGGATGGCATGGCTGAGGCTGCAATGGGCACAGAGCAGCGCAGTGGGCACTACAGATCCAGCACACAGCACCGCTTCACCCGATTTCTCCGCTCACACTGTACCGATCGGTACAGAGAGGGGAGAGAGGAACCGGACATGACGCCGGTTTGTTTACAAGTAATTGCTCCGTCATTTGACAGAGCGATCACGTGGTAAGCGGCTGCTGTCGGTGGCCATTTACTGTGATGCGTCGGGTCCTTGGGACCTGGCCGTCATGGAAACTCCCGTGTGCATGGCCCAGGGGGCGGGATTCTGGGAGGATGTCATAGTACGCCCTCCCAGAGTTATCAAGCCACCCTGTAGCCGTCATTTGGCTATCGCATGGTTAAATCTAATTTTTTTTTTCTTTAAATAGAATTTTTGATTTTTATCAAATTTATTTTAATAAAATGCTTTTAGAGTAAAAAAAAAAAAAAAAAATCGATCTAAAAAAGGTAGTTTTCTATTTAAGATACATTAATAACTTGGTTTATGCAGCATGAAATGGAGCTTAGTTATGTAGCATGAGGCTGTATATTCTGTAATATTTACATTTTTGGTAAACTCATTAAATGAATCCAAATTCTGCAAGCTGAGACAACATGCACTGCATTGATGCATTCCCACAATTTCACAGTAACCATGAGATAAAACAAAGTTCAGGAATTTTTCTTTATCCCCTTGTTTTGTAAATCTTTGTACACTACACACTGTATGAATTGAAATCGGTTCTGCTATTGCCGTTTTACTAACCGGACAGCTTATTATTCTAAATAGGAAACCTTCATTTTGTTTGCAAATATTAAAGATTCTAACTACCATCAAGAACGAATCCTTACATTTAAAGAGCACCTGTCATTTCAGATCCATC
This sequence comes from Lithobates clamitans, assembly GCA_037952925.1. NCBI lineage: Eukaryota > Metazoa > Chordata > Amphibia > Anura > Ranidae > Lithobates > Lithobates clamitans. The sequence continues at coordinate 2,365,155 of JBBGZY010001275.1, forward strand.
ATGGCAGCGCCTATTAGCGGGCATCCACTCACCTGCTGCCGCCCCGTCCCCCACCTTGTTGTGTCACTGCTGCCATCACCAGCCATCCCTTTAAAGTGAACGAGACAGTCGTTGAGTCAACAGCGGGTCAGGAGGAGCCGCTGCAGGACAGAGACGACGGTTGCTCTTTAAAAAAAAAAATTTGATTTAAAGTGGTGTTCCGGCCGAAATTATACTTTTTAAATAAAAATACCCCTATAATACACAAGCTTAATGTATTCTAGTAAAGTTAGTCTGTAAAACTAAGGTCTGTTTTGTTAGTTTTAGGGCCGAAACAACTAATCGATTAATCGACAACTAATCGATTATGAAATTAATCGATTATGAAAATAGTAATCGATTAATCGGCCAGTAACATAATGGGGTTAAAAAAGCTAAAATTAGCCCTATATAGTACAAAAAGAGCAAATCTCTACTTTAAATATTACTTTCACCATTGCACAGTAAAAAAACTAAGGGTTATTTTTTTTTTTTTAACTCCATTATGTTACTAAATGTCTTAGGCCTGGTTCCCACCCATGTGATTTTTTTGGTGCTTTTTACAGAAATGCACTACAGTTTATTTAACATTCACATCTAGGCTTTTTTCAGCTGCTGTGTATTTGGAAAGGGTCAAGGACCTTTTTTAATGCAAAACTGTGCTTTTTTTGGTTCAATATACTTCAATGGAGAAGCTGCAGAAAAGCATATAATATTACAGTTCTGTTTGAAAATCTGCAAAACGGTCTAGAAATTTTTTATTTTTCTTTAAATAAAAAAATTTGATCTGAGTCTGATGATATTTACCAGATTCAACCTCTAATAGTATATAGAGTATATCTCTTCTGTCTGTTATTCTCAGAGAGGATTAAAGATTTTACTTCCTAAGCCATATAGTTGGTTATTTATATTTACCCCTGCATATAAAGATATTTAGGAATAAATTGCCTTTTTTTAAACTTTACATGTTAACTAAATTATACACCACACTTTTTTTAAGGTTATTAACCGATTAATCGAAACAATAATCGGCCAACTAATCGATTATGAAAATAATCGTTAGTTGCAGCCCTAGTTAGTTTAAAGCAGTAGTTTGTTATTATATAAACGTACAGAAGGCCGTGGCCATCTTAAGTGTGGGCATCTGAAGCCAGACTGTATTTCTTCCTGGATCTCATTCTTGCAGATCTCGCACATGCTCGCACATGCTCAGTGCAGCACAAGCAGTGTAATAGGTTTCAGGTCAAGTTTCCATAGCAACGGCAGTGTCAGAGGAAGTTGCCGCCCCTTCCCAGAAGGCATTGCAAACAGGAAATGATGCAATGGGCCACGGCCAGGGAGGATGAAGTGAAAAATGAATACAGCAGATATACAATAGGTACTGAGAAATTTTTTTTTTAAATATCCAATTCGTTTACAGTGCAGTTTAGTGAGGGATTCTGAAGAGTTGAAAAAGTGGGTGGAACTCCACTTTAAATCAAGCCTTTACTAAATGATTTAAATCGAATCCAACCTGATTTTTTGCGCTATAAAACAAACAAACAAAAAAGACGAGCTGCAGCACGCTGGTCAAGACCATACAGCAGTTTAACAGGACAGGTCACACCCAGAACAGGCCTCGCCATGGTAGACCAAAGAAATTGCACGCACGTGCTCAGCGTCATATCCAGAGGTTGCCTTTGGGAAATAGATGTATGAGTGCTGCCAGCATTGCTGCAGAGGTTGACGGGGTGAGGGGTCAGCCTGTCAGTGCTCAGACCATACACCGAACACTGAATCAAAATTGGTCTGCATGGCTGTCGTTCTAGAAGGAAGCCTCTTCTAAAGATGATGTACAAGAAAGCCCACAACAGTTTGTTAAAGACAAGCAGACTAAGAACATGGATTACTGGAACCATGTTCTGTGGTCTGATGAGACCAAGATAAACTTATTTGGTTCATTGGTGTCCAGCATGTGTGGCGGCAACCAGGTGAGGAGTACTAAGACAAGTGCGTCTTGCCTACAGTCAAGCATGTTGGTGGGAGGGTCATGGTCTGGGGCTGCATGAGTGCTGCCAGCACTGGGGAGCTACAGTTCATTGAGGGAACCATGAATGCCAACATGTACTGTGACATACTGAAGCACAGCACGATCCCCTCCCTTCGGAGACCGACCGTAGAGCAGTATTCCAACATGATAACGACCCCAAACACACCTCCAAGACGACCACTGCCTTGCTAAAGAAGCTGAGGGTAAAGGTGATGGACTGGCCAAGCATATCTCCAGAAATAAATACTACTACTGAGCATCTGTGGGGCATCCTCAAAACAGAAGGTGGAGGAGCGCAAGCTCTCTAACATCCACCAGCTCCATGAGGTCATCGAGGAGTGGAAGAGGACTCCAGTGGCAACCTGTGAAACTCTGGTGAACTCCATGCCCAAGGGGGTTAAGGCAATGCTGGAAAATAATGGTGGCCACGCAAAATATTGACACTTTGGGCCTAATTTGGACATTTTCACTTAGGGGTGTACTCAATTTTGTTGCCAGCGGTTTAGAAATTAATGGCTGTGTTGAGTTATTTTGAGGGGACAGCAAATTTACACTGTTACACAAGCTGCAAACTTACCACTTTGCATTGTAGCAAAGTGTAATTTCTTCAGTGTTGTCACATGAAAAGGTATAATAAAATATTTACAAAAATGTGAGGGGTGTACTCACTTTTGGGAGATAGTGTGTGTTTGTAAAGAACAAAGAAATGATCGGTCTGTGTAAAATTATATATATTTTATCTCACCCTCTACTTAGGTAGTTTCCTTGAGGTAAGGTTTTTTGGTAAATGCAGGTACATTTAGTCAGGCATCCTGTTTGTTTTGATCTGTGTGGGCTGGGAGTGGCTCAGAGCAGCAGCTACGACTCAGACAGCATCACTCCACGTTTACCTCTTGCTTCTACAAGATTCTAGAAGAGGAGGGGAAGTGCGGAGGTGCAGTCCAGGGTGTTTCTGGGAGGCCTGACCAACTAGGATTGGGCAGGGGGCAGGCCTCCTTAAATATCCAAAGTCAGCCCCGTCTTTGAGGAAGCTCCCCAGTCTGGGGGGGGGGGGGGTTAGCTTGGGCCTGGGACTCGGGTGCAGGATGGATCCTTTCAAGAACACAGAGGATCTGAACAGGATGCACAGAGAGGAGTCAGAGGACAGCAGGAGCTAGTACTGCTGGGCAAGTCTTCAGGAGAGAGAGAGAGAACAGACTGCGAGCAAGAGATATGCTGGAGTAGTTAAGTGTGTATAGTTGTCCCAAACAATTGATATACAATCAACCAATTGTTCGTTCTACTGGGCATCCCATATATTCCTATCCCTATCCAAGTTCAAATCCCTATAAAACAAATCACATGGACTGTTCATGGTCTCAAAAGTGACTGGGAAGTAAATGCCGGGCTGGGCAGGGTGACAGGTGGGCCACTACACCCAGATGCTCCTACAGGGGGGGGGGGGGGGGGGTCACTGCTATATATTATATACATATACACACACAAGATATTATTACCAAAAGTATTGGGATGTCTGCCCTTACACACACATGAACTTTAATGGCATCCCAGTCTTATGCCCCGTACACACGGTCGGATTTTCCGACAGAAAATGTGTGATAGGACCTTGTTGTCGGAAGTTCCGACCGTGTGTGGGCTCCATCACACATTTTCCATCGGATTTTCCGACACACAAAGTTTGAGAGCGGGCTATAAAATCGGTTGTCGGAATTTCCGATTGTGTACACAAATCCGACGCACAAAGTGCCACGCATGCTCAGAATAAATAAAGAGATGAAAGCTATTGGCTACTGCCCTGTTTATAGTCCCGACCTACGTGTTTTACATCACCGCGTTCAGAATGATCGGATTTTCCGACAACTTTGTGTGACCGTGTGTATGCAAGACAAGTTTGAGCCAACATCCGTCTGAAAAAATCCTAGGATTTTGTTGTCGCAATGTCCGACCGTGTGTACGGGGCATTAGTCTGGAGGGTTCAATACTGAGTAGGCCCACCCTTTCCAGCTATAACAGCTTCAACTCTTCAAGGGAAAGCTGTCCACAAGGTTTAGGAGTGTGTCTATGGGATTGTTTGAACATTCTTCCAGAAGCACATTTGTGAGGTCAGGTACTGATTTTGGAAAGGAGGCCTGGCTCGCAGTCTGTGCTCTAATTGATCCCAAAGGTGTTCAATCGGATTGAGGTCAGGACTCTGTGTAGGCCAGTGAAGGTCCTTCATCCCAAACTTGCTCACACATGTCTTTATGGACCTTGCTTTGTGCAGTGGTCCAAATCAGAAGGGGGATTATGGTGTGGGGTTGTTTTTCAGGGGTTGATCTTGGCCCCTTGGTTCCAGTAAAGGGAACTCTTAAGGCGTTAGCATGCCTGCGCACCAGTGCACAAAGCAAGGTCCGTTGACATTAACCTGATAGAACACCTTTGGGATGAATTATAGTGCAGGTTGCGAGCCAGGCCTTCTCGTCCACATCAGTGCCTGACCTCACAAATGCGCTTCTGGAAGAATGGTCAAACATTCCCATAGACGCACTCCTAAACCTTATGGACAGAATTCCCAGAAGAGTTGCACCATAAGGAGGCACTTGAAGAAAAATTGGCTGCATGGTCAAGTCGCCAGAAGAAAGCCATTACTACGCGAATGCCACAAAGTATCCCACTTACAATACGCCAAACAGCACAGAGACAAGCCTCAAACCTTCTGGCACAAAGTAATTTGGAGTGATGAGACCAAAATTTTGCTTTTTGTCCACAACCATAAAACGCTTGATCTGGAGAGGAGTCAACAAGGCCTATGATGAAAAAGGTACACCATTCCTACTGTGAAACGAAGGTGGATCGCTGATGTTTTAGGGATGCGTGGGCTACAAAAAGGCACTGGAAATTTGGACAAAAATGATGGCAAGATGAATGGAGTTTTATCAAAAAAAAAAAAAAAATACTGGAGGAACATTTGCATTCATTGGCTAGGAAGCTGTGCATGGGACATACTTGGACATTCCAACATGACAATGATCAAAACACACAAGGCCAAGTTGACCTGTCATTAACTATAGCAAAAGTGAAGGTTCTGGAGTGGCCATCTCAGTCTTCTTACCTCAATATCATTGAGCCACTCTGGGGAGATCTCAAAACGTGCAGTTCATGCAAGACAGCCCAAGATATTACAGGAACTGAAGGTTTTTTGCCAAGAGGAATGGGCAGCTTTACCATCTGAGAAGATAAAGAGCCTCATCCGCAAAAGACTTCACCTGTCATTGACATTAAAGGGGGCAATACACGGTATTAAGAACTGGGGTGTGTAAACTTTTCATCAGGGTCATTTGGGTAGTTTCTGTTGCGATTTAAAGTGAGTAAACGCAGTTGCTTGATAATAAATGGCTTCAGTCAAACACTAACCATGAGTGAAAGAAAAGTTTTTGTGTTATCATTCATAGTCTCTGAAAAATGGCCAAGAAATCATAAATACTGCCATGTAAACTTATGAACACAACGAATTATATTATATATATAAAAAACACCACACACACAGTGCATCTGAAAAGTATTCACAGCCCTTCACTTTCCACATTTTACGTTACAGCCTTATTCCAAAATGGATTTGATTAATGCTTTTTCTCAAAATTGTAGACAATACTCCAAAACGACAACATGGAAAGTTTATTTTTTTTAACATTTGCAAAAATTTAACGAAAAAAAAACGCAGAAAAAAAAAAAAAAAAAAAAAATCACACGTACAGTATCTCACAAAAGTGAGTACACTTTGCTACAATGTATAGTGAGCGTATAGCTTGTATAATTGTTATTTTGTGGGGACAGCAAATTTTACAGTCATTAATGACTAAACCTCTGGCAACAAAAGTGAGTACACCCCTAAGTGAAAATGTTCAAATTGGGCCCAAAGTGTCAATATTTTGTGTGGCCACAATTATTTTCCAGCACTGCCTTAACCCTCTTGGGCATGGAGTTCACCATAGCTTCACAGGTTGCCACTAGACTCCTCTTTCACTCCTCCATGACGACATCACGGAGCTGGTGGATGTTAGAGACCTTGCACTCCTCCACCTTGTGTTTGAGGATTCCCCGCAGATGCTAAATAGGGTTTAGGTCTGGAGACATGCTTGGCCAGTCCATCACCTTTACCCTTCAGCTTCTTTAGCAAGGCTGTGGTTGTGTTGGAGGTATGTTTGGGGTCATTCTGTTGGAATATTGCCCTGCAGCCCAGTCTCCAAGGGGAGGTGATCAAGCTCTGCTTCAGTATGTCACAGTACATGTTGGCATGCATGGTTTCCTCAATGAACTGTAGCTCCCCAGTGTCGGTGGCACTCATGTAGCCCCAGACCATGACCTTCCCACCGCCATGCTTGACTGTAGGCAAGACACACTTGCCTTTGTACTCCTCACCTTGTTGCCGCCACACACACTTGACACCATCTGAACCAAATACGTTTATCTTGGTCTCATCAGACCACAGTACATGGTTTCAGTAATCCATGTCCCTAGTCAGCTTGTCTTCAGCAAACTGTTTGCAGGCTTTGTGCATAATCTTTAGAAGAGGCTTCCTTCTGGGACGACAGCCATGCAGACCAATTTGATGCAGCATGGGGCATATGGTCTGAGAACTAACAGGCTGACCCCCCCCCCCCCCCCCACCTCTGCAGCAATGCTTGCAGCACTCATACGTCGATGCTTGCAGCTCAATTTCAGGGTCTTGGCAATCTTATTGCCTAGGCCATCTATATGTATAGCAACAATTCTTTTTTTCAGATCTTCAGAGTTCTTTGCCAAGAGGTGCCATGTTGAACTTCCAGTGACCAGTATGAGAGTGAAAGCAATAACACCAAATTTAACACACCTGCTCCCCATTCACACCTGAGACCTTGTAAAAATAATGAGTCACATGACACCGGAGAGGGAAAATGGCCAATTAGGCCCCAATTTTAACATTTTCACTTAGGGGTGTACTCACTTTTGTTGAAAGCGGTTTAGACAATAATGGCTGTGTTTTGAGTTATTTTGGAGGGGACAGCAAATTTACACTGTTATACAAGCTGTACACTCACTACTTTACATTGTAGCTAAGCGTCATTTCTTCAGTGTTGTCACATGAAAAGATAGAATAAAATGTTTACAAAAATGTGAGGGGTGTACTCACTTTTGTGAGATACTGTACATAAGTATTTATAGCCTTTCCTTAATACTTTGTCGAAGCACCTTTGGCGCCAATTACAGACTCAAGTTTTTGTAAGTATGATGCTACAAGTTTGGCACACCTATGGGCAGTTTCTCCCATTATTCTTCACAGGACCTCTCAAGCTTCAATAGGTTGGATGGGGAGCGTCGGTGCACAGCCATTTTCAGATCTCTCCAGAGATGCTCAATTGGGTTCAAGTCTGGGCCACTCAAGGACATTCAGAGTTGTCCCGTAGCCACCTCTTTTGTTATCTAGGCTGTGTGCTTAGGGTTTTTGCCCTGTCGGAAGATGAACATTTCGCCATAGTCTGAGGTCCAGCACGCTCTGGAGCAGATTTTCATCGGGGCTGTCGCTGTACATTGCTGCATTATTCTTTCCTTCAATCCCGACTAGTCTCCCAGCTCCCGTCGCTGAAAAACATCTCAACAGCATGATGCCACCACCATGCTTCACTGTAGGAATGGTATTGGCCAGATGACGAGTGGTGCCTGGTTTCCTCCAAAAAGGACGCTTACCATTCAGGCCAAAGAGTTTAATCTTTGTTTCAACAGACCAGAGAAATTTTGTTTCCCATGGAAATCCCTTTTGGAAAACTCTAGGTGGACTGTCATGTGCCTTTTACTTTTACTGAGGAGTGGTTTTCATCTGAAAACTCTGACAGGCCTGATTGGTGGAGTGCTGCAGAGATGGTTGTTGCCCTTCTCTCTTGATTGCTCAGTTTGGCCGGACGGCCTGCTCTAGGATAAGTCCTGGCGATTATAAACGTCTTCCATTCATGAATGATAGAGGCTGCTGTGCTCATTGGGACCTTTAACCACTTGCCTACTGGACACTTTCACCCCCTTCCTGCCCAGGCAAATTTTCAGCTTTCAGCGCTCTCACACTTTGAATGACAATTGAGCGGTCATGCAACACTATACCCCAATTACATTTTTATCATTTTTTTCACACAAATGGAGCCTTCTTTTGGTGGTATTTAATCACTGCTGGGTTTTTTTATTTTTTTACAGAAAAAAAGACCAAACATTTAAAAAAAAAATTACCAAATAAAAATACAAAAAACAAATTGTTCTCCTTCATTGATGTGCGCTGATGAGGTGGCACCAATATGCTGTACTGATGAGCAGCACTGACTGGCATCACTAATGGGCATGGATTGGTGTCACTGGTGGGCACAGCTGGGGCTTTACTGTAATAAGGGCACTGATAATCAGTGCCCCGATTACCTTTCCTGGTTTCCCCTGCGAGGAGATGCCGCGGATCGACCCTCCTCGCCACACAGTCAGTACGAGGCAAGATGATAAATGGCACATCCGTATTTGCATGTGACTGGCTGTGATTGGACACAGCCGATGACATGGTTAAAGAGCTGCAGCTCTTTACTGAGATCGGGATCACGCATGTCCTAGGAACACAGCGCAGCCGAATGAGAGTCGCACCGCTCCTCAGTCATTTGACGGTGGGCAGGCGACAAGTGGTTAATGCTGCAGACATTTTTCTGTACCCTTCCCCAGATCTGTGCCTCAAAACAATATTGTCTCAGAGTTCTATAGACAATTCCATGGACTTCATGGCTTGGTTTGTGTTCTGCAATGCACTGTTAACTGTGGGACCTTATATAGACAAGTGTGTGCCTTTTCATATCAAATGAATTTAACACAGGTGGACTCCAAGTTGTATAAACATCTCAAGGATGATCTGAAAAGTAAGATTTTAATCAATATCTCAATGAACACAAGAACAATTTCCAAAATGTTGACAAACCTGTCTCTTATAGAACATTTGTTTAGCGCATTACATGAAAGGAAGGTTGATAACGTAAAAAAGCTTTGGTTTTACTCAAATTAGTTGATGCAAAAAATGAATACACCCTAAAACAAAAACTACTACATCTAGTATTTTGTATGACAGTACCAAGTCTTCTAGACACGGAATAAACAAGTTTTCCATTCTTCGAGAATGACCTCTTTTAGAGCCTGGATGGAGAGTGATGCTCCGCTTTTCTCTTCAGAATTCCCCATAGGTGTTCGATTGGGCTCAGATCAGGAGACATAGTTGGCCACTGAATCACCTTCACCCAGTTTCTTCTTCAGAAATGCAACAATGGCCTTAGATGTGTGTTTTGAAACATTGGGGTTTATTTACTAAAGCTAGAGAGGGCAAAAGTAGTCACAATTCAGCAGTGAAACCAATCAGCTTCCAGGTTTTTTTGCTAAAGCTTAAACAAGCTGAGGTTAGAAACTGATTGGTATCTCTGCAGAAGTGTGACTACTTTTGCCTTCTCTAGCTTTAGTAAATAAACCCCATTGTCATGTTGGAAAAGTTCAAAACAACCAAGGGCACGGAGTGAGGGTAGCATCTTCTCTTTCAAATATAGAGCAGAACATCTGTGAATTCATGATGCCATCAGTGAACTGCAGATACCCTACACCAGCAACACCCATGCAGCCCCACAGGAAGACGACACTACCACCACGTTTCACTGTAGGCACCATTTTTCTTTGTACTCGTCCCATTTGCAGCGCCATACAGTTTTGAAGCCATCGGTTACAAAAACATTTATCTTGGTCTCATCACTCCAGAGTCCCAGGAGTCATCTTTTTCAGCATGGGCCCCTGCATATTCTAGGTGGGCTTTTTTGTGCATGGGCTTTAGGAGAGGCGACAACACCCATTAATGCCCTATTGTGTCAGGAAGCAATAACCCCAGTTTGGCTTTCTACTTCTTTAGCCAACTGCAGTGAACTTGCATGGCGATTATTCTTCAACCCTTCTCATCAGAAGACACTCCTGTCAAGGTGTTAACTTCCGTGGATGGCCTGGATGTCTGCGAGATGGTTGCAGTCCCATCTTTGTTAAATTTCTGTATCACTTTTGCTACAGTATTCTGACTGATCTTGTAGCTTTCACCTTTCAAGTGTAAAGAAAATTTCTCTCAGGCCTTGTGACATTTCTCTTCCATGTGGTGCCACTCGTGACAGCACGAAATGGGATGGGTTTTTCTTTATCAAGTAACGCCCTTTTATAATCAACTGTCTGCTGGACACCTGTTTAATGAATAATTAGACTCCCCTGTAGTTGAATGCAGTTGAATTAGGGTTTTGTGGTCTAAAATTTAGCTTTGCTAAGACTTTCATTGGGGTGTATTCATTTTTGCAACATGGTTTTGAATAAATTTGTTAGGAGTAAAACTTTTTGTGTTCATGGTTGCAATCAATGACCAGCATTTGTGGGAGTATTTTGTAGTATAGCATCCCATAGAAAATATTGATTCTGAAAAGAAAGTAAAAGGTTTTCGGACAAATATGTTGGGTGTACTCATTTATGCTGAGAAACACACACCACAAAAATTTTCACAAAGTCTGCTCCCTCAGTTTCTATGATGGCAATCTGCATAAACTCCAGAATGTTATTACTCTATGCATATACTCTGTTATTAGAGTGATCAGATGAATCGCAACGTCCCTCTTTGCCATAAAAATGAACTTGGAGGAGTTTTGCCCCCCCAGCAAAAAATAAAAAAATAAACGTCAGCAGCTACACATACTGTAGCTGTTGACTTAATATTAGGGGCGTTGAAAATGATCGATGCATCACGATTATACCCTTCCTGATTCGGCATCTATGCGGTATCTAGCATAATCGATTATGCATGACGTCATTCCAGCTCCCCCCCCCCCCCGCACAGCAGTGTCTATGCTGGAATGACAAGCCGCCGGCCAGTTGGCTGCGCCTGGAACTGCTCCCTCCTCAATGGACAATGTAGCCTCAGTGCTGCCCCCACCCATGCTCTCCCCCTCCTCTGGGATTTAAAGCTCTGGACAGCAACACTGTTCATCTCCCGATGGGCGGGCACCGAGACCGCACAGAGCTGAGACACACAGAGATCACTGCAGCTGTGTTAACATCCATAGGATGAGGCATAGAGTCGGCTTCAGGAAACAAGCTGCGAGGAGAGGGGGGTGGGTAGGAGTGCTCCGGAGGTGAGAGATCAGCCTGTCATGCTTGATATATGTGCGGGGTGAGTGTATAGAAGTGGCAAAACCCCCACCTGCTGCACCTATCCAGTGTGTGTGTGTAACGTGTGTCTAACACATTGGGGGTTGAACAAACTTTTTTTATTGTCGAATTTCTTCCTGTGATTTCCCTATCATCTCTTCCCTCTGGAACCATCTACTGATCTGCAAGCAGTATATTTCTTGTTGATTGGAATGTCTTCCTTTTTTTATTTTTGCGGTGATGTTGACCTGTTTACTATCCAAGTTTCTGCCAAAAGACTCAATGGATTTGTTAAAGTGATACTAAAGAGTATTATTTTTTTTTACAATAAAAAAGATATCATACTTACCTGCTGATCTCCTGTATCATGTCCACAGTCTGACCATCTTCTGTATCACGCCCGCAGTCTCTGGCCATCTCCTGTAGTATGCCCGCAGTCTCTGACCATCTCCTGTAGTATGCCCGCAGTCTCTGACCATCTCCTGTTGTATGTCCGCAGTCTCTCTGACCATCTCCTGTAGCGTGTCCAGTCTCTGATCATCTCCTGTAGCATTTACGCAGTCTCTGACCATCTCCTGTACTAGGTCTGCACTCTCTGACCATCTCCTGTATTATGTCTGCAGTCTCTGATCATCTCCTGTACTATGTCTGCAGTCAGAGACTCCCACCTGAGCTGCAGCTCCTCCAGAGTTACCATGGGCGTCTTGGCCACTTCTCTGATTAAGGCTCTCCTTGCCTGGCCTGTCAATTTAGGTGGACGGCCATGTAGTGGTAGGTTTGCAGTTGTGCCATACTCTTTCTATTTTCAGATGATGGATTGAACAGTGCTCCATGAGACGGTCAAAGCTTGGGATATTTATTTTTTATAACCTAACCCTGGTTTAAACTTCTCCACAACTTTATCCTTGACCTGTATGGTGTGTTCCTTTGCCTTCAAGATGCGGTCTGTTCACAAAGTTTCTCTAAAAAAAAACCTCTGAGGGCTTTGCAGAACAGCTGTATTTTTACTGAGATTAAATTACACACAGGTGGACTCAATCTACTAATTAGGCGACTTCTGAAAGGCAATAGGTTCCACTAGATTTTAGTTAGGTGTATCAGAGTAACGGGGGCTGAATACGAATGCACACCACACTTCAGATGTTTACAAAAAAAAAAATAATAATAATAATTTGAATACCATTTTTAATTTTCCTTCCACTTCACAATTATGTGTCACTTTATGTTGGTCCATCACATAAAATCCCAATAAAATTGATTTACGTTTTTTGGGTTACAACATGACAAAATGTGGAAAATGTCAAGGGGTATGAATACTTTTGAAAATACATACTACATACACACATATATACACATATATACACACACACACACACACACACACACACACATCATCCAGAAAGTATAGCGCTTCACATTTTGTGATGTTACAGTCTTTCACACGATCGGACCGTTCAGGCCCGCCTGTCAGTTTTGACCGCGGACCTGAACGGGCGCTCCATGTTAGCCTATGGAGCAAAGGATGTCAGCGGAGACATGTGCGCTGACATCCAACCCGGTCCGATGAAAGCAGATGGATGGCCCTACGTCCAGATCCGTCGCTGGCGGGGACATGCTGTCCGTTTTCATCCGATCTCTCCATAGGCAGCAGCGGCACCTGACAAGCCCCTCCCCGCTCAGTGAGCAGAGAGGGACCTGTCATCCGCCGGCTTAGTGGAGATCAGCAGAGAGATCTCCCGCTGAGCCGGCGGACCGAGGCGGGCTCCGTGGAAACGGAGTCCGCCTCATGTGAATGAGGCCTTAATCTAAGATGGATTAAAATCATTATTTTGTTCAAAAATCTTACAAACAATACCACATAATGACAATGTGAAGCTTGTTTAAAATCTTTGCAAATTTATATTAAAAAAATATATCTATAATATCACATGTACAGAAGTATTCACAGCCTTTTCCATGACACTCAAAATTTAGCTCAGGTGCATCCTGTTGTCACTGTTCATCCTTGTTATATATGTGGGCGACACAGTGGTGTAGTGGGTAGCACTCTCGCCTAGCAGTAAGAAGGGTCTCTGGTTCGAATCCCAACCACGACACTACCTGCCTGGAGTTTGCATGTTCTCCCTGTGCCTGCGTGGGTTTCCTACGGGTAGTCCAGTTTCCTCCCACACCCCAAAGACATGCTGGTAGGTTAATTGGATCCTGTCTAAAATTGTCCCTAGTATGTATGAATGTGAGTTAGGGACCTTAGATTATAAGCTCCTTGAGGGTAGGGACTGATGTGAATGTACAATGTATATGTAAAGTGCTGCGTAAATTGACGGCGCTATACAAGTACCTAAAATAAATAAAAAAATAAAATATATATTTGATATATAACAAAGTATTGAGCTGAACTTTTGATATTGACAAAATACTTGTTTTCCACCATAATTTGCAAATAAATTCTTTCAAAAATCAGACAATGTGATTGTCTGGATTTGTTTCCACATTTTGTCTCTCATAGTTGAGGTATACCTATGATGACAATTACAGGCCTCTCTCATCTTAAGTGGGAGAACTTGCACAATTGGTGTCTGACTAAATACTTTTGCCCCACTGTACGTGGTTTTTTGTTAAATTGTAATAAATTTGCAAAGATTTCAAAAAACAAACCTTTTTCACGTGGTCATTTGTAGAATTTTAAGGAAAATGTATTTAATACATTTGGAATAAGACACATAACACAATGTGGAAAAAGTGCAGCGCTGTAAATACTTTCCGGATGCTGTGTGTGTGTGTGTCAATTCATAAAGTGAAACTCCCATTATATACTGTAGATTTATTACACACGCAGTAATATATTTCAAACATTTCTTTTAATTTTTTATAATCATGGCTTACTGCTAGTGAAAACCCAAACTTCAGTATCTCAGAAAAGTTAGAATATTACATAAGACCAATAAAAATAAAAAAAGGCTTTTTAACCACTTGCCGACCGTAGGACGTCCATGGACGTCCTGGGTTTGTGGGGGTATATCTGAATGATGCCTGCAACTAGAGACATCATTCAGATATTGCCGTTTTCAGCCGGCGATTCCCTACACCATAAGAACGATCATAGCGGCGGGTCAGCCGCTTGATCTTTCTTACGGGCAGCGGGAGGGCACGCCCCCCCCTCCCGCCGGTGCTTCCTCCGACTCACCTCTGTGAATCGGAGAGCAGATCCGCCGGCCCCGGATGTCGATCATAGAGATTTCCGGCGGACGAGATGATCGCCGGAGTCTCTATGATCGTTCGGAGGCCGGGCGCGATGTTATGACGTCACGCCCGGCCTCTGCATTCAAAAAAATGGCGCCGCTTCGGCTGGGAAGCGGTGATCGTTTTATTTTTTATTTCAGGCTTCCCAGCCTAGTGGTGAGATGTGGGGTCTTATTGACCCCATATCTCACTGTAAAGAGAACCTGTCATGCCATATTCCTATTACAAGGGATGTTTACATTCCTTGTAATAGGAATAAAAGTGATCAATTTTTTTTTTTTTTTTTTTTTTTTAAGTGTCAAATTAAAATTTTTTTAAGTAAAATTAACAATTAAAAAAAAATAATTTTTTTTTAAGTGCCCCTGTCCCCGTGTGCTCGCACGCAGAAGCGAACGCATACGTAAGTTCCGCCCACATATGAAAACGGTGTTGAAACCACAGATGTGAGTTGTCGCCGCGAACGTTAGAGTGAGAGCAATAAATCTAGCCCTAGACCTCCTCCGTAACTCAAAACATGTAAGCAGTAAAAATTTTTAAAGCATCGCCTATGGGGATTTTTAAGTACCGAAGTTTGGCGCCATTCCACGAGCGTGTGCAGTTTTGAAGCGTGACATATTAGGTTTCTATTTACTCAGCGCAACTTCATCTTTCACATTATGTAAAAAAATTGGGCTAACTTTACTGTTTTGTTTTTTTTTTTTAAAGCATGAAACTGTTTTTTTTTCCAAAAAAAAGTGTTTGAAAAATTGCTGCGCAAATACCGTGCGAGTTAAAAAGTTGCAATGACCGCCATTGTATCCTCTAGGGTCTCTGCTAAAAAAAAACATATATAATGTTTGGGGGTTCTATGTAATTTATCTAGCAAAAAAAATTATGATTTTTACATGTAGGAGCAAAGTGTCAAAATTGGCCGGGTTGGTAAGTTGTCAATACAGAAAACCAACACCAGCAGACGGCATGGCTCCCCAAATCACTGACTGTGAAAACTTCACACTGGACCTCATACAACTCTGAATTCTATGCCTCTCCACTCTTCCTCCAGACTCTGGGACCTTGATTTCCAAATGAAATGCAAAAGGACTTTGGATCACTAAGCAACAGTCCAGTCCTTTTTCGCCTTAGCCCAGGTAAGATGCTTCTGACATGGTCTCTGGTTCAGGAATGGCTTGACACAAGGAATGCGACAGTTGTAGCCCATGTCCTAGATACATCTGTGTGTTTTGGCTTTTGAAGTACTAACACCAGCCATAGTCCACTTCTTGTAAATCTTCTACAAATTCTTGAATGGCCTTGGCTTCACAATCCTCTCAAGGCTGCAGTTATCCCTGTTGCTTGTGCACCTTTTTCTACCACTTTTTCCTTCCACTCAACTTCCCTTTAATATGCTTGGATACAGCACTCTGCAACAGCCAGCTTCTTTAGCAATGACCTTTTGTGACTTGCCCTCCTTGTGGAGGGAGTCAATGACAGTTTTCTGGACAACAGTCAAGTCAGCAGTCTTTAACCACGATTGTGTAACCTACTAAACCAGACTGAGAGACAGTTTAAAGGCTCAGGAAACCTTTACAGGTGTTTTGAGGTAATTAGCTGATTAGAGTGTGACACCATGACTCTACAACAGGGGTCTGCAACCTATGGCTCACAAGCCACATCCGGGCAGCCACCGCTAAATGTCAAGCCTGTCAGTCCACGTGATGAATTCAAGTGCACCCAGCCCGCAGACATTTTAATCCTGGTCGGCTTTCTTGGGATAACACCCGATGCAGCCAAGAAGCTGCTTGGCTGTTATCCCAAGCAGCAGGAGGGGACGTTTCTTTTCCCCTTCTCTGGCCAGCAAGTCTACTGGCTGGAGACCCGAACGAAGTCGGAATCTGCTTAGATCGGGTAACCCGGAAGCGATGTCATGACATCACTTCCGGTTTACAAAAGACTTGAAAGCGTCAAATTAAAAAAAAATGACAGCATTTAAAACAGCCAAACTTGGTGTTTTGAATGCTTAAGTGCAAAGGAGAGATTTGGGGTCTTATAGACTCCAGATCCCTCCCATAAAGAGTACCTGTCACCGCCTGTCAAAAGGGATGTTTACATTCCTTCTGACAGCAATAAAAGTGACCAGAAAAAAAAAAAAGGGAAGAAGGACAGCGTAAAAACAGAAACAAAAAAACAAAACAAAAACACAAATATAACGTTTACATAAGTCACGACCGCATATGTAACAGTGTTCAAACCACACATGTGAAGTATCACCGCGATAGTTAGTGCGAGAGCAATAATTCTACCACAAGACCTCCTTTGTAACTCCAAACTGGTAACCTGTAGAGTCACCTATGGAGATTTTTAAGTACCGTAGTCTGTCACTATTCCACGAGTGTGCACAATTTTAAAACATAACATGGGGGGTGGGGGGGAGCTGTGTGATGTAAAGGGGTCCAGAGGTAAGGGGGCTGTGTAATGTAAAGGGGTCCATATTATTATGGTCCTTTATTAGCAATTGAATGTGGCCCTCTATGCATTCACATACATTGAATCCTGCCTTTAAGTGGAAAAAGGTTGCAGACTATCCGATCCTGTCCGTGAAATCCAGACGAATGGTGACCCCATTTTCCATCCGTACATAGTTACATAGTAGGCGAGCTTAAAAAAAAAAAAAGACACAAGTCCAACCTATGTGTGTGATTATGTCAGTATTACATTGTATATCCCTGTATGTTGCGGTCATTCAGGTGCTTATTTAATTGTTTTTTGAAACTATCACTGAGACCACCGCCTGTGGAAGGGAATTACACATCCTTGCTGCTCTTACAGTAAAGAACCCTCTACATGGTTTAAGCTTAACCACTTAAGGACCGAGCCCCTTTCTGAGATTTGTGGTTTACAAGTTAAAAAACTGTTTGTTTTTTTTTACTAGAAAATTACTTAGAACCCCCAAACATATTTTTTTTTCTCTAACACCCTGGAGAATAAAATGGTGGACGCTGTAATACTTTCTCACACCGTATTTACGCAGCGGTCCTACAAGCGCAATTTTTTTTTAAAAGAACACCTTTTTAAAAAAAATAAGACAACAGTAAAGTTAGCCCATTTTTTTATATAGATTGTAAAAGATAATGTTATGCAGAGTAAATGTCACGCTTCAAAATTGTGCCCGCTTGTGGAGTGGCGACAAACTTACCTTTAAAAATCTCCATAGGCGACGTTTCAAAAATTCTACAGGTTGGATGCTTTGAGTTACAGAGGAAGTCTAGGGCTAGAATTATTGCTCTCGCTCTACTGATCGCGGCGATACCTCACATGCGTGGTTTGAACACAGTTTTCATACGCGGGCGCTACTCACATATGCGTTTGCTTCTGCGCGCGAGCTTGTTGGGACGGGTGGCGTTTAAAAAAATTTTTTTATTATTTATTTTACCTTTTATTTTTAAACTGTTCTTAGAAAAAAAAAAAATTGTCACTTCACTTTTTTTCCTATTACAAGGAATGTAAACGTCCCTTGTAATAGAAAAAAAAAAAAAAAGCATGACAGGACCTCTTAAATATGAGATCTGGGGTCAAAAAGACCTCAGATCTCATACTTACACTAACATACAAAAAAAATAAAATAAAAAAATTGTCAATTAAAAAAAAAATGGCCCTTTAAGAGCTGTGGGCGGAAGTGACGTTTTGACATCGCCTCCGCCCTGCATTGTTATGGAGACGGTTGGAGGCCATCTTCCCCTCACTCGTCTCCATACCTAACAGGAGACAGGACGCGATCGCCTCCGCTGACGGCTCCAGTAAGCGGCGGAGGGCCCCCTCTCCAGCCGCCGATAAAAGTGATCTTGCGGCGAATCCGCCGCAGAGACCACTTTTATCCTGTAGCGGATCGTCACGCTGAAGAAGAGGATACCGGGGTTATGGCAGCTAGCTGCTGCCATAACAACGATATCCTCCTTCAAACAGCCGACGTAAAACTGCGGTGGGTGGTCCGTATTTTAATGAGTGGCCACAAGTCTTGTTAAACTCTTCTACGAAAAAGTTTTATCCCTATTGTGGGGTCACCAGTATGGTATTTATAAATTGAAATCATATTCTCTGGAGAAGAGACGCTTGAGAGGGGATAAGTTTAGTGTTCGCAACCTTTCTTCATAACTAATGTCCTCCAGACCCCTTATTAGCTTTGTTGCCCTTCTTTGTACTCGCTCCATTTCCAGTACATCCTTCCTGAGGACTGGTGCTCAGAACTGGACAGCATACTCCAGGTGCGGCCGGACCAGAGTATTGTAGAGTGGAGAATTATCGCTTTATCCCTGGAATTAATCCCTTTTTTAATGCATGCCAATATTCTGTTTGCTTTGTTAGCAGCAGCTTGGCATTGCATGCCATTCCTGAGTCCATCATCTACTAGGACCCCCAGGGGTTCTCCCCTAGTGTATAGATTGCATTTATATTTTTGCCACCCAAATGCATTATTTTAGGACGGATTGGATGAAAACAGACAGGCGGTCCGTTTTCATCCGATCTCCCCATAGAGAATGGGACTCTGACAGCTCTATCTCAGCACAGTGAGCGGAGATGGACCTGCCATCCACTGAGCAAAGCAGGCCGCCCGTGTGAAAGGATCCTTATGGGTTTTCACTAGCTACAAGCCATAATCAAAATTAAAAAAGGTTTTAAAAAAGAATTTTATTAAATTAAAAAGAAATATTTGAAAATACCTGTATATATTACTGTGTGTGTAATGAATCTATATAATATACCGTATATACTCGAGTACAAGTCGAATTTTTCAGCCCTTTTTTTTGGGCTGAAAGTGTCCCTTCGACTTATACTCGAGTCCCTGCCGTCTGTCTGCATGATCAGCGTGTCATGCAGGCAGACGGCGGCCGGCGTGTAATGATACTGTTCGCCGGCTATTGCAGCTTTCAAAAGCCGCGCCTCCTGCTCATCTGTGATAGGCTGTACACTGACAGCTGTTCAGCCTATCACGGACATTCTCTCATCCTCGTCCATGGTATGAGAATGAGAGAATGTCCGTGATAGGCAGTCAGCGGTCAGCCTATCACAGACGAGGAGGAGGCGCGGCTTTTGAACTGTGGAATGGCCGCCGAACACTATCATCACACGCCGGCCGCCGTTTGAGGATGGAGATCGCCACAGGGAGGCTGCACAGGACACAGGTAGGCTGCACATGCACACAGGGACACAGGACACAGGTAGGCTGCACATGCACACAGGACATGTACAGGACACAGGACATGTACAGGACACACACACACGTACAGGACACACACACAGGGTACAGGTAGGCTGCACAGGACACAGGGAGGCATGCAGCTGCAGATGGGCATTGTTGACCCTCTGCCATTTCTCACCCTCAACTTACACTCGGGTCAATAAATTTTTCCCAGTTTTTTGTGGTAAATTAGGGGCCTCGACTTATACTCGGGACGACTTATACTCGAGTATATACGGTATAAGTATTGGGACACCTGCCTTTACATGCACATGAACTTTAATGGCATCTTAGACCGTAGGGTTCAGTATTGAGTTGACCCACCCTTTGCAGCTATAACAGCTTCAACTCTTAGGAAGGCTGTCCACAAGGTTTAGGAGTGTGTCTATAGGAAGGTTTGACCATTCTTCCAGAAGCGCATTTGTGAGGTCAGGCACTGATGTAGACAAGAAAGCCTGGCTCGCAGTCTCTGCTCCAATTCATCCCAAAGGTGTTCCATTGGGTTGAGGTCCGGATCCTGTGCAGGCCAGTCAAGTTTCTCCACCCCAAACTAGCTATAAGAATCAGTATTCTTTATGGACCTTGCCTTGTGCACTGGTCTAAAGCATTTGGGGGGGGGATAATGGTGTGGCGTTGATTTTCAGAGGTTGAGCTTCGCCCCTTAGTTCCAGAAGCTCTTAAGGCGTCAGCACACCAAGATGATTTGCACAATTTCATGCTTCCAACCTTGTGGGAACACTTTGGGAATGGCCGCTTCCTGTTCCAACACGACTGCACACCAGTGAATAAACAAGGTCCATAAAGACATGGATGAGCGAGTTTGGGGTGGAGGAACTTGACTGGCCTGCACAGAGTCCTGACCTCAACCCAATAGAACACCTTGAGGATGAAGTACAGAGCCAGGCCTTCTCATTAGTTCCCGATAGGTTTGTCCTGAAACCATTTTTAAGACTGAGTACAAGTACCAATACTTTTTCTCAAGTTCTCACCGATGCTTTTTTTTTTTTTAATGTCATGTGACAGTTTTCAAAGCACAATACAGATTAGGTGGCACTGTTTAAGCAGCACTGATGAGCACTGATAGGATTAGGTGGCATTCATATGCAGCACTGATGGCTGATGATGATGGCTGGCACTGACAGGCGGCACTAACAGGTGACATTTATTGGCACTAATGGGCAGGCACTGAAATGCCATGAGAGTAAAGGCTGACTGCAACGCCCATCTTAGCACTCCTTGCACTCGGCCATCTTGTTACACCCAGCCCATATAGTTCAGGCAGGGTGTAACAAGATGTCCGCTGCTGGATTACTACAGCCGAGTGCAGGGTGTACCAAGATGCGCGCCACACACAAATAGAGCTTTCTTTTTGCGGCATTTGATCACCTCTGCATTTTTTATTTTTTGCGCTATAAAAAGAAAAAAAAAAAAAAAATCTTAATTTCTTCATCAATTTAGGTCAATATGTATTCTGCTACATATTGTTGGTAAACAAAATCCCAATAAGTGTATATTGATTGGTTTGCACAAAAGTTATAGCGTCTACAAACTATGGTATATTTTTGTGGAATTTATTTTTTTCTACTAGGAATGGTGACGATTAGCCATTTTTAGCAGGACTGGGACATTGCGGGGGAGAAAATCGGACACCTGACACTTTTTGGGGACCAGTGACATTATTCCACTGATCATTGCTAAAAAAAAAAAAAAAAAAAAAAATAATAACAATAATGCACTGTTACTGTACTGACACTGGCGGTTAAGTGTGTCCCTAGGGTGTGCTTTTTTAACTGTGGAGGATGTGCTTTGACTTAAGAAAAACAAAGATCTGTGTTTCTGCTTAGCTATAACACAAGATCTCCATTTCCCCACCCTGGCAGAACGGCAATCTGCCTTGTTTACAAACACACTAACACACAGGTACGGTATTTTGCGCTTAAGGGCTGCCCTGCCGCAGTATACTATATGTACATGGGGCTGTCCTTAAGCCGTTAAATTATTATTATTTGTTTTTTTAAAGGGCTTAAACAATTAAAAAAAAAAAACCCTGAACAATCACTTTAACAACACATCATACTTATCTCCAATGTGCAGTTTGTTTTGCACAGAGTGGCCCCAAACACCGATTTCTGGGGTCCCTCGGCGGCTCCTCCTCTTATCTGATAATCCACTGGGAGAAGTGCTCTTGAGGGGGGGTGGGGGTTACCTTGCAGGCGTGCTAGAGTTCAGCATTTGCTTCCATAGACACGAATGCCGGACTTGGCCCCACCCCCACATCATTGGATTTGATTGGCAGCAGCGGGAGCCAATGGCTGCGCTGCTATCAAACTATCCAATCAAGAGCTGAGAATCCTGGGCAAAGGAAGAGCGCATCCACTCCAGGTGAAATGCCAGGGCTCAGGTAGGTAAAAACGGGGGGGGGGGGGGGGGGGGGGGGTTGGACACATGACATGACCTTCATTAAAAGTGAATACAGTGTTCAGATTGGCCGATTATCCCCTTCAGCAATGAGAATATAAATAAAGCAGTGCAAGGTATTTGTAGCAGCACACAAGTCCATCCAGTTTAACACAAAGAAAAAGCGTGTGCACGCACACACACACTTAAATAGCCACAGTTGATCTAGAGGAAGACAAAAAAACTCCAATAAAGCATGATCCAATTTGCTCCAGGAAAATAAATAAATATATAGGACTTCTCCTCCTCTCAAATCAGATATTCCCAGAATCAACTTTACCTATAAAAGAGTTAGTATCCAGTTGTATTTTGTGCATTAAGGGAAAAATCCAGGTCTTCTTTAAAACAAACTACTGTCTAAAACAAACTAGACAGTCTATTGACTGGAATGGTACCAGCTGATTGGAGAAAAGCCAATGTAGCACCAATATTTAAAAAGGGCCCAAAAAACATCCCTGGGAATTACAGACCAGTTAGCCTAACATCAATAGTATGTAAACTCTTAGAGGGGATGATAAGGGACTATATATAAGATTTTAGTAATAAGAACGATATCATTAGCAGTAATCAGCATGGATTCATGAAGAATCGTTCTTGCCAAACCAATCTATTAACCTTCTATGAGGAGGTGAGTTGCCATCTAGATAAAGGAAGGCCCGTAGACGTGGTGCATCTGGATTTTGCAAAAGCATTTGACACAGTTCCCCATAAACGTTTACTGTACAAAATAAGGTCCGTTGGCATGGACCATAGGGTGAGTACATGGATTGAAAACTGGCTACAAGGGCGTGTTCAGAGGGTGGTGATAAATGGGGAGTACTCAGAATGGTCAGGGGTGGGTAGTGGGATTCCCCAGGGTTCTGTGCTGGGACCAATCCTATTTTAATTTGTTTATAAACGACCTGGAGGATGGGATAAACAGTTCAATCTCTGCATTTGCAGACAATGCTAAGCAGGGCAAGAACTTCTCCGCAGGATGTGGAAACCTTGCAAAAAGACCTGAACAAATTAATGGGGTGGGCGACTACATGGCAAATGAGGTTCAATGTAGAAAAATGTAAAATAATGCATTTGGGTGGCAAAAATATGAATGCAATCTATACACTGGGGGGAGAACCTCTGGGGGAATCTAGGATGGAAAAGGACCTGGGGGTCCTAGTAGATGATAGGCTCAGCAATGGCATGCAATGCCAAGCTGCTGCTAATAAAGCAAACAGAATATTGGCATGCATTAAAAGGGGGATCAACTCCAGAGATAAAACGATAATTCTCCCGCTCTACAAGACTCTGGTCCGGCCGCACCTGGAGTATGCTGTCCAGTTCTGGGCACCAGTGCTCAGGAAGGATGTACTGAAAATGGAGCGAGTACAAAGAAGGGCAGCAAAGCTAATAAAGGGTCTGGAGGATCTTAGTTATGAGGAAAGGCTGCGAGCACTGAACTTATTCTCTCTGGAGAAGAGACGCTTGAGAGGGGATATGATTTCAATTTACAAATACTGTACTGGTGACTAGAGGTCGACCGATATATCGGCCGATATTTGGCGTTATTTACTTAATCGGCATTGGCCGATTGTGCTGATAAAAAAGGCCGATTGTAACTTCAGCCGTGACTTGCAAATGACTTCTGTAATAGAAGTTAATGGAAGTTGCCCTAAGTTATCTGTGAAGTTTTCTTCTCTCCTCCTCTGGGCAGCCAAGTCTGATAAGAAGATACATTTGTATCTTTCAGGTTCTTTTTATCAATAGACTGAGCTCCGTGGAGAAGTTTTCAGTTTAACCATTTAAAGACTAAATCTTTTCTGACACTTGTTGCTTACAAGTAAAAATCCTGTATTTTCTGCTAGAAAATCACTTAGAACCCCCAAACATTATATATATTTTTTTAGCAGACCCTAGAGAATAAAATGGTGATTGTTGCAATATTTTATGTCACACGGTATTTGCGCAGCGGTCTTTCAAACGCAATTAAAAAAAAAAAAAAAAATACAGTAATGAATTAAAAAAAAAAACCTAAGCAGTAAATTTAGCCCATTTTTTTTTTCGTCCAAAAGTTTTGATTGCCTGTTTTTGTGTATTTAATATTTAAGATAGTTTTTTTTTTTTTTTCGTTTTCTAAATTATACATACAAGTGAACAGATTGCAGGTTTGTTTTGTTTAATGTTTAAATGAAAAAAAATGTCTGTATTACTTAAGGCTGCTTTCACACTGGAGCAGGCATGTGTTGATGGTAAAACACTGCTAGTTTTAGCGGCGCTTTACCGTCATTTTAGAGGCGCTATTCGGCTGCTAGCGGGGCACTTATAACCCAGCTAGCAGCCGAGGAAGGGGTTAAATGCGCCCCTGAAGCGCCGCTGCCAAAACGCTTTGCAGGCGCTTCGGCAGCGGTGCGCATTCATTTCAATGGGCAGGAGTGGTGGAGCAGCGGTATACACCGCTCCTAAGATGCCGTTTGCAGGACTTTTTTTTACATCCTGCCAGCGCATCGCCTCAGTGTGAAAGCACTCGGGATATCACACTGAGACTGCAGGGGAGCCTTTTACAGGCACTTTACAGGCGCTATTTTTAGCCCAAAAGCGCCTGAAAAACGCCCCAGTGTGAAAGGGGTCTAACTGTTAGATTTTATGAGATGAAGGAAAAAAAAGAAAAAGAAAAAAAAAAAAAATCGGCCAAATATATCGGCCCAAAAAAAATCGGCATTACATATCGGCCATCGGCCACCGCGATTTCTAAATATCGGCATCGGCCAGAGAAAAACCCATATCGGTCGACCTCTACTGGTGACCCCACAATAGGGATAAAACTTTTCGCAGAAGAGAGTTTAATAAGACTCGTGGCCACTCATTACAATTAGAAGAAAAGAGGTTTAACCTTAAACTACGTAGAGGGTTCTTTACTGTAAGAGCGGCAAGGATGTGGAATTCCCTTCCACAGGCGGTGGTCTCAGCGGGGAGCATTGATAACTTCAAGAAACTATTAGATAATCACCTGAATGACCGCAACATACAGGGATATGTATTGTAATACTGACACATAATCACACACATAGGTTGGACTTGATGGACGTGTGTCTTTTTTCAACCTCACCTACTATGTAACTATGTACTGAGCTTGACAGTATCAGCTCTTGAGGGAGCCTATTCCACATTTTCACAGCTCTTATGCCCTGTACACACGGTCGGATTTTCCGGCGGAAAATGTGCGATAGGACCTTGTTGTCGGAAATTTCGACCGTGTGTAGGCTCCATCACACATTTTCCATCGGAATTTCTGACACACAAAGTTTGAGGGCTTGCTATAAAATTTTCCGACAACAAAATCCGTTCTCGGAAATTCCGATCGTGTGTACACAAATCCGACGCACAAAGTGCCACACATGCTAAGAATAAATTAAGAGACGAAAGCTATTGGCTACTGTCCCGTTTATAGTCCCGACATACGTGTTTTACGTCATCGCGTTTAGAACGATCGGATTTTCCGACAACTTTGTGTGAATGTGTGTATGCAAGACAAGTTTGAGCCAACATCCATCTGAAAAAATCCATGGATTTTGTTGTCGTTATGTCCGATCAATGTCCGACCGTGTGTACAGGGCATTACTGTGAAGAAGCCTTTCCGCATTTGGAGATAAAATCCTTTCTCCAGAAGTAAAGAGTGCCCCCTTGTCCTCGGTAATTACCTTAAAAAGTGAATAACTACACCAAGTTTACTATATGTACCACTTATTTATACATGTGGATCATATGGGAGATATGATCCACATGTAAAAAGAAGTGGTACATATTAGTGAACTTGGGCTTAATAGTATGCAATATTATTGAAAAAAGAAGACATTAAGCCCTCAATCACTGCATTGCATGCCATTAGTAAACCCACGATCTACCTGAACACCCAGATCCTTCTTTACCATTGATTCCCCCAGTACAGTTTCAATTTTGTTTTTCTGGTTGCTGCATTGACTGAAAAGCTTCATTACATTTTTACCTGGGTGAGAAGAGCATCCAGGTGCACAACTTATTCAAATCAACATTTTTATAGACTACATATATTCAATACAAAAAAAAAAAAAAAAAAAAGTTTAGATGTGGGTGGCTGCATTAATTTTGATTGTTTAAGTAAAAGTGTTTGTAACCTGTACGCGATCCCCATTGTAGGCTCTGGGGCGCGCTCCGCCAATCAGCGGGTCCGGCGACCGCCAGGACCTGCTGATCATTTGTAGAAGCAGAACGGCAGTCTGCCTATGTAAACAAGGCAGAGTGCTGTTCTGTCACAGAGGAAGAGAGATCTTGTGTTCCTGCTAATCAGGAACATAGATGTCCCTCTTCCTCCAGTCAAACATGTAGTAAAAGCATGTAAAAGGAAATAGGCATTTTGGAGAAATTAATTTTTAAGGCTAACAAAAGGCACTAAAATCAAGCCATTTGGTAGTTTTTTTTTTTTTTTTTTTCTGTAAACAGCAAATGCGTGCGACTTGTTAGAAATGAACTATAACCAGTTTTAGAGTCTTATAGCAGGTTATAACCTTTGAGGATACACAATTTTACAGAACATGCAGCTAGAGAGGTTAGTTATTATGTATATTTTTGTCCGATTTACCCACTGTAAGATACATTGAGCATTGTATTAGGTCAATTATTTGTATCCTTGATTTTACCATGTACAATTCCAATAAACCACTTTTTTAAAATCAAAACAAAAGGGGAGGTTAGTGATGGCTTGTTTTAGGGACAACAAGCAACATGTCCCAAGGGCACAGTCTCTCCCCTACAACTGAAGCTTCAGATCGCAGCAGTGCCCAGATCACTTCTACAGTGAAGTTATACCACATCACTCAGTGCAAATGCCTCTCCGTCTTAACAGGGTGGGTGTATTGTTTAAAGCCAGTACTATTTTGTATATTTAGAAAACTTTTATTTTTATTTTTGAGTTAACTAGAACCAGCTTCAATGCAAAGGAGATTACACACACCAAAATAGTTTTAGGCAGTTGTGCAACAAATGCTGTAAAGAATGATAGATATAGAAATGAAACCTCACTTCCCTTACCTAATCTGACAGGGTCGCCAACTCTGACGGAACACCAGTCGTGATACTACATGTCCCATCATGCTTTGAGCCTCTGCATTTTCAGCGTGGGCTATGGGAGTTGATGTGGACAGGTCTAAGGATTACTGTGTGCGTTTCTGGGCCTTCATGTGGGTGGCGATTGGGGGGAGGAATGGAATTATGTTAGCCCCCCACCCACACTCCATTCCTCTCTGCAGTAAAGAGGGAACAAGCAGGAAGTGGAACTTTAGTCAGAAAGTTAAAGCGATACTAAAGCCAATTTTTTTAAATTTATTTAAAAAACAAAAAACAAAAAAAAAAACAACAAACATGTTATACTTCCCTGCTCGGTGTTATGGTTTTGCAGCGAGTAGCCCTGATCCTCCACCCCCGCTTGCTAAGAGGGCACTCAAGCAAGCTTGCTTATGCAACCCGCACAGAAAAAAACCCATGGCAACACCCAAACACGCATCGCTCTCACGGTGCCACATACTGGGTTTGCATCTGTGTGTTTCTAAATGCATGGCAACCAGCACAGAAAACAAACACTTTACTGTGCTTTTCTAAAATGCGAGGCAATGCACGTGGCACCATTTAGGCCGAGTTCTCTCATTTGCGCATTTCTGAACACATGACAACCCACAATGTGTGGCAATGTGCATCACATTTGCATTACCATTCGTTCGCATCTGCCTATTTCCAAACGCACAGCAACCCAAAATAAAAAAAACAAAAAAAAAACAAAAAACAAAAAAACACGCTTTGCCATGTATTTTGAAAATGAGCAGCAATGCATGTCTCGCTTGCGTTACCATTCCCAAATGCAACCAGCACAGAAAACACGCACTTTGTGCGTTTCAAAAACACATAGCAATGCATGCACGGCAACCCGCACAAAAACACGCACTTTGCCATGTATTTTGAAAACACTCGGCAACGTGCATCATACTTACGTTACCATTTTGTTTGCATGTGCACATTTCCGAATGCAGGCAACTCGCAAGAAAACACTTTGGTGAGCGCTTCGAAAACGCGTGACAATGGGTGGCTCCCTTGCATTACCATTTGTTTGCATCTGCGTGTTTGAGTGCACAGCAACCTGCAATAAAAAAAACACACGTTGCCATTGCAGATCAAAAACGCGCAACAACCAGCTAAAAAAAAAAAAGTGCTGTGTCATGCATATCAAAAACAAAATTGCAACGCACGTCACCTTCGTTACCATTCGTTCACATCTGTGCATTTCCAAATGCATGGAAATCTACAAGAAAACGCACGGCGAACTTGTGTTCCTTTTCTTTTAGGATTTTAAAAAAGCATGGCAACACTCATCATGCTTGAGTTACCATTCGTTCACATCTGCGTGTTTCTGAATGCACAGCAACCCACAAGAAAATGTATGCTTTTGTGTGCATTTAGAAAACACACTTGCACTACCATTCGTTCACATCTGCGCGTTTCCAAATGCACAGCAAGCTGCAAGAAAACGCATGCTTTGCCATGAGTTTTGGAAACGTGTAGCAATGCGAGTCATGCTTGTATTACCATATAGGCAGCATTCGCATCTGCACATTTCCAAACGAGCGGCAACCTGCATAGAAACCGTGTGCTTTGCTGTGCATTTAGAAAACACATGGCAACGCACGTCGTGCTTGGGTTACCATTTGTTCACATCTGCAAGTTTCTGAATGCAGGGCGATCTGCAAGTAAAAGCACACATTTGTTGTGAGATAGTCGTGCTGGAAGTCACGGGACTCATGTGGTGCTAGTGGGAACCAGGGCTGTCTTTTCAATCCGTCCCAGCATCAGTACAACTAGCTTTCCCTGCAGGCTGTCTATATTATATGGAGGACTTTCCTTTTTTTGGAATAATGCTGTGATCTATGAGGAGGGCATTGGGAGGTTTGTACTCTTCCTGTGACTGGGTGGGATTAAATGCTAATTAGGATGTATTCTATCCCACCCACCATCAGAGCTGTGAAGGAAGTTGCATCAGTTGCAGAGTCTCAAAGACTACAGAAAGGTGTGTTGTAGGCTAGAGATGAAGCAGGAAGTGGCTATGGAAGAGACTCAGACTACATTAGACTATACAGAGGGGTTTATTTACTAAAGGCAAATCCACTTTGCACTACAAGTGCACTTGGAAGTGAAGTCGCTGTAGATCTAAGGGGAGCATGCAAGGAAAATAAACAGCATTTTTGCTTGAACATATTTGGATGATAAAATCAGCAGAGCTTCCCCTCCATTCAGATCTTCCCCTCAGACCTATAGTGACTGCACTTCCAAGTGCACTTGCAGTGCAAAGTGGGTTTGCATTTAGTAAATCAACCCCAGAGTGTCACATGGTACAAAGCTAACACCAAACCCAGAATATCAGAGGATCTGCAGACAAAAGAGCAACATGGTACAGGATGTATAATGCTGGGAAAAGTGAAAAGAAAGTTGGAGTTTAGCTTCAATGTGGTTGCTACCATCAGGCTTCAAACTAGCTTAGATTTTTACACTTGCACAAAGTCAAGGATTTTGTAGGATTAGAGTCAGGTGTGTGAATAACCAATTATATGACATTGATCAATTATAATGATCAATGTCATACGTAGGTTGAAACCTTGTCATTAACTGAAAGGCTAGGGAGGGAGCTGTACTAAGCGATGTTAGTGCAGCGATCTCCCCCACTGAGCTATGTTTTGACAGGGGGACTGCCCTCGCCAGAACACAAGGATTAGTGCTCACAGCCATTGGCTGCATGCGCTGATCGGATGCTGGTTTTCCAGCATGCTCATTCGATAAAAGCGGGCATGCTTTTGGACCAGCATCTGTCAGACAGGCTGCTGTACACATGGGCCAAATGGTGACCGATTTCTGTTGAACCAGCCAGTATCCGGCTTGTGTGTACAAGCCTAAACAGAAAAAGCTGTGTAGGTGGCTTAAAACTGGGTGAGGCACAGCCAAACTCTACTACCTACCAAAGTGAGGTTGCGGAAGACCATTTCATGTCACAGGTCATACACCATGGCAAGATTGAGCACAGCAACCAGACACAAGGTAGTTATACTGCATTAGTAAACTCTCTCTGGAGCAAAGATGTCAAAGCAGACTGGCGTTTCAAGACGTGCTGATTAAGCTCTTATGACAAGACGCAGAGGTCGGCCAAGAAAACTTGACGCAGACAAAAAAAAAAAAAAAAAAAAAATCATCATACTTGCTTCCCTTTCACATCTGATGTCCAGCAGTCCCATCCGCACAGAACTGGCAGAAATCAACGGGACCCAGGTACACCCATCTACTGTCTATTGATCTACATTGTACACCTATCCACGGATAAAAAAACAAACATAATATATAAAATTGTGTGTTCAACACATATGTAAAGTGCTGCGGTGTAAATTGACGGTGCTATATAAAAATACCTGAGAACACACCCATGCATCATTGGATTGCAAGCAGTTATCCAAGCTTTGGATTTTTTTTTTTTTTTTTATCATCATCAGCCTCTGCTTTTGGGTAAAAAAGATCCAGGTAGGGCACCATGTACAGATGTAGTGTAAATAAGCTGGTTAACCCCCACACCTTGTGATAGCAATAAAAAGGCAACTTTAGAAAAGTGTAAAAATAAAAATTAAAACACAATCCCATCACCCTGCACAAACATGTGAAGGCAATTGCGCACATTTAACCACTTCAGCCCTGGAAGATTTTCCCCTTTAATGACCAGGCCATATTTTGCGATACGGCACTGCGCCGCTTTAACTGACAATTGCGCGGTCGTGCAACATTGTACCCAAACAAAAATGTCCTTTTCTTTTTGGTGGTATTTGATCACCTCTGCATTTTTTATTTTACAAACAAAACGCGACAATTTTGAAAAAACAAACAGTAGAGCAACAAATTTTAAAAGAGAACAATATTTTGTGCTTTTTGCTATACTATCCCCAACTTTTTTTTAAAAAGCAAATTTTTTTACTCAGTTTAGGCCAGTATGTATTCAACATTTTTTTTTTATATTACCAAAAATATCACAATAAGCGTATATTGATTGGTTTGCGCAAAAGTTATAGCGTCTAAAAAAAATAGGGGATCGATTTATGGCATTTTTATTATTTTTTTTTTACTAGTAATGGCCGCAATCCGTGATTTTTATCAGGACAGACATTGCGGCGGACAAATCAGACACTTTTTTGGGACCATTGACATTTATATAGCGATCAGTGCTATAAATAGCCACTGATTACTGTATAAATGTCACTGGCATCGTAGGGGTTAACACTAGGGGACAATCAAGGGGGTTAACTGTGTTCCCTATGTATGTTCTAACTGTAGGGGGAATATAGCTGACGAGAGAGAGAGAGAGAGAGAGAGAGAGAGAGAGAGAGAGAGAGAGAGAGAGAGAGAGAGAGAGAGAGAGAGAGAGAGAGAGAGAGAGAGAGAGAGAGAGAGAGAGAGAGAGAGAGAGAGAGAGAGAGAGAGAGAGAGAGAGAGAGAGAGAGAGAGAGAGAGAGAGAGAGAGAGAGAGAGAGAGAGAGAGAGAGAGAGAGAGAGAGAGAGAGAGAGGTTCCTACTTAGCAGTAGGGGTGCAACGGATCAAAAATCTCACGGATCGGATCGATCCTCGGATCAGCATAAAAAACAAACAAAAAAAAACAAAAAAACACACAAATCTTGTTACACCCACCGGAGTTTTAGATTTAAAAGCTATTTTCAACACAAAACCGAGCTTATATGCATAAATACAGTATTTGTGCCTATAAGCTCAGTTTTGTGTTGAAAATGTCTTTTAAATTTAAAACTCCGGTGGGTGTAACAAGATGTCTGCTTGCCCCCTTCTCACTCTATCATTATTGTACTGTGCAGGAGTGTGGGGTGTAGCAAGATGGCGGCGACGAAACGTCACTTCCTGTCGAGACAGCGGCCACTTTCGGGTGTACCAAGATGGCCGCCGCTCCGGAGCTAGGCCGAAGCCGGGGACTTTCCTATGGCTGAGGCCGAAAAGCGCTCCGCGGATCGCGGGTGTGCCGATCCGCGGAGGGTGATCCGTACGGATCGGCAACGATCCGTTGCACCCCTACTTAGCAGGAACACACGATATGTCTCCTCCCCCCTGACAAAACCGGGATTTGTGCGTTTACACACACAGATTCTGGTTCTCGCTCTGTCACGAGTGATCGGGGGTGCCCGGTGGTCATTGCGCTAGCCGAGCTCGCGCATCGGCTCCGGGGACATGCTGCAGGCGTGCCTGCTACAGCATCTTAAAGAGCAGACGTACAGCTATGACAGTTTGCACAGGGGAGCCAACCTGCCATAGTATAACTGCAGCGGCTGGTCGGGAAGCGGTTAAAGAGCAAATATTGCCACAGTCAAAGTGGTCTCTAAACATTAGAAATGAACATATACTAAACAATATTAGGCAACAAACAGACGCAAATCAGGCTGCATGTCAGTGTCCATTTGTGACCCCTGTCAAAACTAGAGCTTTTTATTCAAAGCAAAAGCAGTCAGGGGTCAGATATAAAATAGCAGTGTGGTGAATAAGAACAGGCGAGGGGAAATTTATGAATAAAACTGCGTATCATCTGTATCAATCTGCCTCTTTCTTCCTGGTTACCTTTGCCTAGCTGAGCAACAGAACTGACAAAAGCTGCAGTATGTACGGGGCTATACTGCAAATTTCAATGCAAAAATGTTATGTCTCCACTTCAGATTTTCCTAAGAAAATTTGTAATAAGCTCAAAATTTCTCAGGGGGAAAATAAGAAAATAAATAGGGTACAGCAGGACCTCCTTTCTAGTTTGGGCTTCTACAAAACTGTTCCCTGCAGTACAATTATAAAAGCCTTCAACCTTTTTAGGTCCCAGATATTGTTAGTGGAGTCTGTACCTCATTCAATTGTATGTAAACCCCAACAATTATCTTCTCTTATTTGCTGCATTTTGATCTGTTAAATACAGTGCCTTGCAAAAGTATTCACCCCCCCCCTGCCATTTTTTGTGTTTTGTTGCCTCACAACCTGGAATTAGCATGGATTGTTTGAGGATTTTCATCATTTAAATTTACAGAAAACATGCCCACAACTTTGAAGATTTTTTTTTTTTTTTTTATTGTGAAGCAAATAGGACAAAACAACAGAAAAAGTCATAACTATTCACCCCCTTAAAGTCAATACTTTGTAGAGCCACCTATTGCGGCTATCACAGCTCCAAGTAGCTTTGGATAAGTCTCTATGAGCTTGCCACATCTTACCACTGGGATTTTTGCCCATTCCTCCTTGCAAAACTGCTCCAACTCTTTCAAGTTGGATGGTTTGCACTTGTGAACAGCAATCTAAGTCTGACCACAGCTTTTCTATTGGATTGAGGTCTGGGCTTTGACTAGGCCATTCCAATACATTTACACGTTTCCCCTTAAACCACTCAAGAGTTGCTTTAGCAGTGTGTTTGGGGTCATTGTCCTGCTGGAAGGTGAACCTCCGTCCTAGCCTCAAATCACACATAGAGTGGTACAGGTTTTGCGCAAGAATATTCCTGTATTTAGCACCATCCATCTTTCCCTCAACTCTGACCAGTTTCCCAGTCCTGACTGCTGAAAAACATCACCACAGCATGAGGTTTCCACCACGTTTCACTGTGGGGATGGTGTTTTTTGGGTGATGTGAAGTGTTGGGTTTGTGCCAGACATAGCGTTTTCTTTGATGGCCAAAAAGTTCAATTTTAGTCTCATCAGACCAGAGCACCTTCCTCCATATATTTTGGGAGTCTCCCACATGCCTTTTCGCAAACTCAAAACATGCCATTTTGTTTTTTGCTGAAAGTAATGGCTTTCTTCTGGCCACTCTGCCATACAAATATGCAATGGAATTTAAATTTGTGCTGAGTGATACCCAATCACCCCCCGTGACAAAATTAAATTGTGGCGCTCTCTCTTCAAAATTATCTCCTACAGTGAGAAATACAAAATCTGATTACTAAATCTAACCCACACCCTAATAATAGTGTGTATCTAAATAATAATAAACGACTGTACAACAGGTATATAAAATGCCTGTTGGTACCCTCACAATGTGTTCATTGTAAGAGGTAAGTGAAAACAACAATAATAGTGACACCAAAAATAACTAATACATAACGTGACTTAGTGTTAATATTAATCAGATGTTGCTATACAAGTTCTCATATAGTAGATTGGTGTACAATCTATATATATAAGTGCATAAACACAATGCAAACAATAGTGCATAAACACAATGCAAACAATAGTGTCCGTGATAATAATCAAAACCAACATATAATGTGCAACGGCAAGTCCTTCTGCTGTAAGCATGTGAATACTTCTGCCAGAAATCTTCCACCACACCTCTGTGCTCAGTGACCACTCTCCCTATGGACAGCCACTCACCAGCTCCTCATGCCTCCACTTTCGTAAGAGGCTAAAAAGGCATAGATGACTGCTGCTACTGGCAAGGGTTAAACCATGTCCATCCAGGAGGTGCGTTCTCAACTAGAGCGTGATGGAAAAAGCCTCAGTGACTGTTCCTTGCAATCAGACAGGCTGCATACTTCTTCAGTCCATCGTTGGCTCCATTCACCGTGTGCAGCTCAACCTATAAGACGAACTGTCCAGATCAACACCAGCACCATAGAAACAAATGCGAATTCCAACCGCCCATCTTGGTGATCTTCTCAGCATGGATCTTCTTTACAGAATGTCCCCATTGGTGGTATACGGAGACTCCTCCCCCTCACAGTCCCCCCCACAACCTACAATGACACAGACAGCCGTACAGAGGGTGTGGGGTGTCTATGGGTTCGGCTGTACACCCGGTGACCCGGGGTGGGGCGGGCAAACATTACCTCCAGGAGGTAATGTTTGCCCGCCCCACCCCGGGTCACCGGGTGTACAGCCGAACCCATAGACACCCCACACCCTCTGTACGGCTGTCTGTGTCATTGTAGGTTGTGGGGGGGACTGTGAGGGGGAGGAGTCTCCGTATACCACCAATGGGGACATTCTGTAAAGAAGATCCATGCTGAGAAGATCACCAAGATGGGCGGTTGGAATTCGCATTTGTTTCTATGGTGCTGGTGTTGATCTGGACAGTTCGTCTTATAGGTTGAGCTGCACACGGTGAATGGAGCCAACGATGGACTGAAGAAGTATGCAGCCTGTCTGATTGCAAGGAACAGTCACTGAGGCTTTTTCCATCACGCTCTAGTTGAGAACGCACCTACTGGATGGACATGGTTTAACCCTTGCCAGTAGCAGCAGTCATCTATGCCTTTTTAGCCTCTTACGAAAGTGGAGGCATGAGGAGCTGGTGAGTGGCTGTCCATAGGGAGAGTGGTCACTGAGCACAGAGGTGTGGTGGAAGATTTCTGGCAGAAGTATTCACATGCTTACAGCAGAAGGACTTGCCGTTGCACATTATATGTTGGTTTTGATTATTATCACGGACACTATTGTTTGCATTGTGTTTATGCACTATTGTTTGCATTGTGTTTATGCACTTATATATATAGATTGTACACCAATCTACTATATGAGAACTTGTATAGCAACATCTGATTAATATTAACACTAAGTCACGTTATGTATTAGTTATTTTTGGTGTCACTATTATTGTTGTTTTCACTTACCTCTTACAATGAACACATTGTGAGGGTACCAACAGGCATTTTTTATACCTGTTGTACAGTCGTTTATTATTATTTAGATACACACTATTATTAGGGTGTGGGTTAGATTTAGTAATCAGATTTTGTATTTCTCACTGTAGGAGATAATTTTGAAGAGAGAGCGCCACAATTTAATTTTGTCACGGGGGGTGATTGGGTATCACTCAGCACAAATTTAAATTCCATTGCATATTTGTCTTATATATTAAGTGGCAGCTATAGGCAGGTGTCATTTCACCGGATGTGTAAAACCATCTGGGTGAAACATCCTAGGCGCAGTGGGGGTTGACCTAGTAGAGGGAGATTTGCATCTAGGAATAACCGTTTAGTCACTCTGCCATACAGCCCAACTCTATGGAGTGTACGGCTTATTGTCGTCCTATGTACAGATACTCCAGTCTCTGCTGTGGAACTCTGCAGCTCATCCAGGGATACATTAGGTCTCTGTGCTGCCTCTCTGAATAATGCCCTTCTTGCCCAGTCCGTGAGTTTTGGTGTGCGGCTGTCTCTTGGCAAGTTTGCTGTTGTGCCATGTTCTTTCCATTTGGTTATGATAGATTTGATGGTGCTCCTAGGGATCAAAGATTTGGACTTTTTTTGTTTAACCTAACCCTGACTTGTAATTAAAAACATTGTCCCTTACTTGTTTGGAGAGCTCCTTGGTCTTCATGGCAGTGTTTGGTTAGTGGTGCCTCTTGCTTAGGTGTTGCAGCCTCTGGGACTTTTCAAAAAGGTGTGTATATGTAATGTCAGATCATGTGACACTTAGATTGCACACAGGTGGACATAATTTCACTAATTATGTGACTTTCGGAAGTAATAGGTTGCACCAGAGCTTTTTATGGGCTTAATAACAAAGGGGGTGAATACATATGCACATGCCAATTATCCGTTTTTTATTTCTGAAAAATAGTTATGAATATATTTTTCTAATTTTACTTCACCAACTTAGACTATTGAGTTCTGATCCATCACATGTAATTCAGATAAAAAAAAAAACAAAAAAACAAAAAACATTGAACTAAAGGATGTAATGTAACAAAATAGGTAAAAAGCCAAGGGGGTGAATATTTTTGGAAAGCACTGTATACCAGAGGGAGCCTTTTATTACATCGATTTAGAAAAAAAAAAAACTGCACACTTCCAGTGTTAGCTCAAAGAACCCTCCCAGTTCTCAGCTTAAGCTGTTCAGCAGGGGGGGGGGAATAGCAGAGGAATAAATATATATAATATATATCTTCTTGCTATAAATATCCCAAAATGTAAAAACAAAAAGAGAATTTCTCAGTTTAGGCTGATATATTCTACATGTTTTTGGTAAAAAAATAATATATATATATATATATATATATATATATATATATATATATATCCATCCCGCAATAAGCGTGTAATTGGTTTGCGCAAAAGTTATCACGTCTACAAAATGGGCAATAGATTTATGGCAGTTTTATTTATTTATGCTTTACTAGTAATGGCAGCGATCTACGATTTTTATCAGGACTACGACAATGCGGTGGACAGATCGGACACTTGACACTTTTTGGGATCAGTGACATTTATACAGCGATCACAGCTAAAAATAGCTACCGATTACTGTATAAAGGTCATTGGCAGGGAATGGGTTAACACTAGGGGCGATCAAGGGGTTAAATGTGTTCCCTCACTGTGTTCTAACTGTGGGGGGGGGGGTGGGACTGCCTGGGGGAGGAGACCGATCGTTGTTCCTACATACTAGGAACACGATCTGTCTCCTCTCCCCTGCCAGAACGTGGATTTGTGCGTTTACATACACACACACACACACACACCATTCTGGCTCGGTCAAGAGTGTTCACGGGTGCCCGGTGGACATTTCGCTGCCGGGCACGCGTATCGGCTCCTCAGCGACGCAGTGGGCGCGCCCCCTATACCCCTAAAGCGGCTGACGTACAGCTACGACGGCACTCCCAGGGGAGTCAACCTGCCGAAGTATAACTGCGGCGGCTGGTCGGGAACCAGTTAAACTTCTGTGTCTATTTTAAAGTGACTGAGCAGGCAGATGTTTTTTTTTTCCCTCTTAATGCATTAGGATAAAAAGCCTTCGGTCTGCAGCAGCCCCCCCCCCCCCCAGTACTAACCTGAGCCCCATTTCTATCCAGCGATGTGCATGACTGCCTCGGCCCTCCGGGACTCTTCCTCCCAATTGGCTGAGACAAAGGAGTAGTGCCATTGGCTCCCACTGCTGTCAAAGTCAGTTAGCCAATCAGGAGAGGGAGGGGGCAAGACCGAATTGGGGCTCAGTGTCTGAATGGACACAGGGAGCTGCAGCTCGGATGCCCCCATAGCAAGCTGCTTGCTGTGGGGTCACTCACCAGGAGTGCCTAAGAAGGACCCAAGAAGAGGAGGATCTGGGGTGCCCTGTGCAAAACCACTGCACAGAGCAGGTAAGTTTTTTTTTTCTATAAAAATAATAAAAAAGACTTTACAATCACTTTAAAAGCAGAATGCATTTTTGGTAGATCAACCAGTATTTTTTCTGTACTTACAGAATCAAAACATAGGGAAAAGTGCATGTATTGTGA
Organism: Lithobates clamitans; assembly: GCA_037952925.1. Lineage (NCBI taxonomy): Eukaryota > Metazoa > Chordata > Amphibia > Anura > Ranidae > Lithobates > Lithobates clamitans. The sequence goes on from JBBGZY010001275.1 coordinate 2,403,570, forward strand.
AAATGTACTGCATTGTTTTGCCTTGGCATACACTTAATACTGGGTGCCTGTAGGTTAAAATCAGGACAAAGTATCAACAGGAACAGGAACAAAAATTGTGTGTCGCCATCAATGTGTCCACAGCAGGTATACAACCCATACTATCATTCCCCAACTCAGTCAAAATAAAGTCTGCTAGAGTGGCAGAGATGGTCTATAGTTACTTAGGATACATCAACTACTTGCTTAATTTTTAACTAGTGAAAATCAATGTTGGATACAAAGGTTGAAGCACACGTAAATGTAAAATTCTGTTCAGTTTTAAAATGCATACAAACAGTAACACCGCTCTGCTTTACATCTTGGGTCAAAATCTTTGCTTCCAGCTTGCTAGCTGGCAGTGTATCAGCATTGGCCTGCTCAGAGAAGTCAACAGTGAATGATATATAAATGAATCTGGATGAAGTAAGGCCTCACGATTAATCGTCAAGAATCATTATCGCAATTTTGTTCCCCGTTGTGATCTTGACAAAAGTGTTTCGCGATTCTGTCTATGCAAAGAATTCTGCTCTTCTGAAGCCACAGCTGTCAAAAGAAAGGAAGAGAAAAACGGAGCAGTCTGCCAAGAATCACAACATTCTTTAGCAGTGGAACTTGAGTATAAACAATGTAACAATTTGTCAAAGGAATACACTTCCTGTGAAAATGAGGAAAGTTTAACCACTTAAACACTAAACCTTTTTATGACATTTGTTGGTTTGAAGTTAAAATCTTTTTTTGCTAGAAAATTACTTAGAACATATATATATGTGTGTGTGTGTGTGTGTGTGTGTGTGTGTGTGTGTGTGTGTGTGTGTGTGTGTGTGTGTGTGTGTGTATTTTTTTTTTTTTAGTAGAGACCCCAGAGAATAAAATGGCGCTTGTTGCAATATTGACCAATTTGACCAATCAACAGCTGACTGTAGGGGACGTAAAGACCCCACCTTACTACCACCAAAACAGCCCACATGCCATTACATTTTCAACATCTTTGCCATTTGTCACAGATGACACTGGTGTTAAGGAGGGGTACTGTTTAAATGCCGGATTTGTACAATTAGTTTACGTTCACAGAGAGAAGTCAGACTGGGAGAATGAATGTTCCACATTTGTCATCAACAGCTCAGTAATTTCACAGAACAGATTGAGTGTTCTTGCAGAAAGCACTTTTGCCCATTATTGGGGAAAAAAACAAACACACCACACACATGACTTTAGCAGACAGGATCTGGGGGCAGCTCTGCATGACAACCAACCAATCAGCTTCTAGCTTTTAAATTTTCAAAGCTTAACTGAACAAACTAAATAAAAATCTAGACAGATGCTGACTGGTTATTGTTGCACAGCTGCTGCAGATTCTGACTGCTCCAGTTTTAAACAAATGCCACCTATTGTACAGTTTGAAAAAATAGTGCTTAAAAAAGGAGTTGATTTTATGCCTTCAAAAAAATGTGCATTTTAAAGTCCTGCAGACAGTGTAAGCTGTCTGCCCTGTACATTGTACAGACAGGTAGTTTCACACCGACGGGAAGCATTCAGAGCCCTGGTAGTTCATTGATCTAAAAGTACCAACACAGTTTGCGGCTGTTGGCTTGTAGTTCTTTGTCACAGAACTCTGAATGAATGACGCGGTCGTGTGGGGGCAGACGTAATGTCTGCTAAAAAATTCTCAGCCACTGTTACATCTGATATTTTTGTTAAATAAAATGATCAAAAATGCATATTTTTTACTGTTGAATAAAGAGCTAATGCTCACCCGTTCAAATGTCAATAAAATAAAAAAGGGGAGTAAAATTTCCATCTGAATGTGGAGTCATTCATTGCAAACCCATGACATCATTTATAAGGTCTCAGCCTAGGTAAAATCACTCGATTGGAGCTCAAGGAATGGTTTTTAAAATAAAAAAAAGTAACCACTTTAAAATCTCAGGACGTTTTGTTGCAAAATAGCAAAAACAATGGGGTACTGGTTTTTGGTCCTCCATTACTTTTCAAACAATTCATGGTTCCCTAGCGAGAACTGAATTTTTAAAAAGTGTTTGGTGCTGCCTTAGTTCTACTACAATGATCACTATAACTTCTTATGGCATAGGCCGGCTGGAGTGCGGGCACAACTCCCGATATGAGTATGAGTAGTAGTAGTATGAGTAGTAGTAGTATGAGTAGTAGTAGTAGTAGTAGATGATCTAACCACCTACCCACCCACTAACCAAGCAGTAAAGGATTGTTGCAAACTCTATCCCTCTCACACAAAGACAGAGTACCCGAGATGCCTACATCCAGTGTCCATTTTACTCACCGGAAAGTTGCAGAACGATAGAAGCATAACAGGAAGACAAGGGTAGGAGAATTTATAGGCAGTAAAAGTGCTGCCCATTAGACCACCACCACACACACACACACACGCTAAAGGGTAGGGCACACTGGACAAAATTACAAAAGTGTATGTTCACCCTTAGGCTCCATTCACACCTAGGCAATTTAAATAGCAGGTGGAATTGCCGCAATTCTGCCCGCTGTTCCAAATTTCAGGACGCGTTTGCGATGCCATTACTTCTTAATGGCACCCCAATCGCGTTGAGATTTTGCTGCGCCAAATCACGCTGCAATTGTGGCAAATCGCGAAGCGGTTGCACAAAAGAAGCTCCTGCTCATTTTTGATCAACAGGCTTTGCGTGTTGCGAAGCTTGTCGCTATTTAAGTAATGACATTACATTTTGCGGCAATTCCTGCCCGCGAGTCAAATCGCCTAGGTCTAATTGGAGCCTAAAATTATCGAGTTATGTATTCCTTTAGTAATGAACAATCTTGTACATTATGGTTCTTCTGCTGTGCACTCATTCAATAGCAACTACCTGGTGATCCTACAAGTGACCACCAAGTATGGAAGCATATCTGTGCTGGCGTGGTCAGCTTGCAACCCTGAGCCTGCTAATCAGAGCTACAGGATGGTAGAAACCTTAGTCACCTCAACCCTTCTCTTCTCTGCTACTGATCACCTCTATGACAAAATATCATCACTGTCCTGCCCCAACTTAGACACTTCTGTCTACAACACTTCACGGTCGTCCCTAGACAAGCTCACGACCCCTACAGCCTTGGCAAACAGATGTCACTTGAAGTCTGAGAAAAACAGCTGCACTCTTGAGCGCCTCTGGCGTAAGACTAAGGGCTCCTTCACACGGATGTGTCCATGTACGGAGCCCGCTCTGCCGATCCCCGCTGAGCAGGCAGATGACAGGTCCGTTGCTGCACGGACCTGTCAGATCGCCACTCTCCCCTATGGGGGATCGGATGATGACGGACTGTAGAGTCTGTCGTCACCCGATCCGATAGCGGATGGAAAAGTAGGTTCTTTCTCCGTTACACTTTTTCGGATTGGAGCGGGTCGGATGTCAGCGGACATGTCACCGCTGACATCCAACGCTCCATAGAGATCTATGGAGGGTCCGTTCAGGTCCACCTAAAAAACTGACAGGCGGACCTGAACGGATCGTCAGTGTGAAAGAGGCCTAAGACCCCATACAACTTTTGTTGTCAGATTTCCTTTAGATTTACCAAAACTCATGTAGTGCAAGAGCCTGCTTGATTGCGTACAACTTGAAACTCTTAAGGTTTGACCTCATATTATATGGTTTTGGTAAATCTGAAGGAAAAAAAAAAAAAAAATCTACAGAAAAATTGTATAGTGTGTATGCAGCTTAAGTCTCAGAAAGATTTCAACCAATATAAATCTGCCCTCAAAAATACAATTCCTGCCTCCTCGCTGCCAAGCAGACCTATTTTATCACTCTCATTAACAGCTTATCCTGTACCCTTCAACTCTTCTCTACCTTCAACTCTCTACTTCGTCCTCCACCCACTAACCTACTGCCCAGGAGATCACCAATCACTTCAAACATATGATTGATACAATTTGTGAGGCGATCTTCACTGTACAGATTCTTTCTCCACCTAACACCCCATGTCCACAGGTACAATCATTTATTCCTTCATTTAACCGAGACCTTACCACCTGCCCCCTGGACCCTCACAAATGCTACTTTCACCCTCTAGCTCTATTCCTCAATCTCTCCCTCTCTTCAGGCCTCTTCCTAAACTCTAAAAAACATGCATCAGCCACTTCAATTCTTAAAAACCCCTCACTAGACCCCACTAATCTTTACGTACGCCATCTCCTCGCTCCCTTTTTTTTATCTAAACTCACTGAATGTCTGGTCTACAACCGACTGAGCGACCACCTCGCCAAGAATAACCTTCTTGGTCCTCTTCAGTCTGGATCCCACCCTTAACACTCCACAAAAACGACTCTCCTAAAACTCACAAACGATCTAACAGCTAAATCCAATGGACACTATTCAGTACTCCTACTCTTAGACCTACCTGCTGCCTGTGACACAGTCAAAGACCCTCCTCCTCAAAAAACTCCACGCCTTTGGTCTCCGTGACTGTACTCTTCGCTGGTTCTCATCTTATTTATCCAACCGCACCTTCAGTGTCACTTACAACTCTTGTTCCTCCTCTCTCCCAAGGTTCTGTTCTTGGACCTCTTATTCTCCATCTACACCTCCTCCCTGGGTGAGGTAATAGCCTCCCATGGCTTCCAATACCATCTCTATGCTGACACCCAAATCTCTCTACTCCACAGCTAACTCCTTCAGTCTTCTCCCGTATCACTCATTTACTAGCGCACACACACACACACACACACACACACACACACACACACACACACACACACACACACACACACACACCAGCCTGGATGTCACACCACTTCCTCATACTCAATCTATCCAAAACTGAGCTCATGATTTTTCCTCCCCCACATGCCTCTTCCCCCGATTTCTCTGTCAAGAACAATACCGTCCTTCCTAACCAATGACACCACAAAGCTCCAAGTTCACTCCCTGGTCATCTCCTACCTCAACTACTGCAATTCCCTCACAGGATATGACCCCTTCAGTCCATGATGAATGCTGCTGCCAGGCTCATCCACCGAAACCAACCGCTCAGTGTCTGCTACCCCTCTCTGTCAATCCCTCCACTGGCTTCCACTCACCCAATTAAATTCTAACAACTTACAAAGCCATCTACAACTTGGCCCCCAGTTACATCACTAACCTAGTCTCAAAATACCAACTTACTCGTTCCCTTCGTTCCTCCCAAAACCTCCTGCTCTCCAGTTCCCTTGTCTTCTCCTCCCATGCTCGCCTCCAGGACTTTTCCCGAGTCTCTCCTATGGCACTCACTACCCCAATCTGTCCAACTATCTCCTACTCTACTGACTTTTAGACGATCCCTGAAAACACTTCTCTTCAGAGAAGCCTATCCGGCCCCCACCTAACAACTGTGCAATTACTTTCCCCATCAGATCATTCCCACAGCGATTACCTTTTGTATCACTTGACCCTCCCTCCTAGATTGTAAGAGCTAATGAGCAGGGCTCCGATTACTCATGTATTGAATTGTATTGCAACTGTACTGTCTGCCTTCATGTTGTAAAGCGCTGCGCAAACTGTTTGCGCTATACAAATCCCGTATAACAACCACTGTGCCTATAGTCCTGTACTCCACTTTGTTGCTAAAAGCACCTCATCCCCACCCTCCCGCTGCTCCTCCTTCCCTGCTGCAGAGACCTCCCAACTTGATTGATAGCATATTTTCCCACTGTCCTACATGCCATTTTTCTTTGTGTCATCCCTGCTGCAGGAATGCCTCCTGTTCATTCAGCCTACTTGATTGAAAGGGGCTTGTCCTGTTCTAAAGGTCATTAACCACTTGCCGACCGCCTAACTGTAAATGTACATCATGTTTTTGACGTACCTGGCTTATGGCTGCAGCTAGATGCCATAACCCCGGTATACTTTTCATTAGGTGCCGGCTTTCCGATAAGGGATCCCAGCAGTGGATTAGCTCTGAGATCATTTATTGGCGGAGGGAGAAGTGCCCCTCCCCAGAGCCATCCATTAAGCCCAGAAAAGATCTGATGTGGCAGGAAGTCGAGTGAGCGCAAGATGGCCCCTCGGGCATAAACAAAGGATTTTTTTTTCCCTTAAAGCCAATTCATTTAAATTTTTTGGAAGAGAGAAAAAAAAAAAAAAAAAAAAAACACGTCGGGCATCTATTTATGCAACGTAACATCTTTCACTTTATACCCAAAAAAAAACGCCCCAGAAGTTTGGGTAACTTATGTTTGAAAGATCGCTGCGCAAATAGTGTGGCAAAATATTGCAACGACCGCCATTTTATTCTCTAGTCTAGGGTGTCTGTTTGGGGATTCTAAGTAATTTTTTTGCAAAAAAAAATACTGAGGATTTTAACTTGTGAGAAAATGTCAATCATCTCGAATCATCTATGGTTCCATGTGGAGGAATACTAAGACATGCTTTTATTCAAGTCTTTTTTTGTGACTATATTCTATCCTTGTATATCAATAAAGCCTTTGAGGAGAATGCGCTAGGCCCATGCGCCTTCTGTCCCTTCCATTTTCATCCACACAACTACCGCTCACTGGATATTATCTCTTTTTCAGATCACAATCTGTAAACCCTAGGGATGGTTGTGTGCCAAAATCCTAGTAGATCAGCAAGTTTGTTTTTTTTAATACTCAGACCACCCCGTCTGGCACCAACAACCATGCCACATTCAAAGTCACTTCAATCCAGTTAAATTTGTGCACTGCTGTGCAGTCATGTTGGAGCAGGAAGGGCCATCCCCAAACTGTTCCCACAAAGTTGGGAGCATGAAATGGTCACAAAATGTCTTGATATGCTGACGCCTTAAGGAGGTCCCTGCACTGGAACTAAGGGGCCAAGCCCAACCCCTGAAGAACAACCCCACACCATATGATTTGGACCACTGCACAAAGCAAGGTCCATTAAGACATGGATGACCGAGTTTGGGGTGGAGGAACTTGACTGGCCTGCACAGAGTCCTGATCTTAATCTGACAGAACACCTTTGGGGTGAATTAGAGCAGAGACTGTGAGCCAGGTCTTCTCGGCCACATCAGTGCCTGATCTCACAAATGCGCTTCTAGAGGAATGGTCAAACATTCGTAGACAGACACACTCCTAAACCTTGTGGACAGCCTTCCCAGAACAGTTGAAGCCATTATAGCTGCAAAGGATGGGCCAACTCAATATTGAGCCCTACAGACCAAGACTGGGATGCCATTATAGTTCATGTGTGTGTAAAGGCAGGCGTCCCAATATAGTGTATGTACAGTATCTCACAAAAGTAAGCACACCCCTCACATTTTTGTAAATATTTTATTCCATCTTTTCATGCGACAACATTGAAGAAATGACACTTTGCTACAATGTAAAGTAGTGAGTGTACAGCTTTTATAACAGTGTGAATTTGCTGTCCCCTCAAAATAACACACAGCCATTACTGTCTAAACCGCTGTCAACAAAAGTGAGTACACCCCTAAGTAAGTGTGTCCAAATTGGACCCAATTAGCCATTTTCCCTCCCTGGTGTCATGTGACTCATTAGTGTTACAAGGCCTCAGGCGTGAATGGGAAGCAGGCGTTTTAAATTTAGGGTTATCGCTCTCACTCTCTCATCATACTGGTACTGGTCACTGGAAGTTCAACATGGCACCTCATGGCAAAGAACTGAGGATCTGAAAAAAAAAAAAAAAAGAATTGTTGCTCTACATAAAGATGGCCTAGGTTATAAGAAGATTGCCAAGACCCTGAAACTGAGCTGCAGCACGGTGACCAAGACCATACAGCCGTTAAACAGGACAGGTTCCACTCAGAAGAGGCCTCCCCATGGTCGACCACAGAAGTTGAGTGCATGTGCTCAAAGATGTATGAGTGCCGTCAGCATTGCTGCAGAGGTTAATGGGGTGGGGGTTAGCCTGTCAGTGCTCAGACCATATGCCACACACTGCATCACACTGGTCTGCATGGCTGCCATCCCAGAAGGAAGCCTCCTCTAAAGATGATGCACAAGAAAGCCCGCAAACAGTTTGCTGAAGACAAGCAGACTAAGGACATGGATTACTGGAACCATGTCCTGTAGTCTGATGAGACCAAGATAAACTTTATTTAGTTCAGATGGTGTCAAGCATGTGTGGCAGCAACCAGATGAGGAGTACAAAGACAAGTGTCTTTTGCCTACAGTCAAGCATGGTGGTGGGAGTGTCATGGTCTGGGGCTGCAACAGTTCATTGAGGGAACCATGAATGCCAACATGTACTGTGACATACTGAAGCAGAGCATGATCCCCTCCCTTCGGAGACTGGGCCGCAGGGCAGTATTCCAACATAATGAAGACAGAAAAACAAAACAGGCGCCTCTTAGTAACATAATGACCCCAAACACACCTCCAAGATGACCACTGCCTTGCTAAAGAAGCTGAGGGTAAAAGGTGATGGACTGGCCAAGCATGTCTCCAGACCTAAAACCCTATTGAGCATCTGTGGGGCATCCTTAAATGGAAGGTGGATAAGCGCGCAAGGTCTCCAACATCCACCAGCTCCATGATGTCATCATGGCGGAGTGGAAGAGGACTCCAGTGGCAACCTGTGAAGCTTTGGGCCCAATTTGGACATTTTCACTTAGGGGTGTACTCACCTTTGTAGCCAGCAGTTTAGACATTGATGATTGGTGTGTGTTGAGTTATTTTGACAGCAAGTTTACAATGTTATACAAGCCGTACACACTACTTTACATTGTAGCAAACTGTCATTTATTCAGTGTTGTCACATGAAAAGATAAAATATGTACAAAAACGTGGGGGATGTACTCACTTGTGAGATACTGTAGGTATACATACATGCGCACACACACACACATTTGTAAAAGGATTGCGTTGGGCGTCACCATGAACTCCATAGTGAAAATTTGAGGTTTGTCATTTATGGGTAAATCTAAGCAGCTACACTTGTAAAGTAATTTAAAAGGGTAAGTTCACCTTTGTACACTTTCTAAATTCCAGCCTCCCTATGCACCAATATAGCATTCATGTACTTTTGCAAAAATATCAAAGCTTTCCATTAAATCTACAGTCACTTTTCGTGTCCGAATCCACGGTTCCAGAAATAATGCCTTTCTTCCTGATCAGACTTAAGGTCATGAAACAGGAAGGAGTTGACCAACTGACCTCATTAGCACACACCCATTCCCAGGTGCACATTTTTTAAATGAAATGCAATCAGTTATTGCCCTTCTCACTAAATACTAGCGGTGCGCATCTTCACTGGCCTCACGATTCGATTCCGCGATGCATCACGATTACAGCGCAAGTTCGCAAGTGCTCATGGTTTTCATCAAAAAAAAAATTCAAGTAGTCAGGAGAACTCCATTTTTTTTATTCTATCTGTTCTTAAGAAAAAAAAAAAGAGACAGCAGAGGAGCTCCAGGCTCTCTTCCAAAATACTAAAGGAGATGATCAGAGACTGCGAACATGCTACAGGAGATGGTCAGAGACTGCAGACATGCTACAGGAGATGGTCAGAGACTGCAGACATGCTACAGGAGATGGTCAGAGACTGCAGACATGCTACAGGAGATGGTCAGAGACTGTAGACATGCTACAGGAGATGGTCAGAGACTGCAGACATGGCACAGGAGATGGTCAGAGACTGCAGACATGGCACAGGAGATGGTCACAGAATCGATTTTTCAGGTCGCATGCATCGATGCCACATCGGGGACACCCGAATCGCGATGAATCGATGCTGCGATTAATTTCAGCAGCCCTACTAAATACACAATCAGATTGCATAGTGTATGGCCATCTTTATACAAGTACATCGGAGGGAGTGGATATAAACACATGCTATATATATATATATATATATATATATATATATATATATATATATATATATATATATATATATATATATATATATATATATATATATATATTTTATTTAGCGAGGGGGAGGCATTGGAGCATTTTCTTCACTCACACGTAGGGCAGCCCATCCACCTGAACGGGCTGCCCTTTACGTAACAATCGCCCCAAAGAAGCTTCAGAATTGTATATTTTTTTTTGTTTTTAAAGAGTGAAGCTTGGTGCGTTTTTTACTGCAATTTTTGGTGCAGCGCATTTCTGAAATGCAAGGAAAGGCACAGATGTGAATGGAGCCTCATTGTTCTTTTGTTTCTGCACCAATTTCACTCTCAGGCCCCATTCACATCTAGCATAGTGGGCGCGCACATTGTGTCTGTTTTTTCCTGTGACACACGCATAGGGCAGCCTGTTGATTTCAATTGGCTTCACTACATGTGGTTAATGGGACATTTTGGCGTTTTATGGGTTGTGTGTTTTTTCGGGTGCATTTTGCAGCATTTGCCCCTTGTTTTTTTCACATGGCAAAAGGCATTTGCTTCTGTGTTTGGTGTGCCATTAATGGCAATGAAAGCGCAACTAGTAATTTTAGGTGTATAAACATGGCCATACACTATGCAATCTGATTGTGTATTTAATGAGAAGGGTGATCACTGTTTGATTGCATTTCATTTTAAAAACATGCACCTGGGAATAGTTGGGTGGATGATGCAGGGTGTGTGCTAATGAGGTCAGCTGGTAAACTCCTTCCTGTGTTTTTTCTGATCAGGAAGAAATACATTACTAATGGAAACGTGGATTAGGAAAAGAAAGGTATGCGATTGTAGATTTAATGGAAAGCTTTGCTATTTTTGCAAAAAAAAAAAAAAAAGTACATGAAAGCTATATTGGTGCATAGGGGTGCTGGAAATTAGAAAAAGAAATTTAAAAAAAGAGTGTACAAAAGGTTAACTTATCCTTTAAAGCGTTGCCACATACTTTAGGTACTTTGGTTTTCTACCTTTTGCAGGCTCACACAGATTCAAAGCTTGACACCACATCTTTAGCCTTCACTGTGGCTGGCTAACACACTTTAGAACTATCCTCTATGTTATCTTATCAGTACATGTACACAGGGTTGTTTCCAGGCAGTTGAGTTTAGAAGCATTGAACATTAGGCCTTATTCTCCCCCCCCCCCCAAAAAAAAATGGCTTGTGCATGTATTCAAATTGATTTGAATGCATTTTCTGCTAAAACATAGTTTTGATAAACTGCGGAAAAATATTGTGCAACATGCAAAACGTAAATTTAGCAGGGCCTAGGCTGTCAGAAAAAAAAAAAAAGTTTTCAGGGTTAATTTTTAAGCCAAAAATGCAGATGAACTTGTGTGCAAAAAACAATTCCTCTAGTAGCAAACTGGTTATTCTGGTAATGCAACATCAATCTTGTGACATAACTAGACACTAAAACAGGCACATTGAGACATCTACCATGAGACTGCAGTTTGCTTCATAACTTCTTGCTCTACAAGCACTGGGGGTTATTTTTGAAAGGCAAATCCACTTTGCACTACAAGTGCACTGAATGTGCAGTCGTTGTAGATATGAGGGGAAGCTCTGCTGATTTTATCATCCAATCATGTGCAAGCTACAATGCTGTTTCGGAAAATGCCTATAAACAAAACGCGGTTTAGCATCTGAAACACCGGCGTCTGAACTCATTTTTTTGCCTAAAAAAAAAAAAAAAGCCTATAAAAATGCAACTGCCTAAAAAACGACAGCAAAGGAACCTGTGTACATATACACATAAGATAACACTGAATGAGTTCAGGGGCAGTTGAAAGTGTCCAACTGCCTCTGAAGGTCTGTTTAGCAGCAGCAGTGTGCATGGGGCCTTAGATCACAGCGACTGAACTTTAATATTCTCATGACTGCTTCCTAGGCATGTATGTTAAGTGTAACGATAGAGCCAAACACTTGAAAGTATCAGTCAGTATTGCAAGTGACCCAGTTATGCCCGGCCATATTACATTAAAGAGACCATAGGAAAAACTGTCCAGCACCAAGACTATTTAGATTTCAGCATGTTTTATTAAAGTTATTAAAAAAACTTTAGTTTGCTTAAAAAAAAGGCTGGTCATACATTATACAAATTTTCCTATTCAAGTACCTTTAGATTTACCTTCAACTATGTGGTGCAAGAGCCTGCCTGATTGCATACAAATTGAAAGTGTTTAGGTTTGACCTCATATTATATGGTTTTGGTAAGTCTAAAGGAAAATTGTACAAAAAGATTGTATAATGTATGGCCAGCCTTTTTCATCCTTGCCTGCTCTGTGCAATTGTTTTGCACAAAGCAGCCCCAAAACTCCTCTTTTGGGATCACCCACTGGCACACCCATCTGGCTCCTGCTCTGGCAAGTGCCCTCTTAACAAGCTCCCCCCACCTGCTTGCCACAGGTGCTGACTGACAGCAGGAGCCATTGGCTCCTACCTCTCAGTGCGGAGAGACAGTGTTAATTTTGGCAGCAAATTTTGTTTTAGTCTTAGGACTAAAATGACATTTTAGTTTTAGTCCCATTTTAGTCTTCTGCAATTGTTTTAGTCGTATTTAGTCGACTAAATCACCAGTACATTTTAGTCGACTAAAACGAATTTTAGTTGTCTAAAATCGAATGGGTGTAATTGTAATGCGTTAGTTAACATTTCTCCACAATTTCCAAACTTATTATATACTGCTGGAGTGAAAAATCTAATATTCTATTATTTATGGTATTGAGGTATGAACATGCACTACAGACCAGTGTTAGGACTCTTTCACACTGGGGCGGGGCAAAAGGCCACCATTGTTAGCGGCACTTTACTGTCAGTATTCGTCCACTGGGGGGGCGGTTTTAACCCTCCCCCGCTAGCGGCCGAGAAAGGGTTAAAAACCATAGCAAAGTGCCTCTACAGAGGCGCTTTGCCGGCAGTATTGCCACGGTGTCCCATTGATTTCAATGGGCAGGAGCGTATACACACCACTCCTTCACTGTTCCAAAGATGCTGCTAGCAGGACTTTTTTTTACCGTTCTGCCAGCGCACCCCGCTCCAGTGTGAAAGCCCTCGGGGCTTTCACATTGGAGACAAAGCAGCGGCACTTTCAGGTCGGTTTGCAGGCGTTATTTGTAGCACAATAGCGCCTGCAAACCACTCCAGTGTGAAAGGGGCCTTAATTTTGAAGTCAAATTTCAAAATTTAGTTTTAGTCTTAGTCTTTTGACTAAAATGGCATTTTAGTCCCATTTTAGGCTTGACTAAAATGCCATTTTCGTTTTAGATATATTTTAGTCATCTCAATTGTTTTAGTCTTAGTCGACTAAAATAGTATTCATTTAGTCAACTAAAATGTTTTAGTCGACAAAATTAACACTGCTGTGAGAAGAGAGCTGCTGCATTCGAGCATGGTGCTGGATCGAGAACGGGTTCAGGTATGTTAGCAGGGGGAGGGAATCTTGATCACAGAAGGTTTTTTTTACCTTAATGCAGAGAATGCATTAAGGTAAAAATAAACTTAAGCCTTTATAACCACTTTAAAACAGTCACATTACATAGGATTTATCAGTAAAGTGCCTTTACATGACAATTTTCCCATTCCTTCATGCACCTTACTTCCCAGCTGGCAGAAAATGGGACTTGATGTGCACCTCTACCTAGACCGTTTTTTTTTTTTTTTTTTTTTTTTTTAACTGGGGTTCCCGCCGAAAAAGGGACATTTAAAAAAAAAAAAAAAAAAAAAAATCTGGCCAAACATATACCAGTACTTTGTCGTCAGAGCGATCCTGTAACACCTGTGTAAGGACAGGAGGAAGAGAGCATCCCCCACACCTTCTCCCGGCTCTCTCCCCCTCCCCGCTGCTGTGTGTAGTTTTGGCAGCAAAAAAAAAAAAAAAAGTGTGGACCACCCACCTGTGTCCTACCAACCGATGTCATTGGTTGTGAAGGACAGGTCGGGCAGCCCCACAGCTTTCTGATTTGCCCACAAGATTACACATAGAAGCAGGGAGGTGGAGAAAGCCAGGAGGAGAAGGCGAGGGCGATTCTCTCTTCCTCCTGTCCCTACACAGGTGTTACAGGATCGCTCTTTTAGATCAGATTATACAGGGCTTGAGGACCTCTCAACAAAAATTGTGGGTAAAAAAAACACTCAAGTCATAATAGGACTGCACCACCTGAATCACTATACATATTTGTGCAGCTGCAATCACTGAAGAAAACAGCAGGCCAATATTTGTAGAAAAAAAAAAATAATAATAAAGAAGGTTGGGGGGAGCTGTAATTGACATTTGTTTTTGATTGCAACATGGACATGACAGTGGAAAACGTCAAGGGGTATGACTATGAACACTTTTGGCACCCCCACTCATCTTGCAAATATGTTACGTTGGTGCCTGCAAAAATGCATGGTTCCATAGTAACGTACTTTGGTGTGGCGCAAATTAAGAAATCATGCCAGCATATTTTTTGTGCCTTTAACAAGCATAGAGCAGCTCATTAAAAAAAATGCGGCACGTGAACATGCAAAAAAGTGAGCGCATTTGGGTTCACCTCCTGGTAAACAGATCCTCGGAGTGGTGTGCCCCGGGATTGTGCGCAATTATATAGGATGCCTTGACTGAAAGACGGTTGAAAAAAAACCAAATGGCCTAAACTATGAATATTAACCTTTTCCTGACTGCAATTTGAATATTTATGTTCCCTGTCAATTATGTATTTGTAGACACATTTTATTATTATTATACAGGATTTTTATAGCGCCAACAGTTTACGTAGCGCTTTACAACTTGAGGGTAGACAGTACAAATACAATACACTAGGAATCTGAGGGCCCTGCTCCTTTGAGCTTACAAACTAAGAGGGAAGGTCGAGAGATACAAGAGGTAATAACTGTGGGCGATGTGCTGATTGAGAAGATAAATGTACAGTTGTTAGGTGGGGGCCAGATAGGCTTCTCTGAAGAGAGTTTTCAGGGATCGTCTGAAAGTGGATAAAATGGACAGATTGGGGAAGAGCATACCAGAGGATGGGAGAGGCTCTGGAGAAGTACTGGAGGTGAGCATGGGATGAGGTGACAAGGGAGTTTTAGAGCAGGAGGTCTTGGGAGAAGCGAAGAGAACAATTAGGTTGGTATTTTGAGACTAGGTTAGTGATGATTTTGACCAGAAACCAGAGTAGATCCTCCTCATGTAATCATGTCGTCACCTCTAACATAGCAATTATTAGATTGCATGCAGGCTCTAAGGCCCCATTCACACCTGAGCATAGTGTTTTCAGGCAGAAAGTCAAGCAATTTTTACCGCGTTTTTGTCATGATTTTGTACAGGTCAAAAAGGTCACCAATGTAAAAAGCAGAAAGACACCTGTAATCTGCAAAAAAAAAAAAAAAAAAGTTCCAGAACTTGTTTGAGCTTCAGGCGTTTGAGCTTCTGGCTTCAAGCATTTAGGAGTGGAGGAGATGTGAACCATCTCCATTAGAGAATAATTGATTTTTTTTTTCCTCTCCAGCGTTTTGTAGCTTTAGGCTTCAAGCTACAAAACGCTCAGGTGTGAATGGGGCCTAAGAACTTCTTTTGGGCGATAGGCGCCCTGCGATTTTGTTTGCGCGATTGTTGCCCAACAAAAGGGTTCCACTGGAAGCGACGGGGATCGCACGGGCATCCCATGATTCTGCCTACGATTCATAATGCCAAGATATGAACAGAGCCTAAAGGAGATTAAGGAAAGCTGCAGGATTTGAACGGAAAGGGGACAAACTTCGAGTTACTGCATGATGTTTTATATAAAGCTAATGTGCACTAGTTTTATATTTTATAGTAAAAAGCTGCGAAGTTATTTTAAGCCATGTGCAATTTTTCTCTGCTTTCTGTTTATATGCTAAACAGAGCAGCCAATATAAGGAGCCTGCCACCTGGGATCTTGCTTTGCTGGAAATTATTCTACTAAATTGGATCAACTGCTATTTTGGAAAAGTGCTTTTGTCTTGAATGAGGCAGATGAGAGGGTGAGTGAAATTCCCCTAATGCTGGTGGTTGTGTGCCAGGTATGTAAAGTTATAGGATCAGTTCACAAACTAGTATTCACACAGAAACACGCAATGCCATTTTATTTGAATCTCAAATCACACTTCACCAAAAAGTAGTGTATGCACTACTTTTGGAAACGCACTGCAACTGGATCACATGGTACTTCTGTATCATGCAATTTGATGCATGCAAACACACCGTTTGCAACCTGCGTTTGGGGTGTCGGCTAACATTGACATCCGCTGCATATCTCAAATGCCGTGCATTTTGAATGCACGCACAAATATGCACAAAACAAAAATACGCACAAAAGCAAGATTTCCGCACTGCGTTCTGGTATGAATGATGAAGGCATTATAGACACTACGAAAATCTTTCACAATCTTGAAGAGACGTTTTACATTGTTGGGACATTGTTTTAATTTTATATTTTAATAGTGGGAAATTCATGAGCACTGTGTCATTAGTTTATATTTTTGTAGGCTGGAGGCTATATTGACAAATATGAAATCAGGTTCATGCCTTCAGGCAGTGCCATCCATTTTAGATTGTAACTGGTAGTTTTTTTTTTTGTGTATAAAATTAATCAGACTTATTGTTATGTTAAAAATGACATGCTGACAACGCAAAAAAAGTCTGCATTCCAAATATTCGCCCCCTGGCAACTACTGCCCTAAACGTTCATATCTCAAAGTGCACTGTCCTGTCACAGAAGATGCCAGCCTCAAGATTTGGCAAGCTGCCTGCAGCATAGCTGGACTGGGCACCTGTGAACTCCTCCCACAACTAATCAGAACCCCTTGCACCGGGACTGCATGCAGAGTGTGCATGGGGCCCAAGTCAGGTTTCAATCAGTTTCTAAGTTCATACAGGCATGGTTAACCATACACATGCACGAGAGCCATATTTTGCCTGCACAGCATACACAGGTGTTCCATACATCTGAATGCAGTCAGTCCCATGTAAACTGGGATACAGCTGCTTGACATCCATGTGCACGTGGTCCCCGAATGCAGACAGCGTGCATTCGGGAAACTGCACACAAAATGTCAAAATTGTGACATGTCCCAATTGACATGACTAGGAATGCCTGTACATGGATTCCTGGAACATCCGTGCATCCTGTGCCAAAATGTTTTAGCTTGGGATAGAGTTGTTAGGCGTAAACTATTGCCATCGGTGTCCCAGTTAGGACTGGTGACACCAAAACTGAAAGCAAAGAAAAAGCCCAAAACTTGAGCTGTCAAACAGTAACAAAACAGTATTCCACCAATGGGGACCCCTGCCCTGCGTTTCTACAGGACAGGAAAAAAAAAAAAAAAAAAAAACCCCACGCAAAAGTGAAAGTAGCAATAATTCCTTCACCAAGCAAGCTATACACCCTGCAGCCTTAGTCATCACTAAGAATGATTAATGACTAGGTCTGAAGGCACCACCCACATACCTCGGTATTTTTAACCAAAAGAGAAGCACTACACAGTTTATTAAAGTGATTGTAAAGACTTTTTTTTTTTTTTTTTAAATACCAAACATTTGATACTTACCTCCACTGTGCAGCTCGTTTTGCACAGTGGCCACGAACATCCTCTTATGGGGTCCCTCGGCAGCTCCTGCCCACATCAGATAACCCCCAAGGAGGAACGCTCTCCCGGGGGGGGGGGGGGGGGCTGGTTTATCTTGCGGGCGTGCTCCCGAGTCCAGCATTTGCGTCCATAGACACGAATTCCGGACTCAGCTCCGCGTCATTGGACTTGATTGACAGCAGCGGGAGCCAATGGCTGCGCTGCTGTCAACCTATCCAATCAATTCATGGGCAGCACAGTGGTGTAGTGAGTAGCACTCTCGCTTAGCAGTAGAGTCGCTGGTTGGTATCCCAACCACAACACTACCTGCCTGGAGTTTGCATATTCTCCCTGTGCCTGCGTGGGTTTCCTCTGGGTACTCCAGTTTCCTCCCACACTCCAAAGACATGCTGGTAGGTTAATTGGCTTCTGTCCAAAAAAAAAAAAAAAATGGTCCTAGTATATGAATGCGAGTTGGGGACCTTGGATTGTGGGCTCCTTGAGGGTAGATGTGAGTGTGAGATGTATGTGTGGAGCACTGCGTAAATTGACGGCGCTATATGGGCATCTTAAATAAATAGGGATAATTGTAGACGCACACTCACTCAGGTTGAACTGGTGTCTTTATTCAACCTCACCAACTATGTAACTAAGAGCCGAGAACCCCAGGCAGAGGAAGAGCACATCTCCGCCAGGTGAAATTCCAGGTCTCAGGTAAGTAAAATGGTGGGCTGGTCACTGCTAGGTGTTTTTTCACCTTAAAGTGGAGTTCCACCCACTTTTACAACTCTTCAGCATCCCTCACTAAACTGTGCACTGTAAACAAATTGGATATTTTTTAAATTTTTTTCTCAGCACTTACTGTATATCTGCTGTATTCATTTTTCACTTCCTCCTCCCTGGCCGCGGCCCATCGCATCATTTCCTGTTTGCAATGCCTTCTGGGAAGGGGCGGCAACTTCCTCTGAAACTGCCGTTGTTATGGAGACCTGACCTGAAACCTATTACACTGCTTGTGCTGCACTGAGCACGTGGGGGCGGCAACTTCCTCTAAAACTGCCGTTGCTATGGAAACCTGACCTGAAACCTATTACACTGCTTGTGCTGCACTGAGCATGTGCGAGATCTGCAAGGATGAGATCCAGGAAGAAATAGTCTGGCTTCAGATGCCCAGACTTAAGATGGCCACGGCCTGCTGTAAGTTTATAAAATAACAAACTACTGCTATAAACTAACAAAACAGACCTTAGTTTACAGACTAACTTTACTAGAATACATTAAGCTTGTGTATTATAGTGGTATTTTTATTTAAAAAGTATCATTTCGGCCGGAACACCACTTTAATGCATAGGATGCATTAAAGGTGAACAAAAACACGAGGGTTTACTACCCCCTTTAAGTCAGGCATGTCAAACTGGCATTTTAGGGCTTCATGCAATCAAAAAATTTAAGAATGAGACCTTTAAGCTGCTTTAAAGGGCAATTATAGTTATGACCACATTTTACAACACTATTTTTTTTTACATTTAGTGCATGAATGCTTATTACACTGTGGAGATAGACCGATTATGTTCCAAGCACTTGTTCTAAACACAAGTACTGCTAGGTGCACTCGCAGAGTCTGAAAAAAACTCAATTTAAAAAAGCACAGCAGTTTAAAAAAAACTTCACTCCAGGTAATTAAACAATTACCCCGTGCATTGGGGCTGCACCCTCACAGCAAAGGATAGTAGCTTGTTTTGTCTAGGGGAGAGAAGAACTGATCCTCCGTTTCCATGGCAGATAGCACTTCCGTAGTTGACAGCCCCTCTGTGTCATTTCCATTGCAGTGTTATGGACCCTGCTTTGGTCTTGATGACTTTGGGACTATAGACTGCTGGAGAGTGGGGAAGAAGAAGATGTGGGAAACATCTATCTGCAGGGAGGTATAGAGGATTGGGTAAGCACAGTTTTTTTTGGGAGGGAGGGTCTCCTAGACCAAAACCATCAATTAACCCTTGCAATGCAGGCAGCTCCATGGCAATTGATAATTTAGTTGCCCAGATTTGGGCTTCAAATAAGATAAGGAAGCACTTTGTCAATGACATTAAATTCCCCTGGCTAGTGAAATGGCTATATCGTGTAGTACAGTTATACACTCACAGCAGACACTAATCTGGCAGACCTGTCAACACTACTTGACAGATAATGCCATTTAGCAATTTACTCCCCCCCCCCCCCACCCCCCCGATTCCATTAAAAAAAAAAAAGGCAGTTTTCTGCAATCCTAATCTATAATTGTTTTAATACTTTAGCAGCTACCAAGATAGTTACCCTAAAATTACAGAACGTTACCCCAACATTTCATATTCCTGGTGTGTGTCTGTTGTACCATATACTTGTGTTAAAAAGTATCCTGTTCTCTTTGCATTGCTTCATTTGTGTGAAATACCTGGGGATCCTGCCAGTCCTCCTGCTTTCCTTTTTTAAATGACCAAGCTAGGCATGACAGCACATCCTTCCCAGCGTGGTCAGTGTTTTTGGTCTCCATTGATCAGGCATGTGCCGATAGCTCTGCCGCACAGCCAGCCACCGAGATCATTGTACTGCTATTTCTTCACCCCCTGTTCCCCCAATCCCTTTATACAGAACAGAGAATTTATTATATTTTTATTTCACACGCAATTGTTTTGCCTTTCAGTTCTACTACTCAAACTGACAGCGGGTGTGAAATAAATGAGGTGTGGGAATTGGAGGTGTAACATGTTCCCAAAAGGTGAACTTTACTTTAAAACGGTTATGAACCCCCCACTGTTGGCTTAAAAATATGCAAGAAAACCTACTTGCTCACTGTAAACGAAGGGTCTTCAATTATCTAAGTTTGTTTGGACCAAGCTGTCCCAAACAATTTCTGTTACTAAACCGTGTGGTCACTTGTGTGTGCTGTAATGGACCAAAGAAAAGTAGCATTAGCCACAGTGCGGTGTTATGGCAGCAGTACAAGCAACTTCCTATCTGCTACTGGAATTGCAGAGTTGTGCTGAGTGCCTGTCTGCCATTCAGGAGAATCCTTGTACTTTTATCATTGAATACAAAGCTTCCTCTGATTGGACGAGATGAAAACTGACATTCATCGACCTCTCCAACTCACCCAGAGGGAGTCTTGTATTCATTGATAAAAGTACAAGGCTTCTCCTGAATGGCAGACAAGCACTTAGCCCGACTAATTACAGAAGCAGGCAGGAGTTGCCAGTACAAAAAAAAAAAAAAAAAAAAAACAAAACAACTTAAAGGGTAACTCCACTTTTGTTGAGAAAAAGAAAAAATCCCCTCTGGGTGATCTATGTACATTGCAGGGATTTTAACTTTTTTTTTTTGCAGGTGCCTACCTTTTGTTAATCTGAAGTTTCTCTGTGTTTCTCTGTGCCCATGTGGGAACGTGAGTCTAAGGGGAGTGATTTCATAACCATCAATCAGCTGTGGCACCTCCAGGGCACCAATGAGGAAATCTGCATACCTTTAGACGTGTTCCTGTTGGAAGTATCTCACCAAACATGACATTTATGTTCCAGGGGATGCCTGAAATCTGTAGTATCTTAGTGCAGACTTCTGGGAAAACTGGTGAGCCAATCACACAAGCAGGAAATTATGTTTTTTGGGGAGCGGTCAGTACACAATCTGTGTACAGAACTCCAGGTAGCCATATTGTATTGCATTTTCATAAAATTACAGCGACTGCAGATTGAAAAGGAAAGGTAATTTTTAATAACATTCAATTACAACATGACTTGTGTTGCAATTGTATGCGCTATATTATTTTTTCTTTACCATTTTTTCCACCCCACAAAAGTAGAGTTACCCTTTAAGCCAATACTACTTCCAATACAGCATACAGTGGTCGAAAGTAAACCTAAGTGAAGTCTAGAATTCTACTTTAAAAAGTAAACCTAAAACCAAAAATAAAATATATGGCAGCTTACTAGTCCTCGGTGTAGTGGCTGCATTTGCCCCCCCCCATATTTTTCTTTTGCTTTATTTTCTCCTGCCAAAAACACTTCCTTTTCCTGGGTGACTACCTCACTCCACTGTACCTATGGAGGGAGCAATAGTTGTCACCCCAGTCTGTTCTACTGATATGGACCAAAGCATATAAATTTTCCCTATCACATGGGGGGCAAGGCAACTGGTAGTCAACTGAAAACAGATAGGAAGGCAGATATCTATGCAGCTCACAGAAAGTGATACTGAATTTCTGACAAGTCTGTACAATCTAGATTTATTTTCAACTATACAGTGCAAGGGCCTGCCTGATTGGACACAAACTGAAAGTTTTGTTCAGATTGGACCTCACGCGTTTGGAAAATTGCACAATAAGATTGTATAACGTATGGCCAGCTTTAGGGTCACCATACAATTAACCCATTAAATGCATATCCAACCTGTGCAGGCCCTTACATTAGTCGGTCGTTGGTATACCAGAAGATTAAATTGTGTATGGTCAGATTCAATCTGATTGTACAAACTTCTTTAGAGAGAATACACACACACACAAAAAGGTATTTTAGATTGGTGTATCAAATATTGATCAAGCAAGGAAACTTGGACTTGGCCATGCGACAGATGGTGATGCTGTAGATCACCCCAAGTCAATGGATTGTGGGAGGAAAAAAAAAAAAAAAAGAAGGGGGGGGGGGGTTGTATTGGGGTCTACAGGTTTGATCAGTTGCATTTTTTGCACCCTTGTGAATCACTTATGATTGATCTAGATCAGTGATCTCCAAATTGCAGCCAGCCCTTGGGGCATTATTCCTCCCACTGCCGGAAACAGTGGGACATAGTTCACCCACAGTGATGGGCTTTTGTCTGGCACCTACAATGATGCACTGTTTACTCACATTGATGCAAGAAAATTTTCTTCTCAGACTGGCCACCGTGCAGCCCCCTTTAAAATTGAACCGCTTGCCGACCAGCACGCGATGTACGTCGGCACAATGAAATGTCTGCGCAAATGGGCATACCTGCAAGTCCCCTTTATATTGCTGGCTAGTGGGCACGTGAGCTTGCCCGCGGACTCGATGTCTGCTGGTGGCCTGCGATCGTGACACGGAGGGGATGCCTATGTAAACAAGGCATTTCCCTGTTCTGCCTAGCAACATGACAGGGATCTACTGCTCCCTGTCATCGGGAGCAGTGATCTCATGTTCTAGTGAGCCCACCCCCCCCCCCTTCAGTTAGAACACAGTGAGGGAACACAATTAACCCCTTCCATGCCATTTACAAAGTAATCAGTGCATTTTTTATAGCACTGATTGCTGTATCAATGTCAATGGTTCCAAAACAGTGCCTGATGTGTCCACCGCAATGTCACAGTCACTGAAAAAAAAACAAAAAAAAAAAAAAAAAAAACACCCACCACACGCAGATCGTCGTCATTACTAATAAAAGAAAAATAAATAATAAAAATGCCATAAATTTATCCCCCATCTTGTAGACGCTATAAATTTTGCGCAAACCAATCAATATACGCTTAATTTTTTTTTACCAAAAATATGTAGGATACATATTGGCCTAAACTGAGGAAGAAATTTGTTTTTTTATATTTTTTGGGGGGATATTATAGCAAAAAGTAAAAATAAATAAATAAAAATGGCTTTTTTCAAAATTGACGCTTTGTTTATAGCGCAAAAGTTAAAAACCGCAGACATGATCAAATACCACCAAAAGAAGGCTCTATTTGTGAGCCTTCTTTTGGTGGTAGGCTCACAAAAAAAAGAGCACAAAAAAAAAAAAAAACTCACAAAAAAGACGTCAATTTTGTTTGGGTGCAACGTCACATGACTGCGCAATTATCAGTTAAAGCGACTCAGTGCCAAATCGCAAAAAGTGCTCTGGTCAGGAAGTGGGTAAATCCTTCCGGGGCTGCAGTGGTTAAAGGACAGTAAACTAACTTGCTAACTGTACCCCCCCCCCCCCCCCATCAGCTCATTCCCCAGTTATTACCTCTTGCATCTCTTAAGCCGGCCATACACGGTTTGAATTCCATAAGAATTTTATTTCCAAAATCTCAAAGAATTTTCGTACGAATTTCGCACCATTAGTGGGCTGCAACAACGGCCGATTTTCGTGCGGCAATCAAAATTTGAGGAATCAGACATGTTGGAAATTTTTTGAAAAACGAACGATTTTCTAATCAATGATGGGAGAATCGTGCGAGAAATGTAAAGAAAGGAAAATTTACAGAGAAAAAAAAAAAAAAGAAGATTCCCGCCCACAAAAATTCTATTCTGTAGCAACGAGGTGAAATTGAAGGCTTGGTCGGCCGAATTTGGAAAGTCAATGGTGGCATCGGATCACAAAAAAATAAATAAAAAAAGGAGAAGAACTTTCTGATTTTGAAAAGAAAAATTGGACCATGTATGGCCTGCTTTAGAGTGTATAGTCTAAATAACAGTGTCCTCCGATTCCTACTGTATTAGTGTATTGCATTTGTACTGTCTAACTTCAAGTTGTAAAACATGGTGTAAACCATTGGCGCTATATAAATCCTGAATATAATAATAATAATAATAATAATAATAATAAACTGGCCCTTTGTTTAGAAAGTTTGGAGACCCCTGATCAAGGTATAAGAGCACTGGAAAAAAATGTGATCTACCTGGAAAGTTAGACCTTTCCCAAAAGCAATCAATCATTTTGGGTTGACGGAAACCATCACCATCTGTCACTCATTGCATGGTCCTGCCAGTTTTGTGTCACTCCACTGATGTTTGATAGGATTTGGTCAAACACGTGCATGACGATCGTAAAAAGAGCCTGCTTGGTTCTTGAAGCCCAATGAGTTATGGAATAACACGTTGCACAGTCCCTCCACGCTGCACACGGAAACACGTAGGACGTTCTTACACGGGGCTCCGTTTCATCCCACCCACTTCACAGTAGACCAAGCCTGTTTCTAGAAAGAGGGTTGCACCCTCAAACCTCTCCCCCCCCCCCCAATATCTCCTCTGCTATGTGTACCCAGCCAATAAGAGATTAGCCTGTTGATTTACAGGAATGGTGGAAAAACAATCCGTACCGGATTTGGATGCGGGGTTGCCGGCCTCGAAGCCCATAGCCCTCCCGGTGGCCGGGTCCTTCTTGAATTTGGTGTCGAAGGGCGAGTGGTTGTGCTGCATGGCCATCAGTGTGTCCCTCACCGTCTTGGGCTTGCTGATCCATTCGTCCTGCCTCACCTTGTGGTTGTCTCCCAGCTCGGAATAACTATCCGCCCGGTGCTTGTCCTTGGAATCGTGCTCGGTGCTGGACACCGATCCGGATCTCTTAGTCCCTAGATCCCCAGAGGTGATCCCCATTGGAGGAGCCCGGACCCCCATCGGAGAGCCATTCATTAGGGCGCCCAGGGAAGCGGGCACCGCACTAGTCCTGCGAGGGTTAGGGCTCTGGCGGTTCAGCTCCGGCGGCTCCTCCGGCTTGGGGAAGCCATTGGGAAGAAGGATGCCATTGACCGGCCTGCCGACGCTATAATCCGAGGCAAGGCGGGGCGGCGGCCTGTCTCCCACCAGCGGGTAGCGATCCATGCATTGCTGAGGGGGAGGCTGCTGAGAGGCCCTAGAGACACCTTCCGGGTGTCCAATCTGCGCCATCTCCTTCGCACCGAGCTGAGGCTTCACTGAGGAGGAGGAGGACGACGAGCTGGGGGGCCCCGGGGACCTCCCCTCCTGGAAGCCATGAGCCCGCTTCAGGTGCCGGGCCGTCTCAATGACGAACTCGATGCGATCCGCTCCCTCGTAGTTCACACATCCCCGACACACAGGCTCGGTGAAGTCCCAGATCATCGCCCATGGCATGCGGGGCAGGTCACACAGGTAACACGACTGTCTCCGGGAGGCGGCTATGGTGGCGGATGACATAGCAATATAGAGCTAAGTACACTGAGCCGAGAACGAGGCTGGGAGGACGGAGAACTCAGCCGCGCCAGTGCCCTCCGCCTAGGCTGCTTGTCGGTCCGGCTTCAGTCATGTACACTACGCCCTGGAACCCGGGAGAGGGAGGAGCAGGAATTCTCTATGAAGGGCTTCTCTCGCTTTCCTCAGCTGCACCGCTCTCGGGAGAGAGAAGGAGGGGGAGGAGTGGAAAAAAGGGGGAAGGGATGCGCCTTTTCTATTGGCTGAGGCTCCAGTCACCAGAGGAGCCCCCCTCACTAGACTGCTGCCAAAAAGCTCACAACAACTCCAAGTTTAACCCCTTCCCACGCCCAGCAACAAACCCTCCAAAGTCTTGCATCGCGGTAAAATGGGCTCATTAACCACGGAACGGCGGGTCACGTTTCTTCTTCTTTTTTTTCCCGCCTCTCTGACAAGCCTTGCTGGCAAAGCCGATGACGTCACAACCGAGCCAACCGTTGTGATTCCAGTTCTCTATTTACTTGATTCTTCGACAGTCTCCGTCCAGCCACCACCGCCTCCCTTCTGCGCAGGCGCAGTAACTGTCATTGCGTTTACACGCCCACGTTTCCTCGCTCGTTCTCCACCCCCTCCTCCTCATTCTTTGAACTGCTGCCAAGACAACAAACAAGAGCTGCTGCTGCAGAAGAATCACTGACTCAGACAGTTACTATGCCTTGCTGTAAGGGTTGGGGGGGGGGGGAGGAAAGATTATGTGCGTGTGATGCAAACAGAGGCCTACACACGATTAAAGAGAAACTCCTGCTATGGAGAGGGAGGCCTGAATCACCAGGGAAGAGGGAATGCTGATAGATAACCTTATTGTTGTCTCAGGCATTACAATTCAGGTTATTCAATCTTCACAGGCAACGGTGATGTAAATGTTAGGCTGGTCATACATCGTACATTTACCTTCAACTATGTAGTGCAAGGGCCTGCCTGATTGCATACGTGTTTAGGTCTGACCTCATATTATATGGTTTTGGTAAATCTAAAGGAAAATTGTATAATGTATGGCCACTTTCACCCTCTTCCTGCCCAGGACAAATTTCAGCGCTGTCGCATTTCGAGTGACCATTGCACAGTCATGCCACGCTGTACCCAAACAAATTTTTATCATTTTGTTCCCTCAAATAGAGCTTTCTTTTGGTGGTATTTAATCACCACTGGGTTTGTTATTTTTTGCACTACAAATAAAAAAAAAAAATACTACATTTTTTTTTTTTCTTCATTTTCTGTTATAAACCTTCACTGATAAGCTTGCACTGATAATGAGGCACCGAGAGGTGGCACTGATTAGGAGGCACTAATAGGCATCACTGATGGGCACAGATTGGCAACCCTGGTGGGCTCTAGTGGGCATCCTCAATAGGTCTGTACTAATAATCAATACGCTGATTATTAGTGCAAACCCCCCCTGCCAGGAGAGCCGCCAATCGGCTCTCCTCTACTCGTACCTTGTCAGCATGAGTAGAGGAAAATCTGATAAACAGGGCTTCCTGGTTACCATGTAATTAGCTATGATTGGACACAGCTGAGGCTCAGTCAGGATAATACAACCACTTTTAGGCTGTCATTCTGCTATATAGCGGGTGGGAAGTGGTTGTAAACCTCAGACATGAAATAGGAACAAAGCATACCCCTCTATAGTGTGTACTTGTCACAATTAAGAGCACTAAATGTCATTCTTTCTGCTTCATTCCTCTGATATCAGCATGAAACACTTCTAACAAGTTTTCTTGACACTAAGAAAAAAAGGTGATGGGAGGGACCTCCAGATGATTGGCAGCCTCATCTCTGTTTCTGTGTGGAGGGGGGTGTGTCCCCTCCCTCCAATCAGCTCTCAGACCTCTCCTCACTGAGCTCTGCAGAGTGTAACTTTAGCACTCCGCCCCCTTTTTTTTTTTTGCTGACAACCTAGACCAGTGTTTCTCAACTCCAGTCCTCAAGGCGCCCCAACAGGTCATGTTTTCAGGCTTTACATTATTTTGCACAGGTGATTTGATCAGTTTCACTGCCTTAGTAATTACCACAGCTGTTTCATCAGAGGGAAATCCTGAAAACATGACCTGTTAGGGTGCCTTGAGGACTGGAGTTGAGAAACACTGACCTAGACAAGCTTTAAAGCGGAGCTCCAGCCCCCCCACAGAAAAAAAATAAAAGTTACCAGCTACACATACTGTAGCTGTTGACTTTTAATATTGGGACATTTACTTGTCCTGGAGTCCAGCGATGCTGGCACCCCAGCCGATGTTTCGATTGGCTCCCGGGTGCTGCCGCCGCCATAGCCTGTAAGGGAAACTGACAGTGAAGCCTTGCAGCTTCACAGTCGATTCCCTACTACCCATGTGCGGATTACGCTGCACTTTCTGAATGGCCCGGCGGCGGGGAAGGAGGAGGGGGGCTGAACTTTTGACATACCTCGCCATGACAAGGTCTGACAGAAGTGGGGATGGGTACTTGTTAAAAACAGGTACCCACTCCCCCCTGAAAGGTGCCAAATGTGGCACCGGTGGGGGGAGGAGATAGAGAAGCGGAGCCTCCACTTTTGGGTGGAACTCCACTTTAAAGCCCTCAGGGCACGGATGCATATTCCTTTTATGAATGAGGCCTAGTGTAAAGGATGTACAAAAGAAGACACCCCTCAAAAATAAAGCTTATATTGTATAGTTTATATGATATGTCAAGCTGCAGCAGCAGCCTGAAAACAAAATCCTGGGGGGGGACACATTTCCTAGAACACTGCCCGTTCAACAGGTGGGAAGGAAATACAATACCTTGTTTCTGGTGGGAACTTCTTCCAGTTGCACCCTGTTTCCCCAGAGTAATGTATGTCCCATGTGTCTTGCAGGTAAGAAATATTAAATCCAGGACCATAACTAGCACTAAAATCATTTAGTGTATGTTCCTGTGACAAGTAAATGCTGCCACAGTGTAGTATGAGAACAAACTGTATGGGTTTTATTGTACTTTTGCAGATATATATTCCTAGTGTGCAGGACATGTGCTTTTTGAAATCCATTACTGAAATGTTATTCAGAAGCATTTGAGACTATAAGTGCACAGTATATTTGCTGTACTTTATCATTGTTTTGTTCAGTTGCACCCTGTTCCCCCAGAGTAATGTATGTCCCATGTATCTTGCAGCTACCATCTATTAAACACCCCAATTTCACCCTCCCCTATCGCACTGTGGAATTTATTTATTCATCATATGTGCAATACTAAGGGCCTTTTTACACTGATCCGTTAGTCCTCCAATTTTGCCTTACCAAATGTGGAAGAAAGATGCATGACCATTAACCGGTTCCCGACCAGCTCACTCAGATTTACTGCGGCAGAGTAGCTCCCCTGGGCGAAATCCTTTATAGGTACATCCTTCCCTTTAGCGGCCACCAGACGGCGCATGCACAAGCGCCAGCACAGGGATTTGTGTGTGTCAGGGGAGAGGAGACATATTGTTTATTCCTACTAAGTAGGAACAATATGTCTCCTCTCCTAGTCAATCCTATCCCCATACAGTTAGAACACGCTGATGGAACACACAATTAACCCCTTGATTGCCCCCTAGTGTTAACCCCTTCACTACCAGTGACATTTACACAGTAATCAGTGCATTTTTATAGCACTGGTCGTTGTATAAATGTCAGTGGTCCCAAAAATGTGTCAAAAGTGTCTGATCTGTCCGTCACAATGTCGCAGTACCGCTAAAAATCGCAGATCACCGCCATTACTAGTTAAAATAATAAAAATGCCATAAAAATTCCATATATCTTTCCCATTGTTTGTAGGCACTATAACTTTTGCGCAAACCAATCAATATACGCTTATTGCGATTTTTTTTTTTTTCCCAAAATTATGTATTGGCCTAAACTGTTGAAGAAATTTGTTTTTTTTTTTGTTTGTTTTTTAAATTTGGGGACATTTATTATAGCAAAAAGTAAAAAATATTGTTGCTCTATTTGTGGGGGAAAAAAAGGACGCAAATTTGGTTTGGGTACAGCATTGCATGACCGCGCAATTGTCAGTAAGTGCTCTGGTTAGAAGGGAGTAAAATCTTCCGGGGCTGTGGTTAAGTGGTTAAATCCCATGGAACGCTTTACACCAGTCAGTTGTGTTTTTAAAACTCCTGCATGCTGCATTTTGGTGCAGTAAAAAAATAAAATGCATCAAAAACATACCCCCCCATTGAAAATAATGAAAAACGCATCAAAATCGTACCCGCAATTGCATTTTTGGTGTGTATTTTGAGTTGCATATCCTTTTTTTACAGGTGTAAAATATGAAGCCCATGTGCAGGGGGCCATTCTCATTTATATTCGCATAAACATGCTTATAGATGAGTAAACATGCCTATGTGATTAAATTACTGCACTCAAATGCAAAATGTTCTATTTTTGTTTTGGGGAGAGAAGACACAGCGCTTTAGAGGCACTGCATCTTCTCTCCCTATTTGTCCACAAAGTTCACTTCTATCTCCTCTACACCTGCTGCCTATAGTTAGGTACTATGGACTGGTCATAGACCTTTATGGCCTCTTTACTTATTTGTGTTGGGATACTGATTTACCTGCATACAGTATATTGTTCTAACACACAGATTATTTCCTATTGCTGCCCTGATTTCCCTCATTGCTGTGGCAATAGTATTGTGGCCAGTTGCATCTCATCACCATGGTCTCCCCTTTTGTGCGCAGAGTTTACAATTGTCTGTTAGCATTCTATTTTTGTTTTACTACTCTGTACTTAACGCTGTATTACTGTGTGCAACGTCCCATAGACAACAATGCAGTCCATTTCAGATCAGTAAAAAAAATGAATTTTTTACTCCTGTGTGCAAGAGGCCTTAAAGCGGTTGTAAAGGCAGATGGTTTTTTATCTTAATGCATTCTATGCAGCAGCCCCCCTAATACTTACCTGAGCCCCATCTCTGCTGTCCACGAGTCCCTCGGCCGTCTGGGACTCTCCTTACTGATTGGCTGAGACACAGCAGCAGCTCCATCAGCTTCCACTGCTGTCAACTGACAAAGTCAGTTAGCCAATCAGGAGAGAGAGGTGGCGAGGCCGAAACGCAGCTCCTTGTCTGTATAAACACACGGAGCTGCAGCTCGGCTTGGGTGCCCCCATAGCAAGCTGCTTGCTGTGGGGGCACTTAACAGGAGGGAGGGGCCAGGAGCACAGAAGAGGGACCCGAGAAGAGGAGGATATCCAGGCTGCTCTGTGCAAATCCACTGCACAGAGCAGGTAAGTATAACATGTTTGTTTTTTTTTGTTTTTTGTTTTTTAAACAAGACTTTACAATCACTTTAAGCTGGTCATACATACATACATTGTTAGTTTTTTTCTTGCAGCAGCAGATTCCTCCATCTACATAAAAGAGGTGGATGGAAGAATCTCTCCCTTCCGGGCAGGGATGGACTGTGTCAGGCCATTGCTGGGGGTCTGATCCCCCATAAATAGGGCCGCTCCGCCGCCACTGGTGTGCAGATGGTTGCCATGTCATCCCGGCCTGTCCACATAATAAGCTGGGTGGGCTGGGAGTTGGGAGATTCTTGGAGGGATGCAAGAGCAAACTGCAACTACCTATTGACTGAGGAGGTAGCAGGAGGCATGCTGCACTGCATCCCAGCCAATGGTGCACTGCCTGGGCTTCCAGTGTTGTGGCATGGAGCTGCTCTGCAAGCTGCATGAGGTGAGGAAAAAGAAACCAACTTATGCCTGAACAGTAATTGAAAGTCACTCTCTTAGGCCCCCTTTAAGCCATGCCCAATATTTAGCGTAATTTAAACTATTCCCATTTTTTGCTGTGGTGCACTTTGCCCTGCATTTTTTTCTCTCCTACTAGACCAATTCTACAAACGAATGCCCCGCCCCTAATTAAAATACTCCGCCTACATCAAAAAAGTGTCCCTAAACATTTTTCAAGAATGTTGGCATCTATGATTGATGTCACTTGGAACACAACAGCTGCATGGGCACAGATGCTGCTTCCAATCTGACATATGTGCATGGTCCCAAACACACACTAGTTGGCCATCATCAATGCAATGTATGGAAACCACAACTTCTATGGAGTAGAGCTTATGCGATACAAATGAGTTACCTAAATTTCAACTTTTTTTAGGCCAATCGGCTGCAGGCTGGGTCAGTCATCGCCCCGCAGCACAAAGGGGCAAGATGCTGGTGACATCAGTGCCCTTAGGATTCATTCACATGGGAGTGCTCTGCTTTGTTCAGCAGGGGAGCCTTGAGCAGGTTCCATGCTGAATCTGAGCAGGACGAGATGGATGTCAATTTTGTGACATCTGTGCCCATTCATTTTTTTTTTTCATGCATTTTGACAGGGGACTGTGGTCGACCTATGTTTGGATCTACAGGCTGGAAAATGCAAACCGATTTTTGTCCATTTACCTCAGGCTACCTTCTAACATATTAGACTGTAACTGTACCATAAAACATTAGTTCAGGATGTACATTTGGACACGGGCATAAAATAATGATTTGCATGGCTCTGCCCACTATCCTATAATGATGAATGAACCTTTTTTTTTTTTTTTTTTGGATCTGTGATGGAAGTGAGACATGCAAGTAGCTTATGTTTTAATAAGGCTCTACTGTGTTTTTTACTTGTTCCCACTGCCCTTATTTTTATATATAATACCGCTTACTAATGTCATAGTGAGGTTAAAAGAAAAGGGGTGACCACATGGCGGGATATTTATTTCTGCTTTCAACATTGAGAGCTGAACTCAAGGTATGACTTGGTTGATGTACAAGCTTAATGTGCCAAGCATAATACAGGTGATGAGGACATTCTTCTGAAAAATCTGCAGCAATAATAAACACATAATGACATCATATAATATACAGTTTTATGGAGTCACACACAAGGTTTCAAAAATATGGAGAGACATACAGTGGAGCAATCATTGATAAGCTGTGTGCTGATATAGCCATATTACTGAGTTTATAGGGACAGCTGACAGACGGTAACAACAGGTGGTTGAGCGGCGGTTTTATCGTCCCCCAAATGCTCACCTAAAGCCTGCAATACATTTGGGAGGGGGCTGCTCGCATGCATCAGTCCATGGCAAGTTTAACGCTGCATGTCAGATTTGCTCATGCAAATCAATGCATGCCAAAAAAAATGTATCTGTTTTTCAGAAAAGAAAAACGCATTCAGCAGGCAGCAATATCACCTCCTGAACATCTGACACCTCTTAACAGCACCTCTCAAAAGTGATCCACCTTGGATCACTTTTCAGAGAATAAACAAAAACAGAAAAATGGGAACAATTTGCTAGTTATTCTTACACCTCCAATATGTGCCACATCTAGTATGTGTCATAGAATAATATGTGGGCCCTAATAGTATGTATATTTTTTGGATGGTTATGTATGTATTTTTAAATGTATCTTCTTAAATGCCAATTTTAAATGCCCATTCACACTTTAGAGGTGCAGTGTAATGCATTCGTGAAATAACAAAGGTGTTGTGATGTGTTAATGTGGAAATCTTGGAGCTCGTTCCCACAGTAAAAAGAAAGTTCAAAGAAGCCCACAGACTATGGCAGGGAGATCCTGCTGAAGTCCAAAATAAATGTATATTGTAAGTAGCCACTAGGTAACCTGCCTGCCAGACTTAACCTATAGCTTAATCATCAAATTTGAATGAAAGAACCATTTAAAGCTGAACTCAAGGTATGATCTTTCTTCCAGCATGGAACAATGCAAGTATGCATATCTCATAACCAATAGGGAAGGTGACAATCATTGTAGTAGTAAGTGCTACTACATTAATAGCTGCGATCTTCCAGGTCATGTGCCAAGCAGCTGGCCCTCTGCACATTGACCACAGGGGGTTATTCGCTTGGCACTGCTACTGTTCACAGTATGCCTTATTTTTTTCAATGAATACAAGGTGTTCTCTGATTGGACCAGGTGCAGATTGTGACATCACCACCTTTTTCTTTTCACTTGTCTTGTACTGATTAGGTCTAACAAGCCTGATAACGTTGTATGCAAGTTGGCATAAATGCCTCTGCAATTTTGCTTTCCCTTAACCGGTTCCCGGTTATACTGTGGCAGGTTGGCTTCCCCTCGGCGAATCACCGTAACTGTACGTCAGCCCTTTAAGACACTGTAGGAGGCACACGCGCCTGCAGTGTGGGCGCGATGACCGCCGGGCACTGGGATCACTCATGACTGAGCGAGAACCGGGATCTGTGTGTGTAAACGCACAAATCCCGGTTCTCTCAGGGGAGAGGAGACAGATCGTGTGTTCATACCAAGCATGAAAACCAATCTCTCTCCTCCCCTAGTCAGTCCCATCCCCCCTACAGTTAGATCACACCTAGGGAACACAGTTAACCCCTTGATCGCCCCCTAGCGTTAACCCCTTACCTGCCAGTGACATTTATACAGTAACCGCTGCATTTTTATAGCACTGATAGCTGTATAATTGTCAATGTCTCAAAAATGTGTCAAAAGTGTGCAATTTTTTCCGCTGCAATATCGCAGCCCCAATAAAAATCGCCGATCACCGCCATTACTAGTAAAAAAAAAATAATAATAAAAATGCCATAAATCTATCCCCTATTTTGTAGACACAATGACTTTTGCGCAAACCAATCAATATATGCTTATTGCGGGGTTTTTTTACCAAAAATATGTAGAAGAATACCTATTGGCCAAAACTGAGGAAAAAATTGGGGTTTTTTAAAAAAAAATGGGACTTTTAATTCTTTATTACAGCAAAAAGTAAAAGATATTTTTTTTTTTTTTCAAAATTGTCGCTCTTCTTTTGTTTATAGCACAAAAATAAAAACCTCAGGAGGTGATCAAATACCACTAAAAGAAAGCTCTATTTGTGGGGGAAAAAAAGGACAATTTTGTTTGGGTACAGCGTCGCACGACCACGCAATTGTCAGTTAAAGCGACGCAGTGCCGTATGGCCAAAAATGGTCTGGTCATTGAGCAGCCAGATCTTCTGGGGCTGAAGTGGTTAAAGATAAACTTCAGTCCCCTTACTGCTGACCTCATGCCACCTTACTGGCACCATCATCTTTAATGGTCTGTTACATGCAGAACCTGAAAGGCACATGCTGAAGTCCTGTACCTACTTAATTATGTGGGGCAGAGCCTTTGAGCATGTCTGTGCATGCGTAGATTGAGTGCAACGTCATTTGTGCCTAGGCGAGAAATAAATAAAGTGCTGCCCTGCAGCATGAAAAAGGAATAAAAAGCAATGAAAAAATCCATTTGTGGGAGAGGTTAGGTGCTGAATCCAGATGCAAACAATTTATTTTTTGAGGTGATGGTCTGTTCAAATCTGTGCTGTAAATCTAAATGGATGCAGTTTGCCACTGGGGGCGTATGAGAAATATATAAAACTTGTGTTTTTTCGTATTCCCTTTTGAACACACCCCTGGAACAACCACGTCTACCCTGTCGGAAGAGATGGGAGACGGATCTTAATCGCAAGTTCTCTGCGACACAAAAGCATCATCAGATTTGCCCTTAAATCCTCCCTGTGCACCAAAATTCAGGAAACCAATTTCAAAATATTGACTAGATGATGCCTCACGCCCTCCAGATTACACAGGCGCTTACCTGCCACTTCGGATCAATGTTGGGGATGTGGGGGGGACGTGGGGTCACTACTGCACATCTTCTGGTCGTGCCCCAGATTGGAGAATTTCTGGGGAGCCATCTGTCGCATCATGCAGAAATGCATGTACAGTACAAGATACCAGACGATGCAGAATTGTTCCTGCTACACCTTTCAAAAATCCCCGCTAATACCTACAAAAAAATCAATTGTACGGCACCTATTAAACACAGCTAAGTCTTGTATACTTCTTTACTGGAAACAGCAATGCCCACCGACAACTGCGAGTTGGCTGCGGAAAGTGGAGGATATGAACAGGATGGAGGATTTGGTCCTGACTGCGCAACATAACCGTGAGAAATACACAAAGACCTGGAGTCTTTGGAACATTTTTATTCTCTCCGATGAGGGGAAAACATTCCTTGGATCATAACTTCCCCATGAGCTACTGCTACGTTCCTGAGCCATAGTCGTCCCCTTACTTGCTTCCCTTCCATTCCCTCTTCCCCCCTTCTTTCCTCTACTCTGATTTTTCTGCACTATTCGTTGACTATTATTTATTTCTACCTTGCTGTTATTATAAGAAAAGAATGAAAAGAGATTGGGGAGACCCTGTTACCCCCTTGTACTTACAAGATTGCCATGTCACACTTGTTTTTTCTGAGCAAACTAACTGCAAACTTTATCTTGTTCCGTACCAATAAGTAATGTGACAATGTGATATGTTCATTGATTTATGTGAATCAAACTTCATCTTTTCAACCTTAATTATCTTTTTACCACTGTTGTATCAATGGGGTCTCGCCCTTTATTGGTGTTCAATAAAAATTATATTTGAAAAAAAAAGCTTGTATTTTATGAATTTTTGATGGAAATGATGATCTGTACTTTTTTTTTTTAATTAATTAATTTTGGTTAACGTTACCTCCTTCAGTGTAACCTGACAGATTGTACTTTAACCTTGAGCAAGGAGCATGTGTACTCATGCTTTATTTAAACTGCATAACATTTCGAAGTGCAGAAAGGTTAGGGTGGGTGGATCTCCTTTCTAGGTTAATGGAAAAAAAGTGGTTAATAATTAGCGAAGTATGTTGAGGAAAGCCAAGTACTTCCAGAAATCTCTCTGTCTTTGTGCTCTTCATACACAGCCAGATTCCGCCCTCTCCCATAGGGCATTTGTGTTACTGTTTCTTTTTTAAAACTGCTTCCCAGCTATTAATTTTCCCTCTCTGATTCTATCTCTCACATGGCTTGTACAAAGCTGAAAATATACTAGTGTTGTTTTTTCCCTTTTGTAGGCTTTTATAATGGATCTGAATCACTTCACCAAAGACACTTGCGTTAGCAGGAAAACAGCAAGGTGAAAAGCACAGAGCACTTCAACCAGTTTTCAGAACACATTACAGTAAAAATCTTAACATATAGTTTGCAGATACAGATTTCACAAAAATAATATACATTACCACAAACCAAATCCATTTAGGAGTTATTTTAATTTAAAACTAGAAAGAATGCTCTTCATGCAAAGTGCAATTTTCATCTAGAGTGAGTCAGGTTTTGTGATTATTTAGTGTGTGGGAGTCAAAAGCAAGCATTTCTGGGTAAAGAAAACTAGCAGAATCATCTACAAAGGTACTCAGAGAAATAAGAGTACATTAGCCAAAGATCAGCCATTTAACCCCTTCAGATCTGCTCTATAGCCGATTGACGGCTACAGCGCGGATTTGCTGTGCCGGGGGGCCATCAATAGACGTCCTCCCCTTTGCACGCTTCCTGCGCGCCCCCTGCTGGGGGCACGCTGTGATCACCGAGTCAATGTGACTTGGGTGATCACAGATCAGAATAAGGGGTCGATCCCCGCCCCTTACCACGTGATCAGCTGTCAGCCAATGACAACTGATCACGTGATGTAAACAGAAGATCAGTAATCATTTTTTTTTCTTCTCACGCTGACAGCGTGAGGAGAAAAAAAAGCCATCCACCGGCTTCTGTTTAAGGGACATCGGTCCCGAAGAGGAAGAGGCAAAGTCACCTCATTTGTGCCCACCAGTACCGCCTGCCAGTGCCACAAATCAGTGCCCACCAGTACATAAGTGCCAGCAATCAGTGCCACCTATCAATGCCCACGAGTGCCACCTATCAATGCCCACCAGTGGTGCCAATCAGTGCCTCATCAGTGCCACCTAGCAGTGCCAATCAATGCCCATCACTCCCACCCATCAGTGCCTATCACTGCCACCCATCAGTGCCAGCTATCATTGCTACCTATTAGTACCCTTCAATGCCGCCCATCAGTGCCACCTATCAGTGTCCACCAATGCCACCTATCAGTGCCATTCAGTGCCCACCAGTGCCGCTTATTAGTGCCTATCAGTGTAGCCTCATCAGTGTACATCAATTTTTTAACAAAATAAAAAAAACGATTTTGTATTTTTTTTTTTTTTTTTTATTTCGCCCTTTTTTAACAAAAAATAAAAAACCCAGAGGTGATCAAATACCACCAAAAGAAAGCTCTATTTGTGGGGAAAAAAATGATAAAAATTTAATTTGGGTACAGTTATGTATGACTGTTCAATTGTCATTCAAAAGTGAGAGCGCTAAAAGCTGGTCTGGGCAGGAGGGGGGTTTAGGTACCCAGTAAGCAAGTGGTTAATGTCAGAACATACTGTACATATGTCTGCAAAGCTGACTATACACTAGTAGATTTTTATAAATCTGTTAAAAAATAAACAAATACACTGTTAGAAATTTGTTCATTTGAGAAAATGTATTGTGAAAACGAACGTCAATTTGACCCCAGCACTTAGAAAATTGAACAAATGTTCTTAAAACAAAAAATCACTTCATATATATATATATATATATATATACAGTATATATACGAGGTGTGTCTAAAAAGTTCAGTGAATGGTATCAGTAAACAAACAAAACAGAAGATACGAACAAATTACCTTTAATGACCTTCAAAATAATTGCCATTCTTCATAACACACTTTTGGCAACGTTCATAAAGCTTCTGGAACCTGTTAGGGAAGGCCTCTTTAAGAATCGATCGCAGAAATGCTGTGACACATTCTTAGATTGCCGGCCACGTCAGCAAAACATTGTCTTGACCTTGGACTTTTGCAGCCAACTCTTTTTGGGTCGTGGGGAAGACAGTGAACACCATTCCATCGGTTGCCACTTGGTTTCTGGATCGAACTGGTAGCACCAGGTCTCATCCCGTGTGACGATGGTTCGCAGAAAGGGTGGATCCTGGTCACACATGGTAATGAAATCTCCAGAGGTTTCCATCTGTTTTGCTTTCTGTTCATCTGTCAGCTTGTGTGGCACAAACTGGGAACAGCTATTCGGCTTAACCCAAATCTTTGCGGACGATGGTGCACACCATGTCCTTGCTAATGCCCAATTCCTCCGCCATCAATTGAAGAATCAGTCGCTGATCTCGTGCCAGCATTTGTCACACTCGCTCAATCGTGTCTGGAGTTCTGCTTGTCGACGGCTGACCCGAATGTGGCTCATCCTCAGTCGTTACTCCACGCTAGGTGGCGCTTCTTGATGTGTCCCTGGATAGCCATGTGCATGCGCGCGCACCTGTCCCATGTTGCCTTTGAGCTATCGGACCATTCACCCAACTTTTTAGACACACCTGTGTGTGTATATATACTGTATGTATTGTGGAGAGGCGACCCCATTTCACTGTATCTTAGCATTTTCAGCCTAGTTTTTACAAAGACTTGCATGAAAACCCAGGAAACCAATTACAAAATCCTAACGAGGTGGTATCCCACACCATACCTTTTACATAAATTCTACTCTACCACTACATATCGCTGCTGGAGGTGCCAGGAGGGAAAGGGAACACTTCTTCACATTTTCTGGTCTAGCCCTAAAATTGAACATTTCTGGAAGGATTACTCAGGAGTTCACTGACTTTGAGATCCCTGACGACCCAGCCTTCTTCTTGTTGCATGTATTGTCCATCCCAGAGAAAATCTATAAAAAGTCCATAATACGTCACCTGTTTAATGCTGCCAAATCATGTATACCCTTGATTTGTTGGATTCAAAAGGTGGAAGAAATTAAGAAAATGGAGGCACGGTGGTGTAGTGGATAGCACCTCTCGCCTAGCAGTAAGAAGGGTCGCTGGTTCGAAACCCAATCACGACACTACCTGCCTGGAGTTTGCATGTTCTCCCTGTGCCTACGTGGGTTTCCTTCGGGTACTCCGGTTTCCTCCCACACTCCAAAGACATGCTGGTAGGTTAATTGGATCCTCTCTAAATTGTCCCTAGTATGTATGAATGTTAGTTAGGGACCTTAGATTGTAAGCTCCTTGAGGGTAGGGACTGATGTGAATGTACAATGTATATGTAAAGTGCTGCATAAATTTACGGCGCTATATAAGTACCTGAAATAAATAAATAAAATAAATAAATATTAACGGCACAACATAAACAGGAAAAATATTCCAAGACTTGGAGAATATGGAATATATCCATCTTTTCAGATGAAGGGAAAGCCCTAATGGGCCCATAATTGGCCCAAAGGATGTTACCACCTGCATAGTGTTTTTTAGGAGGTGCCACAGCATTATTTTAGCTCCCCAACCCCCACTCCTGGCCTCCTCCCCCTACCTCCCCACTTTTTTTCTTTTCTTTTTTTTTCCTCCCCCTGTTCTCCTTTCTTTCCAGCTGTTATTCTTCTTCATAACTCTGTCTTAATACCAGTTTGCACAAAAATTAGGGGAAGGGTAGTTCCATATCCCTTTTCATAGGGCTGTTTTTTTAGAAATATTCAGCTGACGATATAGGAGTAGTATATATTGTGGAATTATTATCACTAATGTTGCATTGACGTGTTATTTTCTTAGGACTGACTTTTAGCTTGGCTTACATATGTACCTTTTTTTGTTTATGTGGTCATTTGTACACTGTAGATGCAAAATATTGGATCTGCCTTTCCCTGTTCCTTACAAATAAAAAATTTGAAAAAAATAAAATAAATTAATCCAAATAAGTGTATATTATTTGATCTTTGTGAAGGTTATAGAGTCTACAAGCTTTGTAGGCAATCATTGAAAATTGACCACATCTGATGTACTGACAGCCTAATTTCTTGAGACACAAACAAACCAGTAAAGTACAAATACCCCCCAAATGACCCCTTTTTGCAAAGTAGAAATTCCAAGGTATTTAGTAAGAGGCATGGTGATTTTTTTGAAGTTGTCATTTTTTCCCACAATTCTTTGCAAAATGACTTTTTTTTTTTGTTTTTTGTTTTTTGTGACTATTAACAGGTCATTTCTCTCACATGGTATATGCATACTTGCAATTTCACTCCAAAACACATTCTGCTACTCCTCCTGAGTATGGCGATACCACATGTGTGAGACTTTTTACACAGCCTGGCCACACACAGAGGCCCAACATGCAAGTAGCACCTCCATGCGTTCTAGAAGCATAAATTACACATATAATTTCCTGACAACCTATCACACCTTTGAAGGCCCTGGAGCACCAGGACAATGGAAACACCCACAAAATGACCCCATTTTGGAAAGCAAACACCCCAATGTACAGCACCTTGAAAAAGTATTCATACCCCTTGAAATTTTTGCACATTTTGTCATGTTACAACCAAAAATGTAAATGTTGGGATTTTATGTGATAGACCAACACAAAGTGGCACATAATTGTGTAGTGGAAAGAAAATGATAAACGGTTTACAAATTAATATGTGAAAAGTGTGGTGTGCATTTGTATTAAGTCCCCTTAGTCAATACTTTGTAGAATCACCTTTTGCTGAAATTACAGCTGCAAGTCTTTTTGGGTATGTCTCTACCAGCTTTGCACATCTGGAGAGTGAAATTGTTGCCCATTCTTCAATGCAAAATAGCTCAAGCTCTGTCAGATTGAACGGAGAGTGTCTATGAACACCATTTTTTAAGTCTTGCCACAAATTTTCAATTAGGTTTAGATCTGGACTTTGACTGGGCCATTCTAACACATGAATATGCTTTGATCTAAACCATTCTAGTTGTAACAGGTTTTCTTATAAGCTTGCCCTATATTTGGCTCCATCCATCTTCCCATCAACTCTGACCAGCTTTCCTGTCCCTGCTGAAGAAAAACATCCCCACAACATGATGCTGCCACCACCATGTTTCACAGTGAGGATGGTGTGTTCAGGGTGGTGTGCAGTGCTAGTTTTCCGCCACACATAGCGGTTTGCCTTTAGGCCAAAAGGTTAAATTTTGGTCTCATCTGACCAGAGCACCTTCTTCCACATCAGTGAATAAATAGTGAATAATTCCGCGCCACAAAAAATAAGTGGTAAACAGAGCAGCTACACCCTAAGCAAAATGAATAAATTCATAAATGCATAAATGTGAGAAAAAAGGGGGGTTGGGGAGCGCTGGATAATTAACAAAGAAAATGAAGCACACAGAACCAAATCCCGTTGGATGTGAGTTAAAAATACATTCAAATAATGAAAAACCAGCCTGCCTATATGCATAAAAATTGAATGAACAAAATTCATGAACCTGAAAGCAAAAAAAAATTGTGAACAATAATAATTGTGCAACCGTGACATATGGTGTCAAATAGATGATATGTATATCAAATATAAATTAATATCAAAGTCCATCAAAAAAAATATAATTAATTGTGTAGAATCCTGATGTGAATCTTGATAGCAAGACGTGAGCAGCAAAATCCCTTCACCATCACTGAAAGACACCAATGTGCTCATGGAAATGGATGTCCGCTTACCAGATGAAGTTGACCAATTTAATTAAAAAAAGGTCAAATAGGCTTTAGCAAGATAATGCTTGCTGCAATGGAGAAAAATAAACCGGACTCTTGTCCTCACATCACAGGGTCTCACGCATGGGATATAAAATAGATGGAGAGGAACCAAACATAGTGTAACACCATTTATTAAAAATAAAATAAAAACAAAGCATAGCCAAATGGCTACTCACATATGAAGTGCCATCGCCCGGCACTGAGGCTGGAAAAGGTATCTTTGGAATAGGAGAATCTGCTCTGTGGGAGAAGTTCCTAGATGATCGCGGCAGCGGCGTGCGTTCCACCTTCGACAGACAGAGGAACCACGGAAAGATTTCCGTGGTTTCCGTGGTTCGTCTGTCTGTCGAAGGTGGAACGCACGCCGCTGCCGCGATCATCTAGGAACTTCTCCCACAGAGCAGATTCTCCTATTCCAAAGATACGCTTTCCAGCCTCAGTGCCGGGCGATGGCACTTCATATGTGAGTAGCTATTTGGCTATGCTTTGTTTTTATTTTATTTTTAATAAATGGTGTTACACTATGTTTGGTTCCTCTCCATCTATTTTATATCCCATGCGTGAGACCCTGTGATGTAAGGAAAAGAGTCCGATTTATTTTTCTCCATTGCAGCAAGCATTATCTTGCTAAAGTCTATTTGACCTTTTTTTAATTAAATTGGTCAACTTCATCTGGTAAGCGGACATCCATTTCCATGAGCACATTGGTGTCTTTCAGTGATGGTGAAGGGATTTTGCTGCTCACGTCTTGTTATCAAGATTCACATCAGGATTCTACACAATTAATTAAATTTTTTTTGATGGACTTTGATATTAATTTATATTTGATATACATATCATCTATTTGACACCATATGTCACGGTTGCATAATTATTATTCACAATTTTTTTTTGCCTTCAGGTTCATGAATTTTGTTCATTCAATTTTTATGCATATAGGCAGGCTGGTTTTTCATTATTTGAATGTATTTTTAACTCGCATCCAACGGGATTTGGTTCTGTGTGCTTAATTTTCTTTGTTAATTATCCAGCGCTCCCCAACCCCCCTTTTTTCTCACCTTCTTCCACATGTTTGCTGTGTCCCCCACATGGTATCTTGCAAACTGAAAGCGGGACTTCTTATGGCTTTCTTTTAACCATGGTTTTCTTCTTGCCACTCTTCCATAAAGGCCAAATTTTCCAGACTACTACGCACGACTAGAAGTTGTCTTGTGGCCTCTTGGTTGCTTCTCTGATTAATGCCCTCCTTGCCCGACCTGTCAGTTTAGGTGGACGACCATGTCTAGGTAGGCTCACAGTTGCGCCACACTCCCATTTTCGGATGATGGATTGATCAGTGCTCAGTGAGATGTTCTAAGCTTCTCTTACATGGCATGTGTATACCACAAATGACTCTCCAAAATACATTCTGCTACTCCTCCTGAGTACGACAATACCAAATGTGTGAGACTTTTACACAGCCTGGACACATACAGAGGCCCAATATTGAAATAGCACCATCAGGCGTTCTAGGAGCATAAATTACACATCTCATTTCTCAACCACCTATTACAATTTTGAAGGCCCTGGAGCACCAGGACAATGGAAACGCCCACAAAGTGACACCATTTTGGAAAGCTAACACCCCAACGTATAATCTATGAGGCATAATGAGTCTTTTGAACGGTTCATTTTTTTCCAAAAGTTTTTGGAAAATGTGGGAAAAAAATGAAAACGCATTTTTTTTTACGCAAAGTTGTGCATTTATAAGATATTTCCAACACATAGCATGTACATAGCAAAAATGACACCCCAAAATACATTCTGCTACTCCTCCTGAGTATGGCGATACCAAATGTGTGAGACTTTTACGCAGCCTGGCCACATACAGAGGCCCAATATTGAAATAGCACCATCAGGCGTTCTAGGAGCATAAATTACACATCTAATTTCTCAACCACCTATTACATTTTTGAAGGCCCTGGAGCACCAGGACAATGGAAATGCCCACAAAGTGACCCCATTTTGGAAAGCTAACACCCCAACGTATAATCTATGAGGCATAATGAGTCTTTTGAACGGTTCATTTTTTTCCAAAAGTTTTTGGAAAATTTGGAAAAAAAATGAAACCGCTTTTTTTTTACGCAAAGTTGTGCATTTATAAGATATTTCCAACACATAGCATGTACATAGCAAAAATGACACCCCAAAGTACATTCTGCTACTCCTCCTGAGTATAGAGATACCAAATGTGTGAGACTTTTACACAGCCTGGCCACATACAGAGGCCCAACATGCAAGGAACACCATCAGGTGTTCTAGGGACACAAAGCATTCACATACCAAGAATTACACCCCAAAATACATTATGCTGAGCAAAGAGTAAACAAAAGATTACCTGTGGTTGTAGTAGCGCAGTTGTACACAGGAGGATAGCACTGGTCCAGGAAGCAGACAGGGACTTGGTCAACAAAAGCAAACGCAATTTTCCAGGCAACAGGCAGGAATACTGTCCATAGTCAGTACAGGCAGCAGGCAGGGATACTGTCCATATATAGTCCAGGGTCAGTGCAGGCAGAGATTGTCAGCAGTGCCAATATATTGGGCCTGGTAGTAGGCAGGTCCATGTGGTGTGGTCAGTTCATGCGACAGGCAGAGGCATGATGGCATAGGTCCTACAGGCAGCAGGCAGAAGTAGGGCCTCGTTCAGGACAGAATGGGGACAGGGGTAGAGGCTTCTCCCACCCAAATCTCTTTGAAGCCTCCGAGTCTCCAGACCCTAATCTAGGAATGACAAAACAAATGAAATTGTTTTCTTCATCCAGAAAAACAATTCTGGAGCCCCTCACATATGTGAGACCCCTGTGTTCTGAATCCCACTAGTCCACTGGCAGGGTACAAGATCAGTCCAAGAGGCAGGCAAGAGGCATG
This sequence comes from Lithobates clamitans, assembly GCA_037952925.1. Classification (NCBI taxonomy): domain Eukaryota; kingdom Metazoa; phylum Chordata; class Amphibia; order Anura; family Ranidae; genus Lithobates; species Lithobates clamitans. Next base: position 2,448,257 of record JBBGZY010001275.1, read on the forward strand.
GTCAAACAGTCCAGGGTCAGTTCCAGATCAGGCAGAGGTATGTACAGAATCGGTAGGCAGAAGCGTGGTCGAATAACAGTCCAGGGTCAGTTCCAGATCAGGCAGAGATATAAACAGAATCGGTAGGCAGAAGCATGGTCGAATAACAAGCCAGGGTCAGTTACAGAGCAAGCAGAGGCATAAGGGATGTGAAGGTGTGTGAAGGCAGGAAGTGAGGGTTATGTTTATCATACTTCACTAATAATTTAGTGAAGTATGGTAACGGCGGAAACAGTCAACTATGCAGAGGCCTGGTTGGGAAGGACATTGGGGACAATGATAAGTGGTGTCTTTTCTCACCCCTCGTTTGGAGCACACCCGGAATTTTTTTTGACGTTTTTGGCCTGTTGGTCTGGGAGGGATTTTATCGGGAAAGTGGTGTTCAGAGAGTCTACTAATTACATTGGATCTAATGTTTTCTGGTGGGCCGTTCGGGTATATAAGGGCAGTGGTGATTTCCTCCTGGTAGCCAAGGAAGGGTTTGGGTCTGTCGGTGGAGTTGCGATAAATTACATAGGTGTTGTAAATGGCCAAATTGAATAAATAAATCGAAACTTTTTTATACCACTGGTATGTTCTTCTGGTGGAAAGGTAGGGCTCAAGCATCTGGTCGTTGAAGTCGACACCCCCCATATACATGTTGTATTCATATATACACGTCGACTTTTGAATTGGGCCATTCCTCCTGGTGATCTCAACAAATGTGTTGTTGTGGATTGGAGAAAGCATGTAGACGTCCCTTCTGTCTCTCCACTTCACAGCCAGAATTTACTCATTCCGTAAGCTCGCCGCCTCCCCTCTTCTTAACTTTTTGTTGACGAGGCTTTGAGGAAAGCCCTTCTGATTCGTCCTTACGGTGCCGCATGCTGGAGTCTTCTTTCTATGAAGGTTTCGGAACAGGGGCAAACGAGAATAAAAATTGTCCACATATAGATGGTAGCCTTTCTCCAGGAGTGGGTTTATGAGTTCCCAAACAACTTTCCCACTCGATCCAATATATTCTGGGCAATTAGGGGGATGTAGCTGGGTGTCCTTCCCTTCGTATACCATAAAGGCATAGGTATACCCTGTAGCACGATCGCACAATTTGTACATCTTCACCCCATAGCGGGCCCTTTTGGTGGGAATAAATTGTTTTAAGCCCAGCCTGCCAGAAAATTTGATAAGGGACTCATCCACACATATGTGTTGGCCTGGGGTAAACAACTGGGGGAAGATTTCTGAAAAATAATTTATTAGGGGCCGAATTTTAAAAAGCTTGTCAAAATTTGGGTGATTTCAGGGAGGGCACTGGGTATTGTCGTTATAGTGAAGGAATCTCATAATCATGAGATATCTGGTCCTGGGCATTATTGAGGAAAAGATGGGCATGTGGTAGATGGGAAGGGTAGACCAATACGAACGTATTTCATTTTTTCTGTTTAGTCCCATACAGAACGTGAGGCCCAAAAAATTTTTAAACTCCTCCACTGTTAGGGCTCTCCATTCGTAGGGACGGGCATAATAGGACGTTGGGTTACTTGCAATAAATTGTTGGGCATATAGGTTGCACTGGGCAACAATGGATGCAAGCATGTCCTCAGTAAAAATAAGGTGGAAAAAGTCTATCGGGGAAAAATTTTCTGTGTCCACCTGGACTCCTGGCTGGGCAGTGAAAGGGGGAACGTTAGCTTCTCCTGAATTGGGTGGCAGCCACAAGGGGTTTTGAAGGGAATAGGGAAGGCTGGCATGGGACCTAACCCTTTGGGCCTGAGGTGACACCCCACTGGTACGTGGCCTTTGCCGAGGTACTGCGGTGCTGGTGGATGGCACTGCGTTGCTGGTGGATGGCACTGCGGTGCTGGTGGATGGCACTGCCTCCTCACCAGTACGCCTTCGTCTGGCGGGCGGACTCTCATCCTCCTCCTCTGAGGCTGTCAGTGTACCACTGGTTAGGACAGGCTCGTAGTCCACGTCAGACTCACTCACTCCCCGTTGCTCTCGTCGCCCGCAAGAATACTGTACGCCTCCTCAGCTGAATATAATCTTCTAGCCATTGTTGGTGATGACAGAAGGCACTGATGACAACTGACTATAGCTGGCACTCTTAAGTGGCACTGATGACACGTGACACTTACGTGACACTGATGACACTGATACGTGGCACTAGTGACACTGATAACAGATGACGGGTGGTACTGACAGATGGTATTAACAGGTTGCACTGATAGGTAGCACTGACAGGTGGTACTGATGGCAGGTGGAACTGATGGCAGGTGGCACTGACGGCAGGTGGCACTGGCAGATGGCACTGGCAGATGGGACTGACAGATCAGACTGACAGATGGGACTGACAGAGGCACTGGCAGATGGCACTGGCAGATGGCACTGGCAGATGGGACTGACAGATGGGACTGACAGATGGGACTGACAGAGGCACTGGCAGATGGCACTGGCAGATGGCACTGGCAGATGGCACTGACAGATGGGACTGACAGAGGCACTGGCAGATGGCACAGGCAGATGGCACTGGCAAATGGCACTGGCAGATGGGACTGACAGATCGGACTGACAGATCGGACTGACAGATCGGACTGACAGATGGGACTGGCACTGGCAGATGGCACTGATATGTGTGTTGGCACGGTGTATGTGTGTTTTACTCACAGTAACTCTCTCTCTTTAGACACAGATCGCTCTCCCTCCTCACGCGCTGTCTCTGTGTGAGGAGGGAGAGCCGGCAATGAGAGATGATCTCATATGTTTACATTTGAGATCATCTCTCATGTGCAGAGCGATCGCGCTGAAAACGGCCGCTATGATTGGCCATTTTCAGCGATCTGTGACTGGCTGTGTCCAAGAGACACGGCCAGCACAAAACTTCCTTGATGCGCGCCCGCGGGAGCGCGCAGCGCGGAAGTAAACAGGAGGATGTCCCGGCAGATAGCGTCCGCGCTGCAGCCGTCTTTCGGTTATAGCGCGGGCGCGAAGTGGTTAATGTTTTTCACTGAATGTGAGTAGCTTTCTTATGCTTTTGAAGGAATAAATAGTTGGAACAATATTACACTATTTGGAATCCTTTTTCCTCTATGCTTTATATGATATATGGGACAAGAGTGGAAACTGCATTACATCGGGGAATATCCAGCCTCCAAAGTGCTACACAGTGGCAGATACTGTGAATGCTCCACACCCCAGGAAGGGGGCGGGAATTCCGGTGAGTGCAGCCACAATAAGAGCACGGATAAGACACGCATGCTATGATCACCTTTGAAAAGTGGAAATGTTCAAAAATTGGTTTCACCAGCACAGAAACACAGAAGCACTTTATTTTGTACATTCATTGTTGGGATTATTTATTTATTTATTTATTTAGTTTTCAAATGCATATATTTAAATTAGGTTTTCACCAGCACAAACGCACTTTCTTTGTACATTTATCAATGTGATTATATCTATATATATTTTTTCATGTATTTCAATGGAAGTATTGGCACTAATTTAGTCCCATTATCTATTCATTATTTGGGATTGTATATCTTACACGGATATTATATACTCACCTGGTTCTTTTTGTTTTCTTGTTTTGGTATTTAGTTTTTCTTTCTTCTTTGATTATTAGCACAAATCTGAAGACATGTAGTAAATATGTTTGTAGCAAGAACCCCCGAAGGAGCTGCTGATTTAAATTGGGTTGTTGCCGTCACCCCTTACCTGTATTTTCACCACATCAGGAACTTAAAGTCTATATTGGGCCTTGCGCCCACCAACGTATGCACCAGTCACTTTGTTCTGTTTCCAATGCTTTATTGCAAAACTTGAAAGGAAATAGCAGTGAAGAGGTAGAAAGGGAGTTACAGGAGAATTCAAATACCTTTTTTAGATCACTGAGGAATTTAAGACCTTGCAGACTAATGCACCTTCAGTCTAAAGATCTTTGCCCACCCGGATAGGTCTCTCTCACTGACCTAGCAGCCGGAATGGCGCACGGACGAAAAGTCTCTGCCACAGACTTTAGAAAAATAAAATAGCTGTACGATCCTCTGCCTCAGGACATAGTATTGGTTGTACAATCCTCTGCCACAGGACGTAATAGTTTTAGATGAACAGCAACACAGTAACAAAACCTTTAAGCCAACCCGGCAGTACTGTGCAGTAGGTTAGGTTGCATCCTCCAATTGAGTCACCAGGCCCTTCTTGAGATACCAGCATGCCGCTCGGTCCTCTCCAAGATGAGTCCTCCCCTGGATCTTCTCAATTGCTTGGCTTCTTCCCGCAGGACAGACAGCACAGGACCAGCTCTAAACCAATGGGCCCCAGACGACCTCTGGGCCTACTTATAGTAATGTAGCCTCGGGCCAACATGGTCCTGAGACATAAAGGAAGCTGTCACATACCTTAGGCCAGGAGGGCCAGGCTGTAAAAAAGAACCAAAAATGGCGTCTGCCCCTTAAGTACTCTTTCCCAGAAAGCACAGCGGCGGACAACCTCCGCTGAGTTACTTCAGAGAAAGAAGAGCACTCAATACACTTCAGTCCGTTGCTTTCCAACACTGGCCTGTGGTGACAACGACACCTACAGACAACAATGCGGAACTACACGCAACACAGCCAATGCTGGAACAGAAGCTAATTTAGCCATAGATTAAATCTGAACTATATACAGAACAGATTAAATAAGTAGAAAGGGAAAGAAAGGGATTTTTACGGTGCAGTTTGTTCAAATATAGAAGAAAAGACTATATATTTTATTTTCCTTTTTTTGTTAAAAAACAGTTTTATTGTTTACATTAAAAACAGACACATATGTCAATAATTTGTGACAATACAATTAAAACAGCGTGGTCAATAATAGAGGGTAACATATAGGATATACGCTACGAATTCACAAATAGTCGTTATTGCATACTAGCCCGACATGTTTCGCATTAGTCGCTTTATCAAGGGGTATGCAATTGAGTAGCGAGTCATCCAATACTTTTAATTATTCTACAAAAGAAGAGAAAGAGTTTTACATATAGAAAAAATATTTTGCAATAATAATACAACATGAAGTAAAGAATGTGTTGTCACTCCGAAGCACCCATAAAGGCTTACCCCCAAAAAAATAATTGACCCTAGATGGACTCGTCAGAGCCAGTGTATGCAGACACAGCCGAGCGGGATGGCAAGGGAGGCTAAATATGCAACCACAGGGAGCAGTAAGGAGAAGCTGTTGTACAAACAAAAGGGTATTCAGTATGAGGGGATAGATATTATTGTATACAAGGTTAATTTGGATTTGTGGAGAATACAAAGTTAAGTGAGTATCACTTACATCAAAGAGTTATTATAAGTTGCATCTGCGATCCGAGAGATGCAGTTAAACGCCAGAAATGGCAATAGCCGGAAACAGGTAGATGTAATATACGTTTGGAACTGGGAGACAGGACCTAAACACAATTTGCACAAGAAGATGGTTAAAGTTTGGAATTAAGGCTATGCTCCATAAAGAAAGTATTGAAAAATGGTGTTGTCAATCAACATCATAGCAAGAGTTTGTTCAGAGTATAAAGTTTTCAATTAATTTAAAAGAGGGAAAAGTTATAAATAAATTAGAGACTCAACCAGAGTTCAATGAGTATAGCCATAAAAACATAACTCTAGAATATGGAGCAAGGTATGGTGATAACACCAGTCACATTACCTAGCTTAAGTCTTCGCTTGCAACCTCCGGCGCTGGCAGGCATGGCTGTCAGATTAGCCGGTTTAAATACTGCTCCCCATCGAGACGGCGTGTGACGTTGCCGGCTCGATGCGGACGTGATGGCGCTACTGCGCATGCCCAGAGGATCAAACCTCGTCGAACCTCAATCCCCACAAGTCACCGCGCCGGAGGAGACAGTCCGCATCGAGCCGGCAACGTCACACGCCGTCTCGATGGGGAGCAGTATTTAAACCGGCTAATCTGACAGCCATGCCTGCCAGCGCCGGAGGTTGCAAGCGAAGACTTAAGCTAGGTAATGTGACTGGTGTTATCACCATACCTTGCTCCATATTCTAGAGTTATGTTTTTATGGCTATACTCATTGAACTCTGGTTGAGTCTCTAATTTATTTATAACTTTTCCCTCTTTTAAATTAATTGAAAACTCTATACTCTGAACAAACTCTTGCTATGATGTTGATTGACAACACCATTTTTCAATACTTTCTTTATGGAGCATAGCCTTAATTCCAAACTTTAACCATCTTCTTGTGCAAATTGTGTTTAGGTCCTGTCTCCCAGTTCCAAACGTATATTACATCTACCTATTTCCGGCTATTGCCATTTCTGGCGTTTAACTGCATCTCTCGGATCGCAGATGCAACTTATAATAACTCTTTGATGTAAGTGATACTCACTTAACTTTGTATTCTCCACAAATCCAAATTAACCTTGTATACAATAATATCTATCCCCTCATACTGAATACCCTTTTGTTTGTACAACAGCTTCTCCTTACTGCTCCCTGTGGTTGCATATTTAGCCTCCCTTGCCATCCCGCTCGGCTGTGTCTGCATACACTGGCTCTGACGAGTCCATCTAGGGTCAATTATTTTTTGGGGGGTAAGCCTTTATGGGTGCTTCGGAGTGACAACACATTCTTTACTTCATGTTGTATTATTATTGCAAAATATTTTTTCTATATGTAAAACTCTTTCTCTTCTTTTGTAGAATAATTAAAAGTATTGGATGACTCGCTACTCAATTGCATACCCCTTGATAAAGCGACTAATGCGAAACATGTCGGGCTAGTATGCAATAACGACTATTTGTGAATTCGTAGCGTATATCCTATATGTTACCCTCCATTATTGACCACGCTGTTTTAATTGTATTGTCACAAATTATTGACATATGTGTCTGTTTTTAATGTAAACAATAAAACTGTTTTTTAACAAAAAAAGGAAAATAAAATATATAGTCTTTTCTTCTATATTTGAACAAACTGCACCGTAAAAATCCCTTTCTTTCCCTTTCTACTTATTTAATCTTTGTCTGGGATGAGGTGCCTACTTTAAGGGTGTTTCCCTTTCCGGAACCACAAACCTGTATAACCTATATACAGAACAGATAACCCCCTAAATTTACATGCAAGTGCCTGATCAACAGGAGCAGGGCGCTACATGTTAATGCACCTGTATGCACATGCATGTATCAGTGCACAATTTTATTTATTCAATTGAATTCATTTTGTTTACATCAGTAGTTCTTAGGCTTATTAAGGATAGGTGCATAATAGAACAGCGCCACATCTACTTTGTTTTCCTTTCATTTATAAGATATATTTCTAAGAAACTGCATGTGCATACCACAAATTACACCCCAAAATACATTCTGCTACTCCACCTGAGTATGGCGATACCACGTGTGAGACTTTTATACAGCCTGGCCACATACAGAGGCCCAACATGCAAGTAGCACCTCCAGGTGTTCTAGGAACACAAATTACACATCTAATTTCCTGACAACCTATCACATTTTTGAAGGTCCTTCATATTTCTAACATATAGCATGCACATACCAAGAATTACACCCCAAAATACATTCTGCCGAGCAAAGGGTAAACAAAAGATTATCTGTAATTTTAGTCAGTGACAGTGAACGCAATTATCCAGGCAGTAGGCAGGAATGTTATCCATAGTCAGTACAGGCAGGGACCCTGTTCACATACAGTCCAGGATCAGTTCATATACATTGCCAGCAGTGCCAAAATATTGGTCCTGGTAGTAGACAGGAACACTGTCCATAGTCCAGGTAGCAGGCAGAGGTCAGAAAGAATGGGGATAGGGGTACAGGCTTCTCCCACCCAAATCTATTTGAAGCCTCTGGTCTCCAGACCCTAATCTAGGAATGAGAAAACAAAAAAAATTGTTTTCTTCATCCATAAAAACAATTCTGAAGCCCCTCACATATGTGAAACCCCTGTGTTATGAATCTCACTACTCCAGTAGCAGGGAAAAACATCAGTCCAAGAGGCAGGCAAAAAACGTAGTCAAACAGTCCTGGGTCAGTTCCAGAGCAAGCAGAGGTATGTAATGTTTAGCGTTAGATAAATGCATGGTTGTATAACAGGCCAGGGTCAGTTCCGGAGCAGGTAGAGAGTTGTAGCTAAACTGAAGTAGAGACTTCAGTTTAGCGTTAAGCAGAAGCTTGGTCAAATAACAGGCCAGGGTCAGTTCCCAAGAAGGCAGAGGTATGTACAGTTTAGTGCAGTGGCATAAGGGATGTGGAGGTAAATGACAGGAATTGAGAATTATGTTTACCATACTTCACTAATAATGTAGCAAAGTATGGTAACAGTAGAAACAGTCACCTATACAGAGACCTGGTTGGGAAGGACACTGGGGACAATAAGAAATCCTGCGGGGGCGGGACCGGAAGTTGCCCTGCATGGACGCCTGAGCCTTCAGCTCTCCACCAGCCCGCAGCATTAAGGCCTGAAAGGGGGATTTTCAGCTACATTTTATGGGAGGCAGCAGGAGAACCAGATCCTCCAAACCCAGGGGATCATCCCAACCGCCGTCCGGCTCCACAACAACCCTCCACGGGTACTTTAAACATCCCTCTATGTCCGAGGACGGCGGGGACAAGATGGCGCCGACGGCCCCTGCCTCATCCACGAGGCAGCCACCACGGCGGAGCTCGGCATCCCCTCCACTACTCCAGAGCACAGCGGACCTGGAACGGGAGACAGGAGACCGGAGAAGCAGGGGATCAACTGCGGTGAGTCCACCCCCTCCACTCCCAGCACAAGGGAAGCATCCCGGCCTGCCACAGGACCCCTTACTAGGCCTCTTCACTAACTCCTACACGCAGTGCTCACAGGCCTTCCCGCAGCTGCTGCGCACCATGTCTGATCCATCCCTGTCCCTGGGAGGAACAGCGACCCCCACACCATCCCTGCAACCCAGTGACTTTCCCCCACTGCCAGGTCCGGGGAACACAGGGGACATGGGGCAATTGTCAGAGATGAACTTTAATGGTGACACTCTCCAAACATACTTTGGTCCCCCTCCGGTCTCCCCCCAGCCACAAAGACAGACCCGCCATAATGCCTCCAGGTCCACAGAGCAAGGAATAAACCAGGCGAAATCATATGCCCAGGCAACAAGCTCGCCATCCCTGATCCCTACGGAGGGTAGGGATGGAAGTCTCCCATCTCACTCACAGAGACTCACATGGGGGGACAGGACGGTCCCCCACCTACAACAATGGGATCCCAGGAGATCAGCATCTCTCCAAACCACAAGGGAACCATCCCCATCACATAGCCCACAAAGCCACATGGAACAAGATCACCACCCCCAGCACCCCACATCATGGCAGGACTGTCTCCAGGCTATTCCCACTAAGGAGGACTTCAGACTCCTTATCGAGGAAGTCAAGTCAGCATGCCGGGCAGAAATTCAGGTGATACATGCTAACCTTAAACACCTATCCGACAGGGTGGAGATGGCAGAGGAGGAAATTCAGGAGACCAAGCTGGCAGTACATCGCACCCAAGTACAGGGGGCCGACCATCATATAATGCTCCGGAACATGCAGCGTCACCTCGAAGATTTGGATAACCGAGGACGTCGAAACAATATTCGTGTCCGAGGTCTACCTGAGTCAGAGGGTCCCGAAGATCTTCACGAAACTCTGCAACTCCTGTTTAACAATCTTCTGGGGGACCCCCCAAACAAGCCTATTGAGATGGACCGTGCCCACCGTGCCCTCCGCCCCAAAGGGCCCACCTCAAGACCCCGAGATGTCATATGCAGGGTCCACTCATTTCCCCTGAAAGAGGACATCATGCGCAAAGCCCGCACCACAAAAAAGATTCTCTTTGAAAACACGCAGGTCCAACTTTTTCCAGACCTTTCCTGGATAACGTTACAGAAACGCAGACTGCTCCAACCCCTACTCATCCTGCTCCAAGAAAACGACATCACCTACCGCTGGGGATTCCCCTTCAGCCTCACTGCCCGAAGGCAGGGAAAAACCGCAGTGCTACGCTTTCCAGAAGACGTGGAAAACTTCTGTGACACCATGGAAATCCCACCACCCCGCCTGCCTGAATGGGACTTAGTAGATTTGCCCACACCTCCTCCAGTGGTGTGGCAGAAGGTCCCACCAACTAAGCGTCCCAGGGATCGGGACTCTCCCAGCGGATCCACCAAAACAAAGCCTAAAAAAGGATGACTATATCTCCCTCCTCTCCTGCCCCTCCCAATACAACTACAATTATAGGCTATCCCCCTAGGCCTTCCCCACCTGTCATTTTTTTTAGCAACATAGGGCACCCCCCCCCCCCTTTTTTGCTGGAGACAACTCAGCGGTGGAACTTTTGGTCACTGACCCCCCCCTGGAGGTTAATCCCACTAGAGTTCCCTATTGTCACTCAGTTTTGAGGACTTGAACACAGTTGATTTTGCTTGTTCGCTATGCCCCCCCGGCCTGAGTCCCCGTTAGGGGCCCCGGCCGAGGGGACCTACTGGAACTTCTTAGAGCCCGGGCGGTTCTCACTGCCCGAGACAACAACAAAATGTTTATTGCTAAATGATTTGCTACTAACTATTTTTCTCTTTCTCTTTTCTCCCCTTCACTTATTCTACTTCTTCTACCCCCCCCCCACCCCAATTTTTTTTCCTCTCATGGCTCGCCGCAGGTCTGGAGCAACCACTCGGCTTCCTCTCACGCCTGATTCCCGTCACACCTTGGACTCCCTGGAAGGTCCACGACTGGATAAGCTAAGTAATCTGATGCACGCACTCACCACCGACCATGGCTAAGATCTTATCGTTTAATGTCCATGGCTTGAACTCAAACAAAAAAAGACATCTCGCATTGAGGGAACTCAGGCAGATTGGGGCAGATGTAGCTATGCTGCAGGAGACACACTTCAATAGAGGGAATGCTTTCGCCTTCGCATCCAAACAGTACCCCCAGATTTATCAGGCCTTTAGCCCTCGTAAACGTGCGGGTGTTGCTATTATGTTTAAAAAAGGCTCTCCATTTAAATGCACCGACTCCCTCATAGATCCGGGGGGACATTATATAATTTTAAGAGGTCAGTGGCAAACACAGGCGGTAACTTTCTGTAATATCTACGCACCCAATACCCATCAAATACATTTCCTATCTAGAGTCCTCGCTCGCCTCTTTAGACAACCCAATGATTATTTAATTATTGGCGGAGACTTTAACCTGGTGCACTCAGTGGGTTTAGACCGTCACGTGATTAACCCTGCAGCCCACCAGGCTCGGACCGTCCGTGATTCCAAGCTGTTTCGTCAGCTGACCAGGCGACATGCCTTATTCGATGCATGGAGAGCCTTACACCCAGGGGATAAGCAATTCACATTCTATTCTGCCCCTCACCTCATGCATTCCCGCATAGACTATATCTTCGTTAATAACAATACCCTGCGCGCCATCAAAACCGCCCAGATCCTCCCCATCTCGTGGTCTGACCATGCCCCAGTCCTTATGTCACTAGAAATAGGTACCCCAACCCGTAAACCTAGTAATTGGCAGCTAAATAACTTCCTCTTACAACATATCCCGTCCAGATCGGAACTAGAGACAACCCTGCAGAATTACTTCCAAGAAAATAACACCCCCGAAGTCTCCTTAACCACCCTCTGGGAAGCCCACAAGGCAGTCCTACGGGGACGGTGTATAGCGATTTCTTCGGCCATGAAGAAAAATGCGATGGCATCTAAAATTCAAGCCGAAAGAGACCTTAAAATTCTAGAAACCCGACTGCAAATATCACCATCCCTAAACCTTCTCAAAAAAGTAATATGCCTCAGAAACACCCTTCGAGATTTAGCGTTGGGACAGGTAGAGAAAGCACTTACTCGATTAAGACAAACATACTATGACAAGGGGAATAAGGCCCATACTATCCTAGCACGTAAACTCTCGGAACGCTCTCACCTGTCCACACCTCACCAAATTAAAGATAAAAAGGGGGCCCTCATGTCACACCCCCAAGATATAGCCCAGACCTTCGGAGAATTTTACACAACACTATATAATAACCCTGAAATTCCCAGAGACCCGGCCCCACCTGAAATAAAAGATCGAATGAAGCAATACTTGGAGGACTGTGGACTCCCCAAATTACTTAAGACGGACCTGATGTCACTTAATGCACCGATTACAGAGGAAGAGCTAACGGCCACCATCAAAACTCTGCCCTCTCATAAATCACCTGGCCCAGATGGCCTTCCTTATGAGTATTATAAGACATTTCTCCCGATTCTACTACCATATATGTGCAGGATGTTCAACGCCTTTTTTCAGAAAACCCCCATTCCCACTGACATGCAGAGGTCGTTCCTCACGTTAATTCCTAAGCCTGACAAGGATCCTTCTGTGTGCGCCAGCTACAGGCCAATCGCACTCCTAAACTCTGATCTAAAAATTTTTACTAAACTCCTTTCAATGCGACTAAACCTGATACTTCCCTCGCTAATACACAAGGATCAGGTGGGATTCGTCCCCCTACGTCAGGCGGGGGATAACACGAGAAGAATTATTGACCTAATAGACGTGGCGAACAGGAATAAGCAGCAAGCGTTAGTCCTTGGCTTGGACGCGGAAAAGGCTTTTGACCGCCTCGGCTGGTCCTTCCTCTTCGCCACGTTGAATTGCATGGGATTTCAGGGCCCATTCCTCCAAGCAATTGGACATCTGTACACTAATCCCTCATCCCAAGTAAAAACTCCCTTCGCTCTATCACGGGCCTTTCCAATCACGAATGGGACCCGCCAGGGGTGCCCACTCTCACCGCTACTTTTTGCGTTGTGTGTCGAGCCTCTGGCGGCTTCCATCCGAAAAAACCCCAACATTCACGGCATACCGCTGCGGGACAGGGAATTCAAACTAGCCTTGTTTGCTGATGATATTATCCTCACCCTGACCCAACCCAGAATGTCACTTCCTAATCTACACGCCGAACTTGACCTATACAGATCCCTATCAGGATACAAGATAAATGCAACTAAATCAGAAGCCCTACCCATTAATATCCCAACACAGGAAACACAACACCTACAACATAACTTCCCTTACCATTGGCAGTCATCATCATTGAAATATCTGGGAGTACAGCTAACTCCCTCTTATTCCACCCTATACCGAGCCAATTACCCCCCTCTCTTTAAAACTATAAGGGACCTTCTATTGAAATGGAAGGCTCATCATATCTCCCTACTAGGGAGGATAGCCTCTGTTAAGATGGTCATCCTACCAAAGTTACTGTATCTATTCCAGACTCTCCCCATCCCAATACCCCTATCAGAACTGAAAAAACTCCAGGCGGATCTAGTACGATTTGTTTGGAATTACAAAAGACATAGAATCCCACAATCAGTTATGACAGCGGCACGTTCAGACGGCGGTCTATCATTCCCTGACCTAACTAAATACTATCAAGCCACTCAACTGCGAACCCTGGCTTCTTGGTTCACCCAACGCTCATATAATAAGTGGACAGAAATAGAAAAACTTTGGATGGCCCCAATCCATCCAAATAGCATGCTGTGGAATGCGGAGGTGAAGGTGGAGTCCACTCAACTCTTGGGCCCCATGCTCCACATTAGTACACTTTGGCGTAAAGTAGCACGGCTCTATAAGCTATGCTCAGATAGATCACTCCTCACATCGTTCCTCTACAACCCCAAGCTGCCTGTAGGCCTTACTCATCAGATGTCTTTTCCATGGGCGATGAGGAATTTATTCCACTTTGGCCATTTGGTACACCCATGCACGCGCAGATTACTGTCCTTTACAGAGTTACAGAGAAAATTTGATTTACCAAAGCAAGTGTTCTTTGGATACTTGCAGATTAGGCACTACGCTCAATCAATTGCCCCGAACTTACAGTTTTCGACCCCATCACCCTTTGAGGGTTTGATATTAGAGGGCTCAACTAGACGCGGGCTAATATCTGATATTTATCAGATACTGAACTCCTATAACATTACAGATCAGGGTAAGCACTCGTACATGATCCGCTGGGAGAAGTTTCTAGGGGAGGAGATCTCGGAAGCTACCTGGAAGACGATTTGGTCCCAGGCGGCTAAAAGCTCATTATGCACTTTGTACAAAGAGAATGCATACAAGGTCCTATTCTTCTGGTATATGACACCTGATATCCTCCACGCCATTTTCCCATCCAGCTCGGATAGATGCTGGCGGTGTATGAAGGACAGGGGGACCTTATTTCATATTTACTGGACATGTCCCAAGATAATTCCCTTTTGGACGGAAACACAATTATTGCTGAATCGCCTACTGGGCGTCCAGGTCCCCAAAGTCCCGAAACTGTTTCTTCTTGGTGTGTCTGGGCTACGTATATCCCGACACTCTAGGAAACTATTAGGCCATGTTCTCACAGCAGCGAGATGCCTGGTAGCCCTATATTGGAAGAAACAGATTCCACCCTCCCGAGCAGACCTCTATACCAGAATAAAGGACATAGAGCTAATGGAGAAGATGACAGCCAGGATACAAAACAGAATGGAGGCCCATGACATGGTCTGGGAGGAATGGCATAAACGAGAGGACCCGCCCTAGGTCTGCGGCTAGACCCCCCCCCCCCCCACTTCCCTTTCCCCCTTTCATCCCTCTTTCCTCTTTTCCTACTTTATTTTCCTTCTCTCTGTAAACTGCTAATACATTTTCAGTTTAATAATGTTATTTGTTGGTTGAAAACTTCAGATGGTTTGGAAGATATTATACCACTAATGTACCTTGACGATTACCATCAGAAGCTCAATGTCTATGGCATTGACTGTTTATCTATTGCACTTAATTATAAGCAACACTATTGCTTAATGTATATGTATGTCTATATGTTTAATAAAAACTGTTATTTGAAAAAAAAAAAAAAGAAATCCTGCATTTCTTTTGACATCCTCGGCTTGTTGCAAGGGGGGGGGGGGGGGTGATATCTCAGGAAAATGGCGTTCATGAAGTCTGCATACTGAATCTGAGAGAATGCTTTCTGGTGGGCCTTCAGAGTACAAAAGGTCGGTGATAATTTCTTCTTGATAATGAAGATAGGATATAGGGGTCTTGGTGGATTTATGGTAAATCACATAAGTATTATAAATGGCCAAACTGAAAAAATAAGTAGAGACTTTTTTTATACCAGTTGTTGCCTTATGAATTTACATGAAATCTCCATTAATAGTTGTAAAGTAAATGAAATATGAATATATTTTACTTAGACTTGTATCAATGTGGGTGTGTTAGATATCGTCACAGAAGTCTCTGTTATACAGACGAGTCGGTGCCTAAGCTTGTGTACAGGCAGTCCCTGAGTTATGAATGGGTTAGGGACTGCCGGTTTGTTCTTAAGTCGAATATGTTCGTAAGTCGGAAGCGCATGCGCAGAACGGCAGAAAGGTCGTTTTCCGATGTTCTGTCAAGGTAGCCGTGCATGCGCAGACGTCGTTTTCCGATGTACCACCTCCCGTTTGTAAGTAGGAGTCGTTCGCAAGTCGGATGTTCGTAACTCGGGGACTGCCTGTATCTAAACAATGGGACCCAAACCTTTTTATTCTACAAATATTCACTTCAAAGGATCCCTTGTTTAGATATGCAGTGAGGGCCAGTGGCCAGCCTGTCATGAATACTTAATTTCCCTGAAAATGTCTACTTACAAGGTTAAATCTCACGTTCAAAAGTCTGGGCCAAGGATTTGCATTAAAAGGGGCTGAACTATGCTAACTCTAGGGATTGGAGATTTAGCCAATCCCTAATAGGGAGGCCCACCAATCAGAGCCATGCCATGCCAACCAATGAGGCATCAGCCTGTAATGATATACACAGACTAGATGGGAGGGAAACACACACTCTCCGGTAGAGCGGTCACCTGAATGGAACCTTTGTGGGCCATAGCCTGGTAACTACTGTAACCAAATATGTTTGTCTTATGTCTTTTCTGTTCTACTGTTTGTGGATAAATGTTTTAAGGAATATACTCTGTATTCCTTCATGTAATCCATGATTTTTACCCTTTTCCTGTACAATTAGATTGCTGTGTATTAGTCTAGGCCTACTTACTATATACCAAAAATGTTTTGTTATTTTGTTAAAGCTTTCACTCATGGTCAAAGAACTCTCATTAACCCAAATCATATCTGAGAGATAATTAATCTCAAATATAACTTACGGGAAACACAGTGGTGGGTTCTTCTTGTGGGAAGGTAGGGTTGGATCATTGAAGTCGACACCCCCCCCCACCATGAATAAGGATGAGCTCAGGCGTGTTCGCAGCTCCACGTGCCAGTGCCCGCGCCCGACAGGAAGCTGACTCTCTGCAGCGCTAATAACAGGCAGTGAGACATTTCCCGATCTGTGCAGCCACGGATCGGGAAATGTCTCACTTCCTGTGATTAGCACTGCGGAGTGTCACCTTCCTTGCGGGCAGGGGCACGTCTTTAACCATGAACAAATTATAATCGTTGACAAATGCTGGTTTCTGGATTGGGCCGTTCTTTCTGGGGATTTCCATGTAGGTGTCATTATGAATTAATGAGAGCATGTAAACGTTTCGTTTGACCCTCTACTTGATAGCCAACATCTCCTCATTCCGCAAAGTCACCAACTCCCCTTATCATAGTCTTTCATTAACGAGCCTTTGTGGGAAGCTCCCTCTATTGGGTCTCACTGTACCACACGCTAGAGTCTTCATCCAGGGTAGATTGCGGAAGAGGGGCAAACTTGTGTAGTAATTATCCACATATAGATGGTAACCCTTTTCAAGGAGTGGATTTACAAGCTCCCAAACAACTTTTCCCATGGCTTTAATGTACTCTGGGCATTCAGGGAATTTCGCTGAGTATCCTTCCCTTCGTACACCAGGAAGGCATAGATGTACCCTGTGGCTCTGTCACATAATTTGTAGAGTTTAACCCAATATTGAGCCCTTTTGCTGGGGATAAACTGCTTGAAGGCCAACCTGCCTGTGAAGTAGGCAAATGACCCACGGAGACATTTTGGTCTGAGGTAAATAACTGGACGAATTTTTCAGAATTTTTTTTTAGAAGTGGGCGAATTTTATATAATTTGACATATGCTGGGTCATTTCGGGGAGGGCACTGGGTATTGTCATTGTAATGGAGGAACCGCATAATCATTAAGTATCTTGATCTTGGCATAATGGATGAGTAGACTGGTATGTGGTGGATGGGGTTGGTGGACCAGTAGTTTGTTTTTGTGAATCCCACATTGAAAGTGAGGTCCAAAAATATTCTAAATTCCTCCACTGTTAGTTCTCTCTACTCATATGGACGGGTGTAACTTGAACCTGTGTTGCTCAATATAAATTATAAATTTAAAAAATCAATAAGGGCAAACATCTCTGTGTTCACCTGGACATCTGGCTGGGTGGTAAAAGGGGGGATGTTCCCTGCTCCTGCGTTAGGAGGAAGCCATAGTGGGTTTGAAGGGCATAGGGAGGGCTGGCTTGGGTCCTAATCCTTTGGGGCTGAGATGACACCCCACTAGTGCTTGGCCTTTCTTGCAGTGGTACTCCATTTCTCATGGATGCCACTGTGCTACTAGTGGATGCCACTGCGCTAATGGTGGATGGCACTGAGCTGCTGATTGATGCCACTGCTCAACTTGTGGTAGCCTGCTTCTCGCCAGAACACCTTTGTTTCATGGACACACTTTCCTCTTCCTCTGATTCTATAGCAGACCCACTGCTAAAAACAGGTTCAGAATCAAAACCGGACACAGAGAGTCCCCATTGCTCTCATCAGTCAAGCTAAGAAGTTGGTATGCCTCCTCACTGGAATTTTTTTTTTTACTGGTGACTGTGGGCTGTAGTGACAAACTGCTGTGATAGGAACACTGGGATAGATGTGGCTGCACTGATGGGTGCTGATGAGGCTGATCTAAGGAGGCTGCACTGCTTAGTGCTAAAGAGGCTGCACTTCTGGGTTCTGATGAGGGTGCACTGATGGGTGCTGATGAGGGTGCACGTATGTGCACTGATGTGTACTAATGCACTGCACTGATGCTGCACTGATTAGCTGGCACTGATGGCGCTGATGAGCACTCACTGATGGGCACTAATGAGCATTAATAGGGCACTGTAGTGGCACTTATAAACACTGTAGTGGCACTGATGGCGCTGTAGAGCACAGTAGTGGCAAAGATGAGCACTGATGGCACTGTATGGGCACTGTAGTGGCACTGATAGGCACTGTAGTGGCACTGATGGTACTGTAGAGCACAGATGAGCACTGTAGTGGCACGGATGGGCACTGTAGTGGCACTCTAGGGCACAGGTGAGCACTGTAGTGGCACTAATGTGGCACTGTAGTGGCACTGGCACAGATGAGCACTGTAGTGGCACAGGTGGAACTGATGTGGCACTAATGGGCACTGTAGTGGCAGAGGTGGGACTGTAGGGCACAGGTGAGCACTGTAGTGGCACTGATGTGGCACTGTAAAGAACACAAAAATCAAAGAGACTCACGCAGCTGCACTCGATCTCTCTCCTCTCCACACATGCTGCATCAGTGTGAGGAGAGGAGAGAGCTGAACCGGGCATGACCCTGGTTTCTTTACATAGCGATCGCTCCATCATTGGGAGGAGTGATCACGTGGTAAGGGGTGCTGTCATTGGCCTTTTACCCCAATCCGTGATGCGCTGGTTCCCAAGGACCTGGCGAGCACAAACACTTCCGGGTGCGTTCCCCAGGGGGCGTGTGGGAAGCGCGATTTTAGGAGGACGTCACTGTAAGCCCTCCCAGAACTAGCGAACTGCGCTGTAGCCGTCATTTGGCTATGGCCCAGTCGGCAAGTGGTTAAGGAGCTATGTTCCACTGTTACACACCTTAACCACTGCACGCCGATGTACGTCGGCACAATGGCAGCGGTGGGCAAATGGGCGTACCTGTACATCCCCATTAATTGGCAGGGCTAGCGGGCGCCCGCCACGTATTGGGTGCCGTGCCCGTGGGACTGGCGGACTCGATGTCCGCTGGTCTCCTGGCGATCGTGTCACAGAGCCGCAGAATGGGGAAGTGCCTATGTAAACAAGGCATTTCCCCGTTCTGCCTTGTGACATGACAGAGATCACTGCTCCCTGTCATCGGGAGCAGTAATCGCTGTCGTGTGAGTTGAAGCCCATCCCTCCCACAGTTAGAATCACTCCCTAGGAAATACTTAACCCCTTCATCGCCCCCTAGTGGTTAACCTCTTCCCTGCCAGTGTCATTCACATAGTAATCAGGGCATTTTTATAGCACTGTTCGCTGTATAAATGACAAAGGTCCCAAAATAATGTAAAAAATGTCCGATGTGTCCGCCATAATGTCGCAGTCATGATAAAAATTGCAGATTGCCGCCATTACTAGTAAAAAAAAAAAAAGAATAATAAAAATGCCATAAAACTATCCTCTATCTTGTAGATGCTAAAACTTTTGTGCAAACCAATCAATATACGCTTATTGCAACTTTTTTACCAAAAATTTGTCGAAGAATACATATGGGCCTAAACTGAGGAAAAAAATTTGTTTTTTATATATTTTTGGGGGATATTTATTATAGCAAAAAGTATAAAATATTGCTTTTTTTTTTTCAAAATTGTCGCTCTTTTTTGTTTATAGCGCAAAAAATAAAAACCGCAGAGGTGATCAAATACCACCAAAAGAAAGCTCTATTTGTGGGAAAAAAAGGACGTTAATTTTGTTTGGGTGCCACGTCGCAGTTAAAGCGACGCAGTGCGAATCCCAAAAAAGTGCTCTGGTCAGGAAGGGGGCAAAATCTTCCGGGGCTGAAGTGGTTAAAATATATCTGGAAGACTGCAACAAAGTTCAATTCGTGTGGTTGGCTAGAATCAATATTGTTAAAATAAATGTGTTAAAAGCAGAATTAAACCCTCCTCTCCTTCACAGCAAATGAACTTAACATCTTAGCCTGTGTTTGAAATGCAGTTGCCATGGTGTTGCACATTTGATCAGTTATGACACCAGTTATTTGATGACTTGACAGTTCAAAAAGATTGTGACGGTGACAGTTTAAAAGCACAAGCAAATGTGACAGTTATCATTCACAACATGCCTTGAATGTAACTGCCTGGGGAATCTATTATATCGATGGCTTTAGTTTTACTTTAAGGCCTTGTTTCTGTTGCAGATGATACCCATTGCTTTGCTAAATAAAAATTTTCTACAAGATCAGATATGCCATCACCTACTATATTTTGCATGGGAAACAGTCCAGGCTAGCCTACAAAATCTTGAATAGACCTAAAGATGAAGGAGGTCTGGGTCTTCCGGATATACTTTTCTACTATAAAGCAGTTGCCCAGACTACAATATTAAATTGAAATTTTAGGGTCCATGCACACTGCCTTACAAAAACACTGCTTCTAGAGTTTAGCAATTTGCCTGTAAAAACAACTAATGTTATCCCTATGTGTCTATGCACATTAGGTTATTTAGAGGTAGGGATGAGCTTCGAGTTAGAGTCGAATCCATGTTCGACTCAACATCGCATGTTGGACCGTTCGTCGAATTACGAACGACATGGGCCGTTTGCACCAAATTCGAGTGGAGCGTCACGGCCCATAATTCACTGCGGCATCGCAGTGCATTGCTGGCTGATGATTGACCAAGCATGCACTATGACCCGCATGCTTGGCCAATCACAGCGCCGTCTGTACAGAGAGCCGTATTTGGCCAAAGCCAGGGTGGCTTTGGCCAATTATGGCTCAGGGGGTTTAGTACACGCCCCACACTATATAAGGCCGCCTGCACGTCGGCCCTGTGTAGTGTGTCGGTGTTGAGAGAGAGAGAGACAGTGTCATTTGATTTAAGTTAGATAGAGTAGGCAGGCAAGTCAGTTAGCTGGACTTACAGTGTATTGTGTATATATATATGCATCCTAGGTGTTGTGTGTGTGTGTATATATAATATATATATATATATATATATATATATATATATATATATATATATATATATACATACTGTATTCAGTTTAGCTAGATCTGTTCCTGTTATTCTCTTCCTACTGACAGGCAGGCAGGTGTTTTTACAGTATTTAAGTATTTACAGCTACCTGAAGAAAATTGCTGGTGTTTTTCTGATCCTATTAGTCCTATTAGCTACAGTATTTACAGTTAGTGTAGTGCGTCCTCTGCACAGTGTGCACCTAAAGCTACCTGAAGAAAATTGGTGGTGTTCTTCTGATCCTATTAGTACCACAGACAGCTGCAGTATTTACAAGTTAGTGTAGTGCGTCCTCTGCACAGTGTGCACCTAAAGCTACCCAAAGAAAATTGGTGTTGTTCTTCTGATCCTATTAGTACTGCAGGCAGCTGCAGTATTTACAAGTTAGTGTAGTTTGTCCTCTGCATAGTGTGCACCTAAAGCTACCTGAAGAAAATTGGTGGTGTTCTTCTGATCCTATTAGTACCACAGGCAGCTGCAGTATTTACAAGTTAGTGTAGTGCGTCCTCTGCACAGTGTGCACCTAAAGCTACCTGAAGACAATTGCTGTTGTTCTGTTCTTATTAATACCACAGGCAGGCAGCTACAGTATTTACAGTTAGTGTACTGTGTCCTCTGCACAGTGTGCACCTAAAGCTAACGTGGCCTCTTCCCTAGGCTCAATGGCATCAGTCACTCCTTCCCTAGCCCCACCATGTCCTCCTGAGGAGTCCCCCGAACTGTTTGACCACAGTGTTGGGTACATGTTACAGAAGGATGCCCAGGGTTTTGAAGGCTCCGATGATGGTACCCAGCTAAAGGAAGGCAGTAACGTGAGCCCAGAGAGAGGGGGTGCCCAAGAAGGACAGCAATCTGGCAGTCATGTTCCCCCAGCTGCAGCATACTGCCAGGTTTGCTCCAGTGATGAGGAGGGAGGGGATGATGAGGTCACTGACTCCACGTGGGTGCCTGATAGGAGAGAGGAAGAGGAGGCACATCACCAACGAGGCAAGCAGCCCTCCAGGGGCCAGCTTAAGGGCAGCACACCGACTGCATCACACCACAGAGCTCCGCATTTGCAGGGCGCTGCTGTCTCTGCACGTTATTCCAAAAGTTCTTTGGTGTGGGCCTTTTTTAGACAAGTGCATCAGATCCCACCGTTGCTATTTGCAACATATGTCTCAAGCGTATCTCGCGTGGCCAAAACATCACCCGCTTGAGCACCACATTCTTGACCAGACATATGTCGACCTGCCATGCAAGCATACCTAAAATACCCACACCAAAGAACAAAGAGGATCTCTCCTTGCTTCTCATCAGCTGGAATCTCCAACCCCACTATACCTTCAGTCCTCTCTGAGACCTGCACTGAGAGGAATGAAGGTGTAGAATTAGGTGTGTCACAGCCAAGTACTTGGGGGCAATCTGCTATCGGTACACTGATGTCAGATTGTACCAGGCAAATTTCCCTGCCCCAGCTGCTGCGCCGCCGAAAGAAGTTCGCTCCCAGCCATCCACATGCCCAGCGGTTGAATGCTAGCTTGGCTAAATTGCTAGCACTTCAACTGCTTCCTTTTCAGTTGGTAGACTCTGCCCCCTTCCGTGAGTTTGCGGAATGTGCGGTTCCTCAGTGGCAGGTTCCCAAACACCACTTTTTCTCACGGAAGGTGATTCCGGCTCTCTACCGGAATGTCTTGGCCTCGCTGGACAGGGCGGTCAGCGGTAAGGTGCTCATTACCTCTGACTCGTGGTCCAGCAGGCATGGACAGGGACGTTACCTATCTTTCACTGCGCACTGGGTGACTCTTCTGGCAGCTGGGAAGGATGCAGGACAGGGTGCAGTAGTGTCTGAGGTTGTTCCGCCACCATGCCTCCAAAATTCTACTAGTGGTGATTCTGCCACACCTCTCTCCTCCCCTCCTCTTCTTCCTCCTCCATGGCCTCTTCCTGTGCAGATTTGTCCCTGGAACCAGCGGTGTTCCATAGGCATTCAAGGGGCTACGCAAGCATGCAGGCAAAAAGATGCCATGCTGTGCTTGAGCTGGTGTGCTTGGAGACAGGAGCCACACTGGGGCAGAGATTCTGTCAGCTCTGCAGGGCCAGGTTCAGAGGTAGTTGACGCCACGCCAGCTTAAGGCAGGTATGGTGGTTTGCGACAATGGCACCAACCTCCTCTCCGCCCTCCGACAGGGACAACTGATCCATGTGCCCTGTTTGGCTCACGTCCTTAACTTGGTGGTGCAGCGTTTCTTGGGCAGGTACCCGGGCTTACAGGATGTCCTGAGGCAGGCCAGGAAAGTATGTGTGCATTTCCACGGGTCATATAATGCCAGTGCTCAGCTGGCTGACCTCCAAAAGTTATTTAACCTGCTCAAGAACCGCCTACTCTGTGACATGCCCACCAGGTGGAACTTAACCTTGGCCATGCTGCAGTGGCTGTACACGCAGCAGAGGGCCATCAATGAGTACCAATGTTGACTATGGCACCAGGACAGGGTCAGGGGAGCTTGTTTTTTTTTTTTTCCCACGCCAGTGGGCTACGATCAGGGATGCATGCACTGTCCTGTCACCATTTGAGGAGGCCACGAGGATGGTGAGCAGTGACAGTGCATGCATCAGTGACACTGTCCCTCTTGTCCACCTGTTGCAGCACACTCTGCGTAGAATAATGGACAGGGCACTTGAGGCAGAACAGAGGGAGGAAGAGGAGGACTTCCTTACCTCTCAAGGCCCCCCTTATCCTGACAGTTTTCCTGCATGCCCGCTGATCACACAGTAAGAGGAGGGGGAGAAGGAGGATTGTGTCAGCATGGAGGAGGAGCCTGGCACTCAGCATTAGCAGCAGTCTTCAAGGGATCATTTACAGTCCCAAGAAACCCATGGACTTGTACGTGGCTGGGAGGAGGTGGCTGCGGATCATGTCATCCTTAGTGACCCAGAGGACTCTGGACCAAATGCCTCAGCAAACCTATGCTGCATGGCCTCCCTGATCCTGCAAAGCCTGCGGAAGGATCCTCCTATTCGTGGTATCAAGGAGAGGGATCAATACTGGCTGGCAACCCTCCTGGATCCACGTTACAAGGGTAAGGTTGCGGACCTTATCTTGCCATCGCAGAGGGAGCAGAGGATGAAACATCTTCAGGAGGCCTTGCAGAAAGGTCTGTACAAGACTGGGAGGTTACAAACTCCTGTTCCTAGACAACGTGTTGCTGAGGCTTCAGTCAGTCAAAGAAGGAGCAGTGGAGAAGGTGGGCGTCTGACTGATGCGTTCAGACAATTTTTTAGTCCGCAGCCTCAAGGTCTGATCAGTTCCAGCAACCATCGCCAGCGTCTGTTTTACATGGTGCAGGAATACCTAGGGGCAAGATCTGACTTGCACACCTTTCCCACCGAAAATCCTCTGGGTTACTGGGTCTTGAGGATGGATCACTGGCCAGAGCTTGCACAGTATGCAATTAAGCTACTGGCCTGTCCTGCATTCAGCGTTCTTTCGGAACGCACATTCAATGCTACTGGAGGCTTTGTAACCAATTACAGGGTGCGCCTGTCCACCGACTCGGTCGATCGACTGACCTTCATAAAAATGAATCAGTCTGGGATCACCACCAGCTACCAGGCACCTGATGCTGATGTAACCGAAATTTTTTTTTTGAAATGTCAGATCCCTTCAAGACTGCCTATGCTGATGCTGAGTAACTATCCTGTTATGCTGAGTGATTATCCTCTTCCTCCTCAATGATCATGCTGATAGCTTGTAAGAACATTTTTGGTTCTGGGCGCCGCCACCAGTGGCTAAGGCCCAATTTTTCAGCCCCTGTTTAACAGGGGCGTGTAATTACAATTTTTGATGCAATACTTTGCAGCAGGGCTCGTTCCTTCTCTCCAACTAGAGTATCTGTGAGGGGTTGCAGTGTTGTGGCACCAGCACCAGTGCCTAAGGCCCACTTTTTCAGCCCCTGTTTAACAGGGGCGTGTAATTACAATTTTTGATGCAATACTTTGCAGCAGTGCTCGTTCCTGCACTCAACAAGAGAATCTGTGAGGGGTTGCAGTGTTGTGGCACCAGCACCAGTGCATAAGGCCCAGTTTTTCAGCCTCTGTTTAACAGGGGCGTATAATTACAATTTCTGATGCAATACTTTGCAGCAGGGCTCATTACTGCGCTCCAACTAGAGTATCTGTGAGGGGTTGCAGTGTTGTGGCACCAGCACCAGTGCCCAAGGCCCAATTTTTCTGCCCCTGTTCAACAGGGACATGTAATTACAATTCTTGATCTAATATTTTACAGCAAGGCCCATTCCTGCGCCCACCAGGAGTAACTGTGAGGGCTTACAGTGTTGTGGCACCAGCACCACCACCACCACCAAAGGCCCAATTTTTCTGCCCCTGTTCAACAATGGCATGTAATTACAATTCTTGATCTAATATTTCACAGCAGGGCCCGTTCCTGCGCCCACCAAGAGTAACTGTGAGGGCTTACAGTGTTGTAGCAACACCAACATCTAAGGCCCCAATTTCTGCAGAGTATATAGGGCAGGCTCCTACTTTCAAACATCCAACTTACAAACGACTCCTACTTGCAAACGGATGGAGACAACAGGAAGTGAGATGAAATCTACCCCTAGGAAGGGAAATTCTCTCCTGTAAGAGTTAATATGGTAAAAACATGTCTCCTCTCCACTGATGCTTTATCACCAATCCTTGTTTCACTAAAAACCCCAAATTTTCAAAAAACATTTGTCATTGGGACAGAAAGTGAGGTGAAATCTTCTGAAGAGGTGCACAGACAGCAAAACAAATGTTACAGGGGTGATAACCCTTCCCTATGTTTTCAAAAAGCTTAAAAATTTATTTTTTGGCTGGAGCTACACTTTAAAAATGTACCAGTTCAAAATTACAAACAGATTCTACTTAACAACAAACCTACAGTCCCTGTCTTGTTTGCACCGCCTGTATACTGCTGTTCAGAGTATATAGGGCCTGGGGGCCCCATGCCTTTCCTGTTTTTAATTTGGGTGCGGGGTTCCCCTTATATCCATACAAGACCCAAGGGGTCTGGTAATGGAATGGGGGGGGGGGGGTACTCATGCCGTTTGTCTCACTGATTTTCATCCATATTGCCGGGACCCGACATTACATTAAAGCCGCAAGCAGTTTTAAATTACTTTTATTCCTTTAAAAATGTCATTTTGTGCAGGGACTATTCTAAGCACGGGAAACATGTGCCACTTTACAGGCATACTATAGACACCCCCCAGGTACGATATTTAAAGGAGTATTTCACTTTTTTTTTTCACTTTATGCATCATTAAAATCACTGCTCCCGAAAAAACGGCCGTTTTTAAAACCTTTTTTTTGCATTGATACATGTCCCCTGGGGCAGGACCCGGGTCCCCAAACCCTTTTTAGGACAATACCATGCATATTACCTTTTAAAATTAGCACTTTTGATTTCGAACGTTCGAGTCCCATAGACTTTAATAGGGTTCTAAAGTTCGCGCAAACTTTCGGTCCGTTCGCAGGTTCTGGTGCGAACCGAACCGGGGGGGTGTTCGGCTCATCCCTATTTAGGGCATAGTTTAAGCTCAATGTTTAGAGGCATAAAAAAAACCCTTGCGTTTTTGAGAGAGGTTTTCTGTAAAAAAAAACACTAAATGCTCCTAAACTCTACTAAAGAAAAAACACTCAACATTAGCCACTAACATTTTTTTAAGCCAGTGTGCATGGAGCCTTAATGTAAAATACAAGTGATGGTCTCCTTGGAAAAATGCATCATGGGACCTCTCAGACAGGAACCCTCCACCCACGAATGATGGAAATTGTTATATACACCCCCCCCCCCCCCCCAATGAACATCCCAGCTACATCTCTCTTTTATCTGAACCTGGGCCAGAGGTTAGATATTGTGGCATATTCACCTACTGACAGTTTATCCCACTGAACAATTATGGTCACAGTATTGAATGTTCCCATTTGATGACTTGAGGTATACACAACTAAGCAATTTAATCTTCACTACACAAAATCTCAGGCCCAATCACTCCCTGAACCCTACTGAATCCTTTGATATCCCTGATACCTGCTGGTTTGTATGTGCCCAACATGGCACCTTCCTCTACATATGGGGGGACTGTCCAAAAATCAAACCATATTGAAACTGATGACCCCTTGCAAATTCTTTTTCATCTTACCCCTTTTCTCTATAAAACTGTATAAACTTAGTGTTACCCCCATTTAATAAAAAAATAAAAATAAAAATGAAGGAACGCTATTCTCATTTGAAATTTACAAGGAACATAGCTAAACATATAAAACTTAAATCAAAGTCGAGGTCAGGTCTGTGCATGTAGGTCCTTTACACTGTTACAAGATAACTCAGAGTTGGTGACAAAGAGAAGGCAAATGTAATAAATAACCTTTTCAGCTCTGTGTATACAAAAGAAAGGGATGAACCGAAGTCCATAATGGGAACAATATTGACATAGCCCCAAAAGAACCAAAAATGGCTGAAAACTGATGTGGTTCAGAAACATTTAGACAAAAAAGGGTGAATAATGCACCCGGACCACATGTCCTCCAAGAATTGAGCTCCAATGTGACACCAATGTGGTGTCTATATTTAAAAAGGATGAAAGTCTTTACAAGTAATTAAAGACCACTCAGTTTAGAATAGGTACTCAAGAGTTTGATAAACAAACGCACACACACATTTTTGCTAGAAAACAATATTATAAGCAATACTTAGCAAGGATTAACGAAACACTGGAGTCGTCAAACAAATGGGCTTTCTTTTTATGAGGAAGTAGGCAAAAACTTAGGAGTGTACTTTGACTTGACAAAAGCATTTGACACAGTTCACCACACACTGCTAATGATGTCCTTATGGGATATCTCTTATTTACAAGCAGATCTTAATGCAGTTTGATCGGGAAGCTCTGTGGAAAATGAGGTTACATGTTAATAATGTAAAGTTATGCCCTTTGGGGCTAAAAACTTACATGCATCCTTCATCCTAAGAAGAGTACAACACAATCAGTGGTTTAAAAGAATCTGGGTGTTCTGATACTATGTAGATCATAGACATAATAAAAGCATGCCATGACAACCGGCAGTTTCCAAAGCAAGCAAAATATGTTCATCATAGTGAACATGGTGCAGAGTTATTCACTTTAAGGTCATTACAAAAGGACAAGGGGACACTGTTTACATCGAAGGGAAATACAATTTAACCTCCACATACAGAAAGGCTCCTTTGCAATAAGACACGTGAAAATGTGGAAAAGACTCCTTCAGGAAATAGGTTATCTCCAGCTCAGTAGTGCTTTAAAAAATAACTATATGCATTCCTAAATGCACAAAATATAACTGAATATTAAACCCCCCCCCCCCCCACACACACACACACACACACAATTTAATTAAATACAGAAACATAAAAAAGTGATGGCTGAAAAAAGACCAAGTAGTCCCTTGAGTCTGCCTCTTTATGGCAACAAAAGTAAGTACACCCCTAAGTGAAAATGTCCAAATTGGGCCAAATTAGCCATTTTCCCTTTACCGGTGTCATGTGACTCATTAGTGTTATAAGGTCTCAGGTGTGAACGGGGAACAGGTGTGTTAAATTTGGTGTTATCGCTCTCACTCTCTCATACTGGTCACTGGAAGTTCAACTTGGCACCTCATGGCAAAGAACTCTCTGAGGATCTGAAAAAAAGAATTGTTGCTCTACACAAAGATGACCTAGGCTGTAAGAAGATTGTCAAGACTCTGAAACTGAGTTGCAGCATGGTGGCCAATACCATACAGCTGTTTAACAGGACAGGTTCCACTCAGAACAGGCCTCACCATGGTCGACCAAAGTTGAGTGTACATGCTCAGCCTCATATCCAGAGGTTGTTTTTGGGAAATAGACATATGAGTGCTGCCAGCATTGCTCCAGAGGTTGAAGGGTTGGGGGGGGTCAGCTTGTCAGTGCTCAGACCATACGCCACACACTGCATCAAATTGGTGTGCATGGCTGTTGTCCCAGAAGGAAGCCTCTTCTAAAGATGATGCACAAAAAAGCCTGCAAACAGTTTGCTGAAGACAAGCAGACAGAGAACATGGATTACTGGAACTAATGGAATTAATGTGGTCTGATGAGACCAACATAAATTTATTTGGTTCAAATGGTGCCAAGCGTGTGTGGAGGAAAACAAGGTGCAAGGTGAGAAGTACAAAGACAAGTGTGTCTTGCCTACAGTCAATCATGGTGGTGGAAGTGTCATGGTCTGGGGCTGCATGCCTGCTGCTGGCACTGGGGAGCTACAGTTCATTGAAGGAACCATGAATGCCAACATGTAATGTGACATTCTGAAGCAGAGCATGAGCCCATCCCATTGGAGACTGGGCCGCAGGGCAGTATTCCAACATGATAACGACCCCAAACACACCTCCAAGACGACCAATGCCGTGCTAAAGAAGCTGAGGGTAAAGGTGATGGACTGGCCAAGCATGTCTCCAGACCTAAACCCTATTGAGCATCTGTGGGGCATCCTTAAATGGAAGGTTGAGGAGGGCAAGATCTCTAACATCCACCAGCTCTGTGATGTCGTCATGGAGGAGTGAAAGAGGGCTCCAGTGGCAACCTGTGAAGCTCTGGTGAACTCCATGCCCAAGAAGGTTGAGGCAGTGCTGGAGAATAATGGTGGCCACACAAAATATTGACACTTTGGGCCCAATTTGGACATTTTTACTTAGGGGTGTACTCACTTTTGTTGCCAGCGGTTTAAACATTAATGGCTGTGTGTTGAGTTATTTTGAGAGGACAGCAAATTCACACTGTTATACAAGCTGTACACTCACTACTTCACATTGTAGCAAAGTGTAATTTCTTCAGTGTTGTCACATGAAAAGATATAATAAAATATTTACAATAATGTGAGGGGTGTTCTCAATTTTGTGAGATACTCTATCTATCTATCTATCTATCTATCTATCTATCTATCTATCTATCTATCTATCTATCTATCTATCTATCTATCTATCTATCTATCTATCTAGATAGATGTATCACCCTGATGTTTAGGCAGGGCTGCTATTAAATTTATTTACCAAGTGAAAGTTGCCTTGGTCAATTGTTAGGAGGTCAATTGATTTTGCCCTAATTCTGGAATTTCTGCACTTCTTTTTTTTGTCACTAGCTGGCCGAGTATCTGGTGACATTAGATAAGACAAGGGCATTGCAAGGACAGATTAGGAATGGATGGGGTGTCTCAGTCAATGGGAAAGCATTTTCTTGGGTCCCTTGGCCTGCTGGGAGAGCCTATTTATTTGGGAGGAGTCAGGGGATTGGGGTTCTGTGCCACCTGGACGGCTGTCTTGGTGGACGTGTGTCATTTTGCCCCGGGCTTCTAGCCCAGAAACCTAATGCCCTGTACACACGATTGAAATTTTCGTCGGAAAAACCTTGGATGGTTTTTCTGATGGAATTCCTCTCAAGCTTGGCTTGCATACACACGGTCACACAAATGTTCTCTGAACTTTCGACCGCCAAGAACGCGGTGACGTTCAACACGTACGACGGCACTAGAAAACGGAAGTTTCATACGAAGCGATGTTTCTGAGCATGCATGGTTTTTTGCGCATCGGAATTGCATACAGACGAACAGAATTTCTGATAGAAACTTTTTCCAACGGAAAAATAGAAAACCTGCTCTCAATCTTTTGCTGACAGAAATTCCGCCAGCAAAAGTTCGATGGAGCATACACATGGTCCGACCAAAAGCTCACATCAGACTTTTGCTGGCGGAATTTCCAAATGTGTGTACGGGGCATAAGGCCTATCCAGGGGGCATCTGGCTGCTAGGCTATCTGAGAGCCTATCCAGAAGTGGTGCGGGGTTGGGACTGCGGGTCTGTAGTACAACCAGAAGTAACGGTTTCGCTGGCCAGGGAACCAGTCATGGTTGGAGGTAGGGGAGAAGCTGTCGCCACAAAGGGACCTTCCACCTTGCTACCGGAGACCATTGTGAGTAAGCTGAGGGGAGTACCAGAGCAGACTTCTCGCCAGGCAGGGAAGTGGGAAAACATCAGTGTCAGAAACCATGAATCGGACCGAGACAGAAGTGCAGTAAAAATATCACACTAGTTTAATAATAATAATAGTAAAAGGTAAACAGAGCAAACATAGTCATAACATAGCCAGAGTTCGGTAACCGGAATGGATAGTTAGACTAGCCAGGAAGTCAGGGAGCCAGGGATCAGCGTACTTCAGGCCAAGTCAGGAAACCGGAGAATCAGCGTAGTGGTACAGCAAGCAGGATCAGGAACCAGAAGGGACGTCGGCCAAGCAAGTCTTTTAACAGGTACACAGGAGAGAGTCTCTGATATATTGACCAGGTGAAGGCAGAGAGGATCAGGGTTGAACAGCTTAAGTAGCCAGCAGGACTGATGAGCAGAATATCAACACCAGGTGAGTGACTATGGAAAGATTAGAGCTGACAATTGACCGACAGCAATCCAAACTATTCAACAATGGTCTGTACTTCATACTCCTCATGGTTCTCAACCTGCACTGGGTGAGGACGTGGCACCGAAGTGGTGAAGCAGTTGCAGACCAAAGGTTTTAATAGGGAGGTATGAAATACATTTGAGCATATTCGAAGGAAGGTCTAAAGCGTAAGCCACTGGGTCATTCCTGCAGAGAATACAGAAAGGCCCAATAAATGGAGGTGCCAACTTCAGTGAGGGAACACGGAGTTGGAGGTTGCGAGATTACAGCCAGATCCTGTCCCCAACCTGGTAGGAAGGAGCAGGCAGGCGTCTGCGGTCAACATTGAGTCTGTACCTATCATTGGCAGGTCGCAAGGACTCCTGGACTTGTACCCAAGTGGAACAAAGACCGCGGAGATGTTCCTCTAACGCAGGAATTCTCTGAGGAGCAAATGAGTCAGGCAACATGGATGGTTGGAAACCATAATTCACCATAAATGGGCACAATCGGGAAGCAGAATTCATGGCATTATTGTGAGCAAACTCTGCCCAAGGTCTGACCAGTTGTTATGATGATAGCAAGGTAGAAACTGCTCTAAGGACTGGTTGGCTCATTCTGGGGCCCCATTAAACTGCGGGTGATACGCAGACAGGAAAGTAAGCTGAATTACCAACTGTGCACAAAAAGCTTGCCAGAATCGGGACACAAACTGACTACCCCTGTCCAGGACGATCACTTTGGGTAGCCCATGTAAGTGAAAGATCTCCCGAGCAAAAATGGAAGCCAGTTCCTTAAATGTGGGCAACTTCTTAAGTGAAATGCAATGAGACATTTTCGAGAACCGATCAACCACCAAAAGGATAACCGTGTTGCCCTGAGAGTTGGGTAACTCCACAATGAAATCCATGGACACATGGGTCCAAGACCTCTCTCCATTGGGTATGGGTTGTAGGAGGCCCACTGGAAGATGTTGTGTCTTACACTGAGCACACACAGAACAAGCAGCTACGAAGTTGGCTACATCAGCATGTAGACTAGGCCACTAGAATTGCTGAGAAATGGCCCAAAAGAGATGATTCTTCCCTGGGTGACCAGCAGCCTTGGAAGAATGGTAAGTCTGGAGCACGGCAGTAGGGAGACTCTCGGGACAAAGCAGAGGTCACAAGGTTTCTCTGGAGTAGCATGTATCTGAGCGGCAAGAATCTTGACACCCAAAGGAGAAATGAGACTGATGCGAACCGTAGCCAAAATATGATCAGGAGGAATCAATGGAACAGGAACCGATTCCAACTTGGAAGTGGAGCAAAATTGTCACGACAAAGCATCATCTTACATTCTTAGTACCGAGTAAGAATGAGACTATGTAATTGAAGCTTGACAAGAAAAGAGCCCATTGCGCCCTTCTGGGAAAGAGGCCTTTAGCCTCAGACAAGCATGTGAGATTCTTATGGTCAGTAAGAATGAGAATCGCCACAGTGGTACCTTCAAGGAGATGCCTCTATTCCTTAAGGGCTAAAATGATTGCCAACAACTCTCTGTCCCCAATCTTGTAACTGCATTCCACGGGTGACAATTTCTTGGAAAAGTAGCCACACGGATGCATAACGCTCTCAGAGGTAGGAAATGACTTCAAAAA
The DNA here is from genome assembly GCA_037952925.1 of Lithobates clamitans. Lineage (NCBI taxonomy): Eukaryota > Metazoa > Chordata > Amphibia > Anura > Ranidae > Lithobates > Lithobates clamitans. The sequence goes on from JBBGZY010001275.1 coordinate 2,481,357, forward strand.
GTGACCAGCCTGGCCACAATAAAGGCACAATCTCTCCCTCCTCCTAAAGGTTTTCTCATCCACAGAGAGACGAGTGAAGCCGAAGTGCATGGGTTTACTGTCAACGACCGACTCGGTACCAGGAGGAATGGGAGATGAGGGAGGCAAGGGTGGGACCGCAAGGCTTGGAGACAAATGTACAGAAGGCTTCTGCAAGGGCTCCTTAAAAGAGTCTTTCTTTGAGTCTGGAGTCTATGAGGATGGCAAACGTGATCAACTTCTCCAGCTCAGTGGGTATATCTCGGGCTGCTATCTCATCTTTGATGGTATCTGAGAGACCATGAGAAAAAACAGCCGTGAGAGCCTCATTGTTCCAAGCAACCTCTGCTGCCAGAGTACGGAATTCAATGGCGTAATCGGCAACAGTTCTCGTACTCTGATGGACGTGAGGCACTTGGCAGCAGAAGCGGAGTGTGCGGGAATGTCAAATACCCTTTTAAAGGAAGCCACAAACTCTGGGTAACTCAGGACAACAGGTTTTTGTGTCTCCCATAGAGGGTTTGCCCAGGCCAAGGCTCTCTCAAAAAGCAAAGATATCACGAAACCTACTTTGCTTCTGTCCATGGGAAACGCCTGGGGCAGCATCTCAAAGTATATCTCAACCTTGTTGAGAAACCCTCTGCATTGGACTGGATCGCCCCCAAATCGCTGGGGAAGCGAAGCGGAACCAGACATACCTTATATAGAGGTAATACTTGAGGCGGGTGCCTGCACAGAGACAGCAGCAGGGATGGTCTGCAACACAGGTTGTACCAGAGCAGCCACAGTGGTAAATTCCAGGTGAGCCGTGCGATTCAGGAGCGTCTGTAATGCCATGGCAAACTGATCCATGCGGTGATCCTGCTCATCCAATCTGGAAAAAATATTACCAACAAGTGGATTGACTGTCACTTCTGAATTCAAGGCCTTCGCCTACTGTCAGAAACCATGAATCAGACCGAGACAGAAGTGCAGTAAAAATCACACTAGTTTAATAATAGTAAAAGGTAAACAGAGCAAACATAGTCATAACATAGAGAGTTCGGTAACCGGAACGGATAGTCAGACAAGCCAGGAAGTTAGGGAGCCAGGGATCAGCGAACTTCAGGACAAGAAAGGAAATCAGGAAACGGGAGAATCAGTGTAGTGGAACAGCAAGCAGGATGAGGAACCAGAAGGAAAGTCAGCCAAGCAAGTCTTAATAGGTACACAGGAGATATATTGACCAGACAAAGGCAGAGAGGATCTGGACTGAACAGCTTATGTAGCCAGCAGGACTGATGAGCAGGGGCCAAGTCGGGGACCCAGCAGGACAGCAGAGGTGACGCTTGTGGAGTGCCAAGCCATGGACCCAGCAGTGAAGGAAGTGATGCTTGAGGAAGATACTGAGTGCTACAGTGAAAGAGCTCAGGGGATCCATTGGCTAACGGAATTGAAGTTTAGTGAGAGAGACGGGGAGCTCATTGAGTAAAGACCCACAGTGAGTGAATGTGGTGTACAGAGAACTGTTCGTGTTGAATATAGTTGAATACCTTTACAGTTAGTAATGTCTACAAGATTGTTGCCATAGGAGACAGCGATCCTACCTATACAGAAGTGGTGTCTGGCTGGAGGTCTTCACCTGTATAGCTGTCTGCCTATAGAAGTCTCTGAGTCTGCCAATTAACATTGCATCTACCTAAGGGTAGATTTTTAGGGGCGGCACAGTGGTGTATTGGGTAGCACTCTCGCCTAGCAGTAAAAAGGGTCGCTGGTTTGAATCCCAACCACAACACTACCTGCCTGGAGTTTGCATGTTCTCCCTATGCCTTCGTTGGTTTTCCCTGGGTACTCCAGTCTCCTCCCACACTCCAAAGACATGCTGGTAGGTTAATTGGCTTCGGTCCAAAATTGGCCCTAGTATATGGATGGGGACTTGGATTGAGGGTAGGAACTGAGTGTGCGATTTACAGGGTTAGGGACGAATGTAGACACTCACTCAGGTTGAACTGGATGGACTGGTGTCTTTATTCAACCTTACTATGTGTCCTGGCTTTAACCCTCTCTTCCACAGTTCTGTTTAAGAGACAATAAATCTCTTTGCATTCAAAAAGTATCTGGCGCTCACCATTTCATCTTGCATCACACCCACCATGCCTTTTAACCCACTCTACACTGAAGGATGTCAGTTGTTCCTAACTCTGGAGGTCACCATCAGGCCTCAGGGGCCCTGGGACTTTGCTACATTATATAAGTATATATACACAGCAGGTAAAATAAGTATTGAACACGTCACTATTTTTCTAGGTAAATATATTTCTCAAGGTGCTATTGAGATAACATTTTCACCACATGTTAATAACAACCCATGCAATCATTAAATATAAAGAAGCCAACACAAATAAGTTCAGAAATGAAGTTATGTGTGAAAAATGGAATGACACAGAGAAAAAGCATTGGACAGGCTAACTAAAATGTATTTAATACTTCATAGAAAATCCTTTGTTGGTAATGACAGCTTCAAGATGCTTCCTGTGTAGAGAAACTATTCGTATGCATTGCTCATGTGCGATTTTGGCCCATTTTTCCACACAAACAGACTTCAAATCTTGAAGGTTCCGTAGGCCTCTTCTATGAACTCTGATCTTTAGTTCTTTCCATAGATTTTCAATTGGATTCAAGTGAGGTGAATCGGGAGCGATGGGCAGGTAACAACAAATGGTCATCCAATGCCTCCAATGGGGGGAGGCCGCTCACAGCGGCGGTGAGTGTAAAAAAGAGAGAAAACACTCAAATAGTGTAAAAAAGTTTGACTCTCCTTTATTTAATATTTGCCAACAGGCATGCTTAAAAACATATTCCTTGCAAGGAGTTTGAAAACGGCTCCACCAGATAGCGAAAGTACGCGCATGCGCAGTAGGTACCCGCACGTACCTACTGCGCATGCGCATACTTTCGATATCTGGTGGAGCCGTTTTCAAACTCCTTGCAAGGAATATGTTTTTAAGCATGCCTGTTGGCAAATTTTAAATAAAGGAGAGTCAAACTTTTTTACACTATTTGAGTGTTTTCTCTTTTTTACACTCACCACCACTGTGAGCGGCCTCCCCCCATTGGAGGCATTGGATGACCGTTTGTTGTTTCCTGCCCATCGCTCCCGGATGAGACCCATCCATTGAGAGGATAACATCTAAAAGTTGAGGTCTTCATGCCCTTCATTAAGGGCTCTCTGGTAAGCCTTTAATCTTTATATGGTGACAGGTGTCTATTGCGGTGGAAGTCACGGATTCATCTATACAGCAAATTCACTAATTGTTTATTTATGGACACTATATGATTTTGATATTATGATTTTGTCTATTGCGGTGGAAGTCACAGATTTATTTATACAGCGAATTCACTAATTGTTCATTTATGGACATTATATGAATTTTGAACACAAAACGGAAAATTGTATACTCACCTTTCCGTAATTTTCCTTTCCTGTCGCATCTTCATGGCAGCATACACGTTGGGTTGTGACTCCACCTCCACAACCTGATAGGACCACATAGCTATAAATTAGAGAGTAGGCACCTGCCCCAGTATTCTCTGTAAATATATACACATGTCACCTCAGAGGGTGGGTGATTGTATGCTGCCATGAAGATGCGACAGGAAAGGAAAATTACGGAAAGGTGAGTATACAATTTTCCGTTTTCCTGTCGCATCATGGCAGCATACACGTTGGGGAGTAACTCGCCAAACTGGGTGGGAGTGCAAAAAAAAATCAAATTTATTGACAAGGAACAGAAGAATTGGCCTGTATGACGGCCCTCCAAAATTCAACTGCTGCTAAGCGTGCAGCGTCTATTTTGTAATGGGAAATGAAGGTGTTTCTTGAAGACCAAGTGGCCGCTCTACAAATGGTTTCCGCTGAAACTTTACAGTAAGCTGCCCATGAAGTAGCCATTGCCCTGGTGGAATGCGCTCTAAGGTCTTCCGGGATTTGCAAGGTGCTTAAGGAGTAGGTCTTTTTGATAGTTTTCACGAGCCATGAGGCGATGGTACGGGCAGAGGCTGCCTGGCCCTTCCTGAACCCATGTGGGATGACTAAAAGGTTCTCGCATCTCCTGAAAGACTTGGTCACCGAGAGGTAATGCAGAACGTTGCCCCTAAAATCCAGGGGATGAGGAACGCCCTGATCTGTGTTCAAAGCCGGGAGGTCAATCTCCTGGTTAAAGTGGAATGCAGAGGAAACCTTTGGGATAAATTTGTCTGAAGGTTTCAGGGTTAGCCTGTCTGGGTAAACCATCAGGTATGGTTCCTTGATCAGTAAAGCTTGCATTTCCGAGACCCTTTTCGCTGAAGTGATGGCAATTAGGAATGATACTTTTAGAGTCAGGTCCCAGAGGGAGGTATCTTCAGGAGGGGAGAATGGTTCTCCGAATAGAATTTCTAGGACAGTTGATAGGTCCCATGTTGGAAATGAAGGCTTTCTGGGAGGCCTTAGCTTCAGGCATGCTTTCTGGAATTGAACTACAAGAGGGTTAAGTGCCCATCTAACCCCTGTCAGAGCAGAGATGGCAGAGACTTGGACCTTCAGGGTGCTAGATCTAAGGCCTTTGTCTAGGCCTGACTGTAGAAACTCAAGCACTTGTATTGCTGATGGGAAAGAAGGGTCCCAACCTTGTTCCTGAGCAAAGGAAGAGAACTTCCCCCAGACTCTCTCGTAGGTGTTATTCGTGGAAGATTTCCTGGCTAAAAGCAGGGTTTCGACTACCTTCTGCGAACAGCCTTGATCTAGGAACCTAGACCTTTCAGTCTCCAGGCCGCTAGGTGCAATCTCTCTGGATTCGGATGTAGTAGCTGGCCCTGGGTTAGTAGATCCGTTGTCACCGGAAGAGGAATTGGATCCGCTGTGCTCAGTTGCAGGAGGGTGGTGAACCAAGGCCTCCATGGCCAGAAGGGAATCACGGCCAGGACTAGAGCTGCTGAGTGTTTGAGCCTCAGAAGGAACTTGGCAATCAGTGGGGTTGGTGGAAAAATGTAACCTAGGCGAAAGTTCCAGGTATGCTGGAGACAATCCTTTCCCTCCGCTGAGGGGAAGGGGTTCCTCGACAGAAACCTTTGACATTTCCTGTTCTCTGGTGTTGCTGCGAGGTCTATGTCTGGATGACCCCATGTCTGGCATATGAGGGCGAAGGCCTGCGGGCTTAGACACCACTCGTTGTTGGAAACGAATGTCCTGCTGAGAGAGTCCGCCAGTTTGTTCTGAATTCCCGGTATATACGCCGCCTTCAGGTCCTGCAGGTTCAGTTGAGCCCATCGCATCACCGGACCAACTTCCCGCATCATGGAGATGCTCTTGGTACCCCCCTGCCTGTTGATGTAGGCCACAGCCACTCGGTTGTCCATTTGGATGAGGACCTGTTTCCCTCTCAGAAGAGAGCTGAATGCCAAGAGGGCTTGGAAGGCTGCCTTCATCTCTAGGACGTTTGACACAACATCCCTGGTTCTGAAGTGCCAGCGGCCCTGAGCTGCATAATGTAGGTAGTGTGCCCCCTATCCCTCCAGACTGGCGTTCGAAGTTACTACCTCCTGATGGAGAGTGACTATCTGTTTGCATCTGCTGAGGTTGCCGGGGTGAGTCCACCACCGTAGAGATAATCTGGCTTCTTCCGAGATGCGAATCGATTGGGACATGGACCATCCGTCCCACTGGCACAGGAAGGAGGCTTGCAGAGGTCTGGTATTCCATTGCGCCCACCTGACCATTGGAATGGTTGCTGATAAGGACCCCAGCAGGCTGAGGTATGCTCTGGCCGGTAAGTATGATGCTGGAACCACATCTTTCACTTTCTGAATTAGTAGGGACAACTTCTCCCTTGGCAGTTCTACCGTGTTGGCCCGGGTGTCCAGCTCGGCTCCCAGGATGACCATCCTCTGGGTAGGCTGAATGTTGCTCTTCTGCCAGTTGATTATCCAACCCAGACTCGTTAGGGTGGAAACTAAGATCTCGCGATGTTGCACGAGTGATTCCTGGCTGTTTGAGAGGAGAAGAATGTCGTCCAGGTAATGGTGGACCCTTAGACCCTTCTCCCTCAAAGAGGCTATTACTGGAAGCAGAACCTTTGTAAATGTTCTGGGTGCCGTAGAGATCCCGAAAGGGAGGCTTCGAAATTGAAAGTGTTCCTGGCCCACCGAGAACCGCAGGAACTTTTGGAATGCCACGTGAATTGGTATGTGTAGGTAGGCATCCTGGAGATCTATGGAGAGCATTCAGTCTCCCAAGTTTATGGCCTGGAGGATAGACTGCAGGCTTTCCATCCTGAACGACTCCACTCTGATGGACCTATTGAGTTTCTTCAGGTCTAGAACCGGCCGAAAGTCCCCTGACTTCTTTTTGACGAGGAATAGTGGAGAATAGAATCCTCTGCCTCGTTGTGTTGGCGGAACCTCTGCTATCGCTCGCTTTTGAAGCAGCTCTAGGACATAAGTTAGAAGGGATAACCTTTTCTCCCCGGGAGGAGGAATACGGGTTGGGCAGAAATGATCTCTTGGGGGTCGATTTTTGAAGGCCCATCTGTGGCCGAAACTGACGGTGGCCAGGGTCCAGGTATCGTGTATGGTTTCCGTCCAGACCAGCCTGAAACTGAAAAGCCTTGCTCCTACTACTGCTGGCCGGACGGGCGCACCTTCAAAAAGGCTTCTGGTCACTGGGAGCGGAGGTCTTAGGCTTTTGGAATTTCATAAAGGAAGTTTGAGGGTTCTTCCAGTTCCTTCGATACTCCTTCCCTGGTCTGTACGCTTTCGCGTCTCTATACCTTTCTGGGAGATTCCGCTTAAAAGGAGGGGGTCTCTGTTTGGGCCTCCTATCTGAGGGAATGAGCCCGGATTTTCTACCAGTTACCTTGGAGATGGCCGTTTCTAACTTTGTTCCGAAAAGGTGCTCACCGTCAAACGGAACACGGCACCAGTTGGACTTGGATGCCGGATCCGCCGTCCAGGGCTTCAGCCACAAAGCTCTTCTGGCCATCACTGAGGCCAACATAGACTTTGAAGCAGACCTGATAGTGTCAACTGAGGCCTCAGCCACGAAATCACCAGCCAGGCTTAACTCTTGTAATGCCTTCACAATTTTCTCTTGGTCTGCCCCCTCTAATACCAGCTTTTCCGTGTTTGAAGACCAACTCGAGATGGCCCTTCCTACTGCCGCGAGTGCTATCGCAGGCCTGCATGCACCTCCGGCCGAAAGGTAAGCCCGCTTGAGATCCGTGTCGATCTTTCGGTCAAGAACGTCTCTAAACGTAACCGCATCTTCTAGCGGGAGGGTAACATGCCTGGCGAGGTGCATTAAAGATGCGTCCACTACCGGAGGGGATACCAGAGGGTTCACTTTAGGCTCCTTGAGTGGGTACAGCTTCTGGAGTCTGTTGTTCAGACTATATTTTTTCTCTGGTCTCTGCCACTCTTCTTTGATTAAATCTTCCAGCTCATCGATGAACGGAAAGGTTTCAGGCTCCTTTTTAAGCTGAGGAAAATATTTTCTCTGCTTTGGCTGGACTTCCTGGGGTTCCTCCCATCCTATTGCCTCCTTGACCGATTTAACAAACGGTTCTATAAGGCCAAAGTCGAATCCTGCCGACACCTCCAGGCCTTCATTATCAGATAGGGAGTCTTGCTCCTTTGATGTGCTGGCCCGGGCTGGAGAGGTAATGGTGGAGAGATCCACATCTGGTATTGAGGCCTGAGGGGCTGAGTCCCCGACTTCTGAGGCTCTCTCTCTTGTGGCCTCTTCTAGGCATCTCTGACAAACCAGCTTATCCGGAAGAGCCGCTGTACCACAGATCCAGCATGCGTTCCCGGCGGGACGGGAATGGCGTGCAGGGGAGCGGTGCCTACGTGAGGACGACCTTCTGTGGCGGGATCGACCATGCCGAGAACGTGATCTGGAGCGGCTTCTTCTGCGGCTTCCTCTTGAGCGACTTCTCCTATGGTAGGAGCGGCTCCGTCTATGTCTGGAGCGACTTCTCCTGCGTGAGGACTCTCTATGTCTTGATGCAGACGTTCCTGAGGACCTGGTAGGGCTGACCAATTTAGGTAGAGTTAGAAGTGCTCTCTTTTTCAATCTTCTCTACTTACCCACTTCTCCCCCCCCTTACCTAGTCGGCTGGCGGTGATCTGCTGGGGCAGCGGTCTCCATGGTGAGTAGGTTGGAAACCTGCAAGGAAAAGACAAGCAGCAATGTAGAAACTGACCCAGCCTGGACGGGGGGGGGGGAAGACCCACCTTTTGTAGAGCGTTTTCCTTTGCTATGGATCGCAGAGCAGGCGTCTGTAGCGTGCAGCAACCATCAGCAGCCTCCACAGCAATGCTGTGGTTTTTTAAATCTGCCGCCATTAGCGTCGGACGCCCGCGCATGCGCAGTAGCGCCGCGAGGCGCCCGGCGCCATCTTGGAGACTGGCAAATAGCTTAGAAGCGCCCAAAGAGCCGTACTGCGCATGCGCGAGGAAGCCGAGAACGCTCGGCGGTCCCCCACAGCACTGCATGGACCACAGAGCCCAGCAGGACACCCACGGTATGCCGGAGAGGGGGGGGGAGAGGGGGGGAGTAAATGGAGACCGCTGCACACAATGAAGCCTGTTTAAGGCTTACTTTCTTGAGGCCAAATAGATGGTTCCCTGGCCAATCCTCCAGCAAGCCTGTTTAAGGCTTTTGCGGGCTGTTGCACTTGAAGCCTGTTTAAGGCTTGTCTTCTGGCAAACAGTTTAAGATGAGATGAGTGCCCCTGAGACCACCAGAGTGGGGCTCCTTCCATTTAGCTCGTTTAGAGGCTGTACAAGAAGGACTTCCACCCAGGAGAGGCTAGAACCTGGCTGGGGCGAAGGGGGTGCTGATCCGTGCGTCCTGACAGGTGAGGAAAAATAAGAGAATACTGGGGCAGGTGCCTACTCTCTAATTTATAGCTATGTGGTCCTATCAGGTTGTGGAGGCGGAGTCACAACCCAACGTGTATGCTGCCATGATGCGACAGGAAAGCACGTTATCACCTAATGTGACAGTTGTTTGCGGTGATGATAGCCGTGTTTTTATTTTTACAGGAATTTCTTTGAACACTCAGTTTGTCATATGAGATTATGTATGGACATTATGTATGATTTTTAATTTATCACTAGTGGATCACAATGCACTGTGGTTTTGTTTGTTAATTTTTGTTGTATATCCAGCGCTGCACTCCTTTTTATATATACTCAGTAGTGCCCCCTATCAGGGTTATAGTGTCCAGCTACAGGATACCTCTTCACATGTTTTTATTCATATATTATTCACTTTTTTTGCACACCTAGCGCAAATTTTTTTCTTTAGAATTAAGTGAGGTGATTGGCTGGGCCATTCTAGCAGCTTTATATTCTTTCTTTAAAACCAATTGAGAGTTTCCTTGGCTTTGTGTTTTGGATCATTGTCTTGCTGAAATGTCCACGTTTTATCTCCATTATCCTGGTAGATGACAGCAAATTTTAATCAGGAATTACTTGGTACATTTTTCCATTGACATGAAGTTTGCCAGTACCGTATGCTAAAAAACAGCCCCACACCATGATGTTCTCACCTCCAAACTTCACTGTAGGTATGAATGTTTTTAGGGTGATGTGCAGTGACATTTTTTGAGTATAGATCTATGTTTGTCCCAAGCATGTTTGAAGCCATTTACTGTTGACTGTCTCACTACCTCTACTGGAAGTTTATTTCAAGCATCAACTACCCATTTAGCAAAATAATACTTTCTAAGGCTAGTTTTGAACTTTCCTCTAGTTTGTTTTAGGTTATGTCCCCGTGTTCTTGATTTTGCTTTCATATAGAAAAAAACTGCCCTCCTAAACCTTATTCACCCCCTTGATGTATTTAAAGGTTTCGGTCATGTCTCCCCTTTCCCTTTTTTCCTCCAAATTGTACATATTAAGTTCCTGTAGTCTCTTCTCGATATGTTTTAACCCCAGACCCTTCGCAATTTTTGTTACCCATCTCTGGACTTGTTCTACCTTATTAATATCTTTTTGTAATTGAGGTCTCCATAACTGGGCACGGTATTCAGAATGAGGTCTCACTACAGATCTATATAGGGGAATCAGGACCTCCTTCTTCCTGCTGGTGATCCCTTTAGTGATGCATCCTAGAATTCGATGTTTAGGCAGGGTGGCTATTAAATTTATCTGCCAAGTGATAGTTGCCTTGGCCAATTGATAGGAGGTCAATTGATTTCACCCTAATTCTGGAATTGCTGCACTTCTCTCTTCTGTCACTAGGTGGCTGGGTATCTGGTGGCATTAGATTAGACAAGGGCATTGCAAGGACAGATTAGGCATGAATGTGGTGTCTCAGCCAATGGGCAGGGATTTTCTTGGGTCCCTTGGCCTGCTGGGAAAGCCTATTTATTGGGTGGAGTCAGGTGATCTGGGTTCTGTGCCACCTGGGCAGCTGTCTGGGTGGACGTGTGTTGTAATGCCCTGGGATGCTAGGCCATAAGGCTTGGGCCTATCTCGGGAACATCTGGCTGCTAGGCTGTCTGAGAGCCTATTCAGAAGCAAGAAAGCAGCGTAGGGTTAGGACTGCAGCTTGCAGTCCAACCAGAAGTAACGGTTCCGCTGGCCGGAGAACCAGTCATGGTCAGAGGTAGAAGGAAAGCTGTCGTCACTAAGGGACCATCCAGCTTGCTACCGGAGACCACTGTGAGTAAGCTGAGGCCAGTACCAGAGAAGACTTCCCACCAGCCGGGGATGGTGAAGAAGTGGAAAAACTTCAGCAAGTGCCAAGTCAGGGACCCAGCGAGAAAAGGTGACGTTTGTGGAGTGACAAGCCAGGGACCTAACGTGTCAGCACGGGTGAAGCTTGAGGAGTATCTGTGAGTGCCAAGCCAGGGACCCAGCTGTGAAGCGGGGGTGACGCTTGAGGAAGATACTGAGAGCTAGATTGGAAGAGCCCAGGGGATCCAGTGGCAGTGGATCAGTAAGTCTAGTGAAAGACTGAGGGCTCAGTGGAAGTGGAGTTCTACAATAGGAGATTGTAGAAGAAGTGAAAGAGTTCATTGCAACCTGTTAGAAACGGTTACAAGACTGTTGCCAAAGCAGACAGCATTCCTACTCATGCAGATGTGGTGTCTGGCTAGATACCTTTACCTGCATGGCTGTCTGCCTATAGAAGTCTCTGAGTTTGCCAATTAACCACTTAAGGACCGCCTCACGCCGATGTACGTCGGCAAGGCGGCACGGGCAGGCAAAATCACGTACATGTACGTGATTTGCCTCCCGCGGGTGGGGGGTCCGATCGGACCCCCCCCCGCCGCCCGAGGCGGTCCCGTTCTGTCCCCCGGCGATCAGAGACGAGGGGGAGGCCATCCGTTCGTGGCCCCCCCCTCGCGATCGCCGCCGGCCAATGGGAACACTCCTTTGCTGCTGTATGCTAAACAGCAGCAAAGGAAGTGATGTCATCTCCCCTCGGGTCGGTAGTTTCCGTTCCGGCCCGAGGAGAGACGACATGTGAGTGAGTGCACCAACACACACACACACAGTAGAACATGCCAGGCACACATTACACCCCGATCCCCCCCCGATCGCCCCCCGATCGCCCCCCGATCCCCCCCCAATCACCCCCCCCCTCCCTGTCACAAACTGGCACTAGCAGTTTTTTTTTTTCTGATTACTGCTGTGTCAGTTTGTGACAGTTACTGTGTTAGCACAGTTACTGTTACCCCCCTGTAGGTCTAGGGTACCCCCCTAACCCCCCCTAATAAAGTTTTAACCCCTTGATCACCCCCTGTCACCAGTGTCGCTAAGCGATCTTTTTTCTGATCGCTGTATTAGTGTCGCTGGTGACGCTAGTTAGTGAGGTAAATATTTAGGTTCGCCGTCAGCGTTTTATAGCGTCAGGGACCCCCATATACTACCTAATAAATGTTTTAACCCCTTGATTGCCCCCTAGTTAACCCTTTCACCACTGATCACCGTATAACCGTTACGGTTGACGCTGGTTAGTTCGTTTATTTTTTATAGTGTCAGGGCACCCGCCGTTTATTACCGAATAAAGGTTTAGCCCCCCGATCGCCCGGCGGTGATATGCGCCGCCCCAGGCAGCGTCAGATTAGCGCCAGTACCCACGCACGCAGCATGCGCCTCCCTTAGTGGTATAGTATCTGATCGGATCAATATCTGATCCGATCAGATCTATACTAGCGTCCCCAGCAGTTTAGGGTTCCCAAAAACGCAGTGTTAGCGGGATCAGCCCAGATACCTGCTAGCACCTGCGTTTTGCCCCTCCGCCCAGCCCACCCAAGTGCAGTATCGATCGATCACTGTCACTTACAAGGCACTAAACGCATAACTGCAGCGTTCGCAGAGTCAGGCCTGATCCCTGCGATTGCTAACAGTTTTTTTGGTAACATTTTGGTGAACTGGCAAGCACCAGCCCCAGGCGTCAGGTTAGCGCCAGTACCGCTAACACCCACGCACGCACCGTACACCTCCCTTAGTGGTATAGTATCTGATCGGATCAATATCTGATCCGATCAGATCTATACTAGCGTCACCAGCAGTTTAGGGTTCCCAAAAACGCAGTGTTAGCGGGATCAGCCCAGATACCTGCTAGAACCTGCGTTTTGCCCCTCCGCCCGGCCCAGCCCAGCCCACCCAAGTGCAGTATCGATCAATCACTGTCACTTACAGAACACTAAACGCATAACTGCAGCGTTCGCAGAGTCAGGCCTGATCCCTGCGATCGCTAACAGTTTTTTATGTAGCGTTTTGGTGAACTGGCAAGCACCAGCCCCAGGCAGCGTCAGGTTAGCGCCAGTACCGCTAACACCCACGCACGCACCGTACACCTCCCTTAGTGGTATAGTATCTGAACGGATCAATATCTGATCCGATCAGATCTATACTAGCGTCACCAGCAGTTTAGGGTTCCCAAAAACGCAGTGTTAGCGGGATCAGCCCAGATACCTGCTAGCACCTGCGTTTTGCCCCTCCGCCCGTCCAGCCCACCCAAGTGCAGTATCGATCGATCAAAAAAAAAATAAAATAAAAAAAAATAGTTGTCGTTTTATTGTTCTCTCTCTCTCTCTATTCTCTCTCTCTATTGTTCTGCTCTTTTTTACTGTATTCTATTCTGCAATGTTTTATTGTTATTGTTATTATGTTTTATCATGTTTGTTTTTCAGGTGTGTAATTATTTATACTTTACTGTTTACTGTGCTTTATTGTTAACCATTGTTAACCATTTTTTTGTCTTCAGGTACGCCATTCACGACTTTGAGTGGTTATACCAGAATGATGCCTGCAGATTTAGGTATCATCTTGGTATCATTCTTTTCAGCCAGCGGTCGGCTTTCATGTAAAAGCAATCCTAGTGGCTAATTAGCCTCTAGACTGCTTTTACAAGCCGTGGGAGGGAATGCCCCCCCCCCACCGTCTTCCGTGTTTTTCTCTGGCTCTCCTGTCTCAACAGGGAACCTGAGAATGCAGCCGGTGATTCAGCCAGCTTACCATAGAGCTGATCAGAGACCAGAGTGGCTCCAAACATCTCTATGGCCTAAGAAACCGGAAGCTACGAGTATTTCATGACTTAGATTTCGCCGGATGTAAATAGCGCCATTGGGAAATTGGGGAAGCATTTTATCACACCGATCTTGGTGTGGTCAGATGCTTTGAGGGCAGAGGAGAGATCTAGGGTCTAATAGACCACAATTTTTTCAAAAAAGAGTACCTGTCACTACCTATTGCTATCATAGGGGATATTTACATTCCCCGAGATAACAATAAAAATGATTAAAAAAAAAAATATGAAAGGAACAGTTTAAAAGTAAGATTAAAAAAGCAAAAAAATAATAAAGAAAAAAAAAAAAAAAAAAAAAGCACCCCTGTCGCCCCCTGCTCTCGCGCTAAGGCGAACGCAAGCGGCGGTCTGTCGTCAAACGTAAACAGCAATTGCACCATGCATGTGAGGTATCACCGCGAAGGCCAGATCGAGTGCAGTCATTTTTCCAGTAGACCTCCTCTGTAAATCTAAAGTGGTAACCTGTAAAGGCTTTTGAAGGCTTTTAAACATGTATTTATTTTGTTGCCACTGCACGTTTGTGCGCAATTTTAAAGCATGTCATGTTTGGTATCCATGTACTCGGCCTAAGATCATCTTTTTTATGTCATCAAACATTTGGGCAATATAGTGTGTTTTAGTGCATTAAAATTTAAAAAAGTGTGTTTTTTCCCCAAAAAATGCGTTTGAAAAATCGCTGCGCAATTACTGTGTGAAAAAAAAAAATGAAACACCCACCATTTTAATCTGTAGGGCATTTGCTTTAAAAAAATATATAATGTTTGGGGGTTCAAAGTAATTTTTTTGCAAAAAAAAAAAACTTTTTCATGTAAACAATAAGTGTCAGAAAGGGCTTTGTCTTCAAGTGGTTAGAAGAGTGGGTGATGTGTGACATAAGCTTCTAAATGTTGTGCATAAAATGCCAGGACAGTTCAAAACCCCCCCAAATGACCCCATTTTGGAAAGTAGACACCCCAAGCTATTTGCTGAGAGGCATGTCGAGTCCATGGAATATTTTATATTGCGACACAAGTTGCGGGAAAGAGACAAATTTTTTTTTTTTTTTTTTTTTTTTTGCACAAAGTTGTCACTAAATGATATATTGCTCAAACATGCCATGGGAATATGTGAAATTACACCCCAAAATACATTCTGCTGCTTCTCCTGAGTACGGGGATACCACATGTGTGAGACTTTTTGGGAGCCTAGCCGCGTACGGGACCCCGAAAACCAAGCACCGCCTTCAGGCTTTCTAAGGGCGTGAATTTTTGATTTCACTCTTCACTGCCTATCACAGTTTCGGAGGCCATGGAATGCCCAGGTGGCACAAAACCCCCCCAAATGACCCCATTTTGGAAAGTAGACACCCCAAGCTATTTGCTGAGAGGTATAGTGAGTATTTTGCAGACCTCACTTTTTGTCACAAAGTTTTGAAAATTGAAAAAAGAAAAAAAAAATGTTTTTTCTTGTCTTTCTTCATTTTCAAAAACAAATGAGAGCTGCAAAATACTCACCATGCCTCTCAGCAAATAGCTTGGGGTGTCTACTTTCCAAAATGGGGTCATTTGGGGGGGTTTTGTGCCACCTGGGCATTCCATGGCCTCCGAAACTGTGATAGGCAGTAAAGAGTGAAATCAAAAATTTTCACCCTTAGAAATCCTGAAGGCAGTGATTGGTTTTCGGGGTCCCGTACGCGGCTAGGCTCCCAAAAAGTCCCACACATGTGGTATCCCCATACTCAGGAGAAGCAGCTAAATGTATTTTGGGGTGCAATTCCACATATGCCCATGGCCTGTGTGAGCAATATATCATTTAGTGACAACTTTATGAAAAAAAAAAAAAAAAAAAAGTGTCACTTTCCCGCAACTTGTGTCAAAATATAAAATATTCCATGGACTCAATATGCCTCTCAGCAAATAGCTTGGGGTGTCTACTTTCCAAAATGGGGTCATTTTTGGGGGTTTTGTGCCACCTGGGCATTCCATGGCCTCCGAAACTGTGATAGGCAGTGAAGAGTGAAAGCAAAAATTTACACCCTTAGAAATCCTGAAGGCGGTGATTGGTTTTCGGGGCCCCGTACGTGGCTAGGCTCCCAAAAAGTCCCACACATGTGGTATCCCCATACTCAGGAGAAGCAGCTGAATGTATTTTGGGGTGCAATTCCACATAGGCCCATGGCCTGTGTGAGCAATATATCATTTAGTGACAACTTTTTGTAAATATTTTTTTTTATTTATTTTTTTGTCATTTTTCAATCACTTGGGACAAAAAAAAAAAATATTCAATGGGTTCAACATGCCTCTCAGCAATTTCCTTGGGGTGTCTACTTTCCAAAATGGGGTCATTTGGGGGGGTTTTGTACTGCCCTGCCATTTTAGCACCTCAAGAAATGACATAGGCAGTCATAAACTAAAAGCTGTGTAAATTCCAGAAAATGTACCCTAGTTTGTAGACGCTATAACTTTTGCGCAAACCAATAAATATACGCTTATTGACATTTTTTTTACCAAAGACATGTGGCCGAATACATTTTGGCCTAAATGTATGACTAAAATTTAGTTTATTGGATTTTTTTTATAACAAAAAGTAGAAAATATCATTTTTTTTCAAAATTTTCGGTCTTTTTCCGTTTATAGCGCAAAAAATAAAAACCGCAGAGGTGATCAAATACCATCAAAAGAAAGCTCTATTTGTGGGAAGAAAAGGACGCAAATTTCGTTTGGGTACAGCATTGCATGACCGCGCAATTAGCAGTTAAAGCGACGCAGTGCCAAATTGGAAAAAGACCTCTGGTCCTTAGGCAGCATAATGGTCCTTAATGGTGTCCTTAAGGTTGTCCTGGGTGTCCTGGTCCTAACCCTCTCTCCCACAGTTCTGTTTGAGAGACAATAGATCTCTTTGCATTCAAGAAGTGTCTGGCGCCCATCAATCTACTTTGTATTACACCCACAATGCCTTGTAACACACTACACAGAAGGATATCAGCTGTCCCCAACCCTGGAGGTCACCATTAGGCCTCAGGGGCCCCGGGACTTGGCTACAAGCACCACCCTGGTCCAAAACATTGGTAATATAGTAAAAAAAATTAAATCAGATTACAACTGCTGTTAAACTCACTGGCCTGTAATTACCAACTTCTACCTTGCTGCTCTTCTTATGGATAGGTACAATATTAGCTGTCCGCCAGTCATGGGGAACTTAGAAGAGATTGTTTAAAAAGATCAATTAATGATCCAACAACTATACCTGGAAGTTCCCTTGGAACTCTGGGATGAATACTATCAGGGCCTATTGCTTTATTAAGCTTTAACTGAGCCAGCTACCTCTATCTTCAGAAAGCCTAAAAAAGAACCGTCATTACTAGAAACAAATATGATTCCCCAACCTGTTATTGTCTGTGCAATTGATTTCTGAGAAGACTGAACAGAAGTAATTGTTTATATGGTTTGCTACATGCACGTCTCCCTCAACATAAATGCTTTGCCCAGTTTTCATTTTAGCGATCACATTGTATTTTTTTCCTTCTATCAATAATGTACCTAAAAAAGGTTTTATCTCGTTTCTTAATAGATTTAGCAAATGTTTCCTCTTTCTGTGCTTTGGCAACACTGATAATGTGTTTGGCCTCCTTTTGTCTATTTTTATACTAGTCTCTGTCAGTTACACCTCCTGTTTCTTCTGTATGTTGATTTTTTCCCTTTACTATCCTACTTACTATACCTCTTTAGTGAATCTCATTGTTTTTGTCTTCCGTTTATTCTTACTAACATATATAAAGTCTGACACATAATCTAGTTGCCTCCTGGATGGTAGACAGTGCCCACTGATTATAACTACTATGGTCCTTCGCGCTTAAGTGAGATAAAAGGTGAATGTGGTGACAATCCCAAAATAGATTAGGTAAATACCCTAATAATATATAAACTTAAAATGAGTGATGTTTATGATGATATCTATAGCGATTGCAGCGAAATCGACAAGTGTACACATGGCACTCGGAAGATAAATAGGGATAAAGAGATTTCGCGCATAAAATCTATCATAAACACTATAATGGTATCAGATCAAAATCAAAATAATGATGTGCAGGTGTGCAAAACCTCCAGGTCAAGCTCAGAGAGATAATACAAATTCATCAATCGGAAAAAATGTGTTAAACATACATATATCTCAATATTAAAACACAAAAGGAAAACTGTAATAGATGTGCAATAATGCAGAAAAACGTGCAATAAGTGTGCAAAACTGCAAAAACCAAAGTGCAGAATGTTTCAAATGGGTGAATATAACAATCAAAAAGTTCATAAATGGGACAATAAAAAGTTCATAGAAAATAGTGATCGCTGGGATAAAAAAAGGATGCAGGTGTAGCTGATATTAGTGTTCTTCTTCATGTACCAACTGCCGACTCATACAGGCTCTCTAAACTCTCACCTTAGATAAGGAAATAGCAGGCATCGATATGCATCTTTAAATGTTGTACATTGTCGCATGCAGATGAAGTGATGACTGCGTTCCCCTCTGCTTATGACAGGTACCTATTGAAATAGAAAGTGGGAATTTTTCCACCTAGGCTGCACCAGCCCAGTGGGGAGAGGGGGAGGAGAGAGGAGGCCTCTGATGGTGTAGTATTTCAAATAAAATATTTATTAAGTATTGTAACGAGTGGTCTCTTACATTAAAAACAGATAGAAATAGCATAAAAACGAAGGAGCGGCGTCCGAGGCGCCTCCTTACGTGACTTCCGGTAAAGTCTGCTCTCTGCCACGCCCTACGCGTTACGTCACCGCTCGTGACTTCAACTGGGGACTTACTCCTGTCCCACTGATTACTTACTCCTGTCATTTTACTCCAACCTTTCAATTCATTTTTTAGAAAATTCCCAATTTGAGCAAAATTTGTCTTTTTGAAATCAGTTCTTGTTTTAATATCAAGCCAAAGACATTGGTGATCACTACATAGTTACATAGTAGGTGAGGTTGAAAAAAGACACAAGTCCATCAAGTCCAACCTATGTGTGTGATTATGTGTCAGTATTACATTACATATCCCTGTATGTTGCGGTCATTCAGGTGATTATCTAATAGTTTCTTGAAGCTATCAATGCTCCCCGCTGAGACCACCGCCTGTGGAAGGGAATTCCACATCCTTGCCGCTCTTACAGTAAAGAACCCTCTACGTAGTTTAAGGTTAAACCTCTTTTCTTCTAATTGTAATGAGTGGCCACGAGTCTTATTAAACTCTCTTCTGCGAAAAAGTTTTATCCTTATTGTGGGGTCACCAGTACAGTATTTGTAAATTGAAATCATATCCCCTCTCAAGCGTCTCTTCTCCAGAGAGAATAAGTTCAGTGCTCGCAACCTTTCCTCATAACTAAGATCCTCCAGACCCTTTATTAGCTTTGTTGCCCTTCTTTGTACTCGCTCCATTTCCATTACATTCCTCCTGAGGACTGGTGCCCAGAACTGGACAGCATACTCCAGGTGCGGCTGGACCAGAGTCTTGTAGAGCGGGAGAATTATCGTTTTTTCTCTGGAGTTGATCCCCCTTTTAATGCATGCCAATATTCTGTTTGCTTTATTAGCAGCAGCTTGGCATTGCATGCCATTGCTGAGCCTATCATCTACTAGGACCCCCAGGTCCTTTTCCATCCTAGATTCCCCCAGAGGTTCTCCCCTCAGTGTATAGATTGCATTCATATTTTTGCCACCCAAATGCATTATTTTACATTTTTCTACATTGAACCTCATTTGCCATGTAGTAGCCCACCACATTAATTTGTTCGGGTCTTTTTGCAAGGTTTCCACATCTTGCGGAGAAGTTGTTGCCCTGCTTAGCCTAGTATCGTCTGCAAATACTAGAACCCTAGAACACTAGAACCCAAATTTTCTCCCTCCTCAATTTTAGGCAGTCGGTCTCCATTTGTCAGTACTTGGTCTAGCATTACATCTCTGTTCCTGCTTGTAATAGCAGTTTGAGAATTACAGTTAATGTCAATGATGTTGAAATCACCCATAATCAAAACTGGAGAGGTTCATTGCCATTTTAGTTATCTCCTCAATCAACAAGTTATCAATCTTCAGTCTATCCTGGGGGTCTGTATACTATACCAATTGTAAGGGAAGATCCCTCTCTGGTTGGAAGGCAGAGGGTTTTGAGTATTTCATTATTTTAATGTTTTTGAATTAATTTTAGCGTTATGCTATTTTTTTTTTTTAGTCACATCAGACGACCATTTTGAGGGGCACAAATCAACTTTGTAGTTCATTTAAGTTCCGTTCCCTCTCATCTTTGTCTCATCATCGTGACTCTTTGCAATAGATAAGATAGAAAAAGTCCCCGCCAACCCCATACCCACCCAACCATCCCCACCTCACCACCCCGAAACCCATCTCTCCAAGGTCTAATACGTCTATTTCCCCTAATCTACTATGGGGCTGTCAATTCTTCTGAATAGCTCCACGTTTTTTTAAATTTTTTCCATTGTTCCCACTCTCCCAGGGTCACCCTGCTCGAATCCCCTACTATACCCACCCCTGTCTGCATACTATAAGTTTCTTCTATTGCATCTATCCACTCCCAGATTTCCGGGGGCTCCCTCCTGAGCCAATTCTTCGGTATTATTCGCTTTGCGGCGTTCAGGAGGTGGGGAACTAGTGACTGCTTGTATTTGTGTATGTCCCCCTTCCCCCCATGGAACAAAACCTCCCAAGGGTCTTCTAGTACTATTTTTCCTGTTATTTTCCTGATCAGGATAAGTATCTTCCTCCAGAAGTTTTTTATTTTCGGGCATAGCCACCAAAGGTGTGCCATTGTTCCTATCTCCTGGCAGCCTCGCCAGCAGTACGCAGACCCTTTTTGAAATTTACTTGTTATTTCTGGGGTTAAATAGCTTCTACTTATGCATTTATAGCTCATTTCTGTCGTTTGTGTATCTATTGTTGAATTACTAATCATTCTCAGAACTCGTCTAATTGTATTTACATCTTTTTTAGTGCCTAATTCACTCTCCCATTTGCTTATATATGGGGGAATCTCCAGCTGATCCATCTTCATAAGTATTTTATAGACCTTGGATACTAAATTTCTTGGATCTTCTGAGTCACAAAGCTTCTCAAAGTCCGTAAGTTTGTCCCCTGCTCTTATCGGACTTGATAATTTGCCTACGAAGTGACACAGCTGGAGGTACCGCCACTCATCTATTCCCCGTGTCCCTCTCCCAGATCTTAATTCTTTCAGTGTCATTATTTTACCCTCTTTTATGATATGTCTTAATTGTGTCGCACCCCAAAAAACTTCTTTTCCACTCATTTCCTTTAGCCCTGGATAGAAAAAATTACTCTCCATTAGCGATAATAAGGGTGAATTATATTCTCCATTAACTTTTTTGTAAACCCCGTCCCAAGTTTTGAAAACATTACGTGTTATTACATGTGTGCTCTTATCTAAATTTCTAGTGTGTGGAGGGTTCCAAATCATTCTACCAAGTGAAACTTTACTGAGGTTTCCTTCTATTTTTACCCACCTTTTTTCATTCTCACTTTTTGTCCATTCAACCATTCTAGACAGAACTATGGCCTTATAGTACATCTGGATGTCTGGTACTGCTAGGCCACCATTTATTTTCTTTTGTTTTAGAATTCTGAAAGAAACTCTTGGTTTTTTGTTTTTCCATATAAAACTCATAATTATTTTATTTAACTTTTTTAAATAGTATAGCGGTAGGGGGAGCGGAAGCATCTGAAACAAGTATGTGATCCTGGGGAGTAGGACCATTTTGATGACATTTATACGACCCATCCAGGAAAGGGCCTTCCCGGCGTAATTTTTACAATCAAGTCTGACTGTGTCTAGTAGGGGTAAATAGTTTATGGTAAACATCTTCTCACTTGAATTAGCTAGCTTAATTCCTAAGTACTTTAGCTCTTTAGTCCATCTAAAACTGTACACTGTTTTTAGTTTCTCTCTTTCTCTTTTGTTTAAGTTTATATTTAATATCTCTGATTTTCCCATATTAATTTGAAAGTTGGAGACCTCCCCGTAATCCCTAAGGGCTTTCACTAACTTGGGCATAGTAGATTCTGGGTCTGATATGTAAAATAACACATCATCGGCGTAGGCTGCTACTTTGTGTTCGTCTTTGCCGATCTTAAAACCTCTAATGTCTGGGTCTGCACGTATTGTTGCTAAGAGGGGTTCCATGGTCAAAACAAAAAGTAAAGGGGACAGGGGACATCCCTGTCTGGTTCCCCTTTCCATTTCAAATGGCCGGGACATCACTCCGTTTACACCCACCGTTGCCAAAGGGTGGTGGTACAGGGTTTTAATCCTCTGTATCATTCTGGGTCCAAGACCCATGATCCCCAAGGTTTGGAACATGAACCCCCAGTCCACCCTGTCGAAGGCCTTTTCGGCGTCGACCGACAGTAGAAGGCTTGGGGGCCCCTTCTCCCTCGTTCTGTGCAGCAGGAGCAATGTCCTCACCCCATTGTCCTTCCCCTCTCTTTTCGGGACAAACCCCACCTGGTCGGGGTTAATCAGGGAATTCATTGATCCCTTTAACCTCTCGGCAAGTATCTTTGCATAGAGCTTTGTGTCGGTATTAAGGAGGGAGATGGGACGATAGCTTGAGCATAATGTTTTCTCTTTTCCATCTTTCAGTATGATCGTAATGGAGGCCATTGATGCCTCTCTGCTCATCTCATATTCCTCTCCCAGTCCATTAAAATACCGGCACAATCTCGGGATCAACAGTTCCTTAAACGTTTTGTAGTAAATTAGAGTGAATCCATCTGGGCCAGGACTCTTCCCAGAGGCCATTCCTTCTATTGCTTTCCTGACTTCTTCTTCAGAGATTGAAGATTCCATTACTTCTCTTTCCGTGTCTGTAACTTTAGGCAATGCTATCTTCGTTAAGTATTTGCTATTTTTCTCGCTCTTATTGTTTACCTGGAAATCTTGTTTAGGCGCTGAATATAGCTCTTGATAGTACTTCTTAAAGACCTCTGCTACTTTTCTGGAAGAGTACTCTAGGTTGCCGTCCTTAGTCTGAATTTTTTCTATGAAATTTTTAGTTTTAACCTTTTGTACTATTTTTGCTAAGAATTTACTTGGTTTGTTAGCCCAGCGGTATCTCTCCCGTATTATCCTACCATGTCTTGCTCTGGCTTCATATTCCATTAATGTTTTCAGCTCCGCCCTTTTAATTACTAGTTGTTTGTATGTCTTTTGAGTGAGGTGTCCCAGTTGTCTCTTGTGTTTCTGTTCTAAACTTTCCAACTCCTCTGTTAATTTTTGCAATTCCTCGCGTTTTTTCCTTTTCTTCCTTGCTCCCATCTCAATAAGAACTCCTCTTATGTAGGCTTTATGGGCCTCCCATAAGGTAGACCCCGAGACCTCACCGGAATCATTTGCCATAAAGTATGCCTCTAATTCTCTGCTAATTCTATTGAGCCCATCTTTCCCTCTTATCAGTTCTTCGTTTAGGCGCCATTGCCCTGAAGGCCTGCCCTCTTCTCCTATTGTTATTTCCATGGACATTGGGGCATGATCTGAAAAAGTTATGTTTCCTATCCAAGAATCCACCACCTTGTCAATGTCTCTGTGGTCGATCAGTCCATAGTCAATGCGGGAGTATGACCCGTGCACAGGGGAAAAGAACGTATAGTCTCTTTTTCGAGGGTGCTGCACTCTCCATATATCAACCATCTGAAGGCTGGCGAGTTTTTGCTTGAACTTTCTTACTTGTATACTCCCTTTCCCCTGTGTCCGGGCGCTACTGTCTAGGTCCGGATCCAGACAAAAATTAAAATCCCCCATTAATATTATATGTCCTTTCCTGAACTCCGTTAATTTTTCCAGAATTTTTAACACATACTTCATTGAGTTTTTATTTGGAGCATAAATATTAGCCAGTGTATATTCTCTTTCGTTCAATCTACCTCGCAAGAATAAATATCTACCTTCTACATCAACCAAACGTTCCTCCAGCACAAACCTAGTTCTTTTTGCCAGTCCAATAGCCACCCCCCTAGTTCTACTTGAAATAGTATCTGCTTGGTACCAGACCGGGTACTCTCCCGAGAACAATCTCAATCTTGTTTGCTGCGAAATATGCGTTTCCTGGAGAAATACCACATCTGGTCCAAGCAGTCTAAGCTCGTTGAGGATACTCCCTCTCTTATGCCCCATATTTAAGCCTTTGACGTTGTACGTTATGCATTTTATTGTGTCAGGGCTCATTTTTCAGCATTCGTCCACCCGCCTTTTACCTTAGACCTTGGAGAGATACCCCACATCTTCATTTTTATCACTAAAGTGTAAACCCCCCTCCTATCCCTCCCCCTTCCCTCCCCCCCCCCTTAAATTCCCCCCCCTCAACTACCTCCCCCCTGGTCTTAACTAGCCCCTTAGGCCAAAGTGGGTCACATAACCCGTGGCCCTCCATTGGTCTCCAACTCCAAAGGTGGGGCCATTGGTGTGCCAGTTCGTCTATTGATTATATTTTGATGATCACATTTGTTAAACATTCTAGTATCTCTCCTTCTATTATCTTTTCTATCTGTTTAGTTTTCTTATCTTCCTCTTCTATCTACCCCCCCTCCCCCTCTCCCCCCCGTCACCCCCCCCTCACACCGCCCCCACCCCCAGTTCGATACATCGCTCGTTGGACCAGTCCATCACTGCAGGGACCTGTAGACCCGATTTCCTGCAGAATTCTTCTAACTCCCCCGGAAATCTTAGCCTAGCCGTTCTGCCATCTTTACTACCCAGCAAGCAGGCAGGGAAACCCCATGTGTATTTTATGTTTTGGTTAACCATTTGTTCCACAAGGGGCTTTAACTGGCGTTTTCTCGCCAACGTGTCCTTGGCTAAGTCTGCAAATACTTGGATCCTTGCTTCTTCAAAATGGAGTGGAGCTTGGCCTCTTAATTTAACCCATATTTTTTCTTTGTCTTCATAGAACCTAAACCTTACAATAACGTCACGGCTTCTTTCTGTTCGGTTGGTGTCCAGCCTTCCAATCCGGTGTACTCTCTCAATTTTTGGGAAGTCTTCTCGATCTAGCCCCAAGAGGGGTGAGAAAATAGACGCTACGGTCTTCCTCAGGTCTTCACCCCTTTTTTCCGGTACCCCACGGATTCTCAGATTTTGTCTGCGGCTTCTATTCTCCTGGTCCTCCAACCTGTAGCATATTTTTATCTGGTTTTGTTGGGTTATTTTAATTTGTTCTTTTAGCTCAGCGATTTCTCGCTCTTGGTGGTCTGTTATGTCTTCTACTCTCTCGACTCTGGCCAAAAGATTTCCTAGGTCTGTCCTCAGCAAACTTATCTCTTTTTTTATCTCTGTTTTAATTGAGGATTCTAGTTCTTTGAACATCTCTGCGATTTCATTTTTCAGGGAGAGGTCAAGGTCTTGTCTATGTTCCGCCATTCTGGAGGTTTCAAGTGCATTTTCAGTTAATGACGACTCTCTTGATTGGACGGGGGTCTGTTCTCCCTTCCCATTTTGTCCTTTTTTCTTTTTGTCCCCCATTGTTGGCATTTGGGAACCTTGGTGGTCACTCCCCGGGCTCCCCCCCCTGGTTAAATATTGTTTAATAGTGCTACCTGTGGCACTGCCGGTTGGGTTATCCTTTGGTGTCTTTGGTGGTCCCCCTTTCCCAGTTTTGTTTAAGTTTCTGCTCATCGTTTTCCCCAATTTGTTAACTTATTGGGTTTTGGGCAGTTCGTTTTTAAAACGATAAGGATTACTTTTATGTTCAAGCCTTCGGCCAATTATCTGTTCTTTTACAAGAACATTTCTGGGAGCTGGAGTTCCCCCTGTTATATCGTGCAGGTAATAGTTAGGTGATACTATCAAAGTGATGGTATTATGGAGACTGGTATTCTTCAGGGTAATATATCTTATCATTTAACCCCCCAATTTCACCAGACCGTTAACGCTGCTGCAATCACCACCGACCTTTCAGAACCAGGGGTATTGCAACCCCGCCGCTAAACAGATGTGTATGTGTGCTCCTCCGTGAGCCTTAGTGCAGTTAAACCACTGATCCCCTTTTCAAATTCACCGCCGGGAGGTAGGGTCTCAATTAGAGCATTGTCCGGCCAATATCTGCGCGGAACCAGCGTCACCTCATCTGTTTATTGTTGGCGTACCTGAATGCCAAACAAAACGAGGGGCAAATAACCGAGGTACTCCACAGTATGCTCCCCTAGCACCGTAATTACACCCTATCTCTCTTATTTCCCATGTATCAGTGTCGGTGCGGACGTTGCAGATATTACAGGTTATTTCAATGGATTCAGATATGTAACGCACAGTGATGGCAATAGCAAAGCTAGGCAGTCTAGTATGTTATTTGGCGTGTCTTCTATGGTATATATAGCCACACACAAAACATCCCTTTGACAACTTATTTTACTTCTGCCAGAACTTGAATGTTTCTCTTCTTTTAAAATATTGGTTTCAGGTCCTTATCTTACCTTTAGGGAGTGGGTAGGGAGTGTGTATCTTACCACCACCTGAGCGTCTTCATCCTTTGTTCCAGTGTCAGCTGTATGTGTGATTCGGCCAAGGTACACTGTCGGTTTGGTTGGTTCAGTCTGACGTCTACTGATGTTTTCCGCCCGTCCTGCAGCCCAGTCTCGGTGAGAGAAAAAGGGGGGGGGGGGGGGGGAGAACGCGGTATACCACCGCTGGGAGATGAGGGGCTATCACCTCACCGGTTCCGCCGTTCTCGCTATGTTTCCGGTGACAGGCTCTGTGATGTCGGCATACGAGCGCGGCGCACGGCTCTCTTCAGCTCACCTCGCTCTCATCAAGCCCGCCTCGTGCAGCTGTCATGCCATCAGAGGGATACCGCTGAAGCGCTGACTCACTGGCACACCTCCGGACCCTCCCCTTCCCTCTGACGTCTCACGTCATCCTCCCCTCCCTCGATCTATACTCTGATCAGCGTTATGCTATTTTTGAGATATATTTATTTATTTTATTTATTTCAGGTACTTATATAGCACCGTCAATTTACGCAGCGCTTTACATATACATTGTACATTCGCATCAGTCCCTACCCTCAAGGAGCTTACAATCTAAGGTCCCTAACTCACATTCATACATACTAGGGACAATTTAGTCAGGATCCAATTAACCTACCATATATAGCAACTCTACGTCCCCTCTTCTCTACTCTGTCATTCCTGTATAGTGTATACCCTGGTATTGTTATTTCCCAGTCATTTGAATCCTTGAACCATGTCTCTGTAATTGCAACAAGGTCCAAGTTGTCCCTAGACATAAGAGCTGTCAGCTCACAAAGCTTGTCACCTTAACTGTGAGCATAAGTGCACATGACATGACAAACACTACTGCTTTATTTTAACCACCAGAAACTTTAATGACCTGAAGTGACCACCCCATCAGCTCAGTCCTTAGCAGTGGCGGCCTCATGGTCGGTCAGCATTTACCACATAGGTTGCGGGCAGGCAGTGCTCCGGCTCTGGCGGGCAGCATCTCCTGTGTCCTCTTCTCTTCTGCATCACTGCGGCTTCTGGCGTGCATCTCCTCCCTCCTCCTAGGCATCCAATAGGATCGGCTGTCCTTTCAGCCAATCTGGTGATGGGTCTCAAGACCCGCTTCCTGATTGGCCAGGAGGAGTATCAGTGTGGCAATAGCGAGTATTCATTTTGTCACATACCCCTTTTTGAAGCCCGTTAGAGCCACTGGCTCTATATACGTGCTTCAACCCCCCCCCTCAATTAGAATCCATGGTCCGGTTCCCTGTATGTAGAGATGGATAGGGGGGAGGCGCCCATGCGTCCCTAAAGGGCCGGCCGACACTGGTCCTTAGCAACACAAACCCTGACCTTTGTTTCAACCTGCTGGGGACAGAAAGCTCCTCATAAGTTACATCTCTGCCCCATTTCTCAGTTTACAGTTGTAAAAATAATTATTTGATCCCCTGCAGATTTTGTAAGTTTGCCTACTTACAAAGAAATGAAGGGCCTATATTTTTTATTATAAGGTGTATTTTAAATGAAAGAGACAAAATATCAACCAAAAATTATATTACAAAATCTGCAGGGGATCAATAAATGATTTTCTCCACTGCAAATGCATGTCCAAAAAACTCCTAAATTTCATACTAAGAAGCTCAGTGCCCTTCTGTGAGGGATGCAGACCATCTCTTTAGTACAGCTCAATGTCAGAGCACCTGATAGCATCTTGACTAACATAACCAAAACCTTCAGCTTTGCATCAATCCTTTAACCAAACATTGAACTCTGCTATACAAAGTACTTGCTCTTTTATTCCATTACGCACAGGTAAGACCTGAAAATGTAATAGTATGCCCTTAGGGCCCTTTCACACTGGGTTGGTTGGCAGGCGCTATTGCGCTAATAATAGCGCCTGCAAACCGACCCGAAAATGCCGCTGCTTTGATTCCAGTGCTTTCTCACTGGAGCGGTGCGCTAGCAGGACGGGAAAAAAAGTCCTGCTAGCAGCATCTTCGGAGCGGTGAAGGAGCGGAGTGTATACCGCTCCTTCACCGCTCCTGCTCATTGAAATCAATGGGACAGCGCGGCTATACCTCCGGCAAAGCGCCTCTGTAGAGGCGCTTTGCGGTGGTTTTTAACCCTTTCTCGGCCGCTAGCAGGGGTAAAATCGCCCCGCTAGCGGCCGAATACCGAGGGTAAAGCGCTGCTTACAATAGTGGCGCTTTACCGCCGACGCCGCCCCCACCCCAGTGTGAAAGGGGCCTAACTGTTGAAGATCCTGGCCCAAATTCTGAAAATCCTTCTGTACAGAACGCACATCATTCTGGGACAAATCATTTGTGCCGAGGTGCACAACAACATCAACATTGCACATTAACCTCTCTCCTCTCCTGTTTTTTTTCCCCCAGTTATTTTGTTGGTCAGAATTTACTTCAAAAAAGGCCAAGTTGGTATAAAAAAAAATCTCCAGCTCAGATATGCTTGCTGTACAATAGCTCTAACTAATTTGTACCTATTATATTATACAAAAAACTGCTTTTATTACCATATTCACCTTCAAGTTAGAGATTCCCTCTGTGATACTTTTTCTGCCATTAGATGTCCTTATTTTAATGATCAGCATTATTGAACCCACTTCCTTTGAGCCCAAATAAATAACGTAGCCACGACATCTAAGGATTGGTAAGTTGCAATATATAACATTTTTTGTTTTTGGGTTTAATTACACTTTAATGTGGTTGTTACTGTTCAAAACGATTCACTGGCAGCCCCTCTATTTTATCCAGGGATAATGCACTGTGTAAATGTTTTTTTATAAACCAAACCTCTAAATACCTTTTTTCCAGCAATATTCAGGACGGTCACGTGACTCTCGGCCGCTCTGCTACTCCAACCCAGGGCTACAGCAGAAGGAGCTGAGATCTCCCTCTGATGTCAGCTGGGGAGGTAACGTGGCTGCTCAGCCCCTCCCGCTGTAGCCCTGGATCGGAGTAGCAGAGTGGCCGGGAGTCAAGTGACCGGCCTGAATATAGCCAAAAAAAGGTATTTAGAGGCTTTGTTTATAAAAAACACTTACTTAGTGCATTATCCCTGGATAAAACAAAGGGGCTGCCAGTGACCATTGTTAAACTTTTTTTTAACCACTTCAGCCCCGGACCATTTGGCTGCCCAAAGACCAGAGCGTTTTTTGCGATTCGGCACTGCGTCGCTTTAACCTCCCTGGCGGTATGATTCTTTCTGATTTTAGGTGCTGAAAGCGGTACAATTATTTTGCATGGAATTTTGGCGTTTTATAATGTAGGTCTGTAATTCTTAACAATAACACACTTAAATCTGTCCAAACAAGAGTCTAGTAAATATCCCGGGTATGATAAAGTTTGAAACACAAAAACATAAATTATAATATAATAAAAAAAAAATAATAATTAAAAAAAATAAAAATAAATAGTAATACAATAAATTTCCATACGATTCACTATCGCTCAATTCTGCAAGTGTTCTAATTTACTATCGCTGTTTTCTAGCTGGTCTAAAGCCATTTTTGACGTAAAGGGACACTTTTTGGTTGCTATGGACAATCTCCAGTTTCCAGGCAGAAAGAACAGTATATGCAATATAAAACTGCATGCAGGGCATGGGCCAGAGCACTGGGGACAAATGGGATGTGAAATGATTTCATACAGTACTGTAATCTGTAAGATTACAGTACTGTATGTGTTATGCTTTTTAAATTTTTTTGAATTTGCCGCCAGGCTCCGCCCCCGTGCGTCGCGACGCTCGCAAGGAACGGAGCCTGGCACGGAGAGGCTTCGGAGGAGGACACAGCCCTCGGACACTGCGGGGGACATCGCAGGATCCCGGGGACAAGGTAAGTAAGGAGGCACCAGGATCCTGCGATGCAATCCCGAGTGTGGCTCGGGGTTACCGCTAATGGTGCTGAATTTTAACCCCGAGCCACACTCGGGAATACCGCCAGGGAGGTTAACTGATAATAGCGCGGTTGTGCGACGCTGTACCCAAACAAATTGACGTCCTTTTTTTCCCACAATTAGAGCTTTCTTTTGGTGGTATTTGATCGCCTCAGCAGTTTTTATTTTTTCGCTATAAACAAAAAAAAAGCAACAATTTTGAAAAAAAAACCAAAAAACACAGTATTTTTTACTTTTTGATATAATAAATATCCCCCAAAAATAAATAAAAAAACTATTTTTTTCCTCAGTTTAGGCCGATATGTATTCTTCTACACATTTTTGGTAAAAAAAAAATCGCAATAAGCTTACATTGATTGGTTTGCGCAAAATTTATAGCGTCTACAAAATAGGGGATAGTTTTATGACATTTTTATTTTTAATTTTTTTTATTAGTAATGGCGGCGATCACATCAGACATTTTTCACACATTTTTGGGACCATTGTCATTTATACAGCGATCAGTGCGATTAAAAATGCATTGATTACTGTGTAAATGACACTGGCAGTGAAGGGGTTAACCACCAGTGAAGGGGTTAAGTGTGTCCTAGGGAGTGATTCTAACAGTGAGGGGGCTGGGCTTGAACACACAGGACAGTGATCACTGCTCTCGATCATATAGAGCAGTAGATCACTGTCCTATCACTAGGCAGAATGGGGGAATGCTTTGTTTACATAAGCACCTCCCCAATTTCCTCTCCGTGAAACGATTGCGGGCACCCGGCGGACATCGACCCGCGGTCACGGAGACCCCGGCAGCACGCACACGCTCGCGACACCGCTTCTTAAAGGGGACGTACCTGTACGCTGTTTTGCTTGCCAGTGCTATTCTGCCGACGTACATCGGTGTGCGCTGGTTGGCAAGAGGTTAACTACAAATAGTGGCAGCTCACACAGACACACTGGTCCAAATCATTTTGTGGAGGGGGGATTATAGTGTGGGTTTTTTTTTCAGGGGTTGGGCTTGGCCCCTAGGTTCAAGTGAAGGGAACTTTTAAGGCATCAGCATACCAAGACATTTTGGACAATTTCATTCTCCCAACTGTGTGGGAACAGGGATGGCCCATTCCTGCTCCAACATGACTGTGCACCAGTGCACAAACAAGGTCCATAAAGATATGGATGAGCAAGTTTGGGGTGGAGGAACTTGCCTTGCCTGCACAGAGCCCTGACCTCAACCCGATAGAACACCTTTAGGATGAATTGGAGCGGAGACTGCGAGCCAGGCCTTTCCCGTCCACATCAGTGCCTGACCTCACAAATGCACTGCTAAAAGAAGTTCACATATGTGTAAAGGCAGGCGTCCCAATACTTTTGGTAATATTGTGTAGATAGTAGTCTCATAAAGGATATAAATAATGATATGTTTTTTTTTTTGGGGGGGGGGGGGCACACACTAGAATGTTCACCACCAATGCAATGCACTGAACTCAATCCCAATTTGTTAACTGATTCCCCCACCTAATCTTACCCTATGTACCTGGTCAGCTCTCCCTTCCTCTAACTTAAACAGTTCCATCCCACTGATACCATGGCTACTCTTACCCCCTTTTGTAGGGAGGGTCTGGATTATCTACCTTCCACACTTTATTGGCTGCTGTGAGGCCCTAACTAGGGTCAAAGGTTGTGTGAGGCATTATGGCTGAGCATCAAAATTTTCTGACGAGCAGTTTAACCAAAATTCATCAGTTTGATGCAGGATTGGAATTCTGGAATTTCACTGCAAATGTATGTTCAGGCAAATCCAAATCTCTTCCCTCTTTACAGTGCCTTGAAAAAGTATTCATACCCCTTGAAATTTTCCTCATTTTGTCATGTTACAATCAAAAACGTAAATTTATTTTATTGGGATTTTATGTGATAGACCAACACAAAGTGGCACATAATTGTGAAGTGGAAGGAAAATGATAAATGGTTTTCACATTTTTTTTACAAATGAATATCTGAAAAGTGTAGCATACATTTGTATTCAGCCTCCTTTACTCTGATATCCCTAACTAAAATCTAGTGGAACCAATTGCCTTCAGAAGTCACTTTATTAGTAAATAGAGTCCACCTGTGTGTAATTTACCCTCGGTATAAATACAGCTGTTCTGTGAAGCCCTCAGAGGTTCTGTTCTGTGAAGCCCTTAGAGAACCTTAGTGAACAAGCAGCATCATAAAGGCCAAGGAACACACCAGACAGGTGAGAGATAAAGTTGTATAGAAGTTTAAAGCAGGGTTAGGTTGTAAAAAAAAATCCCATGTTTTGAACATCTCACAGAGCACTGTTCAATCCATCCAAAAATGGAAAGAGTATGACACAACGGCAAATCTACCAAGACATGGCCGTCCACATAAACTGACAAGTTGGGCAAGGAGAGCATTAATCAGAGAAGCAGCAAAGAGGACCATAGTAACTCTGGAGGAGCGGCAGAGATCCACAGCTCAGGTGGGAGAATCTGTCAACAGGACAACTATTACGTACACACGAGCGGAATTTCTATCGGAAAAATCTTGGATGGTTTTTCCGACGGAATTCCAAGCTTGGCTTGCATACACACGGTCACACAAAAGTTCAATGAACTTTCGACCGTCAAGAACGCGGTGACGTACAACACAACAACGAGCCAAGAAAATGAAGTTCAATGCTTCCGAGCATGCGTCGAATTGTTTCCGAGCACGCATAGTAATTTTGCACGTCGAAATTGGTACAGACGATCGGAATTCCAGATCGGAATTCCAGCCAGCTCTAAATCTGTTGCTGGCTGGAATTCCGCCAGCAAAAGTCCGATGGAGCATACACACGGTTGCATTTGCGGACCAAAAGCTCTCATCGGACTTTTGCTGGCGGAATTTCCGCTCGTGTGTAAGGGGCATTAGTCCTGCACTCCACAAGTCTGGCCTTTATGGAAGAGTGGCAAGAAGAAAGCCATTGTTGAAAGAAAGCCACAAGAAGTCTCGTTTGCAGTTTGCGAGAAACCATGTGGGGGACACAGCAAACATGTGGAAGAAGGTGCTCTGGTCAGATGAGACCAAAATTTAATTTTTTGGCCAAAAAGAAAAACGCTATGTGTGGAGGAAAACTAACACTTCATACCACCCTGAACACACTATCCCCATGTAAAACATGGTGGTGGCACCATCATTGGTGGGGTTGCTTTTCTTTAGCAGGGACAGGGAAGATGGTCAGAGTTGATGGGAAGATCGATGGAGCCAAATACAGGGCAATCTTAAAAGAAAACCTGTTAGAGTCTGCAAAAGACTTGAGACTGGGGCGGAGGTTTGCCTTCCAGCAGGACAAAGACCCCAAACATTTAGCCAGAGCTACAATGGAATGGTTTAGATCAAAGCATATCCATGTGCTAGAATGGTGCAGCCAAGTTCCAGACCTGAATCCAATTGAGAATCTGTGGCAAGACTTGAAAATTGCTGTTCACAGACACTATCTATACAATCTGACAGAGCTTGAGCTATTTTGAAAAGAAGAATGGGCAAAAATGTTACTCTCCAGATGTGCAAAGCTGGTAGAGACATCCCCAAAAAGACTTGCAGCTGTAATTACAGCAAAAGGTGGTTTTACAAAGTATTGATTCAAGGCACTGTATAACAAAACCAGAATAAATAACTCCATGCATACAAAAGATTTGCTATATTAACAAAAGCAAACAAAATATTTTTAACTCATGCATAGGGCAGTTAAAGGGATGGTTTATACCCCCTGTCAGTTTTTTGTGTCCCATTGGAAAGATTTCCCTCACTTCTTGTCCCATAGCTAAAACAGAAAATTGGAGGAAATGTGGGATTTTCTTTAACTTTCACTCACTGCGATAACGGTAAACAGAATAAATACAGAGGGTGAATTTCCCTAACGGGGATGCAGGGAGCATCAAAAACCTGACAGATTTTCTAATTCCTCTCCACTCTGTCCAAAACTACAAAAAAAAGTTTTGCCTTTAGTCATCCTTTAAGGGCTCCTTCACACGGACGTGTCCGTGTACAGAGCCCGCTCTGCTCAGCAGTGGATCCCTCCGTTAATCACTGCTGAGCAGGCAGATGACAGGTCCGTCGCTGCACACTGTGCAGCGACGGACCTGTCAGAGCGCCGCTCTCCCCTATGGGGGATCGGATGACGACGGACTCTACGGTCCGTCGTCATCCGATCCGCAGATGGATGGAAAAGTAGGTTTTTCCTCCGTCACACTTTTTCGGATCGGAGCGGGTCGGATGTCAGCGGACATGTCACCGCTGACATCCGACGCTCCATAGACCTCCATGCAGTGTCCGTTCAGGTCCGCCCAAAAAACTGACAGGCGGACCTGAACGGATCAGCGGTGTGAAAGAGGCCTAAAGCTTTTTTTAAAATGTAACTTTTCGCTACAACTAAATGTTTGAAGCAAACACAGATTTGCTTTATTAAGAGTGTACATTAATTGTTAAGTACATCACTAACCAAATGCTGGGAGCTTTTCCCTTCCAAGGCCTTTCTTAAAAACTTAATACCTGCTTACATGAACTGAAAGGCAAAGCATTGGTATAAAAGAGAGCACTTTTAAAAATGGCTCACTGCCAGTGTTACAGGCTTTTATACAGTCATGCAGGGTTCTGGAATGACTGTGTGTCTGCTGCAGTGCTAGCGTTACACTCCAAGGAGAAAAAGAATGTCAGTGCTCCTTGCATCACCACTCACGCTGCTTATAGCAGCGATCATTTGTATACTGCCCTTAAGATATATCTTTTATGTAAATTCCTATTTTCTATTACATTGTAATATTAACTTTCAACGAGATTAATTCTTTTTTTTCAAAATGATGGTTAAAAAGTGTGTTGATCAGGAATTAACATAAAAAACATAGTGTAAGCAGGTGCAAATGTAGATTTAAAAAGTAACAAAGAGCTAATTGTATTCAGTGTATAACAACATGATCAGGTTATGCCAGAAGTAGGACGATATGCTGACGTCTCTACTGTTGCCACTTGAAAAGCCTGCTTCAAAGGTCACAGTTTGCTAGAGATAAAAAAGGATCCCATGTTCATTTTTTTTTTTTTTACTGGATTTATCATTGGCATGAACTGCTTTAGAATATGTCCTTGGGAATTTCCAGAAAAGCAAACGAAATATACTTTTCTTTCTTCGGATCATGTTACAAACAGCAAACACTGTACACTGGACACAGTTCAAAATAAGAGCAATTGTTAACTAGAGTGTACAAGCTGTTTCTTTATTGAGACACAACTGAAAAATTGTGTGGTATGAAGACTTCATTCTTTCGTTTTAGATTTTTAGCACTGTTTAAAAAAGTCACTAAGATTTGTAGGAAACAAAATTACAAACGCATTTTTTATAAAATTTGACATTTATTGACATTATTGTACTTAATTTCCTCATACTTTAAAGTTTAAACATACTTTTATTTAAGTTAGCGGTGCTCAACTTGTGACCCACAACCTCAAACCAGGGAAGTGCATACCCATGCTTGACAACCTGTTGATCACAATCTGGGCTTGCCGACCCGCCACCCCAGAACATCAGAGTGCGGTGAGCCGGTACTGGCAGCGAAGGAGCCACATAAGCTGATGCTTCCTCTGTAGTGCCAGCTCCTGTCCCAAAAGCAGTGATACCAAGCGCACTCCGCCTCTACTCCTTTCTAGCAGCCTGGAGAGCAATGCCAGCAACATCTACAAGAGAAAAAGAAGTTTGGTGGATTAAACAACACATGCAGTAGGCAAATTAGCTCTTATAAAAGGGTTAAAAAGGATTAGACTTTTTTTACACTGATCCACTGGTGCAACGCAATGCACCTGCGGCTTTCCTGTGGGTTAGCTGCACTGAGCTATGGTCTATTATATTCTGCTTTCAGAAAGCGTACCACACTTGTAATAGTGGGTAAACATCCAACGGGGATTGGTTCAGCAGAAAATGCTGATCTTGATTGTTGATTAAAATCTTCATTATGCTATTCAAAAAAAAAAAAAAGGGGGACATTTTGAACCTTGAGAACAACTGATTTAAGTACAACTTTACTGTGAATGCACTCCCCCGATTCCACAACAGATTTTTAAATGTAAGTACAGTCTACAGGTGGCCCAAAATGAGAATTTACACTGTCTGATTTGTCCAAAACCAATTCCCAGTAAACTTTTACATTTCAGGGTCAATTAACAATGTGCTGGGCTTCTCAGCATTTGCACAGCTATCTCAAATAATTCCCGTAATATGTCTAATGTGTTTACTTCCTACAATCGTCAGCTCCATCTAGTGTCCATAATAATGTAATATATTCCTGAAATATCTAAAATCGGGAAAATACAACATTTTGGCCACTAGATGATCATAGGAAATAAATATATTAGACAAATTACTCTAAATATTCGCAATGACGGAGAAGGGGGAATCTGTGTATTTTTTTATTTAATTCACAGGACTCAAAAACTGTTTGCACTGGAAATAAATGGCTGCAGATAGAGCATGTGTTGAGCTAAATACAGAGATGGTCATTATTCTTAATGGTATCTCCCCGTAAAAAGGCCAGATTTCCAAGCTTGGGGACAAAAACACTGTGGCAGTGACACATAAACCAGGCAGTGTCAAATTTCAGTTTGAATAATTTATACTATATGCATATTATAAACGATAAATATTGATAGATTCTTTGTCATAGTAGAAATCCCTGTTTCAACTACATGGCCTGATGTATGACAACATTATCAGCAGTGCAATGAATAACCGCATCTTTAAAATGTAAATTTATCTATTTTTTAAAGTCTTTGTACAACCTACACTTTTTTTATTTTGTTTTGGGTAGGGTAAGGTATGGGTTAAAACCCCATCAGTTTATTGTTTGCATTTCGTGTAAAGCCTGGTACACACGATCAGATTATAGGACAGATTTTTGTCTGTTTTTTGCTGCATGCTAGTCTCATATCGAAAGTGAAGAGGTTACACAACATAA
Source organism: Lithobates clamitans (assembly GCA_037952925.1). NCBI lineage: Eukaryota > Metazoa > Chordata > Amphibia > Anura > Ranidae > Lithobates > Lithobates clamitans. The sequence goes on from JBBGZY010001275.1 coordinate 2,518,318, forward strand.
GAAAATTCTAGTACAATGGAATTCAACTTTAGAAGTGATGTAATGTGTTAAATTGTTTTCCTGACGCCTCATGGCAGCACACTCTGGGTTGTGCCTCCGCCCCCACAACCTGACAGGATTGGTTAACTATAAATTTGAAGGAGAGGTACCCCCCTTCATTCTCTTTTTTTTTCCTCATCTGACAAGATTGGAACAGGATTTGGCACCCTTACCATATTCGCCCCACCAGGTTAAGCCTTTCCTGGCTGGAAGTCTCTCCTGTACAGCCTCTAAAGGAGCCTTTATGGAGAGAGCCCCAATATTGGTGGTCTCAGGGGCAAGTATTGCTGGCATTTACAAACTTTAAAGAAGCTTAAAACATTGCAGTGGCCTCCTACCTTTATCCTCTATTCTTTATAATGTCAATTTCTACCTCCTAGGTGCCCAGCATGTATGGTAGGTATGAAGAGGGAAAAAGAGTGCATATTCGCTAATGTTGCAATTTCTGACAGCCCTTCCAGGTCTAAATCTTCCAACTCCAAGCATCATGGACACTCCAGTCATACCTCGAGCCATGGAAGATCTAAAAGGAGTCGTTCAAGATCCTCATCTCACCACCATCACTTCGGGCGCAGCCACTCACACTATAGTCGCTCGCTCACATAGAAGATCACCTTCTCCCCGTCATAGGAGGAGCCAACACACCCTCCCTGCAGCAAACGCCTGCTGGGTGTGTGGAGCTCCAGCTTTGCCAGACAAACTAGCCTGCCAGGCATGCTTCAATGAAGAAACCAAAGAGAAGGAGTCTGATGTAAGGGAGGTAACTAACCTTATCAGAGAGTCCATGTGAGAGTCTATTTTGGAGACAACACTCCCTGAACCGTACAAGGCAGGCCCAAGCACAGCTTCCGTAATGCAAAATCCTCCTATGGGTTCAGTTTTAGAGTCTGACAATGATGATTCAGAGACTGCTCCTGGATTTGACTTCACTCTGGTGGAGCCCTTTATAAGATCAATGAAGGAGGCCATAGGATTGGAGGAAGAAAAAACACCTCGCAAAGTCTGGAAGTACTTTACTAATTTAAAGAGGGAACCAGAGTCCTTCCCCTTCATCGGAGAGCTGGAAGACCTCATTTGGATGAGTGGGAGAGATTGGACAAAAGATCTAATCTGAACAATAGATTAGCTAAACTGTATCCTTTGAAGGAACAGAAGGTGAGTTCGCTATCCCACCCGCCGGTGGTTGACGCTTCCTTAATGCGACTTGCAAGACATGTTACTTTACCCATAGAAGATGCAGTAACTTTCCGGGACGTGTTGGATCGGAAGATCGATTTGGACATGAAAAAAGCATACTGCACAGCAGGAGGTGCATGTAGACCCGCGGTAGCAGCAGCCACAGTAGGCAAAGCGATTTCTGGATGGTCTGCTAATATAGAGAAATCCATTTGTGAAGGAGTTGACCAGGAGAAAATAATCAGTTCTCCTCAGGAATTGAAGCTGGCAGGCGATTTTGTGGCAGAAGCCTCAGTGGATGTCATCCGTTCTTCTGCAAGGGCTATGCTGGCGTCAGTAATGGCCAGAAGAGCTCTGTGGCTCAAGCCATGGGTGGCATCAAAGACCAATTGGTGCAACATCCCTTATGATGGGGTGAATGTCTTTGGTTCGAAATTGGACTCAGCGATCTCCAAGGTAACAGAGGGAAAATCGGGTCTGATTCCTTCTGACAGAAGACCTAAGCCTCAGAAGGGTCCTTCTTTTAAATGCAACTTTCCGGAGCGGTACAAGGAGGCGGAAACATATAGGCTGGGAAGAAAGTTTAAAAGGAATTGGAAGAATTTGCAATCTTCTTTTCTGAGGCTTCAGAAGTCCAAGACCCCCTCTTCGGGGGAAAATCAGAAGTCTTTTTGAGGGTATGCCCATCCTACCTGGGAGAGTGGGAGCCAGGCTCATAAAATTCGAGCAGGTCTGGACGGAACACATAAAGTATGCATGGACATTGTCCACAGTAAGGCATGGACACAGATGGAGGTTTCTAGACCAAATACCGGAAAACCATTTTCAGTCAACTGGACTGCCATCATCTCAAATCAAGAGAAGATTACTTCTCAAATATGTGGCGGAACTAGTAATGAAGGGGGCAATTTTGGAGGTTCCATCTTCCCAAAAAGGAAGGGGGTATTGCTCCCCTCTATTCTTGGTAAGAAAGAAGACAGGCGACTTACAACCTGTTATGGACCTGAAAGGATTCAACAGTAGAAGCCTTCAAAATGGAGTGAATCGGGGGGCTTCAGTAACCAAAACTGCAGTGTTTATCCTCATGACACAACACAGGAAGCACCTACATGGTTAACAGAGGACCGAATTAAAATTAGACTTGAGAAACTTAACATTAATAAATCACCGGGACCAGATGGCTTGCATCCGAGGGTACTTAGGGAACTCAGTCAGGTGATTGCCAGACCGTTGTTCCTAATTTTTACTGACAGTCTATTGACTGGAATGGTACCAGCTGATTGGAGAAAAGCCAATGTAGCACCAATATTTAAAAAGGGCCCAAAAAAATCCCTGGGAATTACAGACCAGTTAGCCTAACATCAATAGTATGTAAATTCTTGGAGGGGATGATAAGGGACTATATACAAGATTTTAGTAATAAGAATGATATCATTAGCAGTAATCAGCATGGATTCATGAAGAACCGTTCTTGCCAAACCAATCTATTAACCTTCTATGAGGAGGTGAGTTGCCATCTAGATAAAGGAAGGCCCGTAGACGTGGTGTATCTGGATTTTGCAAAAGCATTTGACACAGTTCCCCATAAACGTTTACTGTACAAAATAAGGTGCCTTGGCATGGACCATAGGGTGAGTACATGGATTGAAAACTGGCTACAAGGGCGTGTTCAGAGGGTGGTGATAAATGGGGAGTACTCAGAATGGTCAGGGGTGGGTAGTGGGGTTCCCCAGGGTTCTGTGCTGGGACCAATCCTATTTAATTTGTTCATAAACGACCTGGAGGATGGGATAAACAGTTCAATCTCTGTATTTGCAGACGATACTAAGCTAAGCAGGGCAATAACTTCTCCGCAGGATGTGGAAATCTTGCAAAAAGACCTGAACAAATTAATGGGGTGGGCGACTACATGGCAAATGAGGTTCAATGTAGAAAAATGTAAAATAATGCATTTGGGTGGCAAAAATATGAATGCAATCTATACACTGGGGGGAGAACCTCTGGGGGAATCTAGGATGGAAAAGGACCTGGGGGTCCTAGTAGATGATAGGCTCAGCAATGGCATGCAATGCCAAGCTGCTGCTAAAAAAGCAAACAGAATATTGGCATGCATTAAAAGGGGGATCAACTCCAGAGATAAAACGATAATTCTCACGCTCTACAAGACACCTGGAGTATGCTGTCCAGTTCTGGGCACCAGTCCTCAGGAGGGATGTACTGGAAATGGAGCGAGTACAAAGAAGGGCAACAAAGCTAATAAAGGGTCTGGAGGATCTTAGTTATGAGGAAAGGTTGCGAGCACTGAACTTATTCTCTCTGGAGAAGAGACGCTTGAGAGGGGATATGATTTCAATTTACAAATACTGTACTGGTGACCCCACAATCGCACAATCGCAGAAGAGAGTTTAATAAGACTCGTGGCCACTCATTACAATTAGAAGAAAAGAGGTTTAACCTTAAACTACGTAGAGGGTTCTTTACTGTAAGAGCGGCAAGGATGTGGAATTCCCTTCCACAGGCGGTGGTCTCAGCGGGGAGCATTGATAGCTTCAAGAAACTATTAGATAGTCACCTGAATGACCGCAACATACAGGGATATGTAATGTAATACTGACACATAATCACACACATAGGTTGGACTTGATGGACTTGCGTCTTTTTTCAACCTCACCTACTATGTAACTATGTAACTATGGAGAGCCTCCAATCAATTCTGTTAGCGGTAAACTTAGGAGATTGGATGCTTTCTGTAAACTTATTGGACGCCTATCTACACGTGCCCATACACCCCGCCTTTCAAAAGTTTCTGCAATTTTCAGTCGATCATCAACATTTCCAGTTTCAGTGTCTTCCGTTCAGTATCTCCTCCTCTCCCAGGACATTTACCAAGACTCTCCTTCCTGTAGTCCCACTTCTGAGGGAGAAAGGCCTGAGGCTCCATAACTATTTAGACGATATTCTTCTCCTAGCAGACACTCAGGAAACACTGATCCACCATCACACTATACTGATCAACACACTTCAGAGTTTCGGGTGGTTGATCAATTGGAAAAAGAGCAGTCTTCAACCTACTCAAAGTATGACCTTTTTAGGGGCAGAACTCGATACTCGATCAGTCAGTCTACCTCAGGAAAAGATAGGTCCCTTACTGCAAAAGTTAAGGAGGCTAATGGCGGCGAAATTCCTTCCAGCAAGAGTCTGTCTGAGCATTTTAGGGTCAATGTTGGCCACTCTACCGATGATCCAATGGGCACAATGGCACATGAGGATATTGCAGTACTCATTCCTTAACCAGTGGAATGAAACATCAGTGCTCCAGTCGTTCACCATTCATCGCATCGTGAAGCAGTCAGTTTGGTGCTGGATGCATACAGACAATCTAAGGATACACAGACCAATAGTCCACCCAGAACCAGAGGTGATCACCTCGGATGCCAGCCAGGCAGGTTAGGGGAGCTCACTATCGGAATCAGGTGGCTCAAGGTCGATGGCAGTTGCAAGCATCTAGTGTCGAATGTCCTAGAGCTCAGAACAACCTTCCAGGCCCTCTTAGCCTTTGGCCCGTCCTAAAAAGGGAAGAGTGTTCTAATCCGGATGGACAACAAGGTGGCAGTAACAAATATCCACAGACAAGGAGGTACCAGAAGCAGTACACTGTTGGAAGAAGTCCGTCCCATCCTAGAATGGGCTCAGATTTTCTGTTAGATCTGCAAGCAGTATATGTTCCGGCAGCTCAGAACCTGCTAGCCGACAGTTTGAGCAGAGAGTTCTTATCAAACAACGTGTCAGGTACTCACCAAGGCCGAGTTGCTGAGAGAGGCTCCCCTTGCAGCTGGGCGCACGATACCCTCTGGAAGTGGCACAGCGGGTATTGGGCACGAAGAAGCACGGGTCGCCAGCAGGTAGTAGAGGAGCTGGGCGATTCTTCAGGCAGGGAAGAGATCCGTGCTGGGTAGCTGAGCCAGTTACTGAGGGTCAACCACAAGGCAGACGTCTGGAAGTAGGCCGAGGGTCAAACACCGGTATGCAAGTAGGCAAAAGTCCAACACTGGGTAAGGTTGAGACAAAGTCCAAGAACAGGCCGGGGGTCAAACACAGGTGGTCAGGCAGGCAGATAATCCACAGTAGGGTGAGGCAGAAGCAAGTCCAGGAACAGGCCGAGGGTCAAACACAGGTAATCAGGCAGGCAGATAATCCACAGTAGGGTAAGGCAGAAGCAAGTCCAGGAGCAGGCCGAGGGTCAAACACAGGTAATCAGGCAGGCAGATAATCCACAGTAGGGTAAGGCAGAAGCAAGTCCAGGGGCAGGCCGAGGGTCAAACACAGGTAGTCAGGCAGGTAGCGAGGTCCAGAAGGCAGCCGAGGGTCAAGCACAAGAGAGGTTCAAGCAGAGTCGGGGTTGGTCCGGGTCACAACGGGTAGGCACAGGTACACGGATTCAGGAGCAGGTTACAGAAGCTGAAAAGACAAACCAGCAACAAAACACAGGCCATAGCTGTCTTTATATAGGCCCGCCAGGGGAACGTCCCCATGTGCGTGCACGGGTTCGTAACGATGCGCTGCGTCGTGCACCCACGTGAGCTGATCCGTTCGGGACACGCGCTCGTACCCGCTGACTGTGAAACGGTACGTGCCGATGTGCAATTCTACCACGCAGGCGCATGGGGAAATGCTTATATTGACAGGCTCTGATCCTGGCATTTCCCTGACACAACGAGTGGTCCCTGAACCATCAAGTCTTCAATCTCCTGACCCAAACCTGGGGAATTCCGAAAATCGATCTGGCAGCATCACCCTCAAACACCAAGTGCCAGTGGTTCCTATCGAGAGCGGCATACCCATCTGCGGAGGGGGTTGACTGCCTTCTTCATCAGTGGAACTTTCAATTGGGTTACATATTTCCACCATTGCCTCTGATTGCGAGGTTCCTATCCAAGCTCAGGAGGTCTTCGGCCTCAGTGATAGCGATAATTCCTTTTTGGCCCAGGAGGCCTTGGTTCACGACTCTGCAGCTCAGTCTGGAGGATCCACTACCTCTTTCATTGTCTTAGGATTTTCTTCCCCAAGGTCAGTTCCTCCATCCAGCCCCAGAGAGGCTCCATCTGATGGCTTGGATGTTGAGAGGATTAGGTTCCTAGAACTAGGCTGTTTACAGGAGGTTGTTTCAACGTTACTCCAGGCTAGGAAATACACAACTAATGTCACTTATGACAAAATATGGGACAAGTTCACGTCTATGGCCCGGCAGAATGGTTGGGACGCTCTATCTCCAGAAGTTCCGCAACTTTTGGAGTTTCTTCAAGCAGGTTTATCTAGAGGACTCAGTTCAAGTACACTCAAAGTACATGTTTCGGCTCTTTCAGCAAAGACAGGTGTCAAATGGTAGACATGTGCATTTCGTTTCGTTTCGAAATTCGGACGAATTTTTCATTATTCGGAAATTCGGATGCTTTCCGAATTACAAAAGTGATGAATTTAAACGAATCCGAAAAAAAGCGAACGAATTCAAATCGAATTCGAAAACAAATTCGAATCCAATTCGAAAACATTCGAATCGAAGTCAAAAACATATTCTAATCGAATTCGAAAACATAATCGAATTTGAAAACAAATTTGAATAGAATTTGAAAACAATAGAAATCGATTTTCTAAAAAATACAATAAAATAGAATATAAAATCATAAAGCAATAGAATACATATATATATAATATTTTTTTTTTATTCTGTTTTATTGTTTTTCTATGCTTTTCTTTTCTATTATTTTCTATTCTTTAATAGTCTTTTCTATTCAAATTCAAATTCATTCTATACGAAATTCGAATTTCGGAACATGGCTTCTGAGGATCGAATTTCGTATAGAGCGAATTTGAATTTGAATAGAAAAGATTAGAATAGAAAAGAAAATAATAGAAAAGAATAAACTAGAAAAACATATATTGTATTTTATTCTATTCTGTTCTATTGTTTTTCTATTCTATTCTTTTTTATTATTTTCTATTCTATTCTAATCTTTTCTATTCAAATTCAAATTCGCTCTATACGAAATTCGATCTTCAGAAGCCATGTTCCGAAATTCAAATTTCGTATATATATATATATATATATATATATATATAAAACCATTTTCTGAAATTCTAATTTCGAATTAGAATTGAAGATAATAATAGAAAAGAATAGACTAGAAAAACAATAGAATCATTTTATATATAAGTTCCAAAGGTTGCTGCACTTAAAAATTTTGTTGCTTTTTTCCATCAAATCTTTAGAAAAAGATTACAAAGCAAGTAGTCATTCCAAACAGAATCATTACAATCATTTGTTCTGACAAAGATTACGTTTCAGGCTGATTTGTTTGCACCCTTCCTTAGATCAGTCAGAACTAGGGGTGCAACGGATCAAAATACTCACGGTTCGGATCGTTGATCAGGAGTCACGGTTCGGATCATTTTCGGATCAACAAAAAAAAATCTCCCCCACTGTAATATCCACAATCTCCCCCACTGTAATAATATATTAGCAGGGTATTGGCGGGTATATTGGCAGGGTATTGGCAGAGTATTGTCAGGGCATTGCAGAGTATTGTGAGGGCATTGCAGAGTATTGTGAGGGCATTGCAGAGTATTGTCAGGGCATTGCAGAGTATTGCAGAGTATTGGCAGGGCATTGCAGAGTTTTGGCAGGGCATTGCAGAGTTTTGGCAGGGGGGAGAGAGAAACCGGCGTCATGACATGACGCCGGTTTGTTACAAGTGTGTTACCAGGGACATGAGAAAGATCACTTTTCCCCATCACTGGGAACAGAAGAACTGACTTGTCATCTGGCAGAATGGGGAATCGCTTGTTTACATAGGCAGTTCCCCGTTCTGCCTCTGTACACCGCGATTGCGGGTCGCCGGCGGACATCGAGTCCACCAGACCCACGTGTGCCTGCTATCTCCTGTGCAAAGACCGACGTACACTTAGACCTATGGTGGCTTGCGGTGACAGCAGCTGGTCAGCAAGCGCTTAAACGAAAATCGGATGTTGTGTTCGCATATGACAAAAATTTTATATTCTGCACATCCAGTTTTTGTCGTCCGAAAATTTAGAATCAGCTGTCAAAAGCACCATATTAACGATCCAAAAATTGGCAGATCGTTCGTCGGACGAAATTTTACTTTCAATTTTCTGACTGTGTGTATGGGCCTTTAGGCCTGATTCACACTTATGCAGGCTGCAGTTTGCATATTGCAGGTGCATTTTGCTATTTTCAATACACGCTTTTGATCCATTGAAGTCTACGGAACCAAAAACCAGAATGTTAAATGGACTGTAGTGTGTTTCTGCAAAAATGAAAACGCACTAAAAAATGCATAGGTGTGAACACGATCTTAGGAAATATCCTGAATCCTGTATGCCTTTTGGAAGCGTTTCCTTGATCTCCTGTTCTGGTGAACTCTAAATTTCCCACCACTTTTTATCCAGCTGACAATGGCCAAAATAGAGATGTTAAATTTACCCATCACAGACACAGATAGCAATAAGATCATGAGAAGTGTTTTAACCCTTTCCCACTGCATCCGAAGCTAGAAAAAAGTTTGCCCTTTATATACACTAAAAATACTTGAATATATCTTTTTGCAAACCTCCAGCAAACCACAGCAACATGACCAACAAGATCAGCAGCTTCTGTAAAGCTGGACACACAGGAAGACCTTTTATCAGCTGTGATGAAATTTCCAAAACTGTAATTTCCTGTACTGGGTGGCAAGGCTTTTTTAAAAACATTTTGTCCATACAGCAAATGTTCCAAAGTTTGCAATCAACACTACCTCGCTGATCAAAACTGCCTGAGGTACAGCTATAGCAGCAGGGCTTAGAGGCTGCTGCAGATACAGTATGTGCACATCTAGGTGCAAAAACGTTATACATTATGTAGCGCTACCCCTGCAAGGGCTGCTGATTATTACTGGTTCTCCCCCAAACAGCACAGAGGCTACCAGCCACCCAAGCAACAGTCCACTCACTCTGGCTCCAGGTGTTGTCTTTTTGTGATTTATTGCTGATAAAACTTGTAACAGAAGGGGCATTGGGACACTCCATAAAGGTTAGCAATCTTCTCCCTAACCACTTAAACTCTGGAAGCCCCTTCAAGACCAGGGCATTTTTTTCCTATTCAGCACTGCGCTCAGTCATGCATCATTGTACCCAAATGAAAATTATATATATTTTTTCACACAAATAGAGCTTTCTTTTGGTGGTAGTCAACCACCATGTTAATTTCTGTTATAAAATTTTGCAAACAAATAACATCTTTTCATAGATTTAGGCCAAAATGTATTCTGTTGCATTTCTTTGGTAAAAATAACCCAAATCAGTGTATATTATTCAGCCTGTGTGAAAGTTATAGAGTCTACAAACCTATGGTATATATTTGAAAATTGATCTGTTCCAATGTACTGATTGCCTATCTCATTTCTTGAGGCCCTAAAATGCCAGGTCAGTACAAAAACGCACCTTTATGGAAAGTAGACACTCCAAGGTATTTAGAAAGAAGCATTGTGTGTTTTTTGAAGTTGTAATTTTTTTCTCACAGTTTTCTTTTTTTTACATATTGTCACCAGTGCAGTATAGCGTCATCATGTGACAGGTATAGCAGTGATCAGGGATACTGACTGGTGACATTATGTTAAAAAAAAAAAAAAAAAAAAAATTGGGATTCAATTTTGTTTTGTACATACTCTCATCAGAGTACTTCGATGTCACCACAATGTTTTTTACATTGTGATTGGTTGTTACAGCAATCATTTGAACTGTCATGAAAGTCTTTCATTCATGACTAATTGTTTATTATTGTGATGCTGTAATTGGCCCAGGTACCATGTGATCACTGGTGATCAATCACACGTAGTAAACAATGATGCCATAAATGGATTCCATTCATGACTCTTGTTTATGTGTCATGTGATCACACATCAATCATATGGTATGTGAGCCACTCACAGAGGCCCAATACTGAGCACCACAATCCGCTGGGGGGAGGCGTGCCTGGGGGAGAGTGGTTAAGCAGCTGTGAATATTGGACAGTCTAAGGCAGGGATATGCAATTAGCGGACCTCCAGCTGTTGCAGAACTACAAGTCCCATGAGGCATAGCAAGGCTCTGACAGCCACAAGCATAGCACCCAGAGACAGAGGCATGATGGGACTTGTAGTTTTGCAACAGCTGGAGGTCCGCTAGTTGCCTACCCCTGGTCTAAGGCCTCACAGCTGGGGAACATATGCAAGTCATTTGGCTACCCTGCACCACTGTGCAGCTATTGGTACCCAGTACAATCTTAGGAACACTGCACAGCACAGGAGGGCACTCTTCTCTAAGCTCACAGTCCAGGACACTGCTGAGGATGAGGGATGGCCAGTATCTTAGACCCTATGAGGGCAGTCTCAGTCCAAGCTTTCTCTGGCACAGTCACCAGGAATCAATTCAGGGTCATTACTCACAAGTCCCCAGGACAGCTGCCACCTTCCAGCCTCCTATGGACACGATCCAGTGAATGGGATAGTCTATATCCCTTTAGTGAAGTCCTGCAGTCAGTTTCAGATCATTTCCAGGTCCCAGACGAAGTGATGACAAAACATGTCAGGACGTGACAACGCAGCCTCACAGTCTGTCGATCGGCGCTCAGCTCGACCCGGGTACGCCGGTGTGTGAGAAAGATCTATCTGGCGGTGAGAATTCCGACTGATCGTCATAGGACTCTTTATATTCAAATGCTTTTTAATTTTTTTTTGCTTATAAGTGCAACTTGAAAGGGGGGGGCGGGAATTGAATTAATACATTTTACCTTACAGAATTACGCTATGTATATGCATCTCTTTGTCATGAGTGACATGCAGATGGAAAGACTGACTATGCTGCTCCATGAACGGATGAATATACAGGCAATTTACCTATTGTCTATCCGGTGAGTTCACTACCATAGGGGTGATAATGCACAAGGTGTGGTGACGGTCAAACAATAAGGATATATACTGCATGGGACACATATGGATGAACTTTTATTTGTGGCTGTTTATGTGATTATAAAGATGCACTGAATTCATGGACTTTATAACAATTTGAAGTGCTGCTAATGATGGATTTTATTCAGCATATTTGTTCTATAGATACAAGAAATGGTCAGAGACTGTGCAGACGTGATGCAGGAAAGCAGTGCACCAATGCAACCTTATCAGTGCCAATCAAATGCAGCCTCACCAGTGCCCATCAAATGCAGCCTCACCAGTGCCCATCAACTGCAGCCTAACCGGTGCCCATCAAATGCAGCCTCACGGTGCCCATCAAATGCAGCCTCACCATGCCCATTAAATGCAGCCTTATCAGTGTCCATCAATGCAGACTCACCAGTGCCCATCAATCGCAGCCTCACTGTGCCCATCAATGCAGACTCACCAGTGCCCATCAAGCGCAGCCTCACTGTGCCCATCAATGCAAACTGACCAGTGCCCATCAATGCAGACTCACTGTGCCATTAATGCAGACTTACCAGCCCCATCAATGCAGACTCACTGTGCCCATCAATGCAGATTTACTGTGCCCATCAATGCAGCTTCACTGTGCCCATCAATGCAGCCTCACTGTTCCCATCAATGCAGATTCACGGTGCCCATCAATGCAGCCCATCAATGCAGACTCACTGTGCCCATCAATGCAGACTCACTGTACCCATCAATGCAGACTTACTATGCCCATCAATGCAGCCCATCAATGCAGACTCAGTGTGCCCATCAATGCAGACTGACTGTGCCCATCATCGCAGCCTCACTGTGCCCATTAAATGCAGCCTCACTGGGCCCATCAAATGCAGCCACACCGGACCCATCAATGCAGCCACACCGGGCCCATCAAATGCAGACTCACTGTGCCCATCAATGCAGCCTCACTGTGCCCATCAAATGCAGCCTCACTGTGCCCATCAAATGCAGCCCATCAATGCAGACTCGCTGTGCCCGGCTCACACAGAACGATGATCTCCCGCTGAGTCAAGGAGGAGGATTTGAATTGCCCAGGCAGCCACTGTAACAATGTCCCGCCTCCTAGACCAGCTGCTATGATAGACGTCACACTGATTAAATTTTCCCGGCATTGGCTCAGTGTGCCGTCAAGCACAGGAGTCAGTCCAGGAGGTGGGACATTTGAGATCCAAGCTTAGTGTCACAGCGGGAGATCCCTGCTCTGCATGACACATACAAGAAGAGGACTCCTCCTCTCCTTGTATGTGTCATGCAGAGAGGGGAGGACTCCGACAGGAGCGCACTAATGTGCGGCATTTGGGATTCCCCCCTGGGACATCAGTCCATTTCCTGTGAATGTCCCAGGAAATCCGTGCCTGTTGGCAACTATGAACAAGCCTCCTGCTTTTAAATGAAAAAAAATATTGATCTGGAAAGTATAAGAAAACTTTTAATTCCCAGATCAAGTTCTCTTGTGTTTAAATGTACTTGTGTTTACATGCGTTTAGATGGATTCAATGTATTTAACCACTTGAGGTCTGGGCCATAGCCAAATGACGGCCAAAGCGCGGACCTCAATTTCCGAAAGGCTGTCATGGGACGTCCTCCCCTGTGCATGCGCACCACGCGCCCTGTGATCACCGAGTCACGGAGACTCGGATGATCACAGATCCGAGTAAGGGGTCGATCCCGGCTCCTTACCATGTGATCAGCTGTCAGCCAATAACAGCTGATCACATGATGTAAACAAAAGCTCGGTAATCGGTTTCTTTTTCTCCTCACGCTGTCAGCGTGAGGAGAAAAAAAAGCCGATCGCCGGCTTATGTTAAAGGGACATCGGTCCTGAAGAGAAAGGAGGCACATATGCCTCATCTGAGCCTGCCAGTGCCATCTGTCATTGCCACCTGCCAGTGCCCAGCAGACCTATCAATGCCCACAAGTGCCACCTATCAATGCCCACCAGTGGTGCCAATCAGTGCCACCTAGCAGTGCTGCCATCAGTGTAAGCAATCTGTGCCCATTATTGCCACCCATCAGTGCCCATCACTGCCACCCATCAGTGCCCATCACTGCCACCTATCGGTGCCCATCAGTGCCACCTCATCAGCGTACATCAATGAATGAGCAAAATTACCTGTTTGCAAAATTTTATAACAAAATATAAAAAAGATATAATTTTTTTTTTTTAATTCTGTCTTTCAATTTTTTTTAACAAAAACTAAAAACCGCAGAGGTGATCACAAAGCATCAAAAGATAGCTCTATTTGGGGGAAAAAAATGATAAAAATTTCATTTGAGTACAGTGTTGTATGACCGCGCAATTGTCATTCAAAGTGCGACAGCGCTAAAAGCTGAAAATTGGTCTGGACAGGAGGGGGGTTTAAGTGCCCAGTAAGCAAGTGGTTAATCAACCCCCTGACACACAGATTTCTTTTTTTTTACAATGCATCTAAATGCAAGTAAACACATGGTGTGAAGTATACCATTTAAACTCATTACATTTATTTATAAAAAATAAATTTAATGAGTTTAAATTGTATAAATTGCATTTAGAAATCCCCTATAATGCATATAATTGCATGCCCACCTGAATGAGTCTGTAAACAGTGAAAGAGTTAAACAGTTTTCACAGCTTGACTTTATTTTATCCTCCTCTTTAACCCAGAAGCAGTGACCCTGAGTGGCTGAAGTTATTGGAATTTGACATCTCTGCCTAGTATGCAGTATTTAATCATGTAAAGGCGGTAAACATGACCTTTGTTGTTATGTTACAGCAGGCTTTGTGAGATGAAATTGGATTCCTTCCAATGAGGTCACTGCTCTGCCTTAATGAGTGAGGCTCTTGGGTGAGGCAATGCGTCAGAATTTTGCAGATGCAATACACAAGGCAGGAATTGTAATTGCTTTTTATCATGTGATGTCTTGTGAAAGAGGAAGTATAAAGCTTTAGTCACGTACACGTTGTCCTCTTAGTCAGACTTTTTTTTTTTTCGTGAGCTGGTTTAGTTAATGAATGTAGTTTTACAACTGTAAGGGGTTGTTTGAAAATTGTAGCCTTGGGCAATGCAAACATGGCTCATTGTAACCAGTAAACATCCATGCTTCAGCTGGAATATTGACATATTACTCAATTGGGTACAATTGTTAACAGACTTTTTTCATTAATGTTATGTTTATTCTTTTAAATTATGTTTGTCAGTTAATTAATTCATCTCTATCTAGGACCTTTTAAATTCTTTAATAAAGCCTATAAGTGCTGGACACTGTGTGCTGGACTGGGTCTGCCACCTGTTGAGCACCAGAGGGCAGCAGGGTGCTGAGCGCTAAAGAACTCTCTGCATTTCATCACCTGGCACAGAAATAAAGACTACTGTCAGGCAGAAAGATTCCACCCAACAATACAAGTAAAGTTCCATCAATGGGCGTCTGCAGAACTTTTTTTCGGTGGGGGGGCATAATTTTAAGGTCACCCATGCCCCGTCCCTTTTCAACAATGTCATGAAGGAGAGGGGCTTGGTCATTATCACATAAAGCGCAGACCAGGCTCCCCCATATAGATCCCCCTTTAAAGCAGGCCAGGGCAGGTACCCCATAGAATAGATCCCCTTTACTTAGTCTTCTTACACTCCGGCCTCTCCCCCTGCAAAGAATATATTATATACATATATATATATTTTCCACTCCACGAGTCCTTTTTGCTTCCTCCTCCCCTGCCGAGGCTGCCTGCCTGTTCTCCAGGTCTCTCTCCCACGCTGGGCGGCCGCTGCACAGCACAGTCCCTCCCTCAGACAGTCCCACAGATCACTCTGCACGCAGGCAGGATTCCACCATCACTCCACTTGAGTGGGCGGTGCCGGCTAGATCTACATCTCTCTCTACACAGTACACAAGAGTGACTGGAGCCGAGCGGCCGAGCAATCGCATCGGGGGTGAGGGAGGGACGGTCTCAGTGAAAGCAGCAGACTCAGGAAAAAGTCTGCGGTGGCTGTGGCAGACCCTGCAAGGACAGGGCCGGACTGGGAATAAAAACCAGCCCTGGAAAATTTTTTATACCAACCCAACAGCATAACGTCTTTATTTTCTTTTTCATAAAAGGGAAAAACATGCATTTTAAATCATATTTAAAAAGTGTATTATATATAGATAAGACAGATATGAAAGCACATAGGGCTTTATATATATACATACAAAATGGATACCAATAAATAATGGATCAATAATTACATATGATACATAGCAATGCAGGGAATGCACAAACTTTCATGTGTATTTGATGCACTGTTCCAATTCTATAAAAGGGGGTTCCGATTTAGGGTTCCAAAAAGATTTTCAGGCTTAATTCAGTATTGAGGCCCTTCGGCTGAAGGGTCTGGAGCCTGAAAATCCATAATTTTTCTTTCCTCAGAAGCACAGTGTCAAAGTCGCCCCTTCGGTCAGAAAGGTTAAGGGCAAAAAAGCCTTTTACTTTAAGCCCACGGATATTACTCTGATGGAATCCAAGGAAATGCTGAGCTATCTTCTTTTAGTCTGATGCTTTTTAGATGTTCAGCAAATCTGACACATAGCTGGCGTTTCCTTTTGCCAACATATAACTTGTGGCAAGGACATTCAAGAATATAAAGGACTTTTGATGTAGCACAATTGATAAACGATTTAATTTCAAACTCATTTTTGGAATCTGAGTCACAAAATGTTTTAGAGCGGTCAACAGGTGCCACAGTGGTCACACGAGAACATGCCCGTTACTCTGGGCATGTTTGTGAGCCAGTTTTTATTCATAGGTCATCTGTATTCAGATTCCACCAAATCGTCCTTCAAATTCCTGGCTCTCTTGGCCACTATGTGGGGTCTATCTACCCCCCCCCCCCCGGGAAGGCTGATTGTATCTGCTATCAGAGGTCACCTAGAAAGGGTGGGCAAATAATTAGATTGTTTGATTAAGAACTGGTTGAATCTTTGCCATCCTATGTCGCGACACAGGGGACGTACTCAACAAAATTCTCAATCTGACCTTCCCGGGTGAGGTTCTCCTTGTGGGAATAGATGTGGAGTCCCTATACACGTCAATCCCACACCAATGGGGAATACTGGCAGTACATCATTTCCTTGACCAAAGGTTCCCTAACATGGGTGCACACAATGAATTCATTCTAGAACTGCTGGAGATGGCTTTGAAGAATATTTTTTTCCAATTTGCAGGCCATCATTACCAGCAGTTACGTGGCACCTCCATGGGAGCCCCATGGGCACCAGCCTATGCCTGCCTCCATCTCGGATGGTGGGAGGAGATGACAGTATATGCCTCATTGATGCACCGTAGCCATGCCCACACGTGGCTGCGGTACATCGATGACGTGTGGATGGTGTGGACCCGTAGTTACCAGGACCTGACAGACTTCATGAAAGAACTAGGCAACAACACCCGTAACATACGGTTACCATATGTTGCTGACCCTCGTGAGATCTCGTTCCTGGATCTCTCAATAAGAATAGAGGGTGGACAATTGGTCACCAAAACGTTCCGGAAGGAGACAGCTGCAAACACTGTTTTGCGAGCGGATATCCATCATCCCCGTTCCCTCACACGGGGTATCCCGGTGGGGAAGTTCCTCCACATCTGGAGGAACTGCTCCACCAAGGAGGATTACCACAGCAAATCAGAGTTATTATACCACAGATTTCGAGAACGGGGCTATTCACACCACACATTAAAAAGGGCCAAGATGATTGCTGGACGGAGGACTAGGGCTGACTTACTTACACCCCAGGAAAGAAATACCAGTTATCTAGGAGAACCAGTAAGGTTTATTACCCCCTTTGGGGTTCAATGAAATCAGGTCAGCTCCAATCTTTCCGACCATTGGCATATTCTTACCTGTTCAGATACCCTAAGAGAGATTGTAGGTGATAGACCCCACATGGTGGCCAAGAGAGCCAGGAATTTCAAGGACAATTTGGTGGAATCTGAATACAGATGACCTATGAATAAAAACTGGCTCACAAACATACCCAGAGTAACGAGCATGTTCTCGTGTGGCCACTGTGGCACCTGCAAACATGTTGACCACTCTAAAACAGGTAGGTTAATTGGCTTCTGTCCAAAACTGGCCCTAGTATATGAATGGGGACCTTGGATTGGGGGGAGGGACTGATGTGATTGTGCGATGTACAAGGTTAGGGACAATTGTAGACACGCATCCATACTCACTCAGGTTGAACTGGATGGACTGGTGTCTTTATTCAACCTTACTAACTATGTGTGTGACAAAACATTTTGTGACTCGGATTCCAAAAATGAGTTTGAAATTAAATCGTTTATCAATTGTGCTAAATCAAAAGTCCTTTATGAAATGCTGAGCTATTGGGGTATCTTCTTTTAGTCTGATGCTTTTTAGATATTCAGCAAATCTGACACGTAGCTGGCGTTTCGTTTTGCCAACATATAACTTGTGGCAAGGACATTCAAGAATGAATGTCCTTGCCACAAGTTATATGTTGGCAAAACGAAACGCCAGCTACGTGTCAGATTTGCTGAATATCTAAAAAGCATCAGACTAAAAGAAGATACCCCAATAGCTCAGCATTTCCTTGAATTCCATAAGTGTAATACTCGTGGGCTTAAAGTAAATGGATTTTCAGGCTCCAGACCCTTCAACCAAAGTGCCTCAATACTGAGTTAAGCCTGAAAATGTTTTTGGAACCCTAAATCGGAACCCCCTTTTATGGAATTGGAACAGTGCATCGAATGCACATGAAAGTTTGTGCATTCCCTGCATTGCTATGTATCATATGCAAGATCCATTATTTATTGGTATCCATTTTGTTCACCCTAACCAACTGCTCCTCTGCCCACATGTTGTGCCTCAATCCCCTAGGAGACCATGACTATTGATAACAGCCCGTTTGTCTGTTGTTTTAGTTAGTTCTCTCATCATATTTAAATGTATTATTATCATTTGATGATGGGGTGATTGTTATCAATATGTCAGATCCAATCTTTTGAAATATGTTCTGATTAGGCTATCCCCTTGGCCAATTTGAAACCACTCACCTGTTTTTCATCTTAAACTAACTGTAGTTTTAAGTTGTCACCACAAGATGGCGATATACAATACATGTGCGTTTTAGACTTTGATTGGCTAAGATGCCTTATTTAAAGACTGTGACTACATACGCACAACGTCCAGATGAAGTGCTTGTTTAAAGCACGAAACGCGTCAACCTAGCGATGCTGTAGAAGCTGGTTGATCCCCTGGCTCCTGAGTAGTTCCGTACCCATGTCAGCAAGGTGACTCCTTGCATCAGGATACCAAAGGACAAGTGTTGCTGTAAAACCCGCCAGAGAATATCCCATACCGGCTATCGTAGCGGTGCTTTTTGAAGTCTGAACCGGAAGTAATCAGACCAACTGCTTCTCATACAATGCGTGGTCATTGTGTCGGATACACGAAACCCGCCATGCTCGAACTACTTCAGCCTCTGCTTTCATGATCCTCTGGCGTCTGACATGAAGTACATAAATCGGCCAAGCAACAATAGCAAAGGAAGGGTAAGATCCCCTCACGGACTTGTGCCATTTCTTTACATGTGTCTCCTCTTGTGTCTATATGCCAAGACTGTTTGCCGATCAATGAACTAACTGATACGAGCTATAGAGGTTCTGGGTTCTATACCACCAGCAACGGTCCCTGAAGTTTGTCACACTATTTGAATGGAATATTTTCTGCCCTAGTGTGCCACGTTTCATTACTGAATTATTAGAGACCTATATGCTATATGTGTGTATAGACAAACTAGCATCTGACGTATATCCACCTTTGAATGACTATTTTTGCCATCTATACATTCCATTTATGTGCATAAGAACAGCAGCAACGGGAAGCAGTTTCTTGTTTGTTCACACTGACTCTTTACTATCATCTTAGTGAAACCCTTGTCAGGGTGTAATTTATACAAGTCATTTGGGGCACTGGAGATTTGTTGCTACGAACAAAAGGAATTAATTTTTTCATTAACACTTTTTGGGCCTATTTTCTATTTGGGAAAAAGGATTTTTCTACTCAGGATTAGTGGGGGTGGCCTTTTGTCCATCGTCTATTTTTAATAATACAACGTTGTTTTTTCTACAGGTTATAGTGTTTTATAATTGCTAGTAGATATTGTGGAGGAACGTGTCCTACTTTGGCGGCCTCTGCGCTGCACTAGTGGGATTTTTTTCATACTTTTTTTCATTCATCAATAAAGTTAATAATAAAATAATTGATTGAATCCTGTTCCTATTCTTGTCCCAACCATTTTTCTTTTTCATAAAGTTGGGTAAAAACCTCCTGTAGTATCCCGCCATGCCCAGGAATGCACGTATGTGCTTTGTGAGGGGGCAGGGCCAGTTCTGTATAGCCTCTACCTTGCTGACCTGAGGTTTCAGCACCCCTCTACCCACGATATAGCCCAGGTATTTCACCTCCTCCATTCCCAAAGCACATTTTTCAGGTTTTATTGTAAACCCCTCCTTCCAAAGAGACTCCAGCACTGCCTGGACTTTGGGCAAGTGTGATTCCCAGTCTCTGATAAAAATGACTAGGTCGTCCAAGTACACTGAGGCATACTCCCGGTGAGGTCGTAAAATCCTATCCATTGCTCGCTGGAACGTGGCTGGAGCACTTTGCAGTCCAAAAGGCATTCTTTTGTACTGAAAACTCCCCTCTGGGGTAGAAAAAGCAGTTTTCTCTCTAGCAGCCTTGGTCAACGGGATTAGCCAATACCCCTTGGTAAGGTCTAATGCAGTGATATACCTGGCTGGACCTAGTCTCTCAATAAGCTCATCTACCCGGGGCATGGGGTAGGCATCAAACTGTGAAACTTCATTAAGTTTCCGGAAATCATTCCAGAATCGCAGAGTCCCGTTGGGCTTCGGTACCAACATAATCGGGCTCGACCACTCACTCTGCGATTCTTTAATAATCTTCAGGTCTAACATCTTCTTCACTTCCTCTGAAAGGCCTTTCTTTGAGCCTCTGGGATGCGGTAGGGCCGGACAAAAACGTTGACTCCTGGTTCCGTGATAATATCATGCTCTATGACACTAGTTAGCCCTGGTGTCAAGTCTGTAGTGTGAGGCCGGGTTGCTGAGAGGGCGCCCCTTGCGGCTGAGTGCAGCACGTCCCTGGATTTGGGTACAGGGAATGCGATGCACAGAGGTGCACGGGTTGCCAGGAATACGGCAAGCTGGCTGGTTGGCTGTAAGTATCTAGAGTGCGTTGTGGCAGCCGTGCGGAGAGAAGTCTTGAACGGTAACAGCAGGGTAAACCAGGAACAGGGTCCGCAGCCAGGCCAGGGGTCAGATACCAAAAGACAGTCCGAGAGAGGTACAGGAACAAGCCGGGTCATACACAGAGGGCAGAAGATCGGAGAGTAGTCAGCCAAGCCGGGGTCAGAGCGAGGAGATAAACAGGAACACAGGTCAAGCCGGGCAGAGGTCAAGCAGGGGTCTTCAGAGTATACAAGGCACAGGAACACAGGAGCTGTTTGATAATCCAGCAAACTGCAAGTGTCAGTGGCAGGTTTAAATAGGCCAGAGGGGTGTGCCTACAAGATCAGGGCGTGCTCACTAGACACACCTGCCACCATGAAGGTTACTGGCGGAATTGCCCACAACACGGCCATTTCCCTGACATTGCCCCCCCCAAGGGGCAACCTCTGGATGCCCAACTGGGCCCATTTCGGGGGTAACGAACTCGGAATCTCTGCAAAAGTCTAGGAGCATGTATATTGGCTGCAGGTTCCCAAGAACTTTCTTCTGCTGGGTAACCCTTCCACTTTATAAGAAATTGAATGATCCTACCTCTCCGGCGGCAGTCCAGGATGGCCTCAACTTCATACTCTGTTTCATCTCCCACAGAAACTGGAGGCGGAGGATCTTCTTTACTTCCTGAAAAAGGACTAGAGATAACAGCTTTAAGTAAGGAGACATGAAACACAGGGTGCACTTTATAAGAACTCGGGAGTGACAGTTCAAAGGCTACTGGATTGATCTCCCGTCTAATCTTGAATGGGCCAATAAATCTTGGTTCCAATTTCCGGGAGGGACAAGGAAGTTTAAGATTTGCCGAGGAGAGCCAAACCTCATCTCCAACCTTAAAGCTAGGGCTCTCCCCCCTCTTTTTGTCATATTGTTCCTTGTAGTCCTCTTGGGCCTTTTGCATGGTTAACCGGAGAGTTTGAAAGTTAGTCTGAATGGATTTTATCCTGTCTTGAACTGCTGGAACTGAGGTCTCTGGAATGACATTAGGTAGAAATGAAGGATGGAACCCATAGTTGGCCCAAAACAGTGATTGATCGGTGGTTGAGTGTACTGAGTTATTGTATGCGAACTCCGCACAGGGGAGTATCAAGTACCAGTCATCCTGGGAAGTGGAGCAAAAACAGCGTAAATATTGTTCTAAGGTCTGATTAGTCCTTTCAGTCTGACCATTGCTCTGGGGGTGATAGGCAGAGGATAGGCAAACTTCAATAGACAAAACTTTGCAGAGCTCTTTCCAAAATCGGGAAGTAAATTGGACCCCTCTATCAGACACAATGCTGTCAGGAAGGCCGTGAAGTCTGACTATCTCTCTTATGAAGGCCTTTGTTGTGTCTGCAGCGGAAGGAGTACCTATCATAGGCACGAAGTGTGACATCTTGGACAGACGGTCTACAACAACTAGAATCGTTGTGAATCTTTCAGAAGGTGGCAGCTCTACTATGAAGTCCATAGATATATTCCTCCATGGTTGTTCTGGTACCGGCAAAGGACGTAGCAGACCCCAAGACTTAATGTTGGACCCCTTGTTTCGCTGGCAGGTAGTGCAGGAGCTTACATACTTTTTGCAATCAGTTTTCAAGGTAGGCCACCAAAAGGATCGCTGAATAAGATCTATAGTTTTCCGTACACCGAAGTGGCCAGCAAGTTGGTGATCATGTAAAGTTTGTAAGACCTGGATTCTGGCTTGTTGTGGGACAAAGATCTTGTCCTGATACCAGAGATACCCCCCCGGCTTCTTAAAGAGGAAATCTCTGGTTTCTGGCATTGGCGGGAGGCCTGTTCAAGAGAAGACCTTAGATTAGGTTGAATCAAAAGAAAGTTCTGTGGAGACAAGATTGTACTGGATGTTGTTTCTTCCTGGGTATCAGGAAACATTCGGGCTAAAGCATCGGCCTTGCCGTTCTTGGAGCCAGGGCGGTAGGTGATGTGAAAGTTGAATCGTGAAAAGAACAGAGCCCAGCGAGCTTGACGGGGTCTCAGGCGTTTGGCAGTGCGGAGGTACTCGAGGTTTCTGTGATCGGTGAATATCATTATTGGGTGCGTGGCTCCCTCAAGAAGGTATCTCCACTCTTCTGAAACCGAATATATACCTCGAAATGGGATTTTTGGGGCAATGCAATGATTGGAAGAGTTGAATTAAATTTAAAAAGAAGTTTTATTGGTACAAAAACGAATAGGATATACATAAACATACACATTAATCTATAATTAGGAAGTATTGAATAATTGTAAAAACATCAGATATATGGAAACATATGATGCATCCTACTGCTAATTGCAAGTACCACCCCAGATAGGTGTGATGGCGTCCTGATAGCAGATTTCCAACGCGTTTCAACTTTTATTGTAAGGATAAAGTCTTCCTCAGGGAGGGACTGCATCACATTCTAAAATTTCAAGCAACAGCATGATTACTAATATATACATATATATTTATATGTCGCCTATATCTACAGCAATCGCATTGCAACAAAAAAGTAGTATATGCGACTTACATTTGCGGCATTTAGCTGTGAAAAATCGCTTTCCCAGTGCTGGCAGGGGTCCTAACACCCGGTTGTTAATACTGCTCAAATATCCTCTACGGGGTGGCCTGGTGTATTTTGAAGGAACCAATATTTGGCAGTCATACTAATTGAACAACTGAAAAACATGAATAGTATTGGAAAAATATTGAAAAAATTGAAAAAAATAAATCATCAGTAAAAAAGAGGTCAAAAATAGGAATAATGGTGATTCGTGGGAGAACAAAGTTCCCCAGAGCCATCATAAAGTAAAAAAGATCCAATACCTTAAGTTGATTGTGTCAGGTGTAATGTTCCAAGTGGCAGAGAGCTCCGGTCCTGTAGTACCTCTCTGTAGCAAAGCCAGTTGTGGAATGCTGCCTGTGGCCATCCCTGGCGTCCTAATATATGGGGTGTGGGCGTGGTAAAGTGGTGGGCGTAGCCTTATTTTAGATAGAATCTCTCATTCATTGGTGGTACAGTGGAGGGGGTGCGGCTTCAATTGGCCGCCGTCACTGTTTAAAAGAAGGCACCTTTATATGATGTATTGGAGGGGAGCGTCCACAAGCTTCCCTGTTGCCTAGGCAACGGACACTTAACATCCTCCATCACTGTCTCCTCCCTTGCCGCGACGTGAAGCCGTCTGCTTACACGTGTCCCATGTAATGTGGGCGCGGGGTGAGGCGGGGAGAGAGGTGCGTCTGGTTGCCGGGGCAACGTCACTTGAGGAGTCTCCAGTACGTATGACGTCGGGGTCACATGGCCCCGATGTCGGTTCATTAAGGAGGAAAGAGCGCTGTGTAATCCCGCAGCGCTGTTAGACAGTTTTGTCTGTGTTACACAGGGCGTTGGGGCATAATGACCCCGCTGCCTGTCAGGAGGGCGTCAGAATGTGTGCAACAGTGTATAAGGCACTATTTCATACTGATGTCATAGATGTCCCTGAAATGTGCAGTGACAAGTATGACATTGTTGTTCTAGAAATGACAGATATGTTCTCCCTCATTGAGATGGAGAAAGGGGGGAAAAGAAAAGTTGTGTGTTAAAAGAATTACAAAAAACAAATTGAAGTAGGGATAATAATAACGAAATATAAAAAGTATATAATGAAAAAAGATGAGAAAAAAGGGAATTTTTACTGAACTTGCCCAGACCCCTCTGTGGTGATTAAATTGTCATTGAACGAATGGCAGAACACCTAAATTAGGGCTTATAACCACCGACACAGTGGGAGACCCCGCGGCATCAAAATGAGAATTGACGCCTTCGGGGAATTTGGGCCATGATGGATCATCATGGCCCCCCCTGTGCCGGGTAGGGATAGAGGGCAGAAGAACAACGGTATCACTGGCCCCGTATTTCAGGACTGAGAAGCAGAATCATATAACACAGCCGCATGCGAAAATGCATCTGCAGTGATAACAACGATCAAAATATTGATGATACTGTATACATAATAATTATACAAAAAAATTACAGTAATTGCAATAAATAAAGTTCAATTAGAAAAAACTCTCCTATATAGTTTCTGACTGGGTGGGGTGTAGAATCCTAACAGTTTGAAACATACGATCATCAACTGGGAGACAGTTGGCCTATAGTGTTGTGGAGGGGGCCCTCTGTTTCTCCACATGGGACGCTAGAATATGGCTCTCATTCTAGAAAAACAGAGGAGCAGAAGAGCAAAGAAAGGTGAAGTGAATTCTTTATTAATCCGTTTTCCCAGAGCTAAAACCCTCCAGGAAGGATTTGAAACTTTCAGTTTCGTTCAAGCCTGGGGGGTGGTAGCCCTAAGGTACCTTATCCAGCGCATTTCACGCTGGAGGAGGACCTTGTTCCAGTCTCCCCCCCTGAGTGGCAAATGAATCCTGTCAAGGACTGTAAAGTTCACCGAGGGTAATCGGTAATTATGATATCTGGCAACATGCCTTCCCAAAGGTAGATACAGGTTGCCGATTTGCATACTTTGCATGTGTTTATCGACACGTTTTCTAAATTCTTGTCTCGTTTTGCCTACGTAAAAGGCACCACACTGGCACTGCATGAGATATACCACACCCTGCGTTTTGCAGTTGGCAAAGTGACGCAGGGAAAAACTTTCCCCATTGGGCAGTGCCAGTGTGGTCCTCCTACCGATAACTGCACATTGGGCACAGGAACCACATGGGTAGGTACCCCATGTTTTACAGGGGTCCTTTCTTGCCGTGCCCTTGTATTCACTTTGAATAAGTGCATTTCCTATTGAGCCAGGTTTTCTGTAGGTAATTTGGGGTTTGGGACCAATTGGTCCTTTCAAGGTTGGATCATCTGTAAGGATGGACCAATATTTTGAGATAATTTTGTTCATTTTAAGGTGCTCATTAGAAAATCTTACAATGATCCTTGTTGTGTCATCCTCTTTGATGGGTTTTTTTGAAAAGATTAAATCCCTTCTGTTGGTTTGCTTAACTCGGTTGAACGCTTTTTTTAAGGAGGATTTGGAGTAGCCTCTGTTCATGAGCCTGATGGTAAGTTTGTCCGCTTCATATTGAAAGTCTTCGTTGTTGCTACAATTTCTTTTAAGGCGGAGAAACTGGCTGCTCTCCACTCTTCTAAGGCTGTCTTAATGGCCAGAAGCTCACGATCACCTACGTCGTAATTCCTCTCGGGCTGGCTCATTTTCCGGGAGGAGAAGGCCACAGGGTGAAGCAGCGACTTGGGACCCAGGCGCTGTGAAAGTACTGCTCCTGTAGCTACCTCTGAGGCATCGACCTCTAAAATATAGGACAGGGCAGGATCGGGGTGTCGAAGAATTGGTGCAGAAGTAAACGAAGACTTCAGTTTCTCAAAGGCAGATTGGGCTTCGGAGGACCACAGGAAGCGAACATGTAGGCGGGTTACTTGGGTTATGGGCGAGATGATGGAAGAAAAGTTCCTTATAAACCTTCTATAGAAGTTTGCAAACCCTACAAACCTTTGTACACCCTTCTTGTCTGACGGAGTTGGCCAGTCTAGGATTGTCTGCACTTTCTGTGGATCCATAGCTACACCACCGGTAGAGATGATGAGCCCTAGGAATTGTATAGATTTCTTTTCAAAGTCACACTTTTCTGCTTTCGCGTAAAGTCCGTGTTTTCTTAGTGTGAGTAATACTGTCTTTACGTGAGTCCGATGGAGCTCCAAGGTGGTTGAGAAGATAAGGATGTCATCCAGATAGATGATGACGAAGTAGTCAAGATATTCCCGGAAGATGTTGTTTATGAAGTGCTGGAAAGTAGCCGGGGCATTACAGAGCCCAAACGGCATCACCAAATACTCAAAGTGCCCGAACCTCGTTCTGAATGCCGTCTTCCACTCATCGCCCTCACGGATGCAAACGAGGTTGTAGGCACCCCGGAGGTCGAGTTTGGTGAACACTTGGGCTGAACGAAGTCTCTGGAAGAGTTCGGGGACCAGTGGGAGTGGATATCGGTTCTTTATGGTGATTTTATTTAATTCCCTATAGTCCACACATGGTCTTAGAGTCTTATCTTTTTTTTCGACAAAGAAAATGCCGGCACCGGCAGGAGAAGAAGAAGGACGAATTAAGCCCTTTGCCAAATTTTCATCTATGTACTGTCGTGTTGTCCCCAATTCCACTTCAGAGAGGGGGAATATACGTCCAAATGGAACTTCGGCCCCTGGAAGCAGCTCGATAGGACAATCATATGGCCGATGTGGTGGTAGAACCTCTGCCTTTTTCTTATCAAAAATGTCCAGGAATTCATGGTACGCCTGGGGTACATCCTGGTTGGTGGAGGATACCGACTGGACTGTCAGACAACTGGTGGTATCTCTGGATTCAGGGATGAGGCAATGTTGTTGGCAATAGGGGGAAGTGAACAGGACTTCCTTCTTGATCCAATCGATCTGGGGGTTATGGGCTTGAAGCCAAGGGATACCCAAGATAATTGGAGACATAGGTGAACTCAAAACATATGAATTCCCGATGGCCATCGGGAGAGGTAATAAGGAGAGGAGAAGTCTCTTGAGTAACAAGGCCGGAGTTAGGTAGGGTGCCATCTGCTAAACGGACTCCGTTTCTTGTGGAGGAGGGGCAACCTAAGGTTCCTTGCCAGGTTCAAGTCCATGAAGCAACTGCATGCTCCAGAGTCGATTATAGCCTCGAGCCGGATCTCTTCTTCTCCCAACTGCAGTGAAATGGGAAGAACGAGTTGTGAGGGAGAAGTCCCAGAAACCTGGAAATATGCTGGAGAGTAGGTAGGTGGCTTCTTGAACTTCCTGGGACAGTCGCATAGAAAATGTCCATTTCCTCCACAATAGAGGCAAAGATTGGCTAGGATACGACGACGTCTTTCATCAGGAGTTAGTGCGGAACGTAACAGGCCAATCTGCTTGGGAACTGATCCAAAGGTGGGTGTACTGGCGGGTCTGCAGGTTCGTGATCGTTCGGACTGTCTCTCCCGCAAACTTCAATCCAGTTGGATGGATAATTGGATGAGACCCTCGAGTGTAGTGGGAATCTCGATCCTAGCCAACTCGTCCTTGAGGGATTCGGAGAGTCCTAGACGGAACTGGTGTAGTAAAGCTGCCTCATTCCAGGCTGTGTCTGCGGACCACCACCGGAAGTCCAGGGTATAGTCCTCTACTGGTCGCCTACCCTGCTGCAGAGAGTGCAGAGCGGCTTCAGCGGTGGCAGTACTCTGGGGATCCTCGTAAAGCTGTGCCATAGCTGCCAGGAATGCATCCACCGTGCAAATGACTGGACGCTTTTGTTCCCATAAGTTATGGGCCCAGGCCTGAGGTTCATCGGACAGCAAAGAGATGAGGAACCCGACTTTAACAGTCTCTAAAGCAAAAGTCCGGGGTTGCAGGGCTAGGTACAATAGACAGGCAGTCTTGAATGATCTGAACTTTTTCCGGTCTCCGAAGAATCGCTCCGGGAACGGGAACTCGGGGTTCTGGAGGCGGGAACATCATCAAGGGAGCCGCAGAGGATTGTTCGTGAGCAGGTGACTCTGACAGGTGTTGCAACTTATCCGTTAGTTGCAGATAACCTTCCTGTAATTTCTGAACTGCTTGGGTCAGAGTGATGGCTTGTTGGCACAAAGTCTCTAATGGGGACGCACCTCCGCCGGCCTCAGTCATGGCTGGATTATACTGTCAAGTCTGTAGTGTGAGGCCGGGTTGCTGAGAGGGCGCCCCTTGCGGCTGAGTGCAGCACGTCCCTGGATTTGGGTACAGGGAATGCGATGCACAGAGGTGCACGGGTTGCCAGGAATACTGCAAGCTGGCTGGTTGGCTGTAAGTAGCTAGAGTGCGTTGTGGCAGCCGTGCGGAGAGAAGTCTTGAACGGTAACAGCAGGGTAAACCAGGAACAGGGTCCGCAGCCAGGCCAGGGGTCAGATACCAAAAGACAGTCCGAGAGAGGTACAGGAACAAGCCGGGTCATACGCAGAGGGCAGAAGATCGGAGAGTAGTCAGCCAAGCCGGGGTCAGAGCGAGGAGATAAACAGGAACACAGGTCAAGCCGGGCAGAGGTCAAGCAGGGGTCTTCAGAGTATACAAGGCACAGGAACACAGGAGCTGTTTGATAATCCAGCAAACTGCAAGTGTCAGTGGCAGGTTTAAATAAGCCAGAGGGGTGTGCCTACAAGATCAGGGCGTGCTCACTAGACTCACCTGCCACCATGACGGTTACTGGCGGAATTGCCCACAACACGGCCATTTCCCTGACACCTGGCAAGTCTGAAAATGTTTCTTTATTTCTCTGCAAGAACTCCTTTGCCTGCTGACTTTGGATTTTAGACAGGGTATTTGCTACTTGGACACTCTCCACCCCAACCAGAGGCTCGAGTCTTGCACTAGCCACGGAGGTCATCGGTTCCATGTCTGTCCAGGGCTTTCACAAGTTTACATGATATCTGATAGGGTTTCCTCTTGCCTGGCTGGTGGACTCTATAATTTACCTCTCCCACTTTTTCCACAACTTCAAAGGGGCCTTGCCATCTGGCCAAGAATTTACTTTCTACAGTGGCAATCAACAACGCTACTCGATCCCCCACTTGGAAGTGCCTTATTTTAGCAGCCCTATTATAGACCCGTTGTTGAGCCTCCTGGGCTTTTTTGCAAATGTTCCTTGACTAGTGGCATCACTCTTAGGATCCTTTTTTGCATTTGGGAGACATATTCAAGAACACTCTTACGCTGAATAGGTTCACTTTCCCATTCCTCTTTAACAAAGTCCAGTAGTCCACGAGGTCTCCGCCCATATACCAACTCAAAGAGCGAAAACCCAGTGGAGGCCTGGGGCACTTCCCAGATTGCAAACAGGAGAGCTGGTAACCGGCAGTCCCAGTCTTTCCCATCCCTTTGTACCACTCTCTTGAGCATAGACTTAAGAGTCTTATTAAAGCGTTCTACCAACCTGTCCATTTGGGGATGGTAGACCGATGTGCACAGCTGTTTAATCCGGAACAGCTTGCATACATCAGCCATAACCCTCAACATAAACGTGGTGCCCTGGTCCGTGAGTATTTTGGGAAAACCAGTCCCTGTAAATAAATAGAATAATTCCCGGGCAATAGCTTTAGAGGAGGTATTCCGCAGGGGTAATGCCTCAGGATATCGGGTGGCATAGTGGAGGATCACCAGTATGTAGGAGTGAGTCGAGCCAACTTTACCAGGGGACCCACTAAAATCTATGACTATCCTCTCGTATGGGACCTCAATTATGGGCAGAGAGACCAAAGGGCGCTGGAAGTGAGTCACCGGAGCGGTGAACTGATAGGTGGGACAAGATGTACAGTATTTCTTTACCTCTGCTTTCAGACCTGACCAGTAAAATCAGTCAGTGATCCGTGCCTCCGTCTTCTCAACTCCCAGGTGTCCATCATAATGGGCCAGGTCCAGAACCTTTCTTCTATACTGTTGGGGTACCAACAATGGTTTTACCACATTTTCTCTCACTTTGGTAACCCGATAAAGCAATTCATTACATATTGCGAAGTGTGGCCACCGCTCATTTGCACCTGGCTCTTGGGGAACCCCATTTACTACTACAACCTGTTCCCGTGCACGAGCTAAAGTGGGGTACTGCATCTGGCAGTACCAAATGCCCACTGGGGAACACCCAAATCTGGCAGGGCAGAGGTAGAGGCCACTTCCTCATCCTCTTCCCCCAGCATTACCTGAAGTGGGGAAGGTCCCCCCCCTCAGTGTTCAGGTAGGTCTGTGAACCACACATCTTGACATCCTTAACAGTATCAGCACTACTTTCATCACCATTAACCAAATCATTAGCATTTTCATCTGGATCCATATTAAGAACATTTGGCATTTCAGGGTTATTCCCCTCAACAGTAGGAACAGAGGGACTAGTTTCTCCTCAGTCTCTGGACCGTTCAGGTAGTTCTCCATGTCCCCACAGTTTTGCAAATAATGGACAGTCTTGTCCTATTATAACATCATGTACTAAGTTCTTTACCACCCCCACCTTTTGAGTACCAAAGCCACATTGTCAGAGTCCTGGATGTGAGGCCGAATTGCAGAGGGGGCGCCCCTTGCGGCTAAGTGCAGCGTAACCCTGGGAGTGAGACAGGGAGTATGATGCCCAAAGGTGCACGGGTTGCCAGAGCGCTGTTGCTGAGTAGCAGATAGCAGGGAGCTGCTGGGGTGCGCTGGTAAGGTTGAAGGGCAACTGTGCAAGGAGGGATTCCAGGTATGGAGCCGTGGAGCAACCGGGAGCGGAGTCAGAGCCAGGCCAATGGTCATTCAGCACAGGAATCAGTCCAAGGTGAGGTACAGCAGGATAATCAGGAACAGAGAAGGTAGCTGAGCCGGGGGTCAAACACAGGAGGACGATCAAGGTACAGATGCGGAGCCGAAGAATAGTCAGGTCCAAGCCGGGGTCAATGCAGGCGGAATACTGGAGCAGTCAGGCAAGCCGAGTAGTAACAGGAAGCAGATATCACAACAGGAACAAGGAACACAGGAACTAGGAGCACAGGAAGCTGATGATAATCCAGCAACCAGCATGCACCAGCAGCAGGCTTAAATAGGCAGAAGGGCGCCACCATGAGGAATACTGGCAGAATTACCCGTCCTACGGTTATCACCCTGACAGTGCCCCCCCCCTAGGGGCAGCCTCCGGATGCCCAATCTGGCCCATTTTTCAGGGTATCGGGATTGAAACCTCTGCAACAGTCTAGGGGCATGAATGTTATCTGCTGGTTCCCAAGAATTATCTTCTACAGAGTAACCTTTCCATTTAACAAGAAATTGAACAGTCCTACCTCTCCGACGGCAGTCCAGAATGGCTTCTACTTCGTATTCTGTTTCATTGTCCACCAAGATTGGAGGGGGCGGAGCTTCTTCTCTCCCTGGAAAAGGACTGGAGACAACAGATTTTAATAAAGAAACATGGAATACTGGGTGGATTTTATAGGAACTTGGTAAAGACAATTCAAATGCCACTGGGTTCATTTCCTTCTTAATTGTGAATGAACCGATAAACCTTGGTCCTAACTTCTGGGAGGGGCAAGGAAGCTTAAGTTTTATTGAGGAAAGCCACACTCTATCTCCAACCTTAAAGACGGGATCTCTCCTCCCCTTGTCATAATGTTTTTTATAATTCTCTTGGGCCTTCTGCATAGTTGCCTGGAGAGTTAGGTAATTAGCCTGAATGGCATTTATCCTGTCCTGGACTGCGGGGACTGAGGTCTCTGGTATAACATTAGGCAAGAATGAGGGATGGAAACCGTAGTTGGCCCAGAAAGGTGACTGATTGGTGGAAGCATGGATTGAGTTGTTGTATGCAAACTCCGCACACGGGAGTAGCAAGGACCAGTCGTCTTGGGAGAAGGAGCAGAAGCAACGTAAGTACTGTTCTGAAGTTTGATTAGTTCTTTCAGTTTGGCCGTTGCTTTGAGGATGGTAAGCTGAAGATAGGCACACTTTAATGGAAAGCATTTTGCAGAGCTCCTTCCAGAACTTAGAGGTGAATTGCACCCCTCTGTCGGACACAATGTTGCTCGGTAGGCCTTGAAGTCTGACTATCTCCTTTATGAAGATCTTCGCTGTGTCAGCAGCAGATGGTGTACCCATCATGGGCAAGAAATGCGCCATCTTGGACAGGCGGTCAACGGCTACCAAGATGGTTGTAAATTTCTCCGAGGGTGGTAACTCTACTATGAAATCCATAGATATTTCTTTCCATGGTTGCTCCGGCACAGGCAATGGACGTAGTAGACCCCAAGACCTGACGTTAGACCCCTTGTTACGTTGACAAATGGTGCAGGAACTGACTTATTCCCTGCAGTCAGGCTTCAGAGTGGGCCACCAAAAAGATCGTTGAACAAGCTCCAAAGTCTTTCGTACCCCGAAGTGACCAGCAAGTTGGTGGTCATGTAAAGTCTTTAGGACCTGGGCTCTGGCTTGCTGCGGAACAAAAATTTTGTTCTGATACCAAAGAAAACCTTATTGGTTTCTTAAAGACAGTGCTTCTGGTTCAGAGCATTGGGAAGAAGCTTGTTTCAGTGAGGAACTCAGGTCGGTTTGAATCATGAGGAAATTCTGTGGAGACAATATAGTGCTAGGAGTAATTTCTTCGGGAGTGTCAGGAAACATCCGGGACAAGGCATCGGCCTTCCCGTTCTTAGACCCCGGGCTGAAGGAGATATGAAAATTGAATCTGGCAAAAAACAAGGCCCATCGAGCTTGTCAGGGTCTCAATCGTTTAGCAGTGCGAAGATACTCCAGGTTTCTGTGATCCGTGAATATCATGATGGGATGCTGAGCACCTTCAAGGAGGTACCGCCATTCTTCCAGGGCAGTTTTAATAGCCAAGAGCTCTCGATCTCCCATATCATAATTCCTTTCAGACAGACTCATCTTCCGCGAGGAGAAGGCCACAGGATGGAGTAACGACTTAGAACCCTGACGTTGGGATAAGTCTGCCCCTGTAGCAACTTCAGAGGCGTCAACCTCTAAGATGTAAGGGAGGGCCGGATCAGGATGTTGCAGGATAGGTGCGGAGGTAAAGAGGGATTTGAGCTTATCAAAAGCTGATTGGGCTTCTAAAGACCACAGGAACCGAGTATGTAAACGGGTAACTTGGGTGATTGGTGAGATGATGGAGGAAAAGTTCTTTATAAACCTCCTATAAAAGTTTGCAAACCCCACAAATCTTTGTACTCCCCTTTTATCCGATGGAGTTGGCCAGTCCAAGATTGCCTGTACCTTTTGCGGTTCCATGGCAACACCACCAGTTGAGATAATTAGCCCCAGGAATTGTATTGACTCCTTTTCGAAATCACACTTCTCTGCTTTTACATAGAGTTTGTGCTTACGTAGAGTGTGCAGAACTGTCCTTACATGTGTACGATGGAGCTCCAGGGTGGTTGAAAATATCAGGATATCATCCAGGTAGATGATGACGAAGTAATCCAGAAATTCTCGAAAGATATCGTTTACGAAATGTTGGAATGTGGCCGGAGCGTTGCATAATCCAAATGGCATCACTAAGTACTCGAAATATCCAAAGCGAGTTCTAAATGCTGTCTTCCATTCATCACCCTCTCGGATGCGAACAAGATTGTAGGCTCCTCGTAGGTCAAGCTTAGTAAATATTCGGGCAGTACGGAGTCTCTGGAAAAGTTCCGTAACTAGAGGAAGAGGGTAACGGTTTTTTATAGTGATTTTATTGAGCTCCCTGTAATCCACACATGGTCTTAGGGATTTGTCCCTTTTTTCGACAAAAAAGATTCCAGCTCCAGCAGCAGAAGAGGAGGAACGGATGAAGCCTTTCTCCAGGTTTTTATCAATGTATTGTTGCAATGTTCCTAGTTCCATCTCCCAGAGGGGGAATATGCGACCGAATGGGATTTCGGCTCCTGGGAGTAATTCAATTGGACAATCGTATGACCGGTGTGGTGGCAGGACATCAGCCTTTTTCTTGTCAAACACGTCTGCAAACTCCTGGTAGGCCGGTGGAATACTCTGGTTGTTGACAGGTACAGGTTGAACTGACAGGCAACTGGCTACATTACTGGTTTCAGGGGCAAGACAGTGCTGTAGGCAATAAGGTGAAGTGAATGAAATTTCTTTCCTGATCTAAGTTGATCTGGGGGTTGTGGGCTTGGAGCCATGGGGTACCCAAGATGACGGGGAACATAGGTGAGCTTAGAATGTCGAAACGTATGAATTCATGATGACCATCAGGAGTAGTAACCAAAAGAGGAGCGTCTCTTGTGTCACAGGACCGGAACTAGGCAGGGTGCCATCAGCCAGGAGAACTTCCAATCTACGGTTCTTGGGAAGTAGGGCCAGACCGAGCTTTAGTGCTAAGTCCAAGTCCAAGAAACAACTGCATGCCCCGGAGTCGACTATGGCCTGAAGCTGAACCCCCTTGTCGGCCAACTGTAGCGTGATGGAAAGGATAAGGTGAGAAGTGGAAGTTCCGGACATCTGGAAGTACACTGGATAGTTCTTGGGTACCTTGCTGGGCCTTATGGGGCAGTTGCTCAGGAAATGTCCCTTTCGGCCACAATATAGACAGAGATTGGCTTGATGCCGACGCTGTTTTTCCTCAGGAGTCAGTGCGGATCGCACCAAACCAACAGGCATAGCGCCGATCTCTGGTACCAGCACCTTGGGAGTCTGAGAACGTTCAGCCTGGTGCTCCCGAAGGCGTCTATCCAACTGGATGGATAGTTGAATGAGCCCCTCGAGGGTAGCAGGGATGCCGACCCTGGCCAACTCGTCCTTAAGGGATTCAGAAAGCCCCAGGCGAAACTGATATATCAACGCAGCCTCATTCCAGTCTGTATCGGCAGACCACCGGCAGAAGTCCACAGTATAGTCTTCCACCGGGCGCCGTTTCTGTTGAAGAGAATGCAGAGCGGCCTCAGCGGTGGCTGTACGCTGGGGGTCTTCATACAATTGCGACAAGGCCGTAAAGAACGTTTCCACTGAACTAGTAGCTGGGTCCTTCTGTTCCCATAACCTGTGGGCCCATGCCTGGGG
The DNA here is from genome assembly GCA_037952925.1 of Lithobates clamitans. Classification (NCBI taxonomy): domain Eukaryota; kingdom Metazoa; phylum Chordata; class Amphibia; order Anura; family Ranidae; genus Lithobates; species Lithobates clamitans. Next base: position 2,553,333 of record JBBGZY010001275.1, read on the forward strand.
TTCATTGGTCAGCAGGGAGATAAGAAAGCCAACTTTGACAGTCTCAGTGGAAAAGGTACGGGGTTGCAGAGCCAGATATAACAGGCAGGCATTCTTGAAGGATCTGAATTTCTGCCGGTCTCCAGAGAAACGTTCAGGGGTAGGTACCCGCGGTTCTGGGGGCAAAGTCAGTACTGAAGAGGCCGTAGCAGGGAGATTGGTGGAGGAAGAACCAGGATCCAAAAAGGCAGATGGTAGCATAAAATGTTGGAGTTTTCCTTCTAATTGAAGGTATCTTTCCTGAAGAACTTGGACCACTCGTGTAAGGGTAGCGGCCTGTTGGCATAAAGTCTCTATTGGGGACGCACCCCCGCCGGCCTCAGTCTTGGCTGGATTATACTGTCAGAGACTTGGATGTGAGGCCGAATTGCAGAGGGGGCGCCACTTGCGGCTAAGTGCAGCGTAACCCTGGGAGTGAGACAGGGAGTACGATGCCCAAAGGTGCACGGGTTGCCAGAGCGCTGTTGCTGAGTAGCAGATAGCAGGGAGCTGCTGGGGTGCGCTGGTAAGGTTGAAGGGCAACTATGCAAGGAGGGATTCCAGGTATGGAGCCGTGGAGCAACCGGGAGCGGAGTCGGAGCCAGGCCAATGGTCATTCAGCACAGGAATCAGTCCAAGGTGAGGTACAGCAGGATAATCAGGAACAAAGAAGGTAGCCGAGCCGGGGGTCAAACACAGGAGGACGATCAAGATACAGATGCGGAGCCGAAGAATAGTCAGGTCCAAGCCGGGGTCAATGCAGGCGGAATACTGGAGCAGTCAGGCAAGCCGAGTAGTAACAGGAAGCAGATATCACAACAGGAACAAGGAACACAGGAACAAGGAACACAGGAAGCTGATGATAATCCATCAACCAGCATGCACCAGCAGCAGGCTTAAATAGGCAGAAGGGCGCCACCATGAGGAATACTGGCAGAATTACCCGTCCTACGGTTATCACCCTGACACACATGCTGTGGAGATGGACACCGAGATGAGAGGGTACTCTCTAGTGTCCCCGTGAATGCACACAACCTGTAAAGTTTTTGCTTACGACCGATCTTCCCAGTTACTCTAGGATAAACCAGGGTTACCATGCTTCTGGAGTCCAACAAAGCCCGGCAGGGAGGTGGTTCACTTGGACACACTCAAAATTCCCCTCAACAAGGTTGAGATGTGTGGTGCATACTTTATGGGCATAAAAAGACCCCCCCGGAGAACCCTGCATTCCATGGGCTCCTCTTGGCTCCTCTTGCAGTGGGCAGTGTGCCCAGGTATGGCCCCATGAATGACATTGCCAACATTGTACATCCCCTCTTCTCTGAACAGGAACAGAATGCTGAGGAGGTACTGGGAGTGACTCTTGGCCTTCTGGGGTGTTGGTTTCAGGGCTTCGTGGGACGTCCTTTCGAAGGGCGGCAGTTGATCGAATAGGCCGCGGCAGACTGGGCCCTTGGTGCTTGGTCCTGCGATCGCTAACAGTTTTTTTGGTAGCGTTTTGATACAGTCGCTAACAGTCTAGGAGCTTTTTAACCTATGAGTCTCACTAGTGTACCACTAAATTTAGAATCCAAAATGGCAAATCGAAGGTACACTAGTGAAGAGGCCTACACGTTTCTGAGCATGACAGATAGTGAAGAGGAAGTCACTCATCTTCACTATCTACACTTGCAAAAAAAAAATATTTTTTCATGTAAACAAAAATTGTCAGAAAGGGCTTTGTCTTCAAGTGGTTAGAAGAGTAGGTGATGTGTGACAAAAGCTTCTGTGCATAAAATGCCAGGACAGTTTAAACCCCCCCAAATGACCCAATTTTGGAAAGTAGACACCCCAAGCTATTTTCTGAGAGGCATGTAGCGTCCATAGAATATTTTATATTTTGACACAAGTTGCGGAAAAAAAACAATTTATTTTTTTTGCACAAAGTTGTCACTAAATGTTATATTGCTCAAACATGCCATGGGCATATGTGAAATTACACCCCAAAATACATTCTGTTACTTCTCCTGAGTACGGGGATACCACATGTGTGAGACTTTTTGGGAGGCTAGCCGCGTACGGGACCCCGAAAACCAATCACCGCCTTCAGGCTTTCTAAGGGTGTAAATTTTTGATTTCACTCCTCACTGCCTATCACAGTTTTGGAGGCCATGGAATGCCCAGATGGCACAACCCCCCCCCCCCAAATGAGCCCTATTTTGGAAAGTATGGTGAGTATTTTCCATATTTCGCTTTTGTCACAAAGTTTTGAAATTTGAAAAAAGAAAAAAAAACATTTTAAAAAACAAATGAGAGCTGCAAAATACTCACCATGCCTCTCAGCAAATAGCTTGGGGTGTCTACTTTCCAAAATGGGGTCATTTGGGGGGGGGGGGGTTGTGCCATCTTGGCATTTTATGGCCTTCAAAACTGTGATAGGTATTGAGGAGTGAAATCAAAAATTTACACCCTTAGAAATCCTGAAGGCGGTGATTGGTTTTTGGGGCGCCGTACGCGGCTAGGCTCCCGAAAAGTCCCACACTTGTGGTATCCCCGTACTCGGGAGAAGCAGCAGAATGTATTTTGGGGTTTAATTCCACATATGCCCATGGCATGTTTGAGCAATATATCATTTAGTGACAACTTTGTGCAAAAAAAAAAAAGTTTGTAATATTCCTGCAACTTGTGTCAAAATATAAAATATTCCATGGACTTAACATGCCTCTCATCAAATAGCTTGAGATGTCTACTTTCAAAAATGGGGTCATTTGGGGGGGTTTTGTGCCATCTTCGCATTTTATGGCCTTCGAAACTGTGATAGGTAGTGAGGAGTGAAATCAAAAATCTACGCCCTTAAAGAAATCCTGAAGGCGGTGATTTGTTTTTGGGGCCCCGTATGCAGTTAGGCTCCCAAAAAGTCCCACACATGTGGTATCCCCGAACTCAGAAGAAACAGCAAAATGTATTTTGTGGTGCAATTCCACATATCTTTCTTTTTTTTTTTTTTTTTGCCACATCAGCGAGATATTTCTCTGGGAGTATTCTTTCAATTATTTAAAATTCAAATTCTTCCCATCATTTCATCACATCATGGTGGCAGTTTGATCTGCATATTAACAAAACAGGGATAATCCAAACAGTATTTGTTATACATATTTCCAATTAAGTCCCTCCCGAGACGCCTCCTCTTCCCCTCTCTCGACCCCCCCCAAGCCCCAAACCATACCTCACTTATTCCCCCCCCCTCTCCCCCTCTAGATTCCTCTTATCTACGTCCATTTCTGTTTCTCTATCCTCGTTCACACCACAAAACGACGACCCATTCTCTAGGCTAAGTAGTCCATATCTCGGTGGCTCTTGGGGATTCCTTAAATTCTACCCATACTCTCCACTTAGTTTCAAAGGCCTCCATTTTCATCCCTTCACTAAACCTTAAGTATTCTAAGCTATAGATCTCATTAATTTTATTAAACCAGTCTCTCAACATGGGTCTTTCTTTCTTTTGCCAGTACTTAGGTATAAGACTTTTGGCTGCATCGGTCAGATGTGGTATGAGCGTTCCCAGATAGGTTTTAGTGGGCATTTCACTCATATGGAATAGGCAAACCCAAGGGTCATCGGGTATGTCAACTCTAGTGATATCTTTAATATATTCCCTCACTTCCCTCCAAAATATCTTGATTTCCGGACAGAACCAACAAATATGGGCCATTGAAAAAAAACAGAAAATAGAAAGCTGCGCTCAGGGTTAAGAATAAAAAGTGTAGTGAAAACAAAGCAGCCTGCACCAAGATCTAGTCTCCAAATCTCATCATAAAAAATAATGCAAAAAAGATGCGGCGCTAAAACATGATTGAACAAGCTACTAAAATGAATTAATATGAATAACCATAAAGGTATATGTGAAATTATACACTAATAACAAATAAAAACCAATGTGAAATAGGTATAAACAAAATCATACACTGATATCCAAAATTTAGTGTTGATTATTTGTAAAATAAAAATACATATACGCGGATAAGTGAATTATTAAAGTCCAAAAAGGCCAAAAAAGAAAATCCGTGATAAAAAAGGAAAAGTGCCAGAAAGTGCCAAAAAGAAGATGAAGATGCAGATGGGGAAATCTTGTATGGTTCCTCACACCCAAGGTGGAATATCAGATGTGCTTACCAGATCCCGATGACTGCTATGACAGCAGTCATAAACGGCACAGGGAATTAGGGGCTCCCCACAACCCCAGCATAAGGTACCCGTAAGCGACAGATGATATCTCAGGGTTGAAAAACAAGAGGACAATCCATAGCGTGATACAGTCGGATATGATGGATCTCAGATTATAGAGATCGTATGTGCCTGGTGCATTAGCCTGCCGACAGCGCTGGTTCCCACTCACACTCCGATCCAAGGACAAAGATAGCCTCTTCTCATCTACGACCAGAAGGTGAATGTTCTCCAGCCCAGCGAGTAGTATCCTCTTCACCTGTGTAATATCTAATGTTTCAGATTTAGTCGGGTTGACTTTGAAGTTGGATAACTTCCCGTATTCTAATAAGGTAGACATAATATTCGGAAGGGAAATCCTTGGGCGTGTTACATAAAGCAAGATATCGTCCGCAAAAGCAGCTAGTTTGTATTCATCTTTACCTATCGTTACCCCACTAATATCCGGATTTTGCCTAATCTTAGAGAGAAGGGTTTTGAGGGCTAACACAAACAACAAAGGGGGAAGTGGGCACCCCTGTCTTGTACCATTATACATGTCAAAAGGTTCCGACAGGACCCCATTTATCCTCACTTTCGCAGAGGGCCTAGAATAAAGTGCCCCTATGCATCTGCGAATCCTATCCCCGAGGCCAATCTCCTCCAGTGTGCCCTTCATGAAGTCCCAGTCTACTCTGTCAAAAGCTTTTTCTGCGTCAATTAACAGAAGTAGACCTGGGACTCCACTCTTTTTGATTTCCTGTACTGCTAGGAGGGTTTTGACACTGTTGTGGCGTCCCTCCCGTCCCGATACAAACCCGACCTGGTCTGGGTTTATGATCCTATTTATTACCTGTTTCAGTCTTTCCGCGATCACTTTTGCGAATAATTTCGTGTCCACATTTAAGAGGGAAACAGGCTTGTAGCTGGAGCATAATGTACAGTCTTTGTCTTCTTTAAGAATAAGCTATATTGGCTGCCAATGCTTCTCTCCTCAGTTCCCCTTTATCCTCAATATCATTCATGTAGGAACACATTTTAGGTATTAGGTAGTCCTGATATGTTTTATAGTACAGACCCGTCAGTTCATCAGGACCTGGGCTCTTACCTACTTGTGTCTCCTTAAGCGCCTTTCTTACTTCGGCCTCGGTAATAGGGGCCTCTAGGGAGATTTGTTCCCTTCCGGTAATTTTAGCCAATCCAATATCTTTTAAATAATTTTTTATTTTCACTAGTTTTTGTTCCCTCTTCTCTATGGTGTCATTTTTATTTATAGCATATAGCCCCCCGTAGAATTCCTGGAAAGTTGTTGCAATATCTGTATCCTTATAACTGATCTCGCCTGTTTTGGTTTTAATTTTGTCAATATATTTGTTATTTTTCTTTTTGCTTAAAACTTTTGCCAGGAGTCTACCGGGTCTATTACCGCCTAAGTATATTTCTTTTTTTACGAGGTTGTATACCTTTCGATTTTCTTGTTCAATTAGCTCCCGCATAGCCTCTCTACCCCTATATAAGCCCAGCAATATCTCTCCATCCCCTGTTAACTTATGCTGTTGTTCTAGATCATAAATTTCTTTCTGTAGAGTAAGTTTGTCTCTGACCTATTTTCTTTTTTTCTCTGACCCCACCATCATTATGATACCTCTGATATAAACTTTGTGAGCCTCCCAGACTATAGCTTCTGATGTCTCGCCCGCCGTATTAGTTTTAAAGTAAAATTCCAGTTCCTCTTTAATGCGTTTATCGATTTCTCTATCCTTGAGAAGATCTTCATTTAATCTCCAATTGTTACAAAGATTTTTACGTTTACCTAATTTCATGGTCCGAGAACGTCATTGAACCTATATTTTTGCCCTCCACCTCCTCAAGGAGCCCATGCTCCACTAGAAAGAGATCTAGCCTAGAGTACGTCGCGTGTACGGGGGAGTAGAAAGTAAAGTCTCTTATGTTAAAGTGTTGCAACCTCCAGGCATCGACCAATTGGCATTGGCGCAGCTTCTTTTTAATTTTATTCATCCAGACTACTCCAGTCCCCCGGGAACGTGACGTACTATCTTTCCCTGGCTCAAAGCATATGTTGAAATCTCCTGCTATGATGGCCCTCCCCTTCTTAAAGACCTCGAACTTTGAAAGAATTCCCAATAGGTACCTGCCAGGGTCAATGTTCGGGCCGTACACGTTTGCTAATGAACACTCAAACCCGTTGAGTTTGCCTTTTAGGAACAGAAAATGTCCCTCTGGGTCAGTCATTCTTTCCTCCAACGTAAACCTAACATCCTTTGCAAAACCTATAGCAACTCCTTTTGATCCCCTTGTCGGGGAGTCCCCATTGACCCACATCGGGTATTCTCTGGAGAATATTCTCTGGCTCTTACCAAGATAAAGGTGCGTCTCCTGTAAGAAGACCACCTCTGCTTTAAGGAATTTCAATTCGCCCATTATGTTCGCACATTTTATGGGAGAATTAAGACCCCTTACGTTGTATGAGATTAAATTTAACCCAGACGCCTTGTTATCTGTACCGTGAGGAAGGCTTTGCATATCCTTACAGAGCTAAGAAAAGGGGAACATTGGGGTATAAACAGGTCTTCCTCCCCCCTCCCTCTCCTCACCCCTCCCACCCCCCTGCATCTCTCTCTCTTCCTTTCCCTCCCCTATCCACTACCTCCCCTCCCCCCTCCCACCCCTTTGGGGGTAATAGGCCACCCCATGGCCCAAAAAAACGTGGCCCCACTAACTCCACCTGGCCCCTCGGTTAACCCCCTGGAGGTTGAGCTCAGAGGGGCAATCCTTGGAACCTATATCCTCCCCTGGGATTAGGATATTACCCTGCCTGGCTCCTCCCATCCCCCCCACGACCCCCACCCAGCCCTCATACTCCCCCCCCCAGCACTTTCGATTAATACTTTTTATGGCCCAAAACCTATAATTTTATAAGTCTCATTGTGACAAATTATTCTTTTTATACAGTTCTTTCCCACCATCCCGGGATTTCTACAAGTGGCACATCCAGGCGATGGCAAAATTTCAGCGTCTCTCCAGGAAATCTCAATGTAGCTGAGCGACCTTCTTTACGGCCAATTAGGCAGGCTGGGGACCCCCAAGAATATTGAACGTCATTCATTTTGAGTTGGGCCAGTAATGGTTTCAAAATTCTTCTCCTGGATAACGTCTCCGCTGCCAAATCAGGAAAAATCTGCAGGTTTATGTCGCCAAACCTCACTGGTTGATTCTTTTTCATGTTAATCTTAATCTGTTCCTTGTCCTGGTAGTTATAGAATCTTACAATAACATCCCGTGGGGCATCTTCACTAATCTCTACCGGCTTTCTTATCCTGTGTACTCTCTCCAGTTTGATTTTAGAGCTGCTATCAGGTGGATTTAACAAACCCCCAAAAATTTGGTCAATTTTTTCTTGTAGGTTCTCATTTGCACCCTGTATCTTTGGGAGGCCCCTAATCCGTAAGTTCTTCCTCCTATTACGGTTCTCCTGGTCCTCCAGTCTGTACAGAAGGTTTCTCTGTTCTCGCTGAATTTCTTCCATCTGGTGTTTGAGACCCTTTATCTCTGCCCCTTGCCTATCCAACATTTGTTTCAGCCTCTTCTACTCTTTTTAAGATATGACTCATATCTTCCGGCACTGTTTCAATTTCTCCTTTTATCGATGTTTCCAGCTTTGCAAACATTTCTGCCATTTCACTCTTTGTTGGAAGTTGTTTGCCTTGCTGAGGTTCCATTGGTAATTCTTCTATTATCTCAGTGCTTGGGATATGCGTATCAGTCTTGGCCAGCTGACTTCTTGTAGAAATTTTGGGTGGGCACTCTGGGATTTTATTTTTAGACCCGGTAGCCTTTCCCGGGCTTTCTTTGCCGCTATCCTGGACCATGTATTTTTTAATAGCGCCCGGGCTTACACTTGTTCTGGGAGGGTTTGCTGTGGCCCCTTTCCCTGACTTCCCCTTCATTTTTTTTTCCCTTCCTCCCCTTCCTTTCCTTTTTCCCTTCCCCCTCTACTTTAATTCAGACAATACCCGGATTTTACGGGATTGCGCTAGGTTGTTGAGAATTATTCTCCCTCTACTCTCCTTCCAGGACCCTCTAGGGCAAGACCCCCCCATTAAACCTTACTCAAAAAGGGCCTACTGGGCATACAGTGGGCACCATGTATAGAAGCACCACTAGGGGGGTAGAGGATCACACTTAGTAGTCTCTTAGCCGTCTGTACAAGTACCGTTAGTTGTTTATGCTAAATGATATAAGGAAGAAAAAAGTCCCAGTAAGATCCTCCGTTAGAGGGCCCTTAGAGTTCTAAGACACTAAACTTACACAAGTAGTTAGCGCCCAAACTACCCGATGGACTAATCGGGACTATTCAAGGATTCACAGCTACGATCACACTGTCCATTTAATCTGCATAAATAATCTTTGATATTAGTCAGCGAATCCTTAGAAGTTCCTTCCCATTTTGGAGTTATAGGGACTAGGAAAAGAACTTGGCTGCACTGGGCAGGGAGGCCTTTCCCCTTGGTTACTATAGCCATGTGTATTAGGCCTTGTCCACCTTGCATCTGATGTTCACATTGCACATACAGTATGATTATGTATGATGTTGCCGGAGATTGAACAGGTTCCTGGGGGGGGGGGGGTTCACATAGTCTTTAACCATTAAACATCTGGGTGGGCTAGGAGCAAGTATAGAGATAGAATGAAAATATAATGAGGGATGGCGTAGGTCGCATAAGCCAGCAAACCCTCAATGGGTACCACAGCCCCTAGGCTGTTTTAAATTAGCTTATCTGTATGGATGTAAATCAGTGTAGCGCTGGACATAAAATATAGTGAATAATTCTAAAATAGTGATAAAAATACTGTGAAGAAATATTACCCTCAAAAATTGTTATAAACAAATTAGTGAATAAGGTTAAGGTTTAAAGAAACAAAATATCTGTGATAGGGGTCCTGTTGCTAAACTATAACCCACGTGCACGTGAGGTTGAGTGAACATATCACCAACATTAAACAAGGCTTTGATAAGCACAGTGTCTCCAGACACTATGACCTTGTGCATAACCACGACCCAACGGGCACTACCTTTATTGGTATAGAGAAATATGTCCCCCATTGGCGTGGCAGCAATGGTAAAAGGACTATCTCTAGATCCGAGACTAATTGGATCTATAGATTGGGCTCCCATGCCCCTGGTGGCTTGAATATAGAATGGGACATCAACTGTTTTATTAATAACAGTTGATGTCCCATTTGAAGTATTTTGTCCCTCTTCAATCACGAGACTTTTTCCCTTTAGTTGCTTTTCATTACTTTTGACATCAAGGGATATATACGTATTTTTTGTGATTCCCACTTAGGAATATGTACATTTAAATGGAATTATCCTTATGATGTTTTTATTGGAGGGGCTCTTTGTGATTGGAAGGGATGGTATTTATCATGATGCCCATTCTTGTTAAGATTTGGGTTGTATTAATTCATATGCATCCTGGAGCTAAATAGGTTTCCTATTTCAATTTATTTTTCTCCCTCTGGTTTAACTTTACCCCCTTCTATATACTTTTATATTTTTATTAATATTATCTACAGTACAATAAATAGCATGTATTGGGTGGACTTGTTAGTGTTCACAAGCCTGGCAATATTTTTTGATGCCAAAGGATTATATTGAAGAATTCCTTCTTTATAATTTATTTTCTAGGGACTTTGCAAATGTCCACTAGATGGCATAGTTTTTAGATAGTTTGTATTTATCTTATGTTTATTCAGCAAGTGTCCCAGCTGTTTATCATCTGTGCGCTGAGTGTTTCCCTATTGTGTCTCCAGATTAGGATTCTCAGTTAAACCAATCAGGATATTCAGCTCGGAATGAGCTAGCCAATAACGCTGCTTTCCGTAGCGCTGTTCAGCTATATAATGCGCATGCGCGTGCGCGGTCACATACCCCTGATGATGTCAGTTGTGACGAAATGGCCGTAGGGTCACAATGCGAACACGCATCGTGCATGCGCGGTTTTTATCTAAACAGCGGTGAAGCCTTATCATAACCTTATCATAGGTTTTTATATTGTTTTCAGCTCGGGCATTGTATATGCCTTTTTTAATGCAGTGTATCTGCTATTGTAACTGCTTTTTTTGGAATAAACTGAACTTGATCATCTGCACTATGGAAGTTCCTTTTTCTTTTTACATGACATTCCCATGCTGAAGTGTTTGATGAGCGCATTATCCTGTCACTTAAATCTCTGGAGAGCTCCTGGCCATCATCCATGAGCCATCGTGAAGGGAAGTTGGAGGAGCCATAGATCTTATCCCTGCAGGACATCTACGGTGACCTACTAAGCCTGTTTTGACCCCCCTGAATAAGGGCGGTCGCAGGCTTTCTGGTAAGCCTCCATTTCTCCCCTTTGGTGGTGGGCGTCACATGCAAGTGGATTGCTGGATCTTGGAGTTCACATCTTTTACTCCACAATTTTTCTTTGGGACTTTCTTGGACTTTATTATCACAATTGAACATTCTTCCTAATTTATTTTAGGTGTCTTGAACACATATTTTTCACGAATTGTTTTTTATTGATGGTTGAGCATTTTTGATTTGCTCACATTAATTTATGGGCACATTATCACTTATATATTTTTATAACAAGAATAATTTTTGTTATTATTGGTTGGTACAATTATCGATTCATATTTATTGTCTATGCTAATTTGCCTCGTGTCTGGGTTATAGTTTAGCAACAGGACCCCTATCACGGATATTTTGTTTCTTTAAACCTTAACCTTATTCACTAATTTGTTTATAACAATTTTTGAGGGTAATATTTCTTCACAGTATCTTTATCACTATTTTATAATTATTCACTATATTTTATGTCCAGCACTACAATGATTTACATCTATACTAATTTTGCCTTATATCGGGGTTATAGTGTTTAGCAGCAGGACCCATATCAAAATATTTTGTTCATTATTGTCTTTTCCCCTGTTTATGCATGTAGCGCAGTTCTTTATTTATTTTTATCTGTATGAGCAGGCTTCAATATACATCTATACATACAGTGCTATGCGCTTTGCACTGTGTGCCATATTACCATTAGTACCAAACATTCAAAGTTCTTTTTGTGCTGTTTAAAGTATAGTAAAGGAAGAAAAGGGCAGAACTACCTGTCAGTCCTCTTGGTAATTCTCCAGCAGCAAGCAGTTATATGGCACACTTATACCCTCTGACGGACTGGTGTGCTTTAACAAACCTCTCGCCCGTCTAGGGTTTTGCTTTTCAGCTTTGCGCTCCTCCACTGCCTACTCAGTTGTTTCATGTGCGTCTCCCTGAGACGGATGATCAGTGGTTGGGGAGATAAACGGGGTAGTGAGCCCCGTATCGGCGTCCAATGCTGGGTATCTGTGTCTGTAGGTCACGGTGTTAACCTTCGGAACGAGTGGAGAGCAGAGTCAGAGCGTCGGTCCAGGTCTTGTGTCCGCTTGAGTAGCGAATCCTCCCTGCCGCTGAGTCAGACGCTTACTTCCATCACACTGGGCATGTCAAGAGAAGCCGAGCTTGGCTCGAGGGTGTCCGGGGGGGGCGGAGGCGGCGGGTCATGGAGCCCGCAGGGAGGTCAGGGGGGGAGGATGGACCGCGCCTAGCCAGATGCCAGGGTCACGGAGGGAGAGGAGGCCGGCATCCCGGGCTTAGGTGGTGCAATTCCACATATAACCATGGCATGTGTGAGCAATATATCATTTAGTGACAACTTTTTGTAAAAGTTTTTTTTTTTTCTTGGCATTATTCGATCACTTGGGACAAAAAAATAAAATATTCAATGGGCTCAACATGCCTCTTAGCAATTTCCTTAGGGTGTCTACATTCCAAAATTGGGTCATTTGGGGGGGGGGGGGTGTACTGCCCTGCCATTTTAGCACCTCAAGAAATTAGATAGGCAGTCATAAACTAAAAGCTGCGTAAATTCCAGAAAATGTACCCTAGTTTGTAGACGCTATAACTTTTGCGCAAACCAATAAATATATGCTTATTGACCTTTTTTTTTTACCAGAGACATGTGGCTGAATACATTTTGGTCTAAATGTATGACTAAAATTGAGTTTATTGGATTTTTCTTATAACAATAAGTAGAAAATATAGTTTTTTTTCAAAATTTTCGGTCTTTATCCGTTTATATTGCAAAAAATAAAAAATGCAGAGGCAATCAAATACTATGAAAAGAAAGCTCTATTTGTGGGAAGAAAAGGACGCAAATTTCGTTTGGGTACAACATTGCATGACCGCGCAATTACCAGTTAAAGCAGCGCAGTGCCAAATTGTAAAAAGTCCTCTGGTCTTTGGCCAGCCAAATGGTCCGGGGCTGAAGTGGTTAATAACTAATATCCTCCAGACCCTTTATTAGCTTTGTTGCCCTTCTTTGTACTCGCTCCATTTCCAGTACATCCTTCCTGAGGACTGGTGCCCAGAACTGGACAGCATACTCCAGGTGAAGCCCAAACAAAGTCTTGTAGTATGGGAGAATTATCGCTATATCCCTTGAGTTAATCCCCTTTTTAATGCATTCCAATATTCTGTTTGCTTTGTTAGCAGCAGCTTGGCATTGCATGCTATTGCCGAGCCTATCATCTACTAGGACCCCAGGTCCATCCTTGATACAGGAGATGGTCAGAGACTGCAGACATAATACAAGAGATGGTTACTGCAGATATGATACAAGAGATGGTCAGAGGCTGTACACATGATTCAGGAGATGGTCAGAGACTGCAGACATGATACAGGAGATGTTAGAGGCTGCGGGCATTGTACAGGAGATGTCAGAGGCTGCAGGCATGGTACAGGAGATGGTTAGAGACTGAGGACATGATACAAGAGATGGTCAGAGACTGCAGACATGATTCAAGAGATCAAATCAGCCTCATCAGTGCCCATCAAATGCAGCCTACTAATGCCCATCAAATGCAGCCTCATCAGTGCCCAACAAATGCAGCCTCATCAGTGCCCATCAAATGCAGCCTCATCAGTGCCCACCAAATGTAGCCTTATCAGTGCCCACCAAATGCAGCCTTATCAGTGCCCACCAAAGGCAGCCTCATCAGTGCCCATCAAATACAGCCTCATCAGTGCCCACCAAATGTAGCCTTATCAGTGCCCACTAAATGTAGCCTTATCAGTGCCCACCAAAGGCAGCCTCATCAGTGCCCATCAAATGCAGCCTCATCAGCGCCCATCAAATGATGAATGAGGGTGGGGGTAGACGTGGAGTAATTATAACGCACAAGAAGGCACTGTCCCTTTTAGAAACAAAATTTGAAAAGACATGGAGTGGAACTTTGCATGTGCCTCAGTGGAGTGTAAATAATGATTTATGACACAATTTTTAAAAAGAAACATAGAGATACTTTATTTACCATCCTTCGATGGAAATATTTAAAACATGTTACAATCTGAAAGAAAGTACAGTTTACTGTTTAGTTGGTCCAGGTTGTGCGAGTTCTGGTAAAGAATGTCAGGAGTGTGGCCTATGCGTTTTGCGGGAACCCCGCTTCATCAGGGCCTTTTAGAATGGCACAGACAGCATGTAATGATGGTACATATGTAAAATATACAAACTCCTACACCATTGTAGGGCATTTATATTTACCTATTGGTAAGAGTGCAAGCATAAAATTTTTTTTACAAAAATGCAGTTATAGGTCATACTTATTTATGTTCAGCGGTGTCCTACAAACACAAGAGTATTCCATAGAAAGAGGAGGAGAAAAATGGATACTACAGTTATGTGTGCAATGGTTGAATTTGTTAATACTAAATGCATTTATTTATAGCATACTTTCAGATCATGTGTCATAAAATTGTGTCATAAATCATTATTTACACTCCACTGAGGCACATGTAAACGTCCACTCCACGCCTTTTCAAAGTTAGTGCCCATCAAATGCAGCCCCATCAGTGCCCACCA